>CM038681.1:369754297-370457406 GCA_021605205.1 Aegilops longissima
ACTCAAGACTCGAGTCCGAAGCCGCCTCGGCTCTTGAGAGTGCCAAAGCCGCTAAGGTCAAGCCAAAAAGCCCTCCAAGAAATTGAATCATTAAAGAATATAGCGGTGGGTAAGGCATTTTTTATGCAAAGCAAGCATGTGAAAGTGAATTACCTATTACTTACCCGGATTCGGAGCTCTCCAGGAGCATTCGCAGATCTGCCCCGTAGTGTGTTTGATGCTGTCGCGTTCTACCGTGCCAAGGAGGGGAGCTCGACGGAGAAGGTGTTCTGGTCTCAGTATGCTGAGGCCGAAAGTCTGGTGCCCCTGAGCGACCAGCTGAAGCAGCTGGTCGAGCTCCACAAGGTTGTCGAACAGGCCATGAAGGGCCTCATAGTTGGTGTGGCCATTGGAAGCCATGCTCAGGAGGTACTTGGGCTAGTGCAGGACTGGTGGGCGCTTGTCCATGGATTGAAGTCATCAAGCGCTCGTCTGCATTGAAGGTGCCCGTCGGGCCCTTGCCCGTGCTAAAGTGCACCGGGGCAAGCTGGATCGGAGAAGCTTGTGACGGACGGGCCACCAAAGGGCAAGGAGCATCATAAGCCCGAAATGTACTATGAGGGCATCTGAAGGGTGCCCGCCGTATAGCGGATGAGTGCTCCAAAGATGTAATTTTTTAATAGACACGCATTTGTTATCCTGCGCTGAAAACTTGTTCATATCGCTAAGCAGCGCTTGTTAATTTAAAATATTACCTTCATGCGGCCGTTTATCAAATTTGAGAGATGGCAAGTCGTTGGCTTCAGCCCCCATGCCATGAGTGCTGGGGTGTTGGGATAAACTTGGCGCTCTTGTTCCCATTCTTGGGTCCGTCGAGGCGCTCAACGCAGCGAACAAGGCAACCGGACTTATAGTGCTTGAACACTCTCACTTAGCCATAGAATTCTATAATTTTAAATTTCGGTGAAGCCCCTAGTATTCGGAAGACCGAGTTCGGGGCGCTATCCACACCTTGGCCGGACAATGTCGGTTCCTCGCTCTAAGCGGCATAAGTCTTTAGGGACTCGAAGAAACCTCTCGAACAGCGACCGGCTCTCGCCTTATCATGACGTTCAGTTTTAGCTTTCTCCACTGAGGTGCTCAACCCAGCTCAGCAGGGCACAATCGCGATGGTTCTCCCCAGCTACTTTAGCCAATATAACGGGCGTAAGGTACCAAAACATGGGAGCCGGGCAAACCCAACTATTGACCCAAGACATGATTCGAGCCGATGCATATAATGCTATAAGTTAGAGGTGCCGCACTTGTGAAAGTGTTAGGACTTGTCACACCATTTTTTGGGGTACATAAGCCCCTGGTGTATTAGCCGTACCAAAGTGTCTGGTGCAACATGTCATGAAATGAACATATATATAGATAAAGAAAGGAGTGCAATAATAGGCAAAAGCTATGTATTGTTTATCCAAAAGGTCTTTGCAATGGAAGCGAGAATGATGCAAATAGTGCGATAAGCAAGGGATGGGACTATTTAACATGTCCCCCTCCAGGGGTAAGCTGCGGGATAGTATGTAAAACAGGTATAATGCTCGTAGTAGAGACCACCTGGACATTCGACGTAGCTTTCTGTTTCCCTGGTTGTTGCATCGTGAGTTCGGCAATTCTAGTGCAGGACAGGACTTCTGGAAAACGGAGTCCTGAAAGTAAGAAAAAAGAAGAAAGAAAAATAATGACACAATTGGGAGCCCCTGGTGCGGTTGAGCCGCATTCTGGGCGTGCCATGGTCGTGCCCCTCCCCTTAGGCCCATGGTATCTCCAAAGCGTCGTTATGTACGCGTACTACTGGCTTCGTTGTTTCGCGAGGGCTGGGGTTGGGGCTGGATTGCTATGCATGCTCGGATCGTGCCAGGCGGTCTTGTTGTAGGTTACTCGGAGCGCAGCGGTGGCGGACGTTTAATGGCGGACCGGAATTCTGTGAGCTGCTTTGCACCTCCGTCGTGAGAGTTGCGCTGTGCTCCTCCGTTCGGAGAAGCGTTCGGTGTTTCCATTGGCCGTGATTACTCCTCGAGGTCTGGAATCTTGAGCTTGAGGTATCGTGATGCGGCACCGCATTGAACTTTGCCGTCACGGTTCGTCCAAGCGATGCATGATAAGCCGCTGCTGAGCAGGACTATGAAGATTAACTCTTCGCCGGAAGTTATCCGGGGATCCGAAGACCACCGGTATGGCTGAGCCTGTACAATTGGCCTATACACCTGGTATGGCGCCTTTAAAGGTCGTCTTTGTGGGTTTAATCCTTGAGGGTCTATGCCCATTTTGCGCCTTTGTATCACGATAAAGCGGTAGGCTGCTACGCCGTCCATCAGGACTCTAGTGAGGTGAAATCCGTCGATGATTGGGTCAAGAACCAATGCGGCGAATCCGCCGTGACGGATGCTAGTGGGGTGGTCCCTTCGATCAAATGTGATCGGGCAGGAGGACCATGGGTTGAACTTCGGGGCGACTGGCTCCATCGCATATACGTCCCTTAGTGCGCTTCCGCTCCCTTTTGGGTATGTGGGTTGCGTATATCATATTCACCGTCGCACTTGTGTGGGAAAGCCCTTCTATCCTCTATTGTTTGGTGGTGGGGCTCTTCCTCGTCATCGCTATACAGCCCTTGTCGTTGTTTTCGGGCGCTTAGCTTGCCTTGCTTGAACACCCAACAATCCCTGTTGGTGTGGTTGGCTGGTTTTCGGGGATGCCATGTATACGCACAAGCGATCGAGTATTCGGTCCAAGTTGGGACGGACCACAGGTATTTCTTTTGAATGGCTTCTTCCGCTGACCGGGTTTAGAGCCTCTGAATCCGGCATTCTTGTCGTATCTTCAGCATTATCACCGTTAATCGGCGTTTATGCTTATTGCGACGTGACCTGCCATTGCTGTCCTTGGTATCCGAACTGCCAGGTGTTTGGCCAAGTTGTTGCCGAGCTAGCTAGCTGTCCTCTCCAGCAAAGCGGGTCATGAGTGTGGTGAGGGCTGCCATGGATTTGGCTTTTCTGTCCTAGGTGCGGGCTAGCCACTCGTCGCGATTGTTGTGTTTGAAGGCTGCTAGCGCCTCTGCATCCGGACAGTCGAGGATCTGATTTTTCTTTGTTAGGAACCGCGTCCAAAATTGTCTGGCCGATTCTTCTGGCTGCTGAATTATATGGCTAAGGTTATCGGCGTCGGTGAGTCGCATTATATGTGCCCTGGAAGTTATCAAGGAATGCGGCTTCCGGTCCTCCCAACAACGGTTGACTCTGGCTGGCAAGCTGTTGAGCCAATGCCGAGCTGGTCCTTTAAGCTTGAGTGGGAGGTATTTGATGGCGTGTTGATCATCGCCCGCGGGCCATGTGGATATGGAGGTAGTCCTCGATCCAAACCGCAGGATCTGTTGTGCCATCGTATGATTCGATGTTTCGGGTTTGAAACCCTCGGGATTTGATGATCCATTACTTCATCTGTGAAGCATAGTGGGTGTCTTGGCGCCTCATATTGAGCTATATCACGGCGCAGCTCAAATGAGCTTTGTCTCTGTGTTCGGCCCGGCGGAATTGCTGTATCCGGCATGGCGGCTATAAATCACGTGTCGTGGGGCGCCTGCGATCAGTAGATCGATCTTGTTTGCCTTGCCTTGTCCTCAATATGTCTCACAGTGCGGCGAGTTTCCCGTGCCTTGGTACTTTTCGGCGGCAGAGTGCGGCTTAGATGGAGGGTCTAGAGGCCTCTCTATTGCGACCACAGGGGTGGCGGTCGGCGCATCATCTTGTTGGTGATGTAGGTTTGGTGCTGCTTCCTCTAATTGGGGTAGCAGCCTGCGTTTGGGGTATCTCTTGGAGGCGTTCGAGTTCATACTCTTGGCTGCAAGGACTTGAGTCCATCTGTCGACTAGCAAGTCTTAGTCAGCTCTAAGCTGCTTTTTTTTCTTGAGGCTGCTTGCCGTGGCCATAAGCCTGCGTTTGAAAGCGCTCACATTCGGCGGGATCCTTAGGGCGACAAATTCGTCGTCGTCGAGGCTTGCCTCATCTTCGGAGGGCGCATAATTATCGTCCTCTACCTCTCTTCTCTCGCCTTGTCGTCAGGCGGACTTGCTTCTCCCTCCTCTGCGCCGAGTCCTGCTTTGGAGGGGTCATCTTCAACCTTGTCCGGTATTATTGTCTCCTTGCCGGAATCGCGTTTTCTTGTGGCGGGATTTAGGCGGCGCCCGTAGCGTCGGCGTTTGGGTTGTTTCTTGGAGGGCCATCCTCCGCCGTTCCATCGTCATTCCCATCTTTTAGGATGTCCACCATGTATATGTCATATGAAGAGGTGGCCTTCCGATTGCCTTATGGGCGCTTGTTCTTAGTTGTCTCGGCATCGTCGTCCATACCGTCGATGTCTTGGTCGAAGTCGAGCATGTCGGTTAAATCATCGTGCAGTGGCTACAAAGTGGGTGGTGGGTGGGCGTTGAATTTCCTCGTCGTCCGCATCCCAACCTTCTGACCATAGTCCGGCCAGGCTCTCCGATAAAGAGAGACTTTAGTGAATTCAGGATGTCGCCAAAGGCGAAAGTCTTTGAAAGATGTCCGTGTGATGAACTCCATGAACGGCGCCCAATCAGATTCGATTAGCATGGGCGCGGAGGTTGGAGTCCGGAGAGGAGTCTGGCACCTTGGAGTCACGGTCTTCGCAAAGGACAGGGATGGAGTTCGGCTCAATCGCCGTTGAGATCGTAGCCCCCGAGGCTGTGTCCAACCACTTGTCCTCGATCGGGGGAGTCGGCTCTGAGCTAAGGGTGGGGCGGACGCCCGGTCTGACCTCGAGGCACCTTTGTCGCGGCAGAGCTAGATCGTGCCCATCGAGATAGTCTTGGCGGCGGCAAACTGTGGCTCGAATCCGTCGAATATCAAGTCTCCGCGGATGTCGGCCGTGTAGTTCGAACTCCCAAATCTGACATGATGGCCAGGGGCATAGCTTTCGATCTGCTCCGGATGGCCAAGTGAATTGGCCCGATGCAAAGCCACGAATCTGAAGATCTGTCCGGGAGAAAAGTCTCACCTGGACCGTGTCATTCTTGATGATTGAAGGAGCCATCGGGCCTAAAGATGATGACACAGAGGAACTCTCAATGAAAGCACCAATGTCGGTGTCAAAACCGGCGGATCTCGGGTAGGGGGTCCCGAACTGTGCATCTAGGCGGATGGTAGCGAGAGACAAGGGACACGATGTTTTACCCAGGTTGGGCCCTCTCGATGGAGGTAATACCCTAATCTGTTTGATTAATATTGATGATATGGGTAGTACAAGAGTAGATCTACCACGAGATCGAGAGGCTAAACCCTAGAAGCTAGCCTATGGTATGATTGTTGTTCGTCCTACGGACTAAAACCCTTCGGTTTATATAGACACCGAATAGGGTTAGGGTTACCGAGTCGGTTACAATGGTAGGAAATCTACATATCCGTATCGCCAAGCTTGCCTTCCACGCCAAGGAAAGTCCTATCCGGACACGGGGCGAAGTCTTCAATCTTGTATCTTCATAGTCCGAGTCCGCCAGCGGTGATAGTTCGCTATCCGGACACCCCTAATCAGGACTCCTCGAGCCCGGGCTGGGCCATACATAAGCGCGACACGTTGTTGGGCGGGCCGAGCAATCTGCAGGCGGTAGTAGCGAGATTTTACCGCGGTAACTTTTCGCTCGCTTGTGCTTCCCCACTACCCGCGTTGAATGCGCATCATGGAGGGTCGTGCGTGATGTGGGGGGCATGCGTGGGACGGTTCCCGCACGCATGCGTCACATCACAGTTAATGGGAAAAGAGGCGACCCGCGCCTTCCCCGTAAAAAGGAATAACCGCTGGCACGCTGCTCATTTACCCTCCGTGCTTTCCCCAATCTCGGAACCGCCGTCCCCTTCTTCCTCCTCTCAAGCTCTCACCTTTGCTCGCCGCCACCGCACCCCTGTCGTCCTTCCCCCTTTGCCTCTGGCAGCCGCCATGGCACCCAAAGCCAGTAAAGACAAGGAAGTGGCCAAGGATGCCGGGGCGGAGGAGCCACTGGAGAGCGAGTTGGCAGTACGGCGGACGCAGTCCACCTACTTCCCCATGCCGGTTGATGTTGTCCATCTCCGGGACTACTTCAAGCACCTGTGGGGGTGCAAGACGAGGGGGAGACGCGGGGCACCCTGCCACGCGCGTCATCCCTACTGCTTTCGCCAGGGCCGGCCCGAATCGTTACCCATTCTTTGTCGACTACTTCTCCTGCGGCCTCTGCCCCCCTTCTCTGATTTCTTCAATGATGTCATGCATACCTACGGCTTTCACCTTCTGGATTTTACCCCGAATGCCGTAGTGTGCATGGCTCTTTTTGCGCATCTCTGCGAGGGCTTCGCCGGGGTGCATCCCAACACGGCGCTCTTCCGCCACTACTTCCCTCGGATCCAAAAGGGGGGAGCCATTTCCGGCTGTGTAGCCTGGATCCCAAGGTCCAAGGGATATACCCGGAGGGCGCTCAGAAGGAGAGGTGGGAAGAGTGGCGGGGCCGGTGGTGCTGGATTGAGGAGGAGGACCCATAGGAGTTCTGCCAGGTTTGCCAGGCGCCGCCGGTTCGCAAAAGCGACTGGAGCAATGTTGATGCTGACGACATGAAGCTCACGGTCGCCACCACCAGGATTCTTTGCCTCACCGAGGCTGGGCTCACCCTCGAGATGATCAGGGCGGATTTCATCTGCCGCCGAATTGCTCCGCTGCACAACGAGGGGAGGCCGGCCTGGCTCTTCATGAACGCGGCCGACATCATGAGTCTTTGCCCCGGCCTGGACCACAACCTCATGGTGATGGGGCACGCCCACTTCTGCCAGTGGCTCTTCCAGCTTGACGTGAACCGCGACGGCAAGGTCGTACGGTCTGACAAGGCCGCCAGACCGGCAAGGTTGCCAAGGGGCCCTTGTTTGGGTTGCCGGCGGGGGTGGTCCTGCTGAGCAACAACTCGCACCGGAATGACATCATCTCCATGATTTCAGAGTTCAACGCGCACGGCCTCATCCCAAATTGGGTCGAGCCACTGGAGGATCAAGTGTAGGAGTTTTTTGATACCCTGGAGGAGAAGTACGTCCGCGCCGAGCCGCTGCTAGTTCAGGACACCACCCAGGCGGAGCTAGACTACATTGCTGCCAGGGCGGCGGAGGCGGAGCTCGCCATGGAGGCCGGCAGCACCGACGGCGTGGAGGACAAGGCCGCGGCTGCCTAGGAGGAGAGGGAGCTCGCCCAGTGGGCGGAGTCCGCTGGGGAGGCAGCGGCGTCAGCACCGGGCCCCTCTCATTGAGGATGTGGTCGATGAGTCGTCGTCGGAGGAGGAGGAGGAGGAGGAGGTCGAGGTTGTCGACCCTCCAGCCACGGGGAGAGGGCGAGTCCTGCGGCAGGCCAGCTCCAGCGAGCCGGTCCGGCCCGGCAGGGCCGTGCAACCCCGGCAAGCCCAGCAGGCATCCGTGCGCCAAACGAGGGCCGCGGCGGCGAAGAAATTGGTGAAGGCCGCGGTGGTGAAGAAGAAAGCAACTGACTCTTCTTCGTCCAAGCGCATCCAGACCCCACCTCCTTCCCCTCCTCCGGCGGACGTCGACGCGGAGGTCGTCTTCGACTTCGGGTCCCTTAGTCCAAGAAGGAAGAGGAAAGGCAGCAGAGGAGGAGGTGGAGGACGAGTAAGCGTCTTGTTCCTTTTTTTCATCTCCGTATCCTCAAACTGTGCTGTTTATCTTGACTTGTTTTCATCTTTGCAGGGACGTGGAGACGCTGGCCCAGAGGGTGAAGAGGTCCAGGACTTCGACGGGCGGCCAGCCCCCGGCAGGCGCTTCCGGCACACCGCTGGTGGTGTTGAGCAGCCCGGATAGCAGCCCCCCGGCACAGGCCCCAGCGTAAGCTCGTCACTCGCCCCTTGTCAACGTGTGTAGGGGGTATGATCCCTCGGCGCTGACCCTGCCGTGATTGTAGGAGGAGGACAGCAGCAGGGGGAGCCACTGAGGGCTACCCCCAACATGACGCCCCGAGGGGCATCCCCGGCAAGGTCGCCAAGTACCGAGCCCATGCACACGGAGGAGGAGGGGGCAAACTTGGGCACTGCTGGCTTCGCCTCGGCACCGCATACCGGCGGGGAGGGGGCCTCTCCTTCCCAGCCTAACACGGGTAAGTCACTCGCCTTCCGTCCTTGTTCTTCTTTTTTCTCTTTTTGAATCTTGGTCTAGGCTTTGCCTCATCCCCTTCTTGATATCCAGATCCTCCCTTGGCGGACCAGGAGGACGTAGACACCGTCATCGAGGATGTCGCCAAGGCCGCCGCGGCGGAGGCCGAGAAGATCGCCGCCAAGGAGGCCGCTAAGAGCGCTGCTGAGGACGCCGCCAGGGGGTCTGCCGGGGAGCCCGGCAGGGCTGCTACCGAGGAGGACGGCAAGGGGCCCGCCAGGGAGGCCGGCAAGGCCGCTGCCGAGGAGGAGGTGGTTGACGACCAACCTTCCTCCTCCACTGCCTCTAGCTCAGGCAGGTACCTGAGGGTGAGCAACGACCTGTTCGTCCACCTCCCAGGGACGGCGAGCACCGGGGCGCCTGCCGAGGGGGAGGTGTTTGACAACTAAGTGCTTGCTACTGCCGGGCTTGAGGTTGTTAACGAGCCGAGCACCGGTGGCGGCGTCTCCCAGGAAGAGCGGCTCCTCCAGACCATGAGCGCCAACTTCCAGAAGCTCCAGGCGCTTCACCGCACCCGCCTGGACAAAGACAAGTCTAGGATGGCGGTGGTGGACAAGGCGGAGGCGGACCTCGAGGAGCGCGTCACTGAGGCGCAGGCTTGGTTCCGCCAGGCCCACAAGGACTTGAAGGCCGCCCAGGACGCACTGGCTGAGCACAACCTGGCACTCGTCATGAAGCAGGCTGACATCGAGAAGGCCCAGGAACTGGCGAAGCAAGAGGCTGCCCAGGCCGAGGCTGCTCGACACCAGCAGCAGGCCACGCTAAACTCCCAGGAGGAGGACCTTGCCGCGCGTGAGGAGAAGCTTGCTGCAACGCTCCGCAGCAAGGACGAGGAGGTGGAGAAGCTCATCATGCAGCCGATCCAGGAGCTGGAGCAGAGGCACGGGGAGGCACTCAATGCCTAGGCTCTAGTTCATGCCGGCAAGGTGAAGGAGCTGGATGTGGAGCAGGACGGGCTGAAGGACCAGGTCCAGAAGCTGTCCAAAGAGAAGGATACGCTCAACGGCGCTCTGGTTGAGGCGCAGGGTGCAGTCCTCGGCAAGGCCGGGCAGCTTTCCGAGGCCAACAACTCCATCAAAGACCTCAAGCTAAAGCTGGAGGGTCTTGAGGGGACGCTGTCGGAGGTCAGGTCCCGGGAGGAGACCCTGACCAAGAATCTGGAGAAGGAGAGGCAGCTACGGAAGAACGAGACCGCTAACCACAAGGATTTTGTGGAGGGCGAGAACAGCTGGATCGGCCCCCTCGAAGGCGTTGCCAGCAGGATCACCACACAGTTGGCTACCATGGGGATGCCAAATGTGAGGTACATCCCGGAGCACAACGTGAGCCCCAACGCCAAGCTGACCCTATTCTTCGAGGGTGTCTTCGGGGCCCTGGAGCAGCTCCACTGCAATCGGGCGGCCTCCCTGGCCGATGAGGCCCGGAGGCTTTGCCAGGGTGCCATGACCAAGGTCCTCACACAGGTGGCGCCCTGGAATCCTGACCTCGACTTCGACGCCACGCTGGAGAGCTTGCCGGAGGATGCAGACATCGCGGCGCTCA
Source organism: Aegilops longissima (assembly GCA_021605205.1). Classification (NCBI taxonomy): domain Eukaryota; kingdom Viridiplantae; phylum Streptophyta; class Magnoliopsida; order Poales; family Poaceae; genus Aegilops; species Aegilops longissima. The sequence continues at coordinate 369,764,050 of CM038681.1, forward strand.
AGGAGCGTATCAAGCCCATCATCATCCGCATCGACGGAATCCGGAGGGTGGAGGGCCAGCGCCGGGATTAGGCACCCCGTTTCTCATTGCCGCTGCAGGTTCGTGACCAAGACAATTTCTATATTTAGTTAGAACCGCGGCAACAACTGATGTAATATAACTCTGTAGTACTTTTGATATGATGCACACTATCTTCATGTTTGATCTTCCCTTGTATGTTCACCCTACATTAATCGGGTAGGCTTGCCCGCGCGTAAACCTAGGCTGCGGCGCCTAGGATGGATCCCCAATGGCCCACCGGGTGTGCTTGCTGCGAGGCGAGCCACCTTACCGCCCTCAACGCGGCCGCTCGAACTGTCGAGCTTGACTCGAGTCAGAATCAAGGGCATTGCCAATTGCGGAAGGCTACCCTGCCGTTCTCGACGCGGCCGCTTGAGCTTTTGAGCGGACTCGAAACAGAGCAAGGGCGTTGCCAATAGCTGAAGGACCCCTGTGCGTGCAGGTTTTCCATACATAGGGCAGGACCTTTGAGGACAATAGCCTTATATATAAAGAGAAATTGCTTAAAATTTCATACGACTTAGCTTTTCCGTCACTGCACGGGTGTCCACCGCGTCTGCAGGTGGTGCCATCAAGCTTGGTCGCCTTTTTCCTTGGAATGATGGCTACGATGAAGTCCCCTACCTGGCGCGCCAAAGATGTGGTGGGAACGACACCTATGGGATCACTGGGATCCCTTCTACGGTTGGCGGGCGCGAGGTTGTGCAAAGAGCGGGTCTGACAGGAAGCACACGGATCGTTTACCTAGGTTCGGGCCGCGGAGATGCATAATACCCTAGTCCTACTTTGGTGGATGTATTTGAGTGTTCTTGTGTTCTCGAGCTAGCTACGAGGCGCGACTAGCCCAAAAGATCTGAACTCCTCCTCCTGGTCGCCTCGGGCGTCCTTTTATAGGAAAAAAGGGGTTTCCACAGTGGCACACATGAGGTGGAAAGGTCTACAGTCGATGAGTCTATCCTCTGGTACCATCGGACAAATGCATTTAATGCGCTGCCGACGTGCCCCCCTAGCTTTATCGGGGACGGCAAAGAAGCACGTCCTAGTTGTCGCCGCCTCGCCTGGCCTCGACACGTGTCGGAGCTGATGAGGCATCGTGGTGACACGTCGGCTGGCTGCTGGGCTGGCACGATGGTGGAGCCTTCACGAAGACCTGCATGACACCACACAGGTGCTTGCTGAGTCGGTCGTGGAGGCCGCTCGTCGCCACGCAAGTGCCTGCTCAGCTGGTTGAGTTGGCAGCTGCATGGTGACGGCGGTGGAGCCATGGCAGACGCGGGCCTGGCCGCGGCCCCGTAAGTGTCCCCGGCAAGGGCCTTGCCGGGGCCCTGGCAAGGGTCTTGCCCTGGCACCGTGATTGTCCCCGGCAAGGGTCTTGCCGGGGGTCTCGTGGATTTCCTTGGCTAGGATCCCGCCGAGGATCATCGTCTTCTGGTCCTCATCTGATCTTGTGTGCTTATGATCTTGACGAACATCTGCATGCCGCCATAAAGGCGCCTCCCGAGCCTTGGTTCCAATGTAGTTGGTTGGTGGTGTTAGAACCCGCGGGCTCAAGGGTGGCATGCTCTACTGGCATCGGGCAAGTTGCCCCGGCAAGGCTCTTGCCGGGGCTGCGGAGGCTGCCCCGGCAAGGGTCTTGCCGGGGGAGTCCACCTCGCCCCCTTGCACTTTCGTATTTCTTGGTCTTGGCGTTGCTTCTGATTGCCTTGTACCTTCGACTTCCCTCCTCTGCCTTGCTCAGTGTGGCCGTGGGCGCGGCTCCGAATGCTCGTGCACAAGTAAAGGGGTAAAAAGGAGTGCCCCTACTTTTGTACACCGACAGGCGAAATGTCGTGTTAATTTAAAAAATCAGACATCATTCGACCGTTTTTATACATTCATTGATTTCCTAGGGATTTAATGTGCAATAATCAAATTTGAGCTACATGTGCACGAAAATGTGTTGCAAAATCATATGTGTCCCTGGGTGCATGTTTCCCTGTGCAAGAGATTTCAAAATATTGAGAATATATATTTTTAAAATTCAGTAAATCCAAAACTTAGTTGAAATTCATGAAACTTATTGTGGTATCATATATGGACACCGGTAGACTGTGATATTGTATTTTTTCATCAATGAGACCCGTTTTGATATAATCTTCTTACAAACGGGAGATTATTAAAAACTGGCAACCAATATCTCATACGGATTATTTATTCGGACCATGTGCGTTAGACTATGTCATGCTTTAGTTAAGCAGTAAAGCGGCAGAATGAATCATCAATAAACAAAAAAATATACATGCTGCCACACGCCCCGTGTGCCATGCGAGCAGGCGTGAGTTGACTGGACACATGCGTGCAGTCCGCCACGCAGGCATACTGGGAGGCGTGCATGCAGATGTGTATATTGATGGGAGGCGTGCGAGTAGTTGTGTGAAATGATGGTAGGAATGGCAGAAGTCTGCCGCGCAGGCTCGCCGGGAGGCGAGACAGCTTTTGACCGCAGCCTGCCTCGCTCCCACTGGTTCGTATTAATTGCGCACTCGAGCCGCCGGCCATAATAGGCGGCTGCACCCCTGGTCCATTGTGGTCACCAACGTCTAGACTCTGGAGTGTATGAGGTAGCCGCTGAAGCGCACCATCAGAGGGAGTGGTGACACCGGGGCTGGTTAAGCACCCGCGCAACGCGTGAAGCTGGGCACAGAGGTTGCCATCGCCACCGCCGAGGTCTCGCGCGGGCAGCAGCACGACCTTGACTTCATCGGCGCCGTCGCGCCCCCCCCCCCCCCCAGCCAGAGCCGGAGGTCAACAGCAACTCCGGCAACGACTGCGACTCCGACGGAAAACAGGTTAGTCATCTATATACCCATTTGTATGGCAAACATATCATGTGTTTTCTCTGGTTACTCCCCCCCCCTCTATAATTTTTCTAGAATACAAATCCTATGGTTATGTACTCTCAATCCATGAAATCAGAGTAATTAAGATCTGTTAGATGCACGTAGTGTATTGATTGTTTGAATGTTATTCGTATAGGGTTAGTGATTAATTGTTTGTTCTATACAAATGATTTTTGCTAATAATCCGACTAGTGTTAGCTTGCATGCTAATAATTTGTGGCTAGATCTTGAGAATTGATTTTGAATGACCTACATATATGTTTGTGCCTTTTTTTCTTACAAATCTCGATAATTGATTTTGAATGTCTTACATGTATATGTATGCCATTTTTTCTTTCAGATTGGTATGTACACAGATGACGCTCCGACCAGCGCCACCGCCGGATGTAGATCTTGGACCCGGCTGTGCGGCCAGAAGGGCGCCCCTGGACCTGAGGAACCAGTAGAATCTCTGGCGGACCGCATAAACGATCTCCCGGATGACATCCTTCCGGAGATCACCTCCCTTCTCCCCACCAAGGATGGTTGCCACACACAAGTCCTCGCATCTCGGTGGTGCACTCCATGGTGCACCATGCCTCTTAATCTCGATTATCGTCAGCTATCTATCGATGATGATTCCGAACTCCCCGGAGCCATCATCTCCTCCCACTAGAGCTCCGTTCAACGCATCTGCATCCCGGCATGCTACCTGCTGCACATACCCTGCATGGTGGCCGCCTGGCTGACATCCCATCAATTCGATAAACTCCAGCAGCTTGAGTTCTACCATGACTATGTATGTAACATACCACGAACCGATGTATTTGTGCCCTCACCACTGATGTCCATCTTGTGGTTTTCCTCCTCTCTCTCCACACCGCCACCTTCGCCCAGCGCCATCTAGCAGACAATCTCGTACAAATGCTTCGACTCCTACTGTTAAAAAAACATGCGCTTGTGGTGATTGATATGTCAGAGGCTGCACTGCACAGCATCATCCACTCCAGCTGCCCTGCCCTGGAGCGCTTTCTGCTTGTTTTTGGAATAGAAATTTGTATATGTTGTCTCAAAGTAAAGTCGCCCAACCTTGTAATCATGGGGATTTGTTTTTTTTTTGACACGATCTTATCATCGAAGATGCCCCTTCACATCAAAGGTTGCTCCTTGATTCTATTATAGTACCTTCCACTACTAGGAAAACACTTATAGATAGAAGTTTACCAGTAGCGTTTGTTTATACCCCCACGCTACTACTAGTTAGTAGTAGCGCTGGCTGAAAAGAGCGCTATTGGTATCTGTTAGCAGCAGCGCTTGTTACATAGCCCTACGCTACTGCTAAGTGTAATACACCACACCCCCTGGTCAAAAAATAGCAGCAGCGCTGTCGTCCAACCTGCGCTACAGCTCTTGGGCTTAGCAGTGGCGTTGGCCGTTGCTCATGGCTCTTTGTTAGGCCCACTACCTCCCCGCGCCCCGGCCCGGCCGGCCTCACTCTCACTCACACTCCCACTCCTCGTCCCTCGTCCCCAGCCGCCGTCGACCCCAGACACTGCCGTGTCGTCTGCCCTCCTCCTCCCTTGGCCCTCCTCCTGCGTCGGCCGCCCTCGCCCAGCCAGCCCTCCTCCCCCCTGGCCGCCCAGCTCCCCCGCGTCGGCCTCCTGCTCTGCCCGCTGCCCCGGCCCCCGTGCCGGCTCTCCTCCCGCGCCGGCCCTCCTCCACCGAGAGGTACTCCTCCCTCCTTCCTCCTCCTCCCTCCCTCCCTAGTTATAGTTATTAGAGTAGTTAATTTCAATTCTATGTAGTTGAAAAAATGTAGGTTATTAGAATAATTTAGGTTTTGATCGAACCCTTGCTTAGACAGATTAGGTATGAACCCTAGTTAATTCGTATGAACCCTAGGTTTTTAAATTTAGCTAGGTTTTAAAGTTAGGACAGAAATTTAGCTAGGTTTTTAATTAGGTGTAGTTAATATAATTTAGGTGTTTTAAGTGTATTTAAAAAAGTTTTAGGTTTTTTAGTTGTTTTAGGTGTAGTAAACAGAATGTTAGGTGTTTTAGTTGTTTTAGGTGTAGTTAACAGAATTTTAGGTTTTTTTTAGTTAAAGCAATTGTTGTTATTTTTTTAGTTAAAGCAATTTTTCCTGTTATATGCAAATTTGCAGTGGACATGTCATGTTTTGAACATGTCACATTTTGGACATGTCATATTTTTCCGAGTGGCCTATATTTTTCCAGAAATGTCAATTCGTTTACGTTACGCAAATTTCAGCGCTTCGATATGTCTGTTTTAGCAAAGGTCATGCCAAATTTTGCTAAGTGTTCATTAATTTTGTTATCATAATTAAGCATTTTGTCCTCGGCGTCGATGATGCCTATCCGCATCCTCGTAAATCGACTCGGCGGAGAACTCTGGTTGAGCCGAGGGCCATGTCCGGGACTAGGCTCCACTGGCTGGTCTTGGGTTGTGCTACCTTCGGTGGCGCAGCTTAGTGAGGAGCCATCCATCGCCGACTCGGAGCTTCTTTGGTGGCGGTCACGTGGGCCTGCATCGGTGGAGAGGCTTGAGTCCCTAGCGCAGGTGGTACAGCACCATGTCACGGAGGAGAACACGCGACGTCCAGCGCTACTAGGTTGCGTTGGCGAACGGCGATTCTCCAAGACTGCAATTCTTTGGGGATCTCACGAAGCTATGATCCGGTGATGGTTCCTTCTCTTTGGGTGTCCACCATGCCCACTGAACCTAGAGGAGCTATTATTCGAGATGTATTAGTGATATTATATGATGATCTTTGCTACAAACTACTATATATGTATTCGATGATGGATTATTAATTACCTATTAGTTATTTTCTTATTGAGCATAAAAGATGAGCGCGGTTTGTGCTACAAACTACTATATATGTATTCATGATGGATTATATGATGATCTTTGCTACAAACTACTACAAACTACAAATTTTAGGTGTTTTAGTTGTTATATGATGATCTTTGCTACAAACTACTACAAACTACAAATTTTAGGTGTTTTAGTTGTTATATGATGATCTTTGCTACAAACTACTATATATGTATTCGACGATGGATTATTAATTACCTATTAGGAAATGTCCGATTTACTAAAAGGAATTAGTTAAGTGCGAGGACTGCGAAGATGAGCGCGATGCATGCGACGAGCCTCACTTGGTAGAAGGTCGGCGCTTGACATCAAGCTCCAAGAGACCTTCGATGTTGAAACGGATGCAACGCGACGACAAGTGTTTTTGTTATTTTTTGCATGACTTCTCTGCTTCTTCAACGTGTAATTTCCGTCTTTTACAATTCGACTAGCTTATCCCATGTCATGCAAGACGCTATGTCTTGGAGAAGATGGGTTTTGAAGATCATGAAAGAATGGAGACAAAGATAATTCAACTAAGGACCCATCATGGTTATGATTTTGCTGTAAATCTATACAATTCTGTGAACTCGTCCAATTTTGGTTGCCTGAATTGGGAAGCCCTTTGCATGGCGTATGATCTTCATGAGGGTATGCTTCTCACCTTCGATCTTGGTGATCCTGACATCGACGAAAATGATATGACCATTTGGGTCCTTGTTGACACGCTTCCAGTTCTACCACTGTGTAAGTTTCTTAAACATATTTACTAAGTAATTTATATTGTTTATTTCAAAATATTTGACAGTTTATTTCCATTGACATCTTATTTTCATTCTTCAAAAAATGTATGGAAAATGGTAGACAGAACCTACTACTACAATGATGAAGCACAATTAACTTATAAGGAGCAAGATGGTCTTATCGCATTTTTTACTGATATTGAGAATTACAATAGCCATTATCAAACTCCTCCACATTATGGTCAATACGTGCCACTAGTGAACGTGTTGAGCTACGGTAACATCAATGGAGATATCATGGTAAGATTTTCTACTATTACGACATCCGTGCATCTTTTGCATAAATTCTTATAAAACTAAACTATATTGCTAACTACAAAGTTATTACTATGTTTTTGAACAGAAAATCCCGATGGATTGTGTGCCTCATCTGATGTTGACGAGAGGTCGCGTTAATGTTATGAGCTTACAGCCACCACGGCCAGGTCACCTTGAGATCCACATCACTCTTGTCCATACCGGATTTCTAAAAGCGAGGAAGCCATGATAATAGATGATTTCAAAAAATGTTTGAACCATCGTAGAGAGCTACTTGGAAGCAACATTGTGCGTAGGCCAAGACTTGGAGACAGGATGATCTCCGTTCTTTATTATGGAGAGTCCATTTTCCTTAATGCAGCATCAATGCCTATCTTGTTTTATGATATTTTACCTAAGAGAGGGTAGAGTAGGTCCTATGAGAGGAGTAGGTCGTAGCTAGAATGTGTTATTATGTGCTACAATGTGTTAGAGTTGATGATGATGAGGAGGAGTTGTGATTATGACTAGTGACCAACTTGTTATATGATGTCTCATTGACGAACATTGTCTGATGGTGATGACAAGTGGTAATGAATATGCTATTTAAACAGACTAGTTCATGATGAGTTGTTATTGTATAAAAGATATATCTGTTTAAACATGTACAACGCCTAAATGCTAAAAAAACATAAATGTTAGCAGTAGCGCGGGCCTGAAAACACGGTACTAGTACTTGAACTTACCAGTAGCGCTGGCCTAATAACGCGCTACTGCTACAAAATAGCTGTAGCGCCGTAGCAGATGGCGCGGTGCCCGCGCTACTGGTAGCTCAAAAACCAGCGCTACTAGTAAGCATTTTCCTAGTAGTGTTCGCAAATAACTATATTCTCTGCGCCTAAACTGGAGACCTTGGGTGTAATTCGTGATCCTTTAAGATGGTTCAAGATGGTGTTTGTCTCCACACCTATTGAGATACTGTATATTATTCACGTAAACTTTTGTAATCTGCTTTTCTCATTTGTGCGCATAAGTATCATCTTGTAGTACACTTTTGGTACTAATATTATGTTCTATGCACAATGAAGAGCTTGTCCATCCTATCAGTGGTGGTGGATTCTGTCAAGACCTTACATATCAGTATGTGGTGTTTTGATTTGAACACGATTAATTGCTTCCTGCAATACTTTCCATGTCTAGAGAATTTGTATATAAAAGTGATGATTTCACGCACATTGAAAGCCCATATATAATGTACTATGATTAATCGTTCAGCTATCACTCTTTCAACATAATGTTTTTTAGACATTAAGTGCTTTCAATCTTCATCTCTATTTAGGCACTAAAGCATGGAGAAAAAAGTATAACCAATCGATGGTTCAATAAGCACCAGGATTTTCTTAGATCTCATGACATTCGTTTGAAGAAAGTAACGCTGGAAGGATATGCATCCAACAATGCAAACACTAGCTTTGTCACATTCTTCACGTTGAATGCGAGGGCACTATTGTCCGTGATGATTAAGTTTTTTGACAAGAAAATTCTTATGGCTGCAAGTGTTGAACAACATAAAAAGAAGTTTCAAGTGGACCTAAGGGCTTTTGATCGTGCTCGGCTTCTATTTACAACAGACCGTCATCATGAACTAGTAGAATTTCTGGCCGGGATCTTGATTTTATGGATCAGACCGATCCATTTGATTATGACTGCCAAAAACTTTGGTTGAGTTAGATGTCATTGTCCTGTTCAATCTGGATTTTGTCTAAACCTAATGAGCAATTAATCCTCGTCTTTTGTACTGTTTGTAAGCTGGAGTTAGATATTGATGCCCTTTTCAACTCGGCTTTGACCCATATTTTCTTTCATACTGGGCCAATGGCTTGCCATTTCTTTAATTAAGACATAAATATTATAAGCATTCGCAAAACAGGGAAAGAACCTCACTCTCGCGGGATCCTTGAGATCTTTGTTCATTACAGAACCGCAAGTTCATAGCGCCCACCAGCACCCACAAACTTATTTTCAGCTAGCACACAAAATGGGATGTAATTCTTAATAAGAAAAGCTGCATGGTAGTGACAGATTTGGATTTGTCATTTGGGACACACGAGGAAAAAGCCTATCCAGGGCGGTTTCGACTCGACAATTAACATTGAGAAACCTGGTTTTAGAATTACTGTAAATCCAAAACTCACCTCAAAATCATGAAACTTGGAATGGTGTTATGAAATAGCACCGACATGTTGTGGTAAAGAATTAGTCCAATTTGGGACAAGTTTAGGTACAAACTTCTTACAAACCAGAGCTTCTCTCAAAAAGGCTCATGGTTCTGAGAGGGACCTTGCAAATAAACGCCACATGAAAAAGTCCAGAACTGAAAACACTTCACACGAGCTCAAGAAACAATATCCTGGGTATCAACCATGCTGGAAAGACGATTAGCAAGCTTATTAGATTTCTCTTGTTTCGTACTTAAATCCTCAAGCACTTGTTATTGCACTAGAAAGTATGCATTTGAATTCTGCAGGGACTTCCTCAGTCCTTCGGCTTCCTGTTGCAGCACATCAGATAGATGTCTTTAAACTTGAAGTTGAGACTCAATAAGCCGAACTGATTCATGCAACGAGTTCGAAGAGCTTGTGCCAGCAGTAGTGGCCAATAACTCGAACACTACATCAAGATAGGATATTGCGGTTGTCTCACTATCTTCAAGATAGTTTTTATCAGCTTTCTTGGAGAACAACAGGGATGTCTCACTATCTTGAGCCTTATCTGCATTAGTTCCTTTACCATTGCATAACGGAGTACTCTTCTCTAATATTTTGGCCGCATTTTAAAAGAGAAACAAGCAGACACATCACAGGTTTACCATGCTGTATATGAAACTCATTTGGGTAAGTGTGTGTGCATGGCATGAGAACATAACTGTTTATTCAATTGAAACTGAAATCAACATAGAGCTAGTTACAACATCAAACAAGTTAAAGAAACAGGTTTAAAACTGGGTTTTCAATTGCATCCTTCAAATTCGGAATTAGTTGTTATTAGTAAATACAATGATGCAAGAGCAAAGGAGTGTGAACCATAGCTACGGAACCTGACATGAGAACAATTATTCTTGTACTTTAAGCATTGACTTGGGGTTCGGAGTGGTGGTCCTCGTGCTTTGGGCACTGCAGTTGCCTTACTAACTGCTCATGTTTGGGTGCTCTAAGGTGGAGATGGTGTTGTGTCAAATGGACCTGGGTTACTATCTGCTGGGGTTGGAAGGGGTGTGTCAGTGTCAAAACCGGCGGACCTTGGGTAGGGAGTCCCGAACTGTGCGTCTAAGGTCGATGGTAACAGGAACGGTGGACACGATGTTTACCCAGGTTTGGGGCCCTCTTGATGGAGGTAATACCCTACTTCCTTCTTGGTTGATCTTGATGAATAGGATTACAAGAGTTGATCTACCACGAGATCATAATGGCTAAACCCTAGATGTCTAGCCTGTATGATTGTGATTGCCTCCATGGACTAAACCCTCCGGTTTATATAGACATCGTAGGGGCCTAGGGTTATACAGAGTCGGTTTACAGAGGAAGGAATCTTCATATCCGAATGCCAAGCTTGACTTCCATGCAAGGGAGAGTCCCATCCGGACACGGGAGGAGGCCTTCTATCTTGTATCTTCATGGCCCATCAGTCCGACCCACGTCACATAGGTCGGACGCCTGAAGACCCCTTAATCCAGGACTCCCTCAGGGTGTAGGTGGTCCTCTGTACAACTGGGTAGGGTACAGTCTGCATAAGTCTGGGTTATATGTGGTGGGACTAGTCCTTGGGAAAGTACAACCGTGGTTCTATCTGCATTGACGGGTAGCACTATCTTTTCCGAAGACCGTGTTTTTACTCCCATAGATACTGCCATCACCCCCTCCAATTCAAATGGCTGGTAAACAAGAAAAGTAATTGAATGTACAGACTTTGTATGATAGACAAGGTGCAATGGATAGTAGTGAAGAAAACAGGGCATGAAATAATTCACATTTATGTTTTCTAACCAAACAGGATAGCATGACACAATTTCACATATATGATGGCTAACTAAACATGATAGCATGACACAATTTCACATATATGATGGCTAAATAAACAGGACAGAATGACATACTTCAAAATATGATGACTATGTAAACAGGATGTCATGATATAACTATACGATGTATCTATTAAAGTAGTTGGCATGCCATAATTCACATACACGCCATCGATGGAAACATGATGGCATGATATAATTCCACGGATAGAATGACATAATTCAAAATATGATGATTATGTAAACATGATGAGATGATATAACTATATTATGTCTTTAGAAAATGGGTTGGCATGCCATAATTCAGATACATGTTGTCTATGTAAACATCATGGCATGATATAATTCAAATATATGATTTATATACTAAGAAAGTAAGCATAGGGCAATCACATATAGGATGTGTAAACTAAGCAAATGGCATTCAATATTGTGTATATGATGTAAAGACTAAGCATTGCAAGACAACATATGCATGATATGAGTAATATAACCCCGCCACATTCAATACTGGTCATCTGTCTCTGAATCCTCCTCTGAGGAGCTTTTTATAACCAGCAAGATATCTGCTTCAGAGGGTAGCATTGTCTGCTCTGAAGACCTTCTTTTCACTCTAGATTTTTCCATCACCAATTCAAATGGTTGATGCACAGGAAGAGTAGTTGAATATAGAAAGATTGTGAACAAATGGAATACGTAATACAAAAAAGGATGGCATGATATAATTCTCATATATGATGCTTGGCTAAACAGCATGACATTGCATAATTCATATATATAATGCCTTGTAATAAGATAGCATTGCATAATTCACATATATAATGTTTTGCAACAAGATGGCATTGCATAATTCACATATATGGTAATTAGATACTACGGTGGCATTCACACAAAGCATGTCTAAGCTAAGAAAATGGCATACACTGCAAGACACCATATGCACGGTATGAGTAATATAACCCTGCCAAGTTAGAGCATGCACCTCGGGGATAGGACTGGTCATCTATCTCTGAATCCTCCTTTGAGGAGCTATCTGTAACTAGCAACCATGTGCTTCGTCAGATAGCATTGCCTGCTCTGAAGAGCTTGTTTTCACTCCAGATTTTTCCATGACCGTGTCGAACGGCTGATTCACAGGAAGAGTAATTGAATTTACTAACATTGTTGACAATTTTAATACGTAATAAAAAAGGATGGCATGATATAATTCACATATAAGATGACTGACTAACCAGTCTGGCATTGAAAAATTCACATATATGATGTCTGGCTAAACAAGATGGCATTGCATGATTCACATATATGATATAGAAACTAAACAGATGGCATTCACAAAAAGCATGTCTAAACTAAGCAGATGACATATTTTATGTATAAAGTAAGCAATGCAAGGCATCATATGCAAGATATGGCCAACATCAGCATGCCATGTCAGAGCAAAAGACCTCAGGGGGTAAATAGGAGTGGTCTACTCCCTCTGAATCCCCCTGTGAACAGTTATCTTCCTCTTCATTATAGTCTGGAATGGGGAGAGGAGGTTACTTTTGCGCCCACCATGGAGCAACGTCTGCATGAAATTTTATTGCCATGCAAGGCTCGTCTCTTTTGTTGTACATGTTCAGTAGCATTGTGTAGAATAACGGACATGCATATGAAAAAAAAAACATAGTGAGATTATGTAAGGAGTGCACGCACAAATCCAGAGTGACGGTAGCAACCTGCGGATAGACCCAAAACCAATGATAGCACGCAGATAATAGCTTCAGTTAAAAAATACAGATAATGGCTCCTTTAATGTTTGTTTCCCACCCAATATGAAATTCATAGTAGACACCCGAGATTAAGCAGATAGTAGACAAACACTATTGATTGCTGCCCCAATATGTACCCCACAATTATTTAAAAAATAAAGTTTGAGCATTAGTTTGGACCTGACTCAGAGTCTAATCGGTGAACAGGACAATAAAGTAGCATGCCATATTAACTGATGCATAACGTAAGCAAACACGAAAGAGTGCGACCTCTCTTGCGGACCCGTGTAGTCCTCAAGGTCAACTGCTCAGTTCATGATGGTAATGCAGTTGTCGTGGCTGACGGCGGCAGGGAAGAAGATCTGAGGCGGCGAAAGATAGTCTGGAGGTCGAATCCCTGCTGTTGTGAACCCTTCTTTCGTTGGAGAAGCTGAGCTGGGGTGGACGACAGCGCAGCAGAAGCGACACAAACCACACAAGGTTTTATTTGACACATATCTATAACAGAAGTAATTTTGTAAGGTCTTGTTTGAATTGGAGGAGTCTAACAATGCAGGTATCGGAAATACACAGAAATAGGATAGGAATGCACATGAAAACAGAGAATTTAAAAACACAATATTTTTGTCAATCTGGGTGTTTTGTACAAGAATTGGAAGATCGCAGGAATGCAAAGCATGGTGAAATTAAGTCAAACCACAAGCAAATGTACAGTTATATTGCTATTATATGCTACTGTAACATCCCAATTTTCAATTTGGATGTTATACATAGGTCATCATATGCATATCATATTTTATTTGCATTTTGGTTGTGATCCTAGAAATCTTAAGCAACTCAAGGACCCAAGGAGAGAGTTGGAGGTTTCACAAATTTACATATTTGAATTTAATTCAAATTGAAAAGAGGATCATTTGATTTTAATATTATCTCTCCAATTATTTCTAATAAGGAAAATAAAAGAGAGGAGATAAAATGACTTCTTCAAACAGAGGAGAAATATTGGAGAAGAAATTTAAAATCAAATTATTTTATTTGTATTTTATTTGCTATTTTATTTGAATTGGAAAAATATGCATTTTAAAAAATTGCATTTTAGTCCAGAAAAAATGTTCATCTCGTCCAAAATATTAGGTTTGGACGGTGAAAATTGTTTCTGGAATTTTTAGAATTTTCTATATTTTATTAGGACTTTTGTTAGCGGCGAAATTTTATTTTAAAAAATTCCTCGGCCCAGCTAGCGTCGCCGCCTTCCCTCGTCGTCCTGCCGCCGGACTCCAGGAGGAATCTGAGCCGGACTCGCCGTCGCGCCATGACCCCCTCCCCAAGCCGCCGCCCACAGGCTTTATAAGCCGACCCCCCGGCCCCCTCCTCCTCACCTCGAGCCACCGCCGCCCGCGCCGCCAACCTGCGCCACCCACACCGCTGCCGACGCCGCCGTCGGTTTTCGTCAACCGAACCGGTATGAACCAAACCGCCCGCCCGTTTTTTTCTAATCTCGGTTTATTTCATTAGATCGGTTTTATTTTTAGGGTTCGCTAATTAGCGAACGTCCACCCGATCATCTCTGTTAACGAATGAATTTTGTTCGTTAGTCTCTGTTAGCGAACGTTCGTTCATTTGATTTTTCTTTTTAGTTTTATCTTCGGCCAGGGACCTATCCGCAAATAATTGTTCTTATAGATTAGTCCCTGATGTTCAAACCCTCGTTACTTTTTGCTCGTTTGTCCAAATCCAGTGAAACCAATGCCAAAATCTTCGTCTCGATCCCCTCTATTCAGATAATCAATTTGAACATGATTTTGACAATTTAAAATTTGGTTTCAATCAGATCTGTTTTCGAACTTCTTTTGATCGTAGTTTGAGTTTTGTAACTCCGATTTGATTGATTCTTTTATCAAATCGAAGCTCTTCTATTAAACTTTTTGTTCAGATCTTTTCTTTTGAGTTTTACCTTTGCATTATGTTTGAGTGCTTATGTATGCTATTGTTTGTTCATGATAGAGTTTCCAGAGTTCGAGGCTTGCTACTATGAATCTCTAGGGTTTTCCTATCGTCGGCAAGGCAAGTAACACTTTGATCATATCCCTTTATTACCCAGTTTTTATGCATTAGTTTCAACCCTCAAACATTGCATGAGTAGGATTTGATAACATGTGGGTATTGGGAAGTAGTTGATGAGGTAGCACCTATTGCGTTTATTTCAAACCTTGGGAGTTCTACGTTATTCTTATACTGCTATGCTATGCCCGTAGACGTGGTTTGGTTTGAGTGATTCATGACAGATGCGAGTATTATTATGAATTAAGGGATACCTTTAGGTGGCTACTTTAATACACATCTGGGCGGATTGTTTATGAGCACCTGGGGAATCCAGTGTTGTCCAAGGAGATCCCGGGAAACCCGTGTGAACATCCTATGGTTCGCCACCCAGGCTCAAAGGGATCATAAGATTATTCATGCTAGAAACTTCCGTGTGCAGCCACAAGCCATTATGGGCGCTGGCATAGTTGAGTATGTTGTGTGACCTTTTTCAGTGATAGACTAGCAGATGTAGGGGATGTAGGTGGTACGGTTTACCCGTCGAAAGAGTTAACGCTTCTGAAAGACTGTGTCTCGGTCATCCGTTTCTCAAACATCATGTAGTGCGAGAAATAGAACGGAGGAGATCGAGTCTTGTGGGGAAAAGTGCGCAAACCTCTGCAGAGTGTACAAACTAATCATGATTAGCCGTGTCCCGAGTTATGGACATCTTGAGTATATGGTACTTGAATTATTGATTTGATCTCATCACTTAACTTAATTAATTTGTGGGGTTTTTAATTATTATTGTGGGCTTGAGATGAGGTTACCATTCTCAATGTTTTCAACAAACTTTGTAGTTAAATAAAATATATTCCTTTCTTGTAGGGAAAAACTAGCTTTATTAAAATGATAACCATAGAGCCTCCACCAGCCACATATGCATGTAGAGATAGTTGTTATCTATTCATTGCTCTATAGTGTTATTTTGCCAGCATATTCCATGTGTTGACCTACACAGGTTGCAACGTATTATGTTGCAGAGTTTTCAGACGAAGAGTAAGGTGCGCTAGGTCGCTGTCATGCACTCAGTTTTGCCATGGAATTGGATGGACTCTTCTACCTTCGAAGCTTCTGTTGTTATCTTATTTAGATGGCCTTCAGCCATATTACTGTAATAAGTTCTCTTTTGAGACATTCGATGTAATAAGTGTGTGATTGAACTCTGTTATAAATCCTTGAGTATTGTGTGTGTCAGCAATACCGATCCAGGGATGACACTTAAACTCAGTGACTTGACCGTCTGAGGTCGGGTCTCTACAGCTACTATCTCTTAGTCTTGTGCTTCATAAATAGGAAATTGAAAAGGAGGCCAAGTGGATTTTAAAATTCCTATGATTTTTCTTTGAAGGAGACACTAAAGGAACAAATCATACAATTTTCCTTCGCTCCATTCCTTTGAAGCAAATGCACGCTACAAAACAAAGACACATCCGTGACATTTTTGGGCCGAACGAAAAAAATTCTGTCATACTTATGACACTTTTGTGACGATAATTGTGACAAAACCCGGTATCATCATAGATGTGGTGGGGTCCTACTTCTATGACAGAAAATCATGAAAAAAAATGGGCTTTTCGTCATGGGCGGGCCGGAGACGCAGCTGCATGACATTCTTTGGGCCGTCCATGACGGAAAAAACCATGGTAGAAGCGAGGGCAGGGAAAATATCGGGGAGTTCCCGGTTACGGTGGCTGGTCGGGGGCCGAGCGATGCACGTTTCTCTCGTACGTATGCGCGTGTGTGCGAGGCGTTGGGCTCTAACTGAACCCGAGCGAGGCGTTGGGCTCTAACTGAACCCGAGCGATTGCACTGCAGGCCCCTAAGATAGACATGGGGCGACGGGGTGAGACGGACTCGCCTCCGCATGCGGCGCCGCGTCATGCCGCGTTTCCGCCTGCTCCGACTCTTTCCTGGCTCGGCCTCGCAGGGGGGTGGGGAGGGGGTTCACGACCCTCCCTCCCCACCCCCTGCTCGGCCTCGCGCTAACGCATGCTTGGTTGACAGGCGCGGTGCGGCTATTCTATTTTTCCAAACCCTAGGATGCACACAACCCCAGAGCCACACCCCTAAGATAGACAGGGGTGGCGAGGTGTCGGTGGAAACAACACCTATGGAGTCACTGGGATCCCTTCTACGGTTGGCGGGCGCGAGGTTGTGCAAAGAGCAGGTCTGACAGGAAGCACACAGATCGTTTACCCAGGTTCGGGCCGCGAAGATGCGTAATACCCTAGTCCTGCTTTGGTGGATGTATTTGAGTGTTCTTGTGTTCTTGAGCTAGCTACGGGGTGCAACTTGCCCAAAAGAGCCGAATCCCTCTCCTGGTCACCTCGGGCCTCCTTTTATAGGAAAAAGGGGTTGCCACAGTGGCACACAGGAGGTGGAAAGGTCTACCGTTGATAAGCCTGTCCTCTGGGACCGTCAGACAAACGCATTTAATGCACTGCCAATGTGCCCCCCTTGCTTTATCGGGGGCGCCAAGGAAGCACGTCCCAGCTGTCGCTGCCTCGCCTGGCCTCGACACGTGTCCGAGCCGATGAGGCATCGCGGCACCACGTTGGCTGGCTGCTAGGCTGTCCCTGGCAAGGCGCTTGCTGGGGGTCTTGTGGATTTCCTCGGCTGGGATCCCGCCGAGGGTCGCCATCTTCTGGTCCTCATCTGACCTCACATGTTTATGATCTTGATGAAGATTTGCATGCCACCACATAGGCGCCTCCCGAGCCTTGGTCCTAACGTGGATAGTTGGTGGTGTTAGATCCCGTGGGCTCAAGGGTGGCTTGCCCTGCTGGCGTCGGGCAAGTTGCCCCGGCAAGGCTCTTGCCGGGGCTGCGGAGGCTGCCTCGGCAAGGATCTTGCCAAGGGAGTCCACCTCGCCCTCTTGCTCTCCTGTGTTTCTGGTCTTGGCGTTGCCTTAGTTGTCTTGTGCTTAGGCTTCTCTCTGGCTTCCCTCCTCTACCCTGCTAAGTGTGGCCGTGGCGCGCGGCTCTGACTGCCCGTGCACAATAAAGGGGTCAAAAGGAGAGGCCCTACTTTTGTACACCAACACGGTGTGTGCCGGACTCGCCTCCGCGTGCGGCGCCGCGGCACGCCGCGTCGCCACCTACTCCATCTCGTTCCAGGCTTGGCCCCGCAGGGGGACAAGGAGGGGAGTCACGACCCCCCTCCCCACCCCCTGCTCGGCCTCGCGCTAACGCATGCAATGCGCTTGGTTGACTGGCCAATGCGGCTATTCTGTTTTTCCAAACCCTAGGACGCACACAACCCAGAGCTACACCCCTAAGATAGACAGGGGCAATGGGTGTGACGGACTCGTCTACGCATGCGGCACCGCGGAACGCCGCGTTGCCGCCTGCTCCGGCTAGTTCTAGGCTCGGCCTCGTAGTGGGGTGGGGAGGGGGGTCGTGACAGGGGCGACGGGGCATGACGACCCCATGGAGCCTGATTTTTTTTTAAAAAAAAAAGAGGAAAGTTGTGCTGAAAAAAGAACTTAGCCATGATGTAGTTCAGTTATACACATGAATGTTGTGTCATTCTGCAAAAAAAATTTATACAAATGGAAAAAGCAGGTGAAAAAAACAAATACCTACAAAAAACGGCGCTGGAGCAAAAAAACAAAAAAACATGTAAGAACAAAAAAAAATACTGTATTAGTTATATAAAATAAAACACACACAAATTCGTCCATATACGTTGCTTCAAAAAGCAGACGGTACAAAAGAACATAAAAAAGAGTCTTCTCATACATTATCTACCATAGACAGCACACAGTACACAACATGAACCCTAGTTCTTGTCCAAACATAGGCTTTTAACCAGAAAAAATATGCCAAATGATTATTACTGCGACTGCGACAAGGAAGAAAGCCAGAGGCTTGCAATCAGATCTCATAGCTCAGGCGGCATGTCTTCATCATACGACATGTTCAAAGGATTGAACAGCAACTGGAAAATGTGCTCCGCCTTCCAATCTTCAACAGCAGGCTAAAAAAATTAAAAAAATGCAGACCAGTGATTAAAAAAAGGTTGTTGTAAGAAAAAAAGTGAAAATATCAAAAAATAAAAACAGTAACAAAAAAGAAGAAACAGAGAAGGTATTACATCGGATTTGACAATTTTGTCGACTAGACGTTGGTCGTCATACAACTGTGTCAACCTTAGAACATAGATTCCACTCTTGTTTGTTCCCTGTGCTGGCACGGCCGAGTAAGAGGGCTTCTTTGCCAATTTAACCCAGTCAGGGTGGTTCTTAGATTTATACAACTTTTCACCATAAATCGCCTTCAGCAGCTGAGTCATCCTCCTCATCTGGCAAAAAGGCAGCACAAAAGTAAATAACACACATCACATATCAATAACTATCAGACGAAGCGAAAAATACAAAGTTTTTATCAACATCGTCCCTAGATGCACGTGAGGTCATTTCCTTTTATCACTCTTTTAAACAAATTGGGTGTGTGTGAGAAAATGTAGTTCTGTGACACATATGTTGCAGTGCACTGTGTTAACAAGTGTGGTGCTATGTGTACTAACAATGCATGTGCAGTTTAAAAAATATGCAGTAGGAGAAACACAAAAAAGCTTTGCACTTGGCTAAAAAAATTGACATACCACTTCAATGCAATCTGAGTGGTAGTCAGTCCTGCGCCACTTTATTGTGATATCAGGATGGCCAATGTACTTCCTAGTTTCATGGATATCAATCGTCCGACGATGCTGGTTCATCATGTATAAGGAATAATGACCATCCTTGGAGCGCGGCATCATAATCTGTCACATCAAAAAACAAAATGAAAATGAAAGTTCATTCGACACGTAGCAGTAGGACCACTGTTCCAAAATAACTGTAAAAATAAATGCAATAAACAAGAAAATAAATGACGGAAAACAATGGCCTTACCAGTTTTGCATCCAACAGGTTTTTGTCACCAACAAAAACCTTGAACTGCTTAACTGCAGCTTCTAAAACAAATGGCTCATGCACAACTGGCAACACAGAGTCTCCTTCATTATCTTTCTTCACAAAGGTTTCCATTTGAAGAACATACTGCATAGAAAAAGAATAAATAGGACATGAAAAAAAGAATAAAACATGCATGCACGCATGGACATGAAAAATCAGTACAAGAGCAAAAATGGACCAAAGCAAAAAAAACATGACAGCAGACACATTTATGGTGATAAATAAAGGTGAAAGTAGCACACGTTCACTAGAACGATAAACTAAACTCATTTCAGGGTCTTGCTTCCAGTACTTGATGACAAAATACATGAGATACAAGTCCATGAAGCTCCTTTGCCAAATGTATTATATATATAGTCAACTTCGAAATTTTCTACAGAACGTGTTCCTGCAGTCAACATACACAGATGGAATCAATAAAATAAACTTAAAAACAAACACACAAAAGGATGAAGGGCACACTCATAAAACTTACTCGTGGTATTTGGTTACAAAATCTTGGCTGAGAACGAGATCCTTTATTATCCTCACCTCATCAATATATTTGAACCTCGGAGGCTTCAATTTCTCTAAAGAGCCTCTCAACTTAAAATCCCTCTCACATGCCCTCTTGTTCGAAAATACTTCACCCTCATCCGCAGGAGGATGATTTATTGCTACACTCCTAGTCCTAGTAACGTGTGGCTCCAGCGTAACAAAATCATCATCAACAACATCAACTACCTCATGAGGAGAACCGGGGCGAGCAACCTTTTCACAATCAGGTCTAGGTCCAGATATCGCATCTGTGTTTAAAACATCTCCAGCAGAAGTACCAGAATTCTCTGGAGAGATTTCAATGGCATAATCCTCCATAACTATCTTAGAACCCTGCGACTTAAACAATGATGTACAACCTCCATGAAGACCCAAATCAAAACCTGATAACAAGGAGAAAAAACATGGGAACACTCAGCCCAAATACAAAACCAAAAACATTAAATGCATCTCAATAATATAAAAAAATGCAGTTCACTAAAGAACAGAATGCAGCCCACTTGTCTAAAACACTGCAGCCCACTTGTCTAGAACACTGCAGCCCACTTATATAGAACAATGCAGCTCATTTGTCTAGAACAATGTAGATGCAGCTCACTTGTCTACAGCAAATGCAGCTCACTTACACAACAAAATATATAGACATCCATTGTAAATCATGCGTCTCACTAAACACACTAGTAAAAAAGACCTTAAGAAGCGAAAGGAGGCAGTAGACAAAAAAGTAAGACAAATAAAAGAAGTTCACTAAAACAACCTTTATCTGCAAAAATTAAAAGTGAAGATAACTCAAGGCAACACTTTGGTGATGTGAGCCAACTATAGAGCATGGCCTTTCTGATGTAGCCAATGTGCTCCACTCCAAACTTAGCAACTCGAACACCATCCCAAGTCTGCAAGAATTGAAACATATAGAATCCACAATCATGCCTGCAATAAAAGAACAAACAACATCAGTTTCACATAATGAAATATAAATGAAAAGTTGAGTGGTATGGTAGAGAGGGGCTACAAGGAACATACCCAATTGGCTGAAATGGGACAATAGCATGTTTCAACACAAATCCATCAAGTGTAGGAGGATTTAACGGCTCATCAGAACTTGAGCTATCGTCTTTCCATGCACGCTTGATATTTTTAACCATCCTCCTAAAAATCCTGTTCGCATCAGAGCTGCCAGGTTTATTGAGCGAGTCTAGAAATTCAAACCGCCTTTCATTGACATTAAAGGCAACTACACAATAATGACCAACGCCATCCCTCATCTGTAGCGGATCAAATGTTACAGACAGGACCTGTTGGAAGTAAAAAATAAATAAAAGTATTACAAGAAAGTGAAAAAGAACACTATAAAACCAACTCACAAAAAATGGTCTTCAACACATAAAACCATTACTCACCATATCTTTTTTTATCGACATGCTCCTCGGCTTCTGAAGAGAACATCAATTTCAAACTCCTGCCTACACTACCACCATGCCAAATACTTTTCTTCCAAAACAAAACCAAACAAACCAATAGTGCTCAAGCAAATAGGTCACCACACGAAATCAGAAAAGAAAATCAAAAAACAAAAACAAAAATTTCTTGTAGCGACCTGACCCAAAATCGGTCAAATCTCTGTGTCTGTACCATCCCAAGATCATGCTGGTACTCATAGTACATCGATGAAGTAATCAAAGTTCAATCACACCTGAATTTTATTACACGATTCTCATATAGAGTCTTTATTACAAGAGAATAAATTTGGCTCAAGGCCAACTCATGAGAAAATAAACTACTAATGCTGCGGAAGCGTAGAAGATAAAGCGAGTCCATCCGACTCCAAAGGGCAATCGCCAAGCGCGGAGCGTAGCCTCACCCCGATCGAATATACCTCGCAACATAAGACGTTGCAGCCATGTAGGTCAGCTTTTGAATAAGCTGGAAAGTCATGAAGAGAATAACAATAATAAAGTTACTAACACTATATGCATTTTGGCTGTGGAGCTCTAAGTTCCAATATTTTGCGAAAAGCAAATTTTCTCCTACTACAGTGGACTTGCTTGCAAATTACTACATAATTGTTGGTAGTTATTGAGATGGTTCCGCCAACCAATCTCATTCCCAAATTATTAAGTCATAAACCCCTCAAATTAATTCATTAGTTTTAGTGTTGAGATTTTCGAATACTTCCAAGTTCCAGAGGCTCAATTTGTCCGTAACCGGGGACACGGCTAATCGATTAGATCTTTAAACTCTGCAGAGGTTTGCGCACTTTCCCCGCAAGAATCATTCCTTCCTTTTAAGTCTTCGCACTTCATGGTGTTTGAAGACGGGACGAATGAAACAGGTCTTCCAAAGAGTTCTTCAGCTACCGCCGTACCCATCCAATCCTACAGTTCTTCTACATCTCAGATTACCGCCCAGCCAGCGTCACTACTAGGGTTGACCCAGCCAGAGCCCATAATGGCTTGCGGCTGCACAGTAAGCTTCCGGTCATGGGGCATCCATCCTTCTCTTCATCGCTGGGTGAAGCTTTCCGCAAGATGTCATGGCACTTCTCCATGCATCCCGCCAACCACTGGGTTCTCCAGGTGCCCACAACAAATCCTCCACCCAAAGAGTGAATTCAAGTCCATCTTGATCATTGTAGTTCATGGGGTTGTCATCATCATTGACTCTCACATCTTGCTTATGAATTTCACTCAACCAAAACCCGCCTCACGAGCATAGCAAAGTAAACTACTTCATCCCGGGTCATGGTAACAAGGATTGGTTCATCCTACCACATGATACTACTCAAGATTAATAACTTCAAAATTTCAACTACTGCATGCATGGTGGGTGGTGACAAATTCTAATGCACAAAAACATAGGTATAGGAAATAACATGATCAAAACTTGCCTTGTTGATGATCCTCCTAAGCTAAAGATTCGTAGTAGCAAGCTTCGCACTCCGGAAACTCTACCGAGACAAACAAATAATCACAATAAGCATATAGCAAAGGATCACATAACACAATAGCATAACAAAGTAACACACCAAAACCAACAAAGTAAAACCCAAAGGGAAAACTCAAAGAAAACCAACTCAAAGTTTTCCTACTTCAAACAACAACTAAAAGTAGTTTTATATAACAAAATTTTCTCAACATAACCTGATCATGGTTTTATGTTAACTTAACAGAAAAGATTTCATTAAGCAACTAGGAGCAAAAAGAATTAATTTAAAATCTATTATGAAACTCCTATTAGGCCTAATTCAATTTCTATTAAGAAAAATAAAATAAAAATTTTATTTATTATAAATAAAAGTTCATCCTATTAAGTGACAGAAACTATCCTAGAATAATCAATCACATGTTAAAAATAAATTTATTTACTAATTAAAATAATAGGAAAACAGAGCTAGTTAATTAATTAGGATTAACAAGATTCTGCATAAAACTATTTTTTATTAATCCTAAAATACCCAAATTAATTCCTATGGTTTGGCAATGTCAAAATAAAGTTGGGACAAAAGAATCATCCAAAAATAATTTTCGTAGCTCATGTTATAACAGATTTACTATTCTGACTAAAACTAAAATAAAGCAATTTTATTTAATTTTAACATAGCTAAATATATTTTCTACAGAAACTATAGAAAATTTGCAAACCAACAAAAAAAGAATCACCTAAAAATATTAAACAGAATAAAAGATATGAATTTTTCAAAACAGGAACTATTCTGTTAATACAGAAAACAAAAATAAATGAAAAAGGTCCTAATGGGCCTAAACTACGCACTGTGCGTAATATAAACTAAACGGGCCTAGGGTTAAACGAGTCGGGCCGGGCTAATAAATAAAAACCCTAACTAAATTTAAACCGTAACGAACCGGCCGGTTTTTATTAAAAGAAATACCCCTTCGGGGTGTTCTAATCCTAGCCGTTGATAGCGCATCGAACGGGGGAGGGGATCTCCGGCGACTTACCGGAGCTCGGCGGCGGCGGCGACGAGTGTGCTGGCCTCTCCGGTCATCGGGGAGGTCGGTGGAGTGGCTCGGCGGGTGCGGACGAGCTCGGGGAGGCGTTTGGTGGAGTCGGTGGGGGTCGGGGAGGGCTAGGGCGGCGACGGCGACGCAAATGGCGGCAAGGGAGGTTTGGGCTCGGCGACGGCGAAGAGAGGAGGAGGGCTCCGGCGAGGGGTAAGGGGGAATAAAAGGGAGGGGCTTATAGGGGGCCTCGGCCTTGGCAAGGGGGGCGATCGGGAGATCGGCATCCCGGATCTCATGGATCCGCGATCGATGGCGGCGGCGTGGTGTGGGGCGGGGTTGAAGACGGGCGGGTCCACCTGCCAGAGAGAGAGAGAGGGGTGTGGTGCGGTCGGGCGACCGGCTCCAACGGGTTTCGGGCGAGGGGAGGTGAGGCCGGCTCGGTTGGCTCGGCTGGCTGGCCTCTGGCCGCCTGGTGGGCACTGGTGGGTGGCTTTACACTGGCTGGGCAGGGGGCTGGTGGCGCTGGGGGTTTTTTTAAAATTTTATTTTTTAAATAAAACAAAAACAGAGATATATTTTAAAATATAAATATTTTATATAGGACATATATATACCAAAATGATCAGGGGAATATTCCCTATCATTTGAACATTTTCCAAAGGCAAAATCCAAACTTTATAAAAATCCATTTTTCCAATATTCAAATAAAACCCAAATTTGAATTCAAAACTTTTGGCAAGGTTTTCCTCTGATATTTTTGGAGTGTCATGTTTACTCCTCTCATACTTTTGATCAAGTATTCATCAGGCATAGTTTTTGAAATGATTCCCACTTGCCAAGTTTGAATTAAAATATGAAAACTCAAAACTCTCTGAAACTTCAAATGGCATTCAAATTCAAACAGATGCATTAGATGCTTAGCTATAATTGTAAAACATTCCAAATAGGAAATTTGGGATGTTACAAACCTACCATCTTAAGATGAATCTCCCTCGAGATTCGGGTTGGCTAGCAATAGGTGCGGGTGATCTCAAGAAGGTCTTCTTCGCGCCCTGTGTGGCTTCTTCCTCGGTGTGGTGACTCCACAAGACCTTGCAAAATTTGATGACCTTGCTGCGGGTGACTCTGCTCGCGGTCTCGAGAATTCGGACGGGTTTCTCCTTGTAGGTCAGATCACTGTTAAGCTGTATGGCCTCTAAGGGCACTGTGTCTCTCAACGGAATATCGGCCATGTCGGCATGACACTTCTTCAGCTGAGAAACATGGAAGACATCATGAACTCCGGACAATCCTTCCGGCAGTTCCAACTTGTAAGCAACTTCTCCACGACGTCCGAGGATTTTGTAGGGGCCAATGAATCGGGGTGCTAACTTTCCTTTGACACCAAACCTCTTGATTCCACGAAGTGGAGACACACGAAGATATGCTCGGTCTCCCACTTCATATGTTACTTCCTTGTGCTTACTGTCTGCATAACTCTTCTGTCTCGACTGTGCTATCTTGAGCCTGTCTCGAATCAGCTTGACTTTCTCTTCGAAATCCCTGATAAGGTCGGAACCGAAAAGTGATCGATCTCCAACACTATCCCACAAAGAATGGTGTTCGCACCTCCTTCCGTATAGAGCTTCGAAAGGGCCATCTTCGATCGGATTGATAACTGTTGTTGTATGAGAACTCTGCGACGGCAAATTATCATCCCAGCTAGACCCATAGTCTAGCACACAAGCTCTCAACATGTCCTCCGTAATCTGATTGACTCTCTCGGTCCGTCCATCTGTCTCATGGATGAAAAGCTGCATCAATTCCAGCCTCGCACTCCAAAGTTTCATGCAATCGCTTCCAAAACTTTGAGGTAAACTATGTTCCTCTATCCGACACGATTTTCCTCGAACTCCATGCGATATACGATCCTGGTCATGTATATCTTGGCCAACTTAGCACTGGTATAGGTAGTCTTCACGGAATGAAGTGAGCTACCTTGGTCAAACGATCAACCACTACCCAGATGGAATCATAACCTGAACGGGTCCCGGTAATCCTGTGATGAAATCCATTCCAAGTTTCTCCCATTTCCAATCGAATCGCAAAGGTTGAAGTAACCCTGCTGGCTTCGATGTTCTGCCTTTACTCGCTGACAAACATCGTGATACGGCCACGCACTCGGCAATATCCTTCTTCATACCGTCCACCGTAAACTTTCCTTCAAATCCGTGTACATCTTGGTGTTGCTGTGGTGAATCGAGTACGGTGAATCATGAGCCTCCCAAGAATTAGCTTCCGAGTTCGGGATCATTGGGCACATAAATACGATCCTCGAACCATATAGTTCCGTGTTCATCCTTACGGAATCCCTTAGCTTTTCCTTCATTCATCTTTCGCTTTATCTCATCAATTTCCTTGTCCGACTTACGGGCTTCACGAATCCTTTCGCCAAAGTGGACTGTACTTCCAGAGTTGCAACAAATCCTCTCGTAACTATCTCCATCGGAGATCTCGAGGTCATCGACTAACTCTTTGGGTAATCCTCCCGCTTGTAAGAGTATTCACATAACTCTTACGGCTCAAAGCATCTGCTACAACATTAGCTTTACCGGGTGGTAATGCAATCTCATGTCATAGTCCTTTATCAACTCTAGCCATCTCCTTTGCCCGAGGTTCAATTCTTCTGCGTGAAAATATGCTTCAAGCTCTTGTGATCTGTAAACATCACAACGGTTTCCGATGAGGAAATGTCTCCTGTGTCTTGAGTGCATGCACTACGGCTGCTAACTCCAAATCATGTGTGGCATAATTCATCTCATGAGGTCGTAGCTGTCCGGAGGCATAAGCTACAACTTTTCCTTCCTGCATTAGTACTCCTCCGAGTCCTTGACGAGAAGCGCCACAATATACCCGTATTCCTTGTGTATGTCCGCAAAATCAGCACCGGGCTGTGACCAAACGTTTCTTCAATTCCTGAAAACTGGCTTCACATTCCTCGGTCCAAACATACTTGGCTTCCTTCTTCAACAGCTCAGTCATGGGCTTGGCAATCTTCGAGAAGTTCTCTATAAACCTCCGATAATATCCTGCGAGTCCGAGAAAACTGCGGATCTCCTTGACTGAGGTGGGTGACTGCCAATCGATGACTAATTCAACCTTGGCGGGATCAACTGCTATTCCTTCTCCTGAAATAACATGTCCGAGGAATCCAACTTCCTTCAGCCAAAATTCACATTTGCTGAACTTGGCATACAACTGATGTTCTCGAAGTTTCTCCAGAACTAGACGCAAATGTTCCTTATGCTCTTCCTCGCTCTTGGAGAAAATCAATATATCATCGATGAACACCAAGACAAACTTGTCCAGATATTCCATAAACACCTTGTTCATCAAATTCATGAAGTATGCAGGAGCATTAGTCAATCCAAATGACATGACGGTATACTCATATAAACCATACCTGATAGTGAATGCTGTTTTGGGTATATCCTTTTCACGGATCTTCAACTGATGATACCCTGATCGAAGATTGATCTTAGAGAATACCTTGGTTCCAACTAGCTGATCAAACAGATCATTAATCATCGGCAGAGGGTACTTGTTCTTGATGGTCACTGCTCAACGCACGATAATCCACAACCATCCTCAAGCTTCCATCCGCTTTTCTACCAAAAGAACTGGGCTCCCCAAGGTGATGAGCTTGGCGAATATATCCTTTCTCCAATAACTCATTAATTTGATCCTTGATCTCTTTCAACTCATTCGTGGCATCCGATAAGGTCTCTTGATATTGGGGCTGTGCGTGCAATAACTCAATCGAAACTCAATGTCCCCGTCCGTGGCATTCCTCGTAATTCTTCCGAAACACATCGGGAAAGTCTTGCACCACGGCACTTCCTCCTGAACAACTCCCGTGAGGGAATTCACCGATTCTTCATCGGCTATGCCGGCTACATACTTGATCCTCTTTCGCCCGGTGGTGAGCAGAATAGACTTCTGGGCACGCCTATGTTTCCTTCAAACTGTCAACCAATCCATGCCTAGGATTACATCCAAGGTCCGGGTTTCCAACACTATGAGGTCTCGGGAAATTTATGGTTCCCGATGTTGAGGGTTGCATGACAGCCAAGCCCGCCATCATTTCTCCTCCGCTGAATCGACGCTAAGGGGCTTCTAAGGGTTTTAGTGGGAAACCTGTACTTTTCCACAACTACCCTTGATATGAATGAATGCGTTGCACCGTAATCAAAGAGTACCAAACTGA
Source organism: Aegilops longissima (assembly GCA_021605205.1). NCBI lineage: Eukaryota > Viridiplantae > Streptophyta > Magnoliopsida > Poales > Poaceae > Aegilops > Aegilops longissima. The sequence goes on from CM038681.1 coordinate 369,792,501, forward strand.
ACGTGAATTCAATAAAACTTACCAACCACGAGTTCCGGCTGATCATAGACGCCCTCCACGCCAATGTGGTTCACCCGAGCACGAGGGAACGGATTGGGCTTCTTCGCGAGCCTCCATTGCCGCTTTCCATTCCTCCGCTTGGCCTCCGGGCAGTCGGTGGCATAGTGCCCCGCCTTCCGCACTTGAAGCGGTGATGTGGCTCAGATCCTTCGAGCCGGGCAGAACGATGCTGATTGCCATTACTGCTTCCATTGCCATTGCCATGGCCCGACTTGTTGTCCCGGCTGCGGTTGTTCCCATTTCCTCCATGGTTATGACCTCCATGGTTATGATGGGTGTGCCTCCCGAGTATGGTGCATAACGGGCTTCGCCGAGCCCCGAGTTGTGTTTCCCTGGCTGTACTTCCGCTATGCTTTCTATCTGCTGCTGCTTGCCTTCAAGTATGGTGGCCTTGTCTACCAGCTCCCGGTAGTTGTTGAAGGTAGCCACAATAAGCTGCATACTCAGCTCGTCGTTGAGTCCCTCAAGGAACTTCTCCGCTTATGCGGCATCCGTGGCCACATCATCGGGGCATAGCGGGCTAGCTTGCTGAACTCATCCACGCATCGTGCCACAAGACGGTTCCCTGGCGTAAGTTGCGGAACTCACGCTTCTTCGCACTCATGGCTCCATGAGACATGAGCGGTGCGGAAGGCTGCTGGAATTGATCCCATGTGATGGCACCAATGGGATAAGTGGCGTGTAGTTCTCCCACCAAGAAGCTGCAAGTCCATCAAGTTGATGCGCGCAAAGCGCACCTTCTCTCGCAGATCGGTGCATCCCACGTGATTAGCTCTCTTCCGACTTTGCGGAGCCAATCATCACCACAATCGCTCGGTGCTACTAGAGAACATGGCGGATTCAGCCTCGTGAATCGAGTCAAGTTGTCCACAGGGGTGGTGGCGGTGGATTGTTGGTGTTGTTGTTCGATTCTAGATGAGAAGCTGCATGAGTGCATTCTGCTGCTGGAGCAGCTGGGTGAGCTCCATGAAAACCAAAGGTCACGCCCCTGAGGCATCCGTGTTTTGGAGTGGATGAGAAAATTAGAATAGAACAATGGTCTATGAGAAATAACACTACCCATATGAATGCACAATCATAAACACACCAATCATTTATTCATTCCACTCAAACATGGTTCAATCTCGATTACAAAAGCTCAAGACTAATCAAGGAAATATCGGCCTAACTGATCGACGAAAAAGTAAAAATAACATGGTGGTCGACTAAAAGTCTTCATCAATAATCCTTGCGCCCTCCGTGTGATGTCCTCCGTGCGGCGCCTCCTCTTGTGGCTTTCTCCAAAGGAGCTCCTTCAAAATCCTGATCATTGCTCACGAGGGGTCCATTATCTCCACTCGTAAAAGGTCCTCTCCCAAGTCCATCTTTTCCTCTATCGCGCAAGCTTCATCTTCGGTCGCCGACCGTCTCCATGAAGTCCGCGATTTCTTCCTCATGGCCAAGGAAGTCTGTGCGTGCCTTCTCCTCTAGTTCCAGTTCACGGAACAAAAGCTTCCGTGTGTCTTCGAAGTTACGGCGAGTCTGAATCTCCCGCTTCCGAGGAGACACTCCAAGTCCCGGATGTAAGAGAGAGGAGTCGTCCTCCACGGACGGATGGTATCTCCATTCCTTGCCTGCGAGAAACCATGGCGAGGTCTCGAGGATCGAGCTCGCCTCAGACTCTCTCGGAGATGTCCAAGGGCACGATAGATCGCCATGTCCTTCCGATGATCCAGCTTGAAGTCGGTGAACTCAAGTCAATAGGCTCCGTGTGTCCTCCGAAGGTTCTCCCGGATATGCACTTCAATCCTGTAGCGGTGTCCGCGGAAGTGCATTGGTTGGCTTCCGTGATCGAGGGTAGAGCAATCTTCAGCTTCTTCACCATCTCGACCAGCTTCCGCCAAGGGCATCGCCTCGTCGGGCTGGCAAAACTCCGTAGCAAACCGGGTGAACTCGACGGCCATCTAGAATGTTGAAAATAGGAGAAGAATCAGAATTGAACAGGAGAATTACGGAATGATAAGGATATAAAGTAAATGGTCTCTTCCTATGGCTTTTCGATCCTAGGGGTTACGATCCTACGGTCAACAGAAGCTCGATACCATCTCTCAGAGCGACCTGACCCAAAATCGGTCAAATCTACGTGGTCTGTACCATCCCAAGATCATGCCGGTACTCACAGTACATCGATGAAGTAATCAAAGTTCAATCACACCTGAATTTTATTACATGATTCTCATATAGAGTCTTTATTACAAGAGAATAAATTCGGCTCAAGGCCAACTCATGAGAAAATAAACTACTAATCTGCGGAAGTGTAGAAGATAAAGCGAGTCCATCCGACTCCAAAGGGCAATCGCCAAGCGGAGCGTAGCCTCACCCCGATCGAATATACCTCTGCAACATAAGATGTTGCAGCCATGTAGGTCAGCTTTTTGAATAAGCTGGCAAGTCATGAAGAGAATAACAATAATAAAGTTACTAACACTATATGCATTTTGGCTGTGGAGCTCTAAGTTTCATCATTTTGCGAAAAGAAAATTTTCTCCTACTACAGTGGACTTGCTTGCAAATTACTACATAATTGTTGGTAGTTATTGAGATGGTTCCGCCAACCAATCTCATTCCCAAATTATTAAGTCATAAACCCCTCAAATTAATTCATTAGTTTTAGTGTTGAGATTTCCGAATACTTCCAAGTTCCAGAGGCTCAATTTGTCCGTGAATCGGGACACGGCTAATCGATTAGATCTTTAAACTCGCAGAGGTTTATGACTTTCCCGCAAGAATCATTCCTCCTTTTAAGTCTTCGTGACTTCATGGTGTTTGAAGACGGACGAATGAAACAGGTCTTCCAAAGAGTTCTTCCGCTACCGTCGGTACCCATCCAATCCTACCGTTCTTCTACATCTCGTAGTACCGTCCAGCCAGCGTCACTACTAGGGTTGACCCAGCCAGAGCCCATAATGGCTTGCGGCTGCACAAGTAAGCTTCCGGTCATGGGGCATCCATCCTTCTCTTTGTGGCTGGGTGAAGCTTTCCGCAAGATGTCATGGCACTTCTCCATGCATCCCGCCAACCACTGGGTTCTCCAGGTGCCCACAACCGTCCTCCACCCAAAGAGTGAATTCAAGTCCATCTTGATCATTATAGTTCATGGGGTTGTCATCATCATTGACTCTCACATCTTGCTTATGAATTTCACTCAACCAAAACCCGCTCACGAGCATAGCAAAGTAAACTACTTCATTCCGGGTCATGGTAACAAGGGATTGGTTCATCCTACCACATGATACTACTCAAGATTAATAACTTCAAAATTTCAACTACTGCATGCATGGTGGGTGGTGACAAATTCTAATGCACAAAAACATAGGTATAGGAAATAACATGATCAAAACTTGCCTTGCCGATGATCCTCGTAAGCTAAAGATTCAGAGTAGCAAGCTTCAGACTCGAAACTCTACCGAGACAAACAAATAATCACAATAAGCATATAGCAAAGGATCACATAACACAATAGCATAACAAAGTAACACACCAAAACCAACAAAGTAAAACCCAAAGGGAAAACTCAAAGAAAACCAACTCAAAGTTTTCCTACTTCAAACAACAACTAAAAGTAGTTTTATATAACAAAATTTTCTCAACATAACCTGATCATGGTTTTATGTTAACTTAACAGAAAAGATTTCATTAAGCAACTAGGAGCAAAAAGAATTAATTTAAAATCTATTATGAAACTCCTATTAGGCCTAATTCAATTTCTAGTAAGAAAATATAAAATAAAACTTTTATTTATTATAAATAAAAGTTCATCCTATTAAGTGACAGAAACTATCCTAGAATAATCAATCACATGTTAAAAATAAATTTATTTACTAATTAAAATAATAGGAAAACAGTAGCTAGTTAATTAATTAGGATTAACAAGATTCTGCTTAAAACTATTTTTTTATTAATCCTAAAATACCCAAATTAATTCCTATGGTTTGGCAATGTCAAAATAAAGTTGGGACATAAAGAATCATCCAAAATAATTTTCCTAGCTCATGTTATAACAGATTTACTATTCGGACTAAAACTAAAATAAAGGAATTTTAGTTAATTTTAACATAGCTAAATATATTTTCTACAGAAACTATAGAAAATTTGCAAACCAACAAAAAAAGAATCACCTAAAAATATTAAACAGAATAAAAGATATGAATTTTTCAAAACAGGAATTATTCTGTTAAAACAGAAAACAAAAATAAATGAAAAAGGGCCTAATGGGCCTAAACTACGCACTGTGCGTAATATAAACTAAACGGGCCTAGGGTTAAACGAGTCGTGCCGGGCTAATAAATAAAAACCCTAACTAAATTTAAACCGTAACGAAACAGTCAGTTTTTATTAAAAGAAATACCCCTTCGGGGTGTTCTAATCCTAGCCGTTGATAGCGATCGGACGGGGAGGGATCTCCATGACTTCACCGGAGCTCGGCGGCGGCGACGAGTGCGCTGGCCCTCCGATCGCCGGGAGGTCGGTGGAGTGGCTCAAGGGAAAGGACGAGCTCTGGGAGGCGTTGGTGGAGTCGGTGGGGGTCTGGGAGGGCTAGGGCGGCGACGGCGACGCAAATGGCGGGTGGGAGGTTCTGGCCCATGACGGCAGAAGAGAGGAGGAGGGCTCCGTGAGGGGTAAGGGGGAATGGGGTGCGGAGGGGCTTATATAGGGGGGCTCGGCCTTGGCATGGGGGGGGCGATCGGGAGATCGGCATCCCGGATCTCATGATCCGCGATCGATGGTGGCGTGGCGTGGCGTAAGGGGGTTGAAGACGGGTGGGGTCCACCTGCCGAGAGAGAGAGAGGGGGTGGTGCGGTCGGGCGACCGGCCCAACGGGTTTCGGCGAGGGAGGTGAGGAGGCTCGGTTGGCTCACTGGGCTGGCCTCTGGGCCGCCTGGTGGGCCGGCTGGTGGGTGGCTTTTGGCTGGGCAGGGCTGGGGCTGGCACTGGGGTTTTTTAAAATTTTATTTTTTAAATAAAACAAAACAGAGATATCTTTTAAAATATAAATATTTTATATAGGACATATATATACCAAAATGATCATGGAATATTCCTATCATTTGAACATTTTCCAAAGGCAAAATCCAAACTTTATAAAAATCCATTTTTCCAATATTCAAATAAAACCCAAATTTGAATTCAAAACTTTTGGCAAGGTTTTCCTCCGATATTTTGGAGTGTCATGTTTACTCCTCTCATACTTTTGATCAAGTATTCATCGTGCATAGTTTTTGAAATGATTCCCACTTGCCAAGTTTGAATTAAAATATGAAAACTCAAAACTCTCCTGAAACTTCAAATGGCATTCAAATTCAAACAGGATGCATTAGATGCTTAGCTATAATTGTAAAACATTCCAAATAGGAAATTTGGGATGTTACATTTCTGCATGCTGACACAAATATAGTACGGGACAACCATCCTGGGAGATCCCTTAAACTTATCTACCAGCAAAGAAACCCGATATCTACAAGGGCTGTAGTGAGCATCCCTTTATCCCGAAAAGATTGACCAACTTCGCCAATGGTAATATCAGCCATCTCAGTTTTAAAAGCAATCGTGTCCTTGAATTTTTTATGAAAAACTGAAACATAAAATACTACAAAAATAACAAGAACGAGAAAGGGAAAACTGAAATTAGAAAATACATATGAACAAAACAATTTTTAAAAAGCCATACTTCTTCTTTTTGTCCTTCCGAGTCCTCGTAACAGCACTGTACAACTCATTGTATCTTTTCAGAAGAGATGAATCAATGCTCGACGGTGTCATAACAGGAAGTTCGTCATCTGTATTAGAAAAGGTAAAGTTCACTTATACAAAAAATGAAGTTCAATATTAAGATAAGGAAATTCTGCTAGCTATTTTGAAAATCACCAACAAAAGATGAAGTTTCACTTATCATTAAACATCTAATGCAGCTACCATAGTAATAAAAAAATTGAATGAGAAAAACTTCAACTTCACTGTTCGAAACAAAAATCTTGCCTTCAGTGTCAGAGTCTTCATGGTGTTGTTCTTCAGAGTTGACCAAAACATTTACTTGGCCAGGTTGCGACGAAACCACCACAGCCTCACTGGACTGCCCTACTGTAGCAACATCAGCATTCTTTGGGTTTACAACAGTCTGGTCAACCGCAACATCCTTAGATACCTCAGCTGCATGAGGCTCCACTCTGAATACATCAGGAACATCATTGGGCGTCAGACAAACAGGAGAAGCAGGAACACTACCAGCAGGAACGACATTCTCCAGCGGCTTTTCAATGCCAACATCAAAATCTTCGTGCCGACTAGGGGAAACAGCATCGTGGGACTCCTGAGCTACAGAAGGTTCTGCACTGTAGACGGCAATCGATACAGAAGAGTCAACACTGCCACCACCAGCAACAGCACAATCCCATTGGTTCACATCAACATGAACTTCTACGTTTTCATCTCCAGGTTGTAAAAAGTTTTAAAAATAAACAATGACACAAATGAGCGAGGGGTTAATTATCACAACAACACATAGTTCACTTATGTCAAAGACTACAGTCCACATATGTAGAACAACTGCAGTTCGCTTATGTCAAACACTGCAGCCCACACATGTCAAAGAACTCCAGTCCATATATGTAAAAAGAAATGCAGTTCACTTATGTCGAACACTGCAGCCACATATGCAAAAAAAGAACTGCAGTTCACTTCTGTCGAAGACTGAAGCTCACACATGTAAAACTACACAACTCACATATGTAAAATAAATGCACATGAGTGAACAGAACAGCGTACCTCAAGCTTATAACAACAACAACAACAACAACAAAATTAGATTACAAACCACTAACAGAAAAAGTAATTCCACCAAACCTTATCAGCTACAACATCTGGAGGGGACGATGCATTAGCCAAGTCCTCATCCTTCTCAGAGCCATCGTAGGAATCTTTGTGCACATCACAAGCAGCAACTCTAGTCCACGGGCATAGAACAAACCAAAAATAAAATAAGATGGTGACGACCAAAAAAGAAAAAACTTCAACTATGCACAAGCAGTAAACATTTTACAATCGTGTTGTACACAAAAAATACAAAATGGAAAGCAAAAAATGCAAGTTCAAGAAGAGAGGCACATGGAAGAACAGACATGGCACAAGTACTTATACGTGACAAATCCCATCATCCCTAGATGCATGGACACTAGAAGATTCCACTCCAGCCTAGGACAAAAAACAAATAGTGAGGAGCAGTCCACATAATACACGAAAGAGGTTCAAAAACACAAAAACCCTAGAATGTACATTATCAGCGCTAGCCCCAGCATCCTAACAGTTTATTTCATCCAAAATGTTCTCAGCATCCTTCTCATACCGAGCGCATTTTTGTTCCTGTGAATGTTTCAACTGAGCATACGAAGACCTAATATTCATCACTACAATCTTTAGATTTTCAACCACGCCAATATCAAAATTGTGAGCAACAACAATATCTTCATTTCGTGGGCCATGGCCAGCAGGGAAAAAACCAGCAACTGTCCCCAACATGTCACCAGAGGTTGGCAAATCTTCAGTTAACTTCAAAACCTTCAAAAGAAGCTCATTAATCTCCTCATGTTTTTTGCCACCAACAAATGTCTGTTTAGGAGAGCTTCTATTATCAAACATCCGACGAGCCGTGAAACCATGAGTAGGCGGCGCCTCATTATCACAGGCAGGAAGCTGGCTATAGATAGGCTCATAAAACCTAGCATGAATGCTAGGCCCCGCATCAGAGCCGCCACATAGCACTGCAGCAGCACTGTTGTACGCAATATCACCTGACGCCTTTCACTGAAAACAAAAGACAAAAAGGGAATAGAAGTACACATGTGAATACTAGAAAGTTCGGATTTATAATGACTGCACTTTTAAAAAAACTCTGATCTTAAAAACTCAGATGCACTAACCGGCAGCTTCCCAAATTTGTAAGATTCCAAATAAATCTTTCCCTTGACAAGCATATCCTCATTGTATAACTTCATCAGGTCCTTGGTCGTCAGGTATGAGGCGTGTGGCGTCAACGTGTGGATAACTGAAAGTTTTCAAAGATTCAAGCAATCAATATACATAATCAAGGGGACATTGGCACAACCCTCTGCATAATTCTGCTTGCTGCCTTCTGTCTGCCACCTCACCACAGTTGCCTGCAGCTCATCAACAACAAGCTGACAAAAGTCCATCTGCGCCATAGCCGCATAATCCATGTTCTCAACCATGGAAGCAACCCTGCCCAATCGAACTGCAGGCCCGGGACATAGCAAATTATGATAAAGTATCAGGAAGAACACCTTGACAGCAAGATCAACCGTCACATGATCATCTTCCTGCACCAACACCTCTAGCTTCTGAAGCGAGTCCTTGACACCTATACTTTTTGAACGGTTAAAGACAAGCTCATCCTTGAGGGTAGTCAACGAGTCATCATGGCTGCTGGTAGCAGGCATGCGTGCAGTGTGACTTCCCGTAGGTAAATCCACAATGTGATGAACTACATCATGATTGATTCGAAGAACCCTGCCATTCGCAAAGTCCATTATCATCATGGCAGGGTCAATCACTCCCATCAGATAACACATAAGAATGCGCGACACATTTTTATTTATTGTTAATTTAAAGACAACACCAAATCCAGCATCCCGAACACGACTACAGTGTGCTTCTTTCAATAAAGCAGCAGCTTTGCAAACAGTGGGAAGCGACAAACATACGGTCTTGTTAAATCGAGCATCCTCTCCCTCGGCATCATCTTCAGTTGGATTTCTCTTACTAGACTTCTTCCTTTGTGTAAAGGGAAATGCAATCCACATTAGAAGATTAGCCATAAAAAGAGACAAAAAAACACAGACAAAATAACAAATGAAGGAAACAAATGCAGTCCACTTCCACAAACCTTTGGAACAACATTTGCCTCCCCACCAGAGTCAGCACCAACACCTTCATCGCCATCATCGCGGCGACGCTTGGGTTGACTCTTAGATGAACCACATTCTTTGCGTCTACCAGTCTGAGCATGCAGCACAAAGTCGTCATCGTCAGAGTTGGGACCTTCACTGACATGTGGTCGCTTGCGCTCAGGATCCTTTGCACCAGCTTCAGCACTTCTCTTTCCAAGATTCTTGTTCATGCAAGCAACACATGGAATCCGCCGAGGAGTACCACTTTTCTCAGCAACAGAACTCAATTTTTTTCTTCTGCAAAGCAGGCTGCTTGACTTTGACAAATTTGGCACCCTTGTTGGCACCATCTACATCTCTCCTCCGCTTCTCCTTCTCTGCATACTCCTTTGAGTAATTTTCAAACCTCAACTTCTTCTTGCTTTGCTACAATTCATACGCACGAAGCTGTTCTGAGACCATCCACTCATGTGTAACTTCCTCTGTACCATCAACAAACTGTGATTGTGTTTCAGACAAGACGGGATGTCTCTGGTCAAAGGTCACACCAACATCACCCTCTGCAAAATAATGGTCAATCAATTGAGTAACCTCCTTAAACCCAGGCACCCCAGCATGAAAAACAGACACTGCGTTGCTACTTCTTGAGCTTGTGTTGGTTTTTCCCTTGAAGAGGAAAGGGTGATGCAGCAATGTAGAGTAGGTATTTCCCTCAGTTTTGAGAACCAAGGTATCAATCTAGTAGGAGACAATGCACAATTCACAGAATACCTGCACAAACAAACACCAACTTGCACCCAACGCGATAAAGGGGTTGTCAATCCCTTCATTGTTATTTGCAAAGTGAGATCTGATAGAGATGGATAAATGGTAAAGTAAATATTTTTGGTATTTTTGGTTTATGGAACGGAAAGTAAAAGATTGCAAAGAAAGTAAATAGGAAACTAAAATTGTAGATCGGAAACTTATATGTTGGAAATAGACCTAGCGGCCATAGGTTTCACTAGAGGATTCTCCCAAGATAGAAAATATTACGGTGGGTAAACAAATTACTATCGAGCAATTGATATAAAAGCGCAAAGTTATGACGATATCTAAGGTAATGATCATGAATATAAGCATCACGTCTGTATCAAGTAGACCAACTCCTACCTGCATCTACTACTATTACTCCACACATCGACTGACTCCTGCCTGCATCTAGAGTATTAAGTTCATAAGAACAGAGTAACGCTTTAGGCAAGATGACATGATGTAGCGGAATAAACTCAAGCAATATGATTAAAACCCCATCTTGTTATCCTCGATGGCAACAATACAATACGTGTCGGTTCCCATTCTATCACTGGGATCAAGCACCGCAAGATTGAACCCAAAGCTAAGCACTTCTCCTATTGCAAGAAAAACCAATCTAGTTGGCCAAAACAAATTGATAGTTCGAAGAGACTTGCAAAGATATCAAATCATTCATATAAGAATTCAGAGAAGATTCAAATAATATTCATAGATAAGCTGATCATAAATCCACAATTCATTGGATCTCGGCAAACACCCCGCAAAAAGGTATTACATCTAAAAAAATAGATCTCCAAGAACATCGAGGAGAACATGGTATTGAGAATCAAAGAGAGAGAAAAAGCCATCTAGCTACTAGCTATGGACCCGTAGGTCCGTGGTAAACTACTCACGCTTCATCGGAGAGGCAATGGTGTTGATGTAGAAGCCCTCCGTGATCGAATCCCCCTTCGGCAGGATGCCAAAAAAGGCCCCTAGATGGGATCTCACGGGTACAGAAGGTTGCGGCGGTGGAAAAGTGTTTTGTGGCTCTCCTGGTAGGTTTTGGAATGTTTGAGAATATCTAGGCGGAAGAAATAGGTCGGTGGAGTCACGAGGGGCCCACAAGGGTAGGGGGCGCGCCCTACCCCCCTGGGCGCGCCCTTCGTCCTTGTGGCCGCCTCGTGGCTTCCCTGACATGTACTCAAAGTCCTCTGGATGTCTTCTAGTCCATGAAAAATCATCGCTAAAGTTTCATTCCATTTGGACTTTGTTTGATATTCATTTTTTGCGAAACTCTAAAACAAGGAAAAATAGGAACTAGCACTAGGCTCTAGGTTAATAGGTTAGTCCCAAAAATCTTATAAAAAAGCATATTAATGCATATAAAACATCCAAAACAGATAATATAATAGCGTGGAACAAACAAAAATTATAGATACGTTGGAGACGTATCAAGCATCCCCAAGCTTAATTCATGCTCATCCTCGAGTAGGTAAATGATAAAAACAGAATTTTTGATGTGGAATGCTACCTAGCATATTTATCCATGTAATTTCTTTTATTGTGGCATGAATGTTCAGATCCGTATGATTCAAAACAAAAGTTTAATATTGACATAAAAACAACAATACTTCAAGCATACTAACAAGATAATTATGTCTTCTCAAAATAACATGCTTATCCCTACAAAACCATATAGTATGGCTATGCTCCATCTTCATCACACAAAATATTCAAATACACAACCCTGATGACAAGCCAAACAATTGTTTCATACTTTTGATGTTCTCAAACTTTTTCAACTTTCACGCAATACATGAGCATGAGCCATGGATGTAGCACTATAGGTGGAGTAGAAGGTGGTTGTGGAGAAGACAAAAAGAGGGAGATAGTCTCACATCAACTAGGCGTATCAACGGGCTATGGAGATGCCCATTAATAGATATCAATGTGAGTGAGTAGGGATTGCCATGAAATGGATGCACTAGAGCTATAAGTGTATGAAAGCTCAAAAAAGAAACTAAGTGGGTGTGCATCCAACTTGCTTGCTCATGAAGACCTAGGGCAATTTGAGGAAGCCCATCATTGGAATATACAAGCCAAGTTCTAGTATATGAAAGTGACAATATAGGAGACTCTCTTATCATGAAGATCATGGTGCTACTTTGAAGCACAAGTGTGGTAAAAGGATAGTGGCATTGCCCCTTCTCTCTTTTCTCTTGTTTTTTAATTTGGGTCTTCTCTCATTTTTTGGCCTCTTTTTTTCGTCCGAAGTCTCATAACGACTTGTGGGGGAATCATAGTCTCCATCATCCTTTCCTCACACGGGACAATGCTCTAATAATGAACATCATCACACTTTTATTTACTTAAAACTCAATAATTACAACTCGATACTTAGAACAAAATATGACTCTATGTGAATGCCTCTGATGGTGTACCGGGATGTGCAATGAATCAAGAGTGACATGTATGAGAGAATTATGAATGGTGGCTTTGCCACAAATACGATGTCAACTACATGATCATGCATAGCAATATGGCAATGATGGAGCGTGTCTTAATAAACGGAACGGTGGAAAGTTGCATGGCAATATATCTCGGAATGGCTATGGAACTGCCATAATAGGTAGGTATGGTGGCTGTTTTGAGGAAGGCATATGGTGGGTTTACGGTACCGGCAAAAGTTGTGGGGTACTAGAGAGGCTAGCAATGGTGGAAGGGTGAGAGTGTGTATAATCCATGGACTCAACATTAGTCATAAAGAACTGTAATATCCCAAATTTTCAATTCGGAATGTTATACATAGGTCATCCATGCATATCATATTTTATTGCATCTTCGTTCCGCAATCCTCGAAATCCTAAGCAACTCAAGGACCCTCGGAGAGAGTTGGGGATTTTCCGGTTTTCATATTTGATTTCTATCAAATACCGAGAACGAGGATTTTTGATTTTAATTATTTTTCTCTCCGGAAAAATATTTCATATTAAAATATATGAGAGGAGATAATATGACTTCTCCAAAATAATTGAAATATTGGAGGAAAAATATTAAAATCATTTATTTGATTTTATTTGAGTTTTATTTGCGTTAGAAAAATTGCACGTTTTAAAAATTGCATTTTTAGGGCCAAGAAAATGTTCATCTCGTTCTAAATATTTCATTTAGACGGTGAAAATTTGTTTTGGCATTTTTTGATTTTTTTTTTACAGGAATTTTTCCGTCGGCGGAACAATTTTTTAAAAAACTTCCTCCTACCGACCGGGCGAAGCCCACCGAGCCAGCCGGCCCAACCCGCGCCGCTTTCCTCGCCTGGCACACAAGCCGACTCGGAGGAGTCCGAGCGGACTCCACCGTCGCCCGCCTTGGCCCCTCCTCCAAGCCGAGCCCCCCCTCTCTTAAATACCGCCGCCCGGCCACCACCACCCACCACCACCACGGAACCCGGCCAGCCGAGCCCGAGCCGAGCCCCGCCCGCTGGAGTCGCCGCCGCCGCCTCCGTCGCCGAGCCCCGCCGCCCCACGCCACCCCGCCCCACGGAGCCCGCCTCGCGGACCTCTCGCGGAGGTATCCGCGGATCCGAGACCGCCGGTTTTTTTAAACTGTCCGGTTTATTTTCTGAAACCCTAGTTTTCGTTTTTTTAAATAGATCGGTTTTTCTTCGGTTTATTTTTTTTAGCGAGCGTTCGCTCGTTCGTTCATTTTAACGAACGTGTTTTTCTCTTAGGTTCAGATAACGAACGTTCGTTCGTTAAGCTGTTCGTCGCTTTTCTTTTTATCGGTTTTATTCCGTGATTTTTTTTTCTGATCGTGATTTCTGATCCTATGTTCGATCTAGTATAACTTTTCGCTCGTTTATCGGAATCAGGCGATTCAAGCGCCTAGAGTTTTGTCTCGAAACCCTCTTTCCGAATAATCAACTCAAACAAGTTTTTGCCTCTGTAAAATTTGTCCATAGTTCAGATTAGTAAAAGGATCTTATTTCTTTCGCTGTTTGAGTTTTGTTGCTTCGTTTGGTTTGCTTCTTTTTGTAAACCGGAGTTCTTAAGTTGAACTTTCTGGTCAACCACTTTTAGTTGAGTTTTACATGTGCATCTTTTCTTGTTGCTTATGTATGCTATTGTTTGCTTGCGATAGAATTCCCGGAGTGCGAAGCGTGTTACTACGAGTCTCTAGGATTCACGGATCGTCAGCAAGGCAAGTAACACATTGATCATACTCTTTTCATACCCAGTTGTTATGCGTTAGCTCAATCCTCAAACATTGCATGATTAGGATATCATTAATTTGTGGGTTGGGAAGTAGTTGTTGAGGTAGAACCTATTGCCTTGTTACTATCAAACCCTTGTGAGTTACTTCTATGTTTGCTTATATTGCCATGCTATGCTAGTAGACGTGGATTGGGTGAGTGTATCCATGACAGATGTGAGATTGTTAATTAATGGTTCAACTTAAGGTGGCAACTTTAATACACATCTGGGTGGATTGAGGCACCTGGGGAACCCAGTGTTGTATGTTTTTTTGGAAATCCCGGGGTACCCGTGTGATCTTCCTATGGACCGCCACCAAGGCTCAAAGGGAACTGAGATTATTCATGCTAGAAACTTCCGTGTGCAGCCACAAGCTATTATGGGCTCTAGCATAGTTGAGTAAGTTACGTGAAGCTCTTGAAGAGGTAGATCAGCAGGTAGTGGGTTTTGTAGGTTTGGTATGGTCTACCCGAGTAGAGAGTTAATGTTTTTGAAAGACTGTGTCTCGGTCATCCGCTTCTCAAACACCATGAAGTGCGAGAAATCAACGTAGGCGATCAAATCTTGTGGGGAAAAGTGTGCAAACCTCTGCAGAGTGTACAATCTAATCATGGTTAGCCGTGTCCCCGGTTATGGACAATTTTGAGTATCTAGTACTTGAGTATTCACATGTATCTCATCACTCTTAAATTAATTTTGTTGGGATGTTAACTACTTTAATTGGGATTGAGAATGCTGTCAACCATTCTCAATGATGTTTCAACCACCATGATAGTTAAATTAAAATCTATTCCTTTGTTGTATTGAAAAATTGACTTTTCGCAAAACTATAACCATAGAGCTTTCCACCAGCCAAATATGCATGTAGTGATAGCATTATTTTGTTCTTGCTCTACTGTGTTATATTGCCAGCATATGCCATGTGCTGACCCATTCTCGGGCTGCAACGTATTATGTTGCAGACTTTTCAGACGAGGAGTAAGGTTCGATAGGTCGTTGTCGTGCAGCTCAGCTATGTCGTTGGAGTTGATGGACTCACTTTATCTTCCAAGCCTTCCGCTGTTATCACATTAGATGGCCTTAAGCCATATTATTGTAATAAGTTCTCTTTTGAGACATCGATGTAATAAGTGTGTGATTGCTACTCTGTTATAAATCCTTCGAGTACTGTGTGTGTCAGCATTACCGATCCAGGGATGACACTGAAACACAGAGACTTGACCATCTGAGGTCGGGTCGCTACAAGATGGTACCAGAGCACACGCTGAGTGTAGGACACGACCACTAAGATAAACCATAGGTCACTCTTATCTACTCATTTCTGACTCCTCTCCATTTTTCCACTCTTTAGGATGACGGAGATGAAGAACAAGTTTGCACTACCGGATGAAGACACACCTTTTGGACGCCACTTAAAGGAAGCCACTAGGTACTTGAACATTGGAATACCAAGTTTCACCGGGACGTACAATCCACCTTACCAGAAGAGGAGCGCTGGATGATTCAAGTACAAGTTCTAGGAAGGACGTTCTCGCCGACTTCTAAGCCCATAGAGTTTTCTTTCGAAGCACCCACCTGGAGTTTGGGCAAGAGCATGGCAGCCCACATTACCATGGGACGCATTGGAGAAGTATACAACAAGGAGCTAAAGGACACCATCTATCAAATATGTGGGCGCCGAGATGAGCAATGGGAAGTAATCAGCACCAAGAAGGATAGGTCCATTGCAGCTTTCATTCAGGAGTTAAACCAGCACATTCGACGTCAGGAGAACCAGATGTGCGCAGACATGATGGAGTTGAAGAAGGCGAAAACCCGAATCATCGAGCTGGAGGAAGAACTCAAGTTTACACGTGATGGATACGAGGAGGAAATCAAGACACTACTGGAGAAGAACGACGACCTGGTCAAGAAGATCAGAGTATTCATGGGAGGACCAGCACCGGAAGAAGAAGCCGACGACCCCACTTGCCCGGACAACTACATCATCATCGACGACACCGATTCCGGTCCAAGTGATGATGACTACGAAGACGAAGCTGGAGCGGACTTCATGGAGTCTTCCACCAATCAAAAATTTTAGATGACCACCATATATTAGTAGTATTTCCCCCATGTATCTAATAGTAGTTGAGCACTTTTGCGATAGTTCTAGACCGTTTTTATGCCCTTGCTTGATTGATTGAGTGAATTGATTGTGTTTGCCTCATATGCATATGGGCAGTGTTCTCTCATTAGACCTCTTTCTATTCTAATCTCTTCCCTCTAAACCCATCAGATGCCTCCGAGACGTGACCCCGGTTTTGTTTTCCCACCGGAGCTCACCCAGTTGATCCAACAGCAGAATGCCTTGATGCAATTGCTAGTTCAGAACCAGGGCAACAATAACAACAACAACCCTCCGCCAGTGGATAATTTAGCCTGTTTTCTGAGGTTACAGCCGTTGGTGTTTTCCAGCAGCATCGAGCCAATAGTTGCTGATGACTGGCTAAGCCGTATTGGAAGGGAGTTAACCACCGCAGGATGCACGGATGCTGAGAAGGTGCGTTTGCCGCACATCAATTGGATGGACCAGCAGCCGCATGGTGGGAGAATTACACGGCTACTTTTCCTATAGCCAATGTCACTTGGGACCAGTTTCAAAGCTTCAGACGCCCATGTCTCAACTGGAGCCATGCAGATGAAGAAGCGTGAGTTTCGCAACTTACGCCAGGGGAACCGTACTATGGCTCAGTACGTGGATGATTTTAGTAAGCTATCACGCTATGCCCCTGATGATGTAGCCACAGATGCCGCGAAGCAAGAGAAGTTCATGGAAGGGCTGAACGATGAGATGAGCATGCAGTTGATGGTGGCAACCTTCAACAACTACCAGGAGTTGGTAGATAAGGCCCTTATGATTGAAGGAAAGCAGCAGCAGATTGAGAGCCGTAAGAGGAAGTATGGACAAGGGAAGTATAATTCAGGAGCTCAACAGAAGCCCCGTTTAACCTCGAACTCGGGAGGACTTGTTCATAACCATGGAGGTCACAACCATACTGGAGGAGGATCGCATAACCACAATGGTGCGAAGAATAGCAATGGGAACGGAGTTAATAACAATCAGAACCGCTACAAACCACCTACACCCGCCAAAAGAGACCTAAGTCAAGTTACTTGTTATAAGTGCGGGAAGACTGGGCATTATGCTAATGACTGCCCTGAAGGAAGGAATGGGAATGGAAATGGGAGCGCTGGAAAGAAGCCCAATCCATTCAACAAAGGACAAGTGAACCACGTTAACGTGGAGGAGGTTGAAGAGCAGCCGGATGCGTTAATAGGTAAGTTTTTGGTTAATTCATTTACCGCTCTTGTTCTTTTCGATACTGGTGCATCGCATTCATACATATCAAGGGGATTTGCGAAAAAGTTTAAGTTACCAACCCAAACCCTTAGGACCCCTCTTTTAGTGAGCTCACCTAGAGCAGAGTACATGGCTAGCCGATGGTGCACCCAGATACCCCTAACCATTGGCACACATGTTTTTCTGTCTGACCTAATTATCTTGGAGTCGCAAGGATTGGATGTGATATTAGGTATGGACTGGATGTCGAAGTATGGAGGAAGCATTGACTGTGCTAGTAAGTCGATTTATCTTACCACCCCGGAGGGAAAAAGGATTAAGTATGTATCTAGGCATGTGCCTAGGAGGAGCCAAGTAAATACTCTCACGGGAGTTGTGCAGGAGGAAGTACGTGTAGTAAAGGATTACCCGGATTTTTTCCCGGAGGAGTTACCAGGCATGCCCCCAGATCGAGACATCGAGTTTTTGATAGAGCTATTGCCAGGTACAGGGCCAATATCCAAGAGACCCTATCGATGCCCGCAAATGATCTGGAGAAAATTAAGAAACAGATCAAGGAGTTATTGGAGAAAGGTTATATTCGCGGGAGTTCATCACCTTGGGGAGCACCAGTACTTTTGGTCGAGAAAAAGGATAAATCTCTGAGGATGGTAGTTGATTACCGAGCCTTGAATGAAGTAACGATTAAGAATATGTATCCATTACTGATGATCAATGATCTGTTTGATCAGTTGCAAGGAGCTAAGGTGTTTTCGAAGATTGATCTACGGTCGGGATACCATCAGTTGAAGATCCGAGAGAAGTATATACCAAAGACAGCATTCACCATGCGGTATGGATTATATGAGTATACGGTCATGTCGTTTGGACTGACTAACGCCCCTGCCTATTTCATGAGCATGATGAACAAGGTGTTCATGGAGTATTTGGACAAGTTTGTTGTGGTGTTTATTGATGATATTATGGTATACTCGAAGAACGAAGAGGAGCACAAGGAGCATTTGCGTTTAGTTCTCGAGAAACTCAGGGAACACCAGTTATACGCTAAATTCAGCAAGTGCGAGTTTTGGTTGAAGGAAGTTGGATTTCTTGGGCATGTTATATCAGGAGAGGCTATAGCAGTGGACCCCAGTAAGGTTCAGTCAGTCACTGAATGGTTGGCACCCACTTCAGTTAGCGAGATCCGAAGTTTCCTTGGACTCGCAGGATATTATCGGAGATTCATTGAAATTTTTTCCAAGATTGCCAAGCCAATGACTGAATTGCTGAAGAAGGATACTAAGTTTAAATGGACAGATGACTGCGAGGCAAGTTTTCAGGAGTTGAAGAAACGTTGACTACAACCCGGTGCTAACACCGCGGATATACATAAGGAGTTCCAAGTTTATTGCGACACCTCTCGCCTGGGACTTGGATGTGTGCTTATGCAGGACGGAAAGGTTGTTTCGTATGCCTCACGACAACTGAAGCCCATGAATTAAACTATGCCACGCACGATTTGGAGCTAGCAGCCGTAGTGCATGCATTGAAAACTTGGAGACACTATCTTATTGGAAACCGTTGTGATGTGTACACGGATCATAAGAGTTTGAAGTACATTTTCACCCAGAAAGAGTTTAACCTTAGACAAAGGAGATGGCTGGAGCTTATAAAGGATTACGATATGAAGCTACACTATCATCCAGGAAAGGCCAATGTCGTAGCAGACGCTTTGAGTCGGAAAAGTTACGCTAATATCCTTGAAAGTAAGGGATTGCCCAAGGAGTTAGCTGAGGATATCATGGAACTTCGGTTGGAGATTGTACCAAGCGGTTTCATTGCAACAATGGAGGTTTAGTCTACATTGTTAGATAAGATTCGAGAAGCTCAGAAGAATGACAAGGAGATTGCTGAGATAAAGGAGAAGATGAGCAAAGGAAAAGCCAAAGGTTTTCGAGAGGATGAGCATGATACCTTATGGTTTGAGGACCGAGTTTATGTGCCTAATAACTCAGAGATCAGGAAGTTAATACTTCAGGAGGCTCATGACTCACCATACTCGATACACCCCCGAAACACCAAGATGTATTTGGATTTGAAGGAACGTTTCTGGTGGACTGGTATGAAAAAGGATATTGCCGAGTATGTAGCTGTATGTGATGTATGTCAGAGGGTGAAGGCAGAGCATCAGAAGCCAGCAGGACTACTATAGCCCATGCCGATACCCGAATGGAAGTGGGATAAGCTTGGCATGGACTTTATCACCGGGTTGCCCAGAACCAAGGCATGATATGACTCAATATGGGTAGTAGTGTATCGCTTGACCATATCGTGTTTTGGAACGGATGGGAGAAGTTGCCTACAAGCTGGAATTACCTGAAGAATTGTCAGGAGTTCACGATGTGTTCCACGTATCACAGTTGAAGAAGTGTCATGCTGAGATGGCCGATATACCGTTAAGAGATACAGTGCCCCTAGAGGCGATACAGTTGGACAGTAATTGGACTTATGAGGAGAAGCCAGTAAAGATTCTTGACTTTGGCAGCCGAGTCACCCGCAGCAAGGTTATCAAGTTTTGTAAAGTTCAGTGGAGCCACCATACCGAGGAGCAAGCCACCTGGGAATGAGAAGATGATATTCGCAAGAAACACCCGCACCTATTTTCTAGCCAACCCGAATCTCGAGGGCGAGATTCATCTTAAGGGGGGTAGAGTTTGTAACACCCCAAATTTTCAATTTGGAATGTTATACATCGGTCATCCATGCATATCATATTTTATCGCATCTTCGTTCCGCAATCCTCGAAATCCTAAGCAACTCAAGGACCCTCGGAGAGATGGGGATTTTCCGGTTTTCATATTTGATTTCTATCAAATACCGAGAACGAGGATTTTTTATTTTAATTATTTTTCTCTCCGGAAAAATATTTCATATTAAAATATATGAGAGGAGATAATATGACTTCTCCAAAATAATTGAAATATTGGAGGAAAAATATTAAAATCATTTATTTGATTTTATTTGAGTTTTATTTCCGTTATAAAAATTGCACGTTTTAAAAATTGCAGTTTAGGGCCAAGAAAATGTTCATCTCGTTCTAAATATTTCATTTAGACGATGAAAATTTGTTTAGGAATTTTTAGATTTTTATTTTATTTTATAGGAATTTTTCCGTCGTGAACAATTTTTAAAAAACTTCCTCATACCTGATGGGCGAAGCCCACCGAGCCAGCCAGCCCAACCCAGCGCCGCCGCCTTCTCCTCAAGGCCGCCAGCCGACTGGGAGTCCGAGCCGGACTCCACCGCCGCCCACCTTCGCCTCTCCTCCAAGCCAAGCCCCCCTCTCTTAAATACCGCCGCCTACCGCCACCACCACCCACCACCATCGCTGAACCCGACCCGAGCCGGAGCCCGAGCCGCCCGCCCCGCCGCCGAGTCGCCGCCGCCGCCTCTCGCCGCCGCCGCCGCCTCCGTCGCCGAGCCCCGCCGCCCCACGCCACCCGCCCGCGGACCTCTCGCCGAAGGTATCCGTCGGATCCGAGACCACCGGTTTTTTTAAAACCGTTCAGTTTATTTTCCGAAACCCTAGTTTTCGTTTTTTTTAAATAGATCGGTTTTTCTCCGGTTTTTTTAGCGAGCGTTCGCTCGTTCGTTCGTTTTAACGAACGCGTTTTTTGCTTAGGTTCAGATAACGAACGTTCATTCGTTAAGCTGTTTGTCGCTTTTCTTTTTATCGGTTTTATTCCGCGATTTTTTTTCTGATCGTGATTTCTGATCCTATGTTCGATCTAGTATAACTTTTCGCTCGTTTATCGGAATTAGGCGATTCAAGCGCCTAGAGTTTCGTCTCGAAACCCTCTTTCTGAATAATCAACTCAAACAAGTTTTTGCCTCTGTAAAAAATTTCCCTAGTTCAGATTAGTAAACAGATCTTATTTCTTACGCTGTTTGAGTTTTGTTGCTTCGTTTGGTTTGATTCTTTTAGCAAACCGGAGTTCTTAAGTTGAACTTTCTGGTCAACCTCTTTTAGTTGAGATTTACCTGTGCATCTTTGCTTGTTGCTTATGTATGCTATTGTTTGCTTGCGATAGAATTCCCGGAGTGCGAAGCGTGTTACTACGAGTCTCTAGGATTCATGGATCGTCAGCAAGGCAAGTAACACATTGATCATACTCTTTTCATACCCAGTTTTTAAGCATTAGCTCAATCCTCAAACATTTCATGATTAGGATATCATTAATTTGTGGGTTGGGAAGTAGTTGTTGAGGTAGAACCTATCGCCCTGTTACTATCAATCCCTTGGGAGTTACTTCTATGTTTGCTTATATTGCCATGCTATGCTAGTAGACGTGGATTGGGTGAGTGTATCCATGACAGATGTGAGATTGTTAATTAATGGTTCAACTTAAGGTGGCAACTTTAATACACATCTGGGTGGATTGAGGCACCTGGGGAACCCAGTGTTGTCTGTTTTTTTTTTAAATCCCGGGGTACCCGTGTGATCTTCCTATGGACCGCCACCCAGGCTCAAAGGGAACTGAGATTATTCATGCTAGAAACTTCCGTGTGCAGCCACAAGCTATTATGGGCTCTAGCATAGTTGAGTAAGTTACGTGAAGCTGTTGAAGAGGTAGATCATCATGTAGTGGGTTTTGTAGGTTTGGTATGGTCTACCCGGAGTAGAGAGTTAATGTTTCTGAAAGACTGTGTCTCGGTCATCCGCTTCTCAAACACCATGAAGTGCGAGAAATCAACGGAGGCGATCGAGTCTTGTAGGGAAAAGTGCACAAACCTCTGCAGAGTGTACAATCTAATCATGGTTAGCCGTGTCCCCGGTTATGGACAATTTTGAGTATCTAGTAATTGAGTATTCACATGTATCTCATCACTCTTAAATTAATTTTGTTGGGATGTTAACTACTTTAATTGGGATTGAGAATGCTGTCAACCATTGTCAATGATGTTTCAACCACCATGATAGTTAAATTAAAATCTATTCCTTTGTTGTAGGGAAAAATTGGCTTTTTGTAAAACTATAACCATAGAGCTTTCCACCAGCCAAATATGCATGTAGTGATAGCATTATTTTGTTCTTGCTCTACTGTGTTATATTGCCAGCATATGCCATGTGCTGACCCGTTCTCGGGCTGCAACGTATTATGTTGCAGACTTTTCAGACAAGGAGTAAGGTTCGATAGGTCGTTGCCGTGCAGCTCAGCCATGTCGTTGGAGTTGATGGACTCACTTTATCTTCCAAGCCTTCCGTTGTTATCACATTAGATGGCCTTAAGCCATATTATTGTAATAAGTTCTACATCAATGTAATAAGTGTGTGATTGCTACTCTGTTATAAATCCTTCGAGTACTGTGTGTGTCAGCATTACCGATCCAGGGATGACACTAAAACACAGAGACTTGACCATCTGAGGTCGGGTTGCTACAAGAACTCACATACTTGTTGCAAAAATCTATTTAGTTATCAAAACAAAGTATTGTGTGCATGCTCCAAGGGGGATAGATTGGTAGGAAAAGACCATCGCTCGTCCCCGACCGCCACTCATAAGGAAGACAAACAATAAATAAATCATGCTCCGACTTCATCACATAACGGTTCACCATACATGCATGCTACGGGAATCACAAACTTTAACACAAGTATTTCTCAAATACACAACTTACTCACTAGCATGACTCTAATATCACCATCTTCATATCTCAAAACAATCGTAAGGAATCAAACTTCTCATAGTATTCAATGCACTTTATATGAAAGTTTGTATTATATCCCTCTTGGATGCCTATCATATTAGGACTAAATTCATAACCAAAGCAAATTACCATGCTGTTTAGAGACTCTCAAAATAATATAAGTGAAGCATGAGAGTTCATCAATTTTCATAAAACAAAACCACTGTCGTGCTCTAAAAAGATATAAGTGAAGCACTAGAGCAATATTGCCTAGCTCAAAGGATATAAGTGAAGCGCATAGAGTATTCTAATAAATCATGATTCATGTGTGTGTCTCTCAAAAGGTGTGTATAGCAAGGATGATTGTGGCAAACTAAAAAGCAAAGACTCAAATCATACAAGACGCTCCAAGCTAAACACATATCATGTGGTGAATAAA
Organism: Aegilops longissima; assembly: GCA_021605205.1. Lineage (NCBI taxonomy): Eukaryota > Viridiplantae > Streptophyta > Magnoliopsida > Poales > Poaceae > Aegilops > Aegilops longissima. The sequence continues at coordinate 369,815,979 of CM038681.1, forward strand.
AATATAGTCTCAAGTGAAGTTACCGATAGACGAAGACGAAAGAGGGATGCCTTCCGGGGCATCCCGAAGCTTAGGCTCTTGGTTGTCCATGAATATTACCTTGGGGTGCCTTGGGCATCCCCAAGCTTAGGCTCTTGCCACTCCTTATTACATAGTCCATCAAATCCTTACCCAAAACTTGAAAACTTCACAACACAGAACTCAACAAAAAATCTCATAAGCTCTCGCTACAGGAATCATGCACTTTGCCTTCTGCCATGGCTGACGGCAAAGGCATGCCTAGCTGAATAGGCTACGGCGAAGGGCTCTTTGCCGTCTGCTAGAGGATGGCAAAGATGAAACAGTCGTTGTCGTCCGTCAGCAGATGGCAAAGAGCTTGGACGGCACACGCGGCAGGTTAGGTCCCTTAGGGGGTTAACGGCGTGCATTGCCATCCGCTGGCAGACGGCAAAGACCATTGCACCTTTGTCGTCTGCCAGCGGACTGCAAAGTTACCAACTAGGCCAGCCCCAAGGTGCTGCCATGTGGTATGCTATGTCGTCCTTTGGCAGACGGAAAATGTGCAATGGTCTTTGCCGTCTGCCAGCAGATGGCAAAGTAACCAAATAGGCCAGCCAGTGCCCCAGGTTGCACAAGTAGCTGCCATGTGGCAGATTTGCCATCTGCTGGCTGATGGCAAAGCTCTTTGTCGTCTGCCAGCAGACGGCAAAGAGCCTGTAAGCCCCTATTTTTTCTGTTTTTTATTAAATTCATTCAATTTCACTGAATTTCACAAATATATATATAAATATATAAACATTTGAAAATATATAATATAGACAAGCATATCCAACAAGTTTCCAACACATCCGACAACATATCCAACAAGTTTGCAACAACACATATCCAACAAGTTTCCAACACTACATATCCAATAAGAAGTTTCCTCCAACAAAGTTCGTCGTGCAAAATCAAAACAAAAAGAGTAGACTCCATGAAAGCAAGCTCCTCATCTAAAGCAAATTTGCAAACTGGGAAAGAAGAAAGTTAGAAGAAGAAGAAGAAGGCTAGCTAGAAAAAGAAGAAAAAGAAGAAGAAGAAGAAGAAGAAAAAGAAGAAGAAGAAGAACTTATATTCTCTTTCTTAGTCTCCTCTCCTCTTCTTTATCTTCTTCTTCTTCTAACTAAGGTAGGACAAATGACATTTTTTAGCTAAGCTATGTAAAAATGCTAAGTGTGTAGGTCATTTTAGAGCTAAGCTAGGTAAATAGGTCATTTTGGAGCTAAACTAGGTAAAATGGGTCATATTGGATCTAACCTAGGTAAACTTGGTCATTTTGTAGCTAACCTAGCTTACTATGCCATTTTTTAGTTAACTAAGCATATTATGCCATTTTTGACATAAGTAAGCTAATTATAGGTCTTTATTGAGCTAACCAAGGTAACTAAGCATATTAGAGCTAATTTAGCATTTTAGAGCTAACTTAGGTCATTTTGGAGCTAACTTAGGTAAAATTGATCATTTTGGAGCTAATTAGGCTTATTATGTCATTTTCGAGGAAAATAAGCTAACTATGCCATTTTTTAAAACCTAAGTAAGATAATTATGCCATTTTTTTCATATGTAAGCTAAGTGTATGTCATTATTGAGCAAACCTAGGTAAGTAAGCATATTAGAGATAACTTAGCATATTAGAGCTAACTTAGGTCATTTCAGAGGAAACAAAGGTAAGTTTAGATCATTTATGAGCTAAGTCTAGGTCTTTATGCAGTTGGTAAGCAAAACACTAGAGAAAACTTACCGGCATCACAGAGGTGAAGGACCGGTTGGGTTTGCACCAGTGCCAGACGGAGAAGGATCGGTCAGGGTCGGGTTTGCGCTAGTGCGAGATGGAGAAGGATCGGTCGATGCTTGCCGGGAGGCATGCTGCACCAAAGATCATTTGCAATGTATCGTTAGCATGATGCAACTGAAATGACTAATGACCATTCAAATGAAACTCACCGTGTCCGCTATAGGAATCTGTGGCATCGGCGGAGGGGTCTGACCGTTTTTCTCGCACACGGACTGCACATTTTGTTTTCACGAGTCAGTCATATTACTTAGTAATGAAACAAATAGTACGTGCATGATTTGACTAATATGCAGGAGAAACTTACCACGAGGAGCTCGTATAGGGCCCAGTGAGACGCATCGTTCCGATTCCTCTCCGCCTCCAGTAGACTAGCCGTCCTCTCCTCCAGCTCGATCTCCCTCTGCTAAGCCTGCCTGTTTTCTTCTGCCAAAAGCTATTGGGCCCTAGCCTCGATGGCGAGCTCCACTGGCCATGGTCGAGGCAGTATCTCAGGAAGAGACCTTGCATGGCGCTTCTTGATCTCAGACCTCTACTACAACGTATCAGTCCATCCCCAATGGCTACCGAGCCATGTTTCCTGCCTTCACCAGATAGCATCACGAGCTCCGGATCAAAAGGACTTTGGCTCAGGTTGAAGTCATCCCCTTTCGTCGCCTTCCCAAAGTCTCTATACCTCACGAGCTTGTTGTGGGAGGAGATGTTGGTGAAGCTCTCAAGATGATCGAGGTCATCCTTAGAGAATGCCTTGTCCTTCTTGAACGGGGCAGTATGGGCCATGGCATAGACATCGTACAGCGGTGGCATGTCCTTCTTGTTGTGTTCGCCTAAAAGAGAGGAACAACATATTAGTTAAGGGCTCAAGCTAGCATGGAGAATGAAATTGCATGAATCGTTAAGGGATCAAACCACATACCCAGTGATCCCCATACTCAAATAGGTTGGAGTTCCCTTGATGGTGTGGCACACCTCGCATTTGGGCACGCTTATCCCTGGCCTTGTTGTGTTCGGCTAGCCATTGGGGAGAGCACCACTCATCCACCAATGCCTCCCAACAGTCCATCCTATCCGCACACCATCTCGGAGGCACCTAAGTTTGGCAAACAGAAATTTCAGCACTACGCCTACAAATGAAATCAAGGAAACTAAGTACAATGCCTTAAGAATAGGTAATTACCTTCATGTACTTCTCCTTACTCAGATACTTGCCGCAGCACTTCTTCTTGGCCCTCCTAATGTTAGTAGAGGCGTAGTAGTCTCCAACAACCCGCACCCTAGCCTCGTGTCGTAAGTTCTGAAGTAGGCGCTTGCACTCGGCTTCGAGAACCCTAGCCGCCTCCACCTCGTGTTCCTCAGAACACCTATAGAAGGTCTGCAATCGAACAAGACAACACTGATTAGTACAATCACTAGGTAATGTTGATTTTAAATTCTGTAAAGGAGAAATTACCCAAAACCGCCGCCTCACAATGTCGGCCACCGTCTCGCACAAGACATCGTCGACCTTCTCCTCCGGCGGGGCCCGGGCAGCCACGTACAGCTCCCAGCTCAGTGCTAGCTGTGGAACCTGGCCCTCACCGGGCAACGTGACCCACCCTTGGAAGTGGTGCCGGCAAAGCACACCAAGACCTGGTTGGGCCTGCGGACACCATCGGCGTGTATCCAATCCCTGCAGTATGACAAGGCCAACACATTAGATATTAATTTGAAGAAACATGAAGGAAAAAAGGTTAAAAAAGAGTAAATGTACTTACTTCTCCCCGCTAGGCTCAATCAAAGACCTCTGATCGCGGGTCGCTGGCACGGCCAGGGGCTTCGTACCACCACACTGGTAGACCTTCTTTCCCTGCTCAACCAGCTTGCCCTCACTAAAACTATCGTCAAACTAGGTCTCCTCGCCATCAGCATGGCCACTAGTCTCTGGAGTCACATGGGCCGAAGACTCTGGGGCCCGAGTCTCCTGGGACGATGACTCTGGTGCCTGAGGCTCGTTGGCCCGAGGCTCGTGGACCGGAGTCCAGATGGGTCCAAGTCTAACGGGTCCACCTGAGATGGAGCACTCCGGTGATCCGAAGAAACAGCTAGGGGTGGCGGCGAGGAAGGTGCAACAGGCTTCCTACCTCTCCTGCCGCCACATCCACCTCTAGCTCCACCCCTCTTCATCTTCTCCCGACCTCTCCCGGCCGAAGAAGAAGCGCCTGCAACAGGTGTCGTCATGATGTCTACAAGCGCTCTCCGAAGCTGCTGGGGTGCAATATAGCCACCCCTCCCAGCACGCGCCGAGTAAGCAAGCTCGGAGCGCTCTCGACCCGCGCCCACCATCTGTCAACACCTACAATGACAAAGAGTAAATAAAATTAGTACAACATAAACATAATAAAAAAATTGGTGGGTGAAAACAACACCTAAAAAAATTAACTAACTAATTAACTAAGTAACTAACCTAAAAAATAACTAACTAACTAATTAAACGATTTTTCTTAAGGCCAGAAATGGTCATTAATAGGTTAAAATTATTTTAGTGTTTCCAAAATATTTGAGAAAATGTAGGGAAGCTCATTGGACATATATTGTCCATATATAAGAGTTTCAACACACGGTCATGTTCAAAATATTGGTCAAATCCATCAAAAACCCTTTATGCAAAATTCTACCTTTCCTAGTTGCTACCTGTCCATGCCCATGGTCAAATAATTCTAGAAACCATTAGCCAACTAATTGACAAATGATGACTAAACCTGCCTTTTATTTTTTTTCTGATTTTCAAGAAACAAAAGAAAAGGGATGCATATGCATCCTAATCCGAAGCATTTACATGGTTTTTTCTAGGAGTAGTAATTAGTAAAACTAAAACTAGAGCTGGTTAACTGAACTAACCTAACTAACCTACAAACTAACCTAACTAACGTACAAACCTAATTAACCTAACTAGCCTAGTCTAAAGATCAAAGCAAAAAAATTCCAGATAACAACAAAGATTTGTGTGTACTCTCTTGATAGAGAAAGATTTTAAACCAAAAAATAACAACAAAGTTCAAAGCAAATAAACAATCTATGAACATTTGTGTCTAGATAAAAGAAATATCACCAAAAAAACACAAACATAAAAAAAGTTGGATATGTTGTCGGATAGATCACTCAGACTGATAATATAGATCTCATCAATGTATTAATCATGCCACTACTTTTCAACATCACACGTCATCACCGGGATCCATAGACAAAAATCTCCAATTAGGAAAGAAAAATCAACCAGAAACGTTACACAGATTCCTGAGTTCATATAAGAATATTTAAAGAGTTTCATAACAAATGGTTGAGCCGTCAGACAATGCTTTCTAGGCAAATAGGATTATGCTTATGATCAAACAAGTAGTAGTAAGCAACTCAAGATCCACCAAAAGGATAGCCCATTTGAAAAATTCTAGCCTGATTAACATTTCGCCAAGATGACATATAAGTTCAGAAGTACTCAAAAAAATTACGCTAAGATGTTCAATTTATCCTCAGAATTGCAAAATGACAGCATTGGCGCACAGCGACCAATCAGTCACTAAAGATGGTATGATTAACAGGTTTTTCATCACCGGACAAACATAAACACAAACTCAACAAACAAGTCAACAAAACAGAACTTAAATTACTATAGAAAACAAAATCTTACAAAAGAAGACATGAGAGGAATGACACAAACCTAGTCTAAAGATTACTAACCTAACTAACCTAGAAAATCGGACTAACCTAGAAAATAAAACCAACCTAACTAACAGTTCTAACTAACCTAATTAGTAGCAGTAAAAAAAGAAACTAATAGTACTAACTAACCTAATAACTAGCAGTAGAAAAAAAGAAAAAAACAGGGGGGAGCTCACTGGAGTGGGTCGGCGAGGCACCGGGGTGGCGGGTGTCAGGCGGCTAGGGCGTTGAATGGCGGGCGCTGGTTGTCGAGGCGGAGGGCACCAGGCGGGCGAGGCGGCGGGGTGGCGGGTGGCGCTTGAAAGGCGAGGGCGTCGGGTGGCGCTGGCGGCGAGGGTGTTGGGGTGGCGGCCTTGGCGGTGTCGGGCGGCTAGGGCAGCGGACGGCGGACGCCTTGGGCAGCGGGGCGGCATGGCGGCAACGGAGTCGGGCGGCGGGTGGCATGGCGGCGAGGACATCGGGTGGCCTGGGCGGCGAGGCGTTAGAGGCGGCGGGGGACGGGTTGGCGTGGCGTCGACGTGGCGCGGGCGGCGAGGGCATCGGGGGCGCGGGGTGATGACCCACAAGTATAGGGGATCTATCATAGTCCTTTCGATATGTAAGAGTGTTGAACCCAATGAGGAGCATAAGGAAATGACAAGCGGTTTTCAGTAAGGTATTCTTTGCAAGCACTGAAATTATCGGTAACAGATAGTTTTGTGATAAAGTAATTTGTCACGGGTAACAAGTAACAAAAGTAAACATGGTGCAGCAAGGTGGCCCAAACCTTTTTGTAGCAAAGGACAAGCCTGGACAAACTCTTATATAAAGGAAAACTCTCCCGAGGACACATGGGAATTATCGTCAAGCTAGTTTTCATCATGCTCATATGATTTGCGTTCGTTACTTTGATAATTTGATATGTGGGTGGATCGGTGCTTGGGTACTTCCCTTCCTTGGACAAGCATCCCACTTATGATTAACCCCTGTTGCAAGCATCCGCAACTACAAAAGAAGTATTAAGCTAAACCTAACCATAGCATGAAACATATGGGTCCAAATCAGCCCCTTACGAAGCAACGCATAAACTAGGGTTTAAGCTTATGTCACACTAGCAACCCATGATCTACTTATTACTTCCCAATGCTTTCCCCTAGGCCTAAATAATAGTGAAGTGTCATGTAGTCGACGTTCACATAACACCACTAGAGGAAAGACAACATACATCTCATCAAAATATCAAACGAATACCAAATTCACATGACTACTTATAACAAGACTTCTCCCATGTCCTCAGGAACAAACGTAACTACTCACAAATCATATTCATGTTCATAATCATAGGGGTATTACTATGCATAAAGGATCTGAACATATGATCTTCCACCAAATAGACCAGCTAGCATCAACTACAAGGAGTAATCAACACTACTAGCAACCCACAGGTACCAATCTGAGGTTTTGAGACAAAGATCGGATACAAGAGATGAACTAGTGTTTGAGATGAGATGGTGCGAGTGAATATGTTGATGGAGATTGACCCCCTCCCGATGAGAGGATCGATGGTGATGACGATGGTGATGATTTCCCCCTCCCGGAGGGATGTTTCCCCGGCAGAACAGCTCCGCCGGAGCCCTAGATTGGTTCTGCCAAGGTTCCGCCTCAAGACTGCGGCGCTTCGTCCCGAAAGCTTCCTTCTGATTTTTTCCAAGGCAAAAGATGAGCACCGGACGCCTGCCAGGGGGCCCATGAGGCAGGGGCGCACCCAGGGGGTAGGGCGCGCCCCCCACCCTCGTGGACAGGGTCATATGATTCATACTTTCAGTGAAGTTTCTGAAGACGGCGGCGCTTCGTCCCGAAAGCTTCCTTCTGATTTTTCAGTGAAGTTTATGATTCATACTTGACCTTATGAATATGTATATATTGTCATATGATTTCTTATGCTAAAGTAACAATCTATTCATAAGGTCAAGTATGAATCGGAAACTTCACTGAAAACTAACAAACTATGAACTCGGTCATTGAAGCAATTGCAATTTATCATAACATCGGAAAGAGTCAATATAGGAGCTTTTCAGCAAGTCCACATACTCAACCATCATTTAGTCTTTCACAATTGCTAACACTCACGCAATACTTATGGGTATGAAGTTTTAATCGGACACAGAGAAAGATAGGGGCTTATAGTGTTACCTCCCGACCTTTTACCTCAAGGGTAATGTCAACAGTAATAGTTTATGATAACTTACATCCAATTGGATATATATATCAGGATCTTTCCAACACAATGTGCTTGCAAAAGGATAAAGTGTAAAAAGGAAAGGTGAAGATCACCACGACTCTTGCATAAGACATAAAGCAAAAATAAAAGATAGGCCCTTCGCAGAGGGAAGCAGTGGTTGTCATGTGCTTTTATGGTTGGATGCACAAAATCTTAATGCAAAAGAACGTCACTTTATATTGCCACTTGTGAAAGGAACCTTTATTATGCAATTCATCCCTTTTATTTCTTCCATATCCCAAGATCGTATAAAGCTTATTTTCTCCACACTAATAGATCATACATATTTAGAAAGCAGTTTTTACTGCATGCAACAATGACAACTTACTTGAAGGATCTTACTCAATCCATATGTAGATATGGTGGACTCTCATGGCAAAACTGGGTTTAAGGATATTCGGAAGCACAAGTAGTATCTCTACTTGGTGCAGGGAATTTTGCTAGCATGAGGGGGAAAGGCAGGCTCAACATGTTGGATGATCCATGACAATATACTTTATTTCGGATATAAGAAAACATAACCCATTACGTTGTCTTTCTTGTCCAACATCAAATTTTTAACATGTCATATTTTAATGAGTGCTCACAATCATAAAATATGTCCAAGATAGTATATTTATATGTGAAAACCTCTCTTTCTTTATTACTTCCTATTAATTGCAACGATGACCAAAACTATGTTTGTCAACTCTCAACAACTTTTATTCATCATACTCTTTATATGTGAAGTCATTACTCCATAAGATCAATATGATCTCTTTAATTCTTTTTATTCTTTCTTTTATTCCCTCAAGATCATAGCAAGATAACCAAGCCCTCGACTCAAAACTAATCTTTATTATATATAGCTCACGGACTCGATTACATAGAAGGATCATAAAGCAAAACTCAAAACTAGATCATGCTAAAACTTTATTCTACTAGATCAAGATATTACCAAAAGGATCGAACTAAGAAAAACGGTAAAGATAGGAGTGTGATGGTGATACGATACCGGGGCACCTCCCCCATGCTTGGCAGTTGCCAAGGGGAGTGCCCATACCCATGTGATTATGTCTCCTTCTTCGGAGGTGGTGATGATGGAGTTGTTGATGATGTAGGCTTGTCGTCCATGTTCCAAGGCATAGGCTCACCATCATAGAAGGATGATCGAGTCTCTGGGATCCTCAAATCTGCAGCCAAACTCATCCTCTTGAATCTATATTCATACTCACAGTTTTGGTTTTGCAGGTCATAGATCTGGGCTTGGAGATGCTCGATTTTCTCATGAAGCTTGAAGATGGTCTCCCCAATGTTCTTGGCAACCAGCTTGTGGTTGTTGGTGAACTCCGCGGTCACCATGTGGTTGGCGTTGAGTCCGTGTTCCACCATCCCCTGGCACTTGGAAACTTGTTGCTCCATTGCTTTGAGTCTTGTCTCCACGCTTCCGGTCCTCCTAGGTCCCTCGACATCGCGGATGTGCAGCAACCCATCACGCATCTCAATGGTTTGAGGGTGTTGCAGCACCTCCGCGAGGTAGGGGTTGATAACCTTCTCGAAAGACTTGTCCTTGGGGGCGTTTGAAGATGTCATGGTGATCTAGACCTGTCAGAAAAACAGCTCGAAACAAAAACAGAGGATATTTGCAAGGTACAGTGTTCAAAATCTTCGGGAGATTATATAATGAATTTTTACCGACCAAAAGAAGTATTGTGCAAGAAAACGGAGTCCGGGGAGCACACGAGGTGCCCACGAGGTAGGGGGTCGCACCCAGGGGGTAGGGCGCGCCCTCCACCCTCGTGGATGCCTCGTGTCCTTTTCGGACTACTTCTTATTTTCCTATTGTCTTAAATATTCCAAAACAAAGAAAAATTGCTATTAGAACTGTTTTGGAGTCGGTTTACTTATCGTACCACATACCTATTCCTTTTTGGAGTCTGAAACGTTCTGGAAAGTGTGCCTTATGTATTCCTCCGGGGTTACGGTGTTAATAACATTGGTTTCAACATTTATGGGATTACCTGAGATATAATGTTTGATTCTTTGACCGTTCACCACCTTTGGGTTTGTGCCCTCGAAGTTGTTAATTTTTATGGCACCGGAACGATATACCTCCTCGATAACGTAAGGACCTTCCCATTTAGAGAGAAGTTTACCTGCAAAAAATCTTAAACGAGAGTTGTATAACAGAACATAATCACCTACATTAAACTCACGCTTTTGTATCCTTTTGTCATGCCATATTTTAACTTTTTCTTTAAACGGTTTGGCATTCTTATAGGCCTGGGTTCTCCACTCATCAAGTGAGCTAATGTCAAATAGTCTCTTCTCACCAGCAAGTTTGAAATCATAATTGAGCTCTTTAACGGCCCAATATGCCTTATGTTCTAGTTCGAGAGGTAAATGACATGCTTTTCCATAAACCATTTTATACGGAGACATACCCATAGGATTTTTATATGCAGTTCTATAGGGTCATAATGCATCACCAAGTTTCTTGGACCAATTCATTCTAAATCTATTAACAGGCTTTTGCAAAATTAATTTAATTTCTCTATTACTTAGTTCTACTTGACCACTAGATTGTGGGTGGTATGGAGATGCAATTCTATAAGTAACATCATACTTAGCAAGCATTTTACGAAAAGCACCATGAATAAATGTGAACCACCATCAATCATTAAGTATCTAGGGACTCCAAATCTCAGAAAAATAACTTATTTAAGCATCTTAATAGAGGTGTTATGATCAGCACTACTAGTTGGAATAGCTTCTACCCACTTAGTAATGTAATCAACAGCAACTAAAATATGTGTATACCCATTAGAGGAAGGAAACGGTCCCATATAATCAAAGCCCCAACATCAAATGGTTCAATAACAAGTGAATAGTTCATAGGCATTTCTTGACGTCTACTAATATTACCTATTCTTTGACATTCATCACAAGACAGGACAAACTTACGGGCATCCTTAAAAAGAGTAGGCCAATAAAAACCAGATTGCAATACCTTATGCGCAGTTCTATCGTCAGTATGGTGTCCTCCATAAGCCTCGGAGTGACACTTGCGTAGGATCTGTTCCTGTTCATGCTCAGGTACACAACGTCTAATAACACCATCTACTCCTTCTGTATAAAGGTGTGGGTCATCCCAGAAGTAATGTCTTAAATCATAGAAAAACTTTTTATTTTGCTGGTATGTGAAACTAGGTGGTATAAATTTAGCAACAATGTAATTAGCATAATCAGCATACCATGGAGCAGTACGAGAAGCATTTATGACAGCTAATTGTTCATCAGGAAAGCTATCATCAATAGGTAGTGGGTCATCAAGAACATTCTCTAACCTTGATAAGTTGTCTGCAACGGGGTTTCTCAGCTCCCTTTCTATCAATAATATGCAAATCAAATTCTTGTAGTAGGAGAACCCATCTGATAAGTCTAGGTTTAGCATTTTTCTTTTCCATAAGATATTTAATAGTAGCATGATCAGTGAGAACAATTACTTTAGAATCAACAATATAAGGTCTGAACTTATCACAAGCGAATACAACTACTAAAAATTCTTTTTCAGTAGTAGCATAATTTCTCTAGGCACTGTCTAGAGTTTTACTAGCATATTGGATAACATTTAATTTCTTATCAACTCTTTGTCCTAGAACAACACCTAGAGCATAATCACTAGCATCACAAATAATTTCAAAGGGTAAATTCCAATCAGGAGGCTGAACAATAGGTGCACAAATCAAGGCTTTCCTAAGTATTTCAAATGCTTCTACACAATCATCATCAAATACAAAAGGAACATCTTTTTGTAAAAGATTAGTCAGAGACCTAGAAATTTTTGAGAAGTCTTTAATGAACCTCCTATAAAAACCGGAATGACCAAGGAAACTTCTTATACCTTTAATGTCCTTAGGACACGGCATCTTTTCAATAGCATTAACTTTAGCTTTATCAACTTCAATACCTCTTTCAGAAATTTTATGCCCCAAGACAATACCTTCATTAACCATAAAGTGACACTTCTCCCAATTCAAGACAAGTTTAGTTTCTTCACATCTCTGCAAAACTCGATCAAGGTTGCTTAAGCAATCATCAAAAGAAGTTCCATATACGGAGAAATCATGAAAACCTTAACAATATTTTCACATAAGTCAGAGAATATAGCAGTCATACATCTTTGAAAGGTAGCAGGTGCATTGCATAAACCAAAAGGCATACGTCTATAAGCAAAGGTACCGAAAGGGCAAGTAAAAGTGGTCTTTTCTTGATCCTCTTTTGACACAGGTATTTGAGAGAAACCAGAATAACCGTCTAGAAAGCAAAAATGTGTATGTTTGTATAATATTTCTAGCATTTCATAAATAAAAGGTAAAGGGTAATGATCCTTTTTAGTAGCTTTATTTAGTTTGCGGAAATCAATTACCATTCTATAACCTGTAAAAATTCTTTGTGGGATCAATTCATCTTTATTATTAGGAACAACAGTAATACCTCCCTTCTTAGGGACACAATGGACAGGACTTACCCACTGACTATCAGCAACAGGATAAATTATACCTGCCTCCAGAAGCTTTAGTATTTCTTTTCTTACCACTTCTTTCATCTTAGGATTTAACCGTCGTTGGTGAACAACAACCGGTTTAGCATCTTTATCCAATTTTATTTTGTGTTGACATAAAGTGGGACTAATGCCCTTAAGATCATCAAGAGTATCTCCAACAGCAGCACGGTGCTTCTTCAGAGTTTTCAATAATTTCTTTTCTTCCTGCTCTGAAAGGTTAGCGCTAATAATAACAGGATATATCTTCTTTTCATCAAGATAAGCATATTTAAGAGTATTAGGTAATGGTTTAAGCTCAAACACGGGATCACCCTTGGGTGGAGGAGGATCCCCTAGAATTTCAACAGGCAAATTGTGTTTCAAAATAGGTCCCTGCTTGAAGAATACTTCATCTATTTCCCTTCTTTCATTCATAAACATATCATTTTCATGGTCTACCAAATATTGTTCTAAAGGATCATTAGGAGGCACGGCAATAGAAGCAAGACCAATAATTTCATCTTTACTAGGCAATTCTTTATCATGGGGTTGTCTACGAAATTTAGCAAAATTAAAATCATGAGACATATCCCCTAAACCAATAGTAACAACATCCTTTTTGCAGTCTATCTTAGCATTAACAGTATTCAAGAAGGGTCTACCAAATATAATGGGACAAAAGTCATCTTATGGGGAACTAAGAACAAGAAAATCAGTAGGATATTTAACTTTCCCACACAATACTTCAACATCTCTAACAATCCCAACTGGTGAAATAGTATCTCTATTGACAAGCTTAATTGTAACATCAATACCTTCTAACTCAGCAGGTGCAATATCATGCATAATTTCTTCATATAAAGAATGAGGTATTGCACTCGCACTAGCACCCATATCACATAAGCCATGATAACAATGATCTCCTATTTTAACACAAATAACCGGCATGCCTACAACAGGTCTATGTTTATTTTTAGTATCGGGTCTAGCAATTCTAGCAGCTTCATCACAGAAGTAAATAACATGCCCATCAATATTATCGGCCGAGAGATCTTTATCCATAGCAATACTAGGTTCAACTTTAATTTTCTCAGGGGGTGTAAGTGTTATAGTATTACTCTTACAAACCACATTTGAAGCTTTAGCATGATCCTTTATTCTAGCAGGGAGAGGTGGTTTCTCAATATAAGCGGTAGGAACAATAGGATCAACATTATAAGTGATGGTATTTTCCTCAACTTTAATAGGTTCAACTACTTTTACTTCAATGGGAGGATGATATTTAAACCACTTCTCCTTAGGGAGATCAACATGAGTAGCAAAGGATTCACAAAAAGAAGCTACTATCTCAGAGTCAAGTCCATATTTAGTGCTAAATTCACGAAAAGCTTCGGTATCCATAAAAGATTTAACACAATCAAACTTAGGTGTTATACCTGACTCCTTACCTTCGTCGAGTTCCCAATCTTCAGAGTTGTGTTTAATTCTTTCCAATAGATCCCATTTAAATTTAATAGTCTTCTTCATAAAAGAACCAGTACAAGAAGTATCGAGCATGGAGCGATTATTGAGAGAAACCCGAGCATAAAAATTTTGAATAATAATTTCTCTTGAGAGCTCATGATTGGGGCATGAATATAACATTGACTTAGGCCTCCCCCAAGCTTGAGCGATACTTTCTCCTTCGTGTGGCCAAAAATTATATATAATTACGATCACGATGAACCAGATGCATAGGATAAAACTTCTGATGAAATTCCAATTTCAATCGGTTGTAGTTCCATAATCCAATATCATCACATAGCCTAAACCATGTCAATGCCTTTCCCTTCAAAGATAAAGGGAAGAACTTCTTCTTGATAACATCCTTGGGCATACCTGCAAGCTTAAATAATCCACAAACTTCATCCAATAGATTAGGTGCAAATCGGGATGCAATGTTCCATCTCCTGTAAAAGTATTAGCTAGCAGTTTCTCAATCTTACCCGAAGGAATTTCAAAGTAAACATTTTCAGTAGATTCAGCAGGTTGAGGAGCAACTCTTTGCTCTACTGTTTGGGGTGATGATACCCCGAACAAGCCCCTCAAGGGATTACTTTCCATAGTAACAAGTGACAGTAAATTTCAGCACACTATATAAATTTCTCCTTACCAAAGGCGCTTCACTCCCCGGCAACGGCGCCAGAAAGAGTCTTGATGACCCACAAGTATAGGGGATCTATTGTAGTCCTTTAGATAACTAAGAGTGTCGAACCCAACGAGTAGCAGAAGGAAAAGACAAGCGGTTTTCAGTAAGGTATGTTCTGCAAGCACTGAAATTATCGGTAACAGATAGTTTTGTGATAAAGTAATTTGTAACGGGTAACAAGTAACAAAAGTAAACAAGGTGCAGCAAGGTGGCCCAATCCTTTTGGTAGCAAAGGACAATCCTGGATAAACTCTTATATAAAGGAAAACGCTCCCGAGGACACATGGGAATTATCGTCAAGCTAGTTTTCATCATGCTCATATGATTCGCGTTCGTTATTTTGATAATTTGATATGTGGGTGGACCGGTGCTTGGGTACTGCCCTTCCTTGGACAAGCATCCCACTTATGATTAACCCCTGTTGGAAGCATCCGCAACTACAAAAGAAGTATTAAGGTAAACCTAACCATAGCATGAAACATATGGGTCCAAATCAGCTCCTTACGAAGCAATGCATAAACTAGGTTTTAAGCTTCTGTCACACTAGCAACCCATGATCTACTTATTACTTCCCAATGCTTTCCCCTAGGCCCAAATAATAGTAAAGTGTCATGTAGTCGACGTTCACATAACACCTTTAGAGGAAAGACAACATACATCTCATCAAAATATCGACCGAATACCAAATTCACATGACTACTTATAACAAGACTTCTCCCATGCCCTCAGGAACAAATGTAACTACTCACAAATCATATTCATGTTCATAATCAGAGGGGTATTAATATGCATAAAGGATCTGAACATATGATCTTCCACCAAATAAACCAACTAGCATCAACTACAAGGAGTAGTCAACACTACTCGCAACCCATAGGTACGAATCTGAGGTTTTGAGACAAAGATCAGATACAAGAGATGAACTAGGGTTTGAGATGAGATGGTTCTAGTGAAGATGTTGATGGAGATTAAACCCCTCCCAATGAGAGGATCGATGGTGATGATTTCCCCCTCCCGGAGGGATGTTTCCCCGGCAAAACAGCTCCGTCGGAGCCCTAGATTGGTTCCGCCAAGGTTCTGCCTCGAGACGGCGGCGCTTCTCCCGAAAGCTTCCTTCTGATTTTTTCCAGGGCGAGAGAATTCATATCACAAAAGATGAGCACCGGAGGCCTGCCAGGAGGCCCACGAGGCAGGGGGCGCGCCCAGGGGGTAGGGCGCACCCCCTCCCCACCCTCGTGGACAGGGTATGGCCCCACTCTGGTGCTTTCTTCGCCCAATATTTTTAATATATTTGAAAACTAACTTCCTTGGAGTTTCAGGACTTTTGGATTTGTGCAGAATAGGTCTCTAATATTTTCTCCTTTTCCAGCCTAGAATTCCAGCTGCCGGCATTCTCCCTCTTCATGTAAACCTTGTAAAATAAGGGAGAACAGGCATAAGTAATGTGACATAATGTGTAATAGCAGCCCGTAATGCAATAAATATCAATATAAAATCATGATGCAAAATGGACGTATCACGGGGCGGTGAGGGGTCGGGGGGCGTCGAGGTGGCACCGGTGAGGTGAGGGAGAGAGAGACGGGTGGGGCGCGGGGCCGACCGTTTTTTAGTTAGGTTTAATTTCTTTGTCGTCTGCTAGCAGACGGCAAAGAGCGTAGCTAGTGGGGTGGGGCCGGGGGAAACGGCCGTTAGGTTGCCACTTTCATTGCCGTCTGCTCACGGACAGCAAAGAAGCTTTCTCGTCAGCTAGCAGACGGCAAAGAAAGTGGTCGTTAGGTGGTTCCTAGTAGTGGGCCACCCTCCCTCTTTGTCGTCTGCTAGAAGACAGCAAAGCTTCTATGTCATCTGCTAGCTAACGGCAAAGGGCTAGCTAACGGCAAAGGGCTAGCTGACGGCAAACGCGCTCTTTGTCGTCCGCTCTTTCTTTGCTGTCAGATTTTTTTATGCTGATGGCAAAGACCTTCTTTGCCATCAGCTAGCAGACGGCAAAGAGCTGGCTGACGGCAAAGATCCTGATTCCATTAGTGTCTATTAGTATAAGAAAATAAATCACCACTTTCGGTACTATTGTGAACTCATTCTTTATTTATATTGGTGTTATATCTACTGTATTCTAACTTTTCCATGGTTCGTACCTGCCCGATACTAGCCATAGATTCATCAAAATAAGCAAACAACGCATAGAAAACAGAATCTGTCAAAAACAGAACAGTCTGTAGCAATCTTGATATTTCGGATACTTCGGTAACTCCAATATTCTGAAAACTTGGGACGTCCTAAGAAATTTGTTTATTCATCTTCTTCAAAAAGAATCAAATCAACAGAACTCTTCTGTTAAAAATGAAAATTATTTTCCTGAGCGCAAAAGTTTCTGTTTTTCAGCAAGATCAAATCAACTATCACCGTAAGCTATTCCAAAGGTCTTACTTGGCACAAACACTAATTAAAACACAAAACCACATCTAACCAGAGGCTATATGAAATATTTATTGCAAAATAGAATCTAAAAAGCAAAAAACAAAAATAAAATTGGGTTGCCTCCCAACAAGCGCTATGGTTTAACGCCCTTAGCTATGCATAAAACACGAATAGATCTAAGTATTATCATCTTTGGCATGCAATCCATAAGTGGCTATCATAATCAATTTATAAGGCAATTTAATCTTCTTTCTTGGAAAGTATTCCATGCCTTTCCTTAACGGAAATTGAAATCTAATGTTTGCTTCTTTCATATCAATAATTGCACCAATCATTCTAAGGAAAGGTCTACCAAGAATAATAGGACATGTAGGATCCCAATCTATATCAAGAATATTGAAATCTACGGGCACATAATTCCTATTTGCAACAATAAGAACATCATTAATACTTCCCATAGGTTTCTTAATAGTGGAATCCACAAGATGCAAATTTAAAGAACAATCATCTAATTCATGGAAACCCAACACATCACATAAAGTTTTTGGAATCATGGAAACACTAGCACCCAAATCACACAAAGCATGGCACTCATAATCTTTAATTTTAATCTTAATAGTAGGTTCCCACTCATCATATAGTTTTCTAGGGATAGAAACTTCCAATTCAAGCTATTCGTCAAAAGATTGCATCATAGCATCAATCATATGTTTAATAAAAGCTTTGTTTTGACTATAAGCATGAGGAGAATTCAACATGGTTGCAACAAGGAAATACAATCTATTAAAGAACAATTATCATAATCAAATTCCTTGAAATCCAAAAGAGTGGGTTCATTTCTACTTAAAGTTTCGACCTCTCCAATCCCACTTTTATCAATTTTTGCATCAAGATCTAAAAACTCGGAATCACTGGGACGCCTTTTAACTAAAGTTGACTCATCTCCAGTCCCATCTTCATCATTATTTAAAGATTCTGGTTTAGCAACCATCTTATTTACCAAGGTAGCTTGCTTATCAGAAATTTGGCCTACTAAATTTTCAAGATGAGAAAACTGAGATTTCAAGCCATAAAATTCTTTAGACATATCCTCAAGCTCTTTATTCATGTATTCCATAAAACTTTTCCGCTCTTTGAGATCGTTTCTAAAGAAATTATTATGCTCAAATTGCAAAGACATGAAGCTTCTAACATTATTTTCAATTTCATCTAACCTCCTAAGGTGAGGATCAACGTTCCTTGGTTGAGACATCATGACAAGTAAGCAATCCAACACCCGAGCACACAAAAAGCAAGCGAAGAAGATGAACGGAAGAGGGGCGAAAAAAGGCGAATCTTTTCGAAAATCATTTTAGAAGTGGGGGAGAGGAAAACGAGAGGCGAATGGCAAATAATGTAATGCGAGAGATGAGAGTTTATGACGGGTACTTGGTATGTCTTGGCTTGGCGTAGATCTCCCTGGCAACGGCGCCAGAAATTCTTCCTGCTACTTCTTTAGCTTGTGTTGGTTTTTCCCTTCAAGAGGAAAGGGTGATGTAGCAAAGTAGAGTAAGTATTTCCCTTAGTTTTGAGAACCAATGTATCAATCCAGTAGGAGACAATGCACAAGTCATCCAATACCTGCACAAACAAACACCAACTTGCACCCAACGCGATAAAAGGGTTGTCAATCCCTTCACGGTTATTTGCAAAGTGAGATCTGATAGAGATGGATAAATGGTAAAGTACATATTTTTGGTATTTTTGGTTTATGGAACGGAAAGTAAAACATTGCAAAGAAAGTAAATAGGAAACTAAAATTGTAGATCGGAAACTTATATGATGGAAAGTAGACCCGGGGGCCATAGATTTCACTAGAGGCTTCTCACAAGATAGAAAATATTACGGTAGGTAAACAAATTATCGCCGAGCAATTCATATAAAAGCGAAAAGTTATGACGATATCTAAGGCAATGATCATGAATATAGGCATCACGTCAGTATCAAGTACACCGACTCATGCATGCATCTACTACTATTACTCCACACATCGACCGACTCCTGCCTGCATCTAGAGTATTAAGTTCATAAGAACAGAGTAATGCTTTAAGCAAGATGACATGATGTAGCAGAATAAACTCAAGCAATATGATGAAAACCCCATCTTGTTATCCTCGATTGCAACAATACAATACGTGTCGGTTCCCATTCTATCACTAGGATCAAGCACTGCAAGACTGAACCCAAAGCTAAGCACTTCTCCTATTGCAAGAAAAACCAATCTAGTTGGCCAAACCAAATCGATTGTTCGAAGAGACTTGTAAAGATATCAAATCATGCATATAAGAATTCAGAGAAGATTCAAATAAGATTCATAGATAAGCTGATCATAAACCCACAATTCACCGGATCTTGGCAAACATACCACAAAAAGGTATTACATCGAATAGATCTCCAAGAACATCGAGGAGAACATGGTATTGAGAATCAAAGAGAGAGAAGAAGCCATCTAGCTACTAGCTATGGACCCGTAGGTCTATGGTAAACTACTCACACTTCATCGGAGAGGAAATGGTCTTAATGTAGAAGCCCTCCGTGATCGAATCCCCCTCCGGCAGGACGCCGAAAAAGGCCCCTAGATGGGATCTCACGGGTACAGAAGGTTGTGGCGGTGGAAAACTGTGTTTTTGGCTCTCCTGGTAGGTTTTGAAATATTTGACAATATATAGGCAGAAGAAATAGGTCGGTGGCGTCAAAAGGGGCCCACAAGGGTGGGGGCGCGCCCTACCCCCTGGCCGCACCCTCCGTCCTTGTGGCCGCCTCGTGGCTTCCCTGATGTGTACTCCAAGTCCTTTGGATGTCTTCCGGTCCAAGAACAATCATCGTGAAATTTTCATTCCATTTGGACTCCGTTTGATATTCCTTTTCTGCGAAACTCTAAACCAAGGAAAAAACAAGAACTGGCACTGGGCTCTAGGTTAATAGGTTAGTCCCAAAAATCATATAAAATAGCATTTTAATGCACCAAAATAGATAATATAATAGCATGGAACAATAAAAAATTATAGATACGTTGGACACGTATCATGCGTCAAAATGAAGTTTAACTATGGTCATTAAAAAGTGCACTGTCGGTGTCAAAACCGGCGGATCTCGGGTAGGGGGTCCCGAACTGTGCGTCTAGGCGGATGGTAACAGGAGACAAGGGACACGATGTTTTACCAGTGTTCAGGCCCTCTTGATGGAGGTAAAACCCCACGTCTGCTAGATTAATATTGATGATGTGTGTTACAAGAGTGGATCTACCACGAGATCAAGGAGGCTAAACCCTAGAAGCTAGCCTATGGTATGATTGTTGTTAGATCCCACGGACTAAAACCCTCCGGTTTATATAGACACCGGATAGGGTTAGGGTTACATGAGTCGGTTACCATGGTAGGAGATCTACATATCCAGATCGCCAAGCTTGCCTTCCACGCCAAGGAAAGTCCCATCCGGACACGGACGAAGTCTTCAATCTTGTATCTTCATAGTCTTGGAGTCGGCCGATGATGATAGTTCGGCTATCCGGACACCCCCTAATCCGGAACTCCCTCAGTAGCCCCTGAACCAGGCTTCAATGACGATGGGTCCGGCGCGCATATTGTCTTCGGCATTGCAAGGCGGGTTCTTCCTCCGAATAATTTATAGAAGATTGTGAACACCAGGATAGTGTCCGGCTCTGCAAAAATAAATTCCACATACCACCGTAGAGAGAATAATATTACACAAGATCAATCTGCTAACATATTTTGTGGCGTGACGTCGCACCACTACCAAGCCTTTTATTCAAATTGTTTCTACTTTTCCACCTCAGCGCGTTTAGCGAAGCGGTTTCCTTGGCACGTCTTGTCGAGGCATAGATCGTGTTCCCCTTATTCCGGGATTCCCATCAATACGGACGTGGGTAACCCAACCGCGCCCGTTGGCCTGCCTTCTCTATCAAAGGCGAGTCCTAATCGACCACGGGGGCTCTTGGTATTCAACCTCTTTATAGTGAGACCAAGGCCCTCTCCTTTTTACACCCTCTATCGAGTTCGCCCTGCGCTTCGAATTCCAACACCCCAAAGCTTCAGATTCAGGCGCTTCGGATTTTCGACGATGTCCGGCTCCGACCAGCATGGCCGATGGGTGTCTTCCTCCGTTACAGAAGAAGACGTGCTAAAGCTGCGAGACGCCAAGTATCTAACCGGCGAGATCTCTCATAGGCTGCCTGCTCTAGGGCAGGTCATTCCCACTCCTGAGCCCGGCGAGAACGTGGTGTTCGTGTCTCACTTCCGTCGGGGTTTAGGCTTCCCGACGGACCCCTTTGTGCGGGGGCTCATGTTTTATTATGGGCTTGATTTCCATGACTTGAATCCGGAGTCCATCCTCCATATCTCGTCATTCATTGTTTTATGTGAGGCCTTCCTCCATATTACCCCTCACTTTGGATTGTGGCTCAAGACATTCAAGGTGGAGCCAGAGGCAATCAAGGGGCAGCAAACAGAGTGCGGAGGGGCGGTCATAAGCAAATGCACTGGTGCTCCGTGGCCTGAGGGCTCTTTTCAAGAGGAGCTTGTTTTATGGCAACGGAGTGGTTCTATATCACCGCTCCTGGGGCACCAAATGGGCGCGCCCCGCCTTCTCGCCAGTCCACCACAGCGGCTGGCATCATGGGTCAACAAGGGCTCGACTGGGGTCGCCCAAGGGCGTTCCCCTGCTGCAGAGGCCGATTCGAGATCTCCAGAAAGAGGATCAATCTGGTTGCGATGGGCGCAGTTATTGTGATCCGGCATCTTCAGCCCTGCAAGCGTCGCCCCCGCTGTGGGAATTCAATCCGAGAGGGACCACGAGCTCTCCAAAATTTTATGGGCACGACGCGCGTGGAGATGTATAAACTGTTCTTGGGATCACGAGAGAAGTGTCCGGACTTGACCGAGGACGCAGGACTAAGCTGCAATCGCCTGGATGCTCAAGTAAGTAGTCCCAGAACGGACAAGCTTGTTCATTCATTTATTATACATATATGCCCTTTAAAGGAGCCATTTCTTGAACAGGAGTGGATAGCCAAGGCAAAGTTGATAAGGTGTCCGGCTCCCCTCCCAGAGACCACGCCGGATCCCATGTTGACCAATATGTTGAAGGTCGCGCCCTTTGAAGAAGGCGAAGGGAGGAGCGGGGGAGCAACTGCCTCTGTGAAGGAGGCTATCAAGGAAGGAGGGATTAAAAGTCCCACCTTCCGAGGAGAGAAGAGGATCGCTTCAGAAGATCCGGAGGTCAAGGCCTCAAAGAAAGGAAGGGAATCTTCGGCAGAGAGTCCGGCGCTAGGAAGTAACCCAGCCGCATTATTTCCCCAAGGGGATCAGCCCTCCAGCGAGCCGTAAGTAGAAAGAAGGGGTCTTGTAAATAAGGAGCATCCCCGTATTTATTTATGAAGATAACCGGAATTGTACCTTGTAGTTCGGACCTTAGCCCTTCTCAGCAGAGCTCGTCTTCGGGGAATCTTCTTCCGGAGATGATGGAGAGCGAAACGCCTCCACCTGTCGCACCCTCATGTGAAGCGGACAACCCAGAGGTGTCGTCGCGGAGGGTTCCCCCAAGTCCGGCGGGGGCGGAAGGTCCGGCGCCAAGTGGTGTGCGGTCGGAGGATCTGAAGGATCTGCTCGGGCGAGCGGCTATCTCAGAAGATCACCATGCTCTAATAGGTACGGTGATTGAAAGAATTGCATCCGCGGAGAGCGGATTGCGTGCAGCCGTCAGAAGCTTACTGACGAGGTTTGAGGTACGCAAAAAATAATGTACCTTCTGACAGTTATGCATATAAAATGCGCCCTGTATAGATAGTAGCCCCTGAGACTCGGTATGTTGTCAAAATTGACAACGTGCGAGATCAAATACTCGATTTTAACACATCGCCGCTTCTAAACAGGTGGCGGGCGTCCGGAGGCCAGCGGACTGATGAATATGCCGAACTGAAGCGGTAACTTGCGAGGCGATCACGGACATCGCGCTGGTCAATAAGCGGTTTGACGAGTCACAAGGTATGCGACTTCTATGCGGACACTGTTAAGGGAGCTTAGCGCCCATGTCTTCTTGTTTGTATGCTTTAATGCAGATGGTGCCGCTGCCGTTGAGGAGCTGCGGGCAGAACTTCCGAGTTTAAAGAGCAAGCCAGAGTAGTAATCGGCTGCTTTAAAAGCGGCGAAGAGCTAGAAGCTGAGCGGGCTGCTCCTTTGCCGAAGCAAAGAGGAGATGGCGAGATGGCCAAAAGGTTAAGGAATGCTACCGATCGCTGCGAGGTTCTTGAAAAAGAGCATCAAGCGGAACAGGAGGGCCTAAAGAAGGCCGCCGCCGAAACCAAGAATGCCCAAGCGACTTTGAGAGATGCCAAGGAGGAGCTGAGTCAGGCCAGGGCAATTGCGGCTGGAAAACCGTTTCTGCTACGGAGGAAATATACAGATCCAAAGTATGCTCCGTTGGATAAATTATGGAGTTCGAGAGGATGCTTATATGTACTTTGCGGCGGCTAGCTGCCAGGACGAGTTGAGCACTTCGGGGCCGAAGGGGCACAAAAGGAAGAGCTATATTGGTCGCAATTCCATAGTCCGGAGTGTCCTCTGCCGCTGACCGATCGGTTGGCGAGTGGGCGAGCTGAATCGATTGTCCGGATTGGCCATGAAGCATGTCTTGACTCACTTGTGGCGGACGGACCCCACCAAGAGCTATTTTGGTGTTGTGCAGCAGTTTCTTGGTGCGGTGCAGCAGATCGGACGCAATGAAGCGATCGGCGTGTATTGAGGGAGCGCGGATGGCTCTTGCCGTGTCAAGACATCTTTGGCAGAGATGAAGGCCATCGACGTTGCATCCCAAGACTCAGACAGAAGTCGAGTACCTGCCGAGCACTACTTTGAAGAAGTCCTGTCGGGCGCTCGTTTAATAGAGACGCAGTGCTCGAAGGATATTATGTTAGAATGACATGTATGATTTGTGAAAACAATGTTTCAATGTAATATGAGTGCTTTTTATACTTGTGCGTTCAAGTAGTAAACTACTCCCTGTGCGGCCGTTTATGTATATGTGTATATAACCTGAAAGATGGCAGTCCTTGGCTTCACCCCCACGCACATAGTGCGGGGTGTTTCAAAAGAAGCGCTTTTCACTCTTAATCCAACGTCTTGGTCTGTTAAGGAGGTGACACAGAGCAAACCGTGCAACCGGACTATAATGCTTTATCACTTTCACTTAGCCATAGGAGTTCGAGGTGGGGCTACTATATAGCCTCAGGGGCACCGCACTCTCCCGAATCGAGTGCGTATGTGCTGACCGAAAACGGTCCTTCGTTAATGCGGAGGAATTCTAAACATTCTGTGAGTCATCGAGTGGTTGACCAGTCTCTCGCTATATCATGACAGTTTTCGGCTTTCTCTCGAGGTGCTCGCCCGGCGAACCGGGCACAATCGCAGAGTTCTCCGGTGCCGCGTTAGCCGTGAAAGCGGGCGTAAGGCAGCAAAACACGGAGCCGGCAACCCAACATTTGACCAAAGACATGATTCGAGCTGATGCATATAAGGCCTAACTCGAGACGCGAATACTCCCTAAGGTATTCAGTCTTTATGAAAATGGGCAGAATAATGCCCTAAGCCCCTGGTGTCTAGGTATGCAGCAAAAAATTCTGGTGCGGCCAATGCCAAAGCACCAGCCTCCTCCTCGGTTATATTAAGGAACCGGGGATGTGTATCAACAAGAGCAGTGAAAAAAGGTATCGCAGGGTCTTAATCTGAAAAGAATCCTTGCAACGGGTCCCTCTTGCGTCTGCGCTGTGTCTCCGTTGTGCCGTATCTGGGACGGGTGTAGCACGTTGTTCATCTGTAAAGAGAGGAACTTAGTTTAAAAGAAAAGGATCGTATGAAATATGTACTTAATATTTAAATAAACAAAATGCACGGTTCGAAGAAGTGAATAAAATTTGAGCTTTATTGTCTCTTGTTATACATGCATGCAGCCCTTGTATGGGGGTATGCCGCTAGTGGGCGCGGACTCGTCTAGCCGTATCCGGGTTTGAATGACCTATTGCGGGTTCTTTGCCTAGTGGAGCCGGATAGCTGTGGAGCTGTCGATGCGATCTCCCCTTCTTCGCGCTCGAGTAACACTTAATACTTCCTTTCAACGAGATGATGCGCGTGGACCGGGCATTTTAAGTGTTAGAGATGCATAATGCGGTATTGCGTTAAAGCGGGCGAAAGCTTCGCGTCCCAATAGTGCTTGATGGTTACTTTTAAACGGGGCGACATGGAAGAGTAACCTTTCGCGACGGAAGTTGTCGGATGAACCAAACACAACTTCTAGCAGTACGGAGCCCGTGCAATGGGCGTATGGGCCTGGCAGTACTCCTTTAAAGTGGGTGTTGCTATGGCGAATTTTGGTTGGGTTTATCCCCATCATGCGGATTGTGTCCTGCTATATCAGGTTTATGTCACTGCCGCCGTCCATGAGGACATGTGTAAATTGGAATCCGTCGATTATAGGATTCAATA
Source organism: Aegilops longissima (assembly GCA_021605205.1). Taxonomy (NCBI): domain Eukaryota; kingdom Viridiplantae; phylum Streptophyta; class Magnoliopsida; order Poales; family Poaceae; genus Aegilops; species Aegilops longissima. The sequence goes on from CM038681.1 coordinate 369,841,431, forward strand.
TCAAGGCAGTCCATCCTGCGTCCGGATATTATCGGAATAGTCCCGATGGTCGAAGGTGATTGGTTTTGACAACGGATTAATGCGGCGCGCCTTTTAGGGCGCCGCTTGTTTTTCCCTTTGATCACGTGAAGTGAGTTTACTGTTTTAACCTCCTGTGGGAAAGTTTTTCGTTTTCCGAGTGCTGCTTTTGGGTTTCGTCACTGCATTTGGTGTGTCAAGCCCCTTGTGTTCGGCGTTAAGTCACCGGACTGCTTGAAGACCCAGCAATCTCTATGGGTATGGTTTGCGTGCTTCCGGAGGTACCATGTATTTGACATCTATCCAAAATCTTGTTTAGGTTGGATAGCTCGTCCTTTATTATCCTTTAGGGCAGTGTTTTGTTGTTTGCCGAGAGTTTTTGAATCCGGCGTTGACCGCCGTACTATTTGGGCCATTTTCCTTATTCGGCGCTGATCTTTTCTGCGTCGTGATTTCATTCCATCCCTGATTTCGGATGTACTCGGGTCATTGGTCTTGCATCTAGCCAGCCAGTTGTCTTCTCCAGCATAAGCGGGTCATGAGGCTTGTTAATGCGGCCATTGTTCTTGGCTTTTCTTGGCGAGGTGTCTGGCGAGCCATTCGTCTCGGACGTTGTGTTTGAAAGCTGCTAAGGCTTGGTGTCCGACGATCGACTATTTGGTTCTTTTAGTAAGGAACCTGTTCCGAAATTTCGGGCTGACTCTCCGGCTGTTGAGTTATGTGACTTAGATCGTCTCAGATCCGAGGGCGGACATAAGTCCCCTGAAAATTTTCCCGAAATGCATCCTCGAGCTCTCCCCAGCTTCCAATGGTATTTTCGGGGAGGCTTTTAAGCCAATGCCGAGCTGGGCCTTTGAGTTTAAGGGGTAAGTATTTTATGGCATGGAGATCATCTCCTCTAGCCATGTGTATGTGGAGGATGTAGTCCTCGATCCAGATCTGTGGTCTGTTGTTCCGTCGTATGCCTCTATGTTTACGGGTTTGAATCCACTGAAATTCATGATCCGGCACCTCATCGATGAAACATAGGGGTGTCTGGCGCCCTATATTTGGGTGTGCCATGATCTTGAATTTTGGCGATTGCATTGCTTTGACGAGCTTTCTTGGCCCATAGATGGACCTAATCGGGCCATCCTCTTGATGTGAATCCTTATGCGGATCGCATATTGGCTTGTGTCTTGGCGCCATTCGCGCTCTCTTTTTCCATGAGGTCGTCCATCCGACGGGTGGCCTTCTTGCTTTTTAATTGTGGGGCTCTAAGGCCTCCTCGTCAATCGAGGCGTAGCTTTCTTTTCGGGTAGCTCTTTGTTGGCGATCGTCGCTGTCTTGTCTGCGGTGCTGAATACTTTGCTCCATCTAATCTGAGTGCATCTTCCGCTGTTTTGAGCTTCCGCTTTTGCTTTTTCAGGCTACGCGATGGCGACAAGCCTTTTCTCGGAGGTCATTTTGCTCGGTGGTTTGCCGGTGTGAGATCGTCCGGACTGTTGTCTTTGCCGGGGGACAGATTGTTTATCAAGTTGTCTTGTTGGACGATCGCTTTCGATAGCTTGTTCGTTGTCCACGGTTCGCCCTGCTCTATGGCTGGGTCTTTATTGAGCCGGGACTTTGTTCGGCGTTTACGTTGCCGTTTTGACTGCTTTTCGAGGGATTGATCCTTCATAGCGTCCCGTTGCTCCTCGTCTTCATTTGCTTTAGGTGTATCCACCATGTATACATCATGGGGTGAGGTTGTCCAACATCCTATAGGTGCTGGTTCATTGTTGTCTCCTACATAAATCGTCCATACGATCGATGTCTTGAGTCGAAATCGAGCACGTCGTGTAGGCTATCGGCAGTGGCTCTGAAGTGGGTGGTGGGTGGGCGTTGAATTTCTTCATCGTCCAGTATCCCAACCTTCCTGACCGTAGTCCGGCCAGGGCTCTCCGGATAAAGAGAGAGGCTTTAGTGAATTCAGGATGTCGCCAAAAGGCGAGTGCTGAAAGATGTCCGCGGTCGTGAACTCTATAACAGGCGCCCAATCGGATTCGATCGGCAAGGGTGTGGATGGTTCGGAGTCCGGAGAAGAGTCCGGTACCCTGGAGTCGAGGTCTTCACAAAGGACAGGGATGGAGTTCGGCTCGATCGCTGTAGAGATTAAAGCTCCCGAGGCGGTGTCCAACCACTCGCCCCCGATCGGGGAGTCGGCTCGGATTAAGGGTTGAGCGGATTACAGTGCGGCCTCGTGGCTTTGTTCGGCCGCAGAGCTAGATCATGCCCATCGAGACGGTCTGGCGGCGCTTGGTTGTGGCTCGAATCCGTCGAAGATCAAGTCTCCGCGGATATCGGCCGTATAGTTTAAACTTCGAATCGACGGCGGTCGAGGCGTAGCTTCGATCTGCTCTAGATGGCCTGCTTAATTGGCCCGCGATGCAAAGCCGCGGACACGAAGATCTGCTGGGAGAGAAGTCTCACCTTGGACGCGTCGTTGTTGATGATCGAAGGAGCCATCGGGCCTATCGGCTGACGACACATAGGAACTCTCAATGAAAGCACCAATGTCGGTGTCAAAACCGGCGGATCTCGGGTAGGGGGTCCCGAACCTGTGCGTCTAGGTGGATGGTAACGGAGACAAGGGACACAATGTTTTACCCAGGTTCGGGCCCTCTTGATGGAGGTAAAACCCTACATCCTGCTAGATTAATATTGATGATGTGTGTTACAAGAGTGGATCTACCACGAGATCAAGGAGGCTAAACCCTAGAAGCTAGCCTATGGTATGATTGTTGTTCGTCCTACGGACTAAAACCCTCCGGTTTATATAGACACCGGATAGGGTTAGGGTTACACAGAGTCGGTTACCATGGTAGGAGATCTACATATCCGTATCGCCAAGCTTGCCTTCCACGCCAAGGAAAGTCCCATCCGGACACGGGACGAAGTCTTCAATCTTGTATCTTCATAGTCTTGGAGTCCGGACAATGATGATAGTTCGGCTATCCGGACACCCCCTAATCCGGAACTCCCTCATGCACAAAAAGAAAAAATGCAGTACACTTATACATATAAATGCAGTGCTACAATCATAATCTAAATAAAAATTAATGCAGTTCATATATCAATGTAATGGAGTACACACATATGTACAAAAAACCTGAATAAAACAACAATGCAGTTCACACATTCATAAAGTGGAGTTCACATATACATATAAGTGAAGTGATGCATACACTAACTTCACAGTTTGTTTCCAAAAAATATCGGACTAGATACTGTAAGGCAACACCACTTTGTACAACATCAAGTAAGCACCATACACAAAAAATAAACAAAGCATAAACATCAAAAAATAGCATATATTTATAAGAACAATTCATTTCAAAACTCACTGGACACATATCGAATTTACAACCATGATCTTTACCAGCAAATTGCCAAATTAAAATGTACAACCAAATTGCCAAATTAAAATAAGAAAAAAAACACATACCAGAAGGAGGGGCCACACTTACGGGAGAAGATTCAATTGATGTCCTGCATCACCACGATGATCTTTACCACCAGGACAATCAGAGCCAATTGGTGTATCATTATGACCACTGCAATCACCTACTGGATTCAATAAAAACCAGAAATAGATATTAAAAAACATCAGATGACGAATAATGCAAAGCAACGTTGACAACTAACACAGCATAAACAAATCTGCAGGATGAACTAGTAAACTAGATAAACATCACAGAAAATATTCAAGGCCAAAGTAAGCAGTCCACATACCTTGAACTCCTCCTTCTACTCTGCTTGGCGAAGACATGGCGTTTGCGTGCAGCACGAGGACGAAGTGACAGATATCAGCAACAAAATCAACGAAATCTGACGAAGCCCTAGATGCACCTTGCTCTGCCTACAGAGCACACACGAGTACAGAATTCAAATCGAGATCAAAATCGCCTGCTATAGAAAAAAACAAAAAAAAACGCACCAGCCACTACGAGAATCACAAAACTAGACGAGGGGATGATCAAGACCGAGGGCACGGGAAATGTACCACAAAAAAGGGGATGAATGATACGTCTCCAACGTATCTATAATTTTTTATTGCTCCATGCTACTTTATCTACTGTTTTGGACTATATTGGGCTTTATTTTCCACTTTTATATTACTTTTGGGACTAACCTATTAACGGAGGCCCACCCGAATTGCTGTTTTTTCCTATTTGGTGTTCAAGAAAGCGGAATATCAAAGCGGAGTCCAAATGGAATGAAACTTCGGAGGCGTGATCTTCTCACGAACATGGTCTAGGAGACTTGGACCCTACTCCAAGAAGTGCGAGGCGGTCACGAGGTGGGCGCCCCCGGGCGCCCCCTACCTCATGGGCCCCGACGCTCCACCAGCGTACTCCTTCCTTCTATATATACCTCGTATCCCCAAGCGATCGAACATGAGCGAAAACCTAATTCCACCGTCGTACCTTCCTGTATCCACGAGATCCCATCTTGGGGCTGTTAGGAGTTCACGGGGGGGCATCCACCACGGAGGGCTTCTACATCAACACCATAGCCCCTCCGATGAAGTGTGAGTAGTTTACTTCAGACCTTCGGGTCCATAGCTAGTAGCTAGATGGCTTCTTCTCTCTTTTTGGATCTCAATACAATGTTCTCCCCCTCTCTCGTGGAGATCTATTCGATGTAATCTTCTTTTTGCGGTGTGTTTGTTGAGACCGATGAATTGTGGGTTTATGATCCAGCTTATCTATGGAAAATATTTGATTCTTCTCTGAATTCTTTTATGTATGATTGAGTTATCTTTGCAAGTCTCTTTGAATTATCCGTTTGGTTTGGCCAACTAGATTGGTAGTTCTTGCAATGGGAGAAGTGCTTAGCTTTGGGTTCAATATTGCGGTGTCCTTACCTAGTGACAGAAAGGGTTGCAAGGCACGTATTGTATTGTTTCCATCGAGGATAACAAGATGGGGTATTTATCATATTGCAGGAATTTATTCCTCTACATCATGTCATCTTGCTTAAGGTGTTACTCTGTTTTTAACTTAATACTATAGATGCATGCTGGATAGCGGTCGATGAGTGGAGTAATAGTAGTAGATGTAGAATCGTTTCGGTCTACTTGTCTCGGACGTGATGCCTATATACATGATCATACCTAGATAACCTCATAACTATGCTCAATTCTATCAATTGCTCAACAGTAATTTGTTCACCCACCGTAGAATATCTATGCTCTTGAGAGAAGCCACTAGTGAAACCTATGGCCCCCGGGTCTATTCTCATCATATCAATCTCCATCACTTTATTTACTTGCTTTGTTTTTACTTTGCTTTTACTTTTTACTTTGCATCTTTATACCAAAAATACCAAAAATATTATCTCTATCAGATCTCACTCTCGTAAGTGACCGTGAAGGGATTGACAACCCCTAATCGCGTTGGTTGCGAGTAGCTATCGTTTTGTGCAGGTACGAGGGACTTGCGCGTGGCCTCCTACTGGATTGATACCTTGGTTCTAAAAAAACTGAGGGAAATACTTACGCTACTGTGCTGCATCATCCTCTCCTCTTCGGAGAAAACCAACGCAAGCTCAAGATGTAGCAATGAACGACGGTGGTGGGGGGCTTGAGCGGGAACGGACAGGAAAGGGATGCGGGAGCGGAGCGGGAAGGGCTGGCGAAGCGGACGGGGACGCGGAATGCAGGAATAAGGACCTCTTGAGGACGGCGGTTCCGCGGGCGACGGCGGTTGCTGCAGGCGACGGCGGTTTTGCTCGAGGGAGAGATGCTTCAGGAGCGGCTGGAAGAGAGGAGAGAGGTTTCTTCTCAGTCTCTCCCTATGAGCGGAGCGGTGGGATCACCTAGGAGGGCCACGTCTGAGGCCCGTGTCGGAAAGATTTACATAAAACGGGCCAGCCCAAAACGGCCCGGCTAAATAAGACGGACGAGAACAAAAAGAAAATGTTAGAAGTTTGTACCATATGCAGTTCGGTGTGAAGAACAATGAAGTTCACACAGTCAAACAAATAAATACATGTAGTTTGGAAAAAGTTAAATTCGAAAAAACATCACGCGTGTTAAGATAACGCGTCCGAAAAAAAAAGTCTACCTTGAAATAAATGCCACAACAAAAAATGGGGGGGACCCCCCCCCCCCCTCCCATACGAGTGGCTGCAGCAAGTGCACGCAAAAAATAGATGCATGACATAGCTCTAGACAATGAAGTGCATTTGGTTAGACGAATCTGTGCAGTGTCATAAGGAATGCAGTTCCGGAATACATACATGAATACATACGTGGTCTACTTCACAACGAAAAATACTCATAAATTGCAGAATATACTACACTTTTTTCTAGGGGCTGCAGCAAGTACACGCAAAAAAAGGTGCAGTACAAACCTATAGACAAGTGGAGTGTTTTTTCTTAGATGAAGCAGGGCGATATCATAAGCAATGCAGTTTCGGGAACACATACGATACATATAAATGTGAAAAATGCCCGTTTGCATAAAACGTGGTGGTTTACAATTTTTACTGACGAAAAATAAAATAAACCACGTTCAGAGACAACCGCCCAATCTGAGCGGTTCCATTTCCACAAACCCACGATCACAGACGCAACCCCAACCCACGATCTGCACAACCGCATCGTCAGCGAGATCGTGCAGTTCATCCGCTGCGGCCATCTCCCCCATTTAAATTCAGACCCGTGCCAATGCTTTCCCATCCACAACAACACAAGTATCCACTGTGCTGCCACCAAATTGCTCCATCACACCAATCTCCACAGAAGACACCAAGCCCTACTGTCGGCGATGGGGTTCGTCGACGAGTACTAGAACGTGGAGGCACACGGCAACACCAAGTTGCACGTCATCCACGCCAACGACAAGAAGCAGATGGCGACTTCCCTCGGGCAGTACGAGCGCCACCTCAGGCTCCAGCGCCACAAGATCATCGGGATTGATATCGATTACAACAACGAGCCTGATGCGACACAGAAACCCGCCCTCGTCCAACTCTTTGTCGGCAAGACTCAGCCGGTGTTGCTCTTCCAATTGAGCGACGCTGAAAGGTGCACTGTCTTCGACAACTTCCTCGCCGACCCCAGGTACACGTTTGCTGGCTTCTCCATCGGTGGTGACTAAACCAGGCTAGAGCGCGTCAATCTGGAGGTCGCCAACTTCATCGACATCCAGAAGGAATGGAGGGTGCCCGAGGCCACAAAGGAGTTGGACTACCTTGCAGACGTCACCGGCATGCTCATCGACGACTACTACAACAACATGAAAAAGAAGATCACCGACGATGAACACAGGCGCTGGGCCACCCTGCCTCTGACCATGAGGCACATCGAGTATGTGGCAAAGGACGCCTACGCAGCGTATGAGATATGGAGCCGCATCACCCTCACCTAGACGGGCTTCGCCGTGCAAAGTTGGAGAAGGAGGAGCCCCCCAAGAAGCGCGCCAGGAGCAGCTGGGGAGACGCTATCTGGTGAAGAAGCAGAAGGTGTCGGCCAAGAGCCAACATTGCTCGTGTCATTTTAGATTTATCATCAAATTTGCTTTCTCTTGTTTGCTTATGTATCGTTATTGCTTGTGATCATTTGCTTTTGTTGAACTTAGTTTGCTTGTCATACAGAATGGCTTGTAATGATGAACTTTGCTTATGTTATGAAGAACTTTATTTGAATTACAAAACTAGAGTTCAACATTAGAACATAATGTAGTGCACATAAAGTATGTGATTCGAGCGGTGCACAAAATGGAGGAAGATGCAGTGCACAAATAGGATGCATGAAGTGCAAAATGTGTACACCTACAGTACAGGACTCAGACGAATGCAGTGCACACATACCCAATAAAGCTGTGCACACTAGAAAAAAAGAATACATAAGAGCAAAACACACGAAAAGAAAATGCGACCAGCATGCAGTGCACAAAAATGCACCTGCATATGAAGTGCGGAATGTGTGCACATGCAGTACACAGACATGATGAATGCAGTGCAGAAATGATTTACTAAGCAGAGCACGCCTCATATTAGAAAAATACGAAAGATAAAAAAATACACCTGCAGTACAGGACTCTGACGAATGCAGTGCACACATACCCAACAAAGCAGTGCACACCGTACAATAGAAAAAGAATACGTAAGAGGAAAAACACGAAAAGAAAATGTGACCAGCATGCAGTGCACAAAAATGCACATGTATATGTAGTGCGGAATGTGTGCACATGCAGTACACAAACCTGATGAATGCAGTGCAGAAATGATTTACTAAGCAGTGCACGCCCTATATTAGAAAAATATGTAAGAGGAAAAATACAAACAAAATTGACCACCCTGGTGCAACCAGGCCCCAGCCAGTCTCGTAGTAAGTCTGCGCCCACAGTAGGCGAGTCTGTTCTGAGCCACAATGCATGGGGCCGGGCACACATGGGCCCACGGGTCAGAGTGGATAGAGCAGTGAGCACCGTGTATAAGCGCCCAAATAAGTAAAAGAGGAGTTCGATATGGATGCCTCGCTAGGGCTTATAAACAGGTTGGGCGCGCTCTGCGCCGGCGAGGTGGGACTAAACATTAGGGCGCACACACAGCGCGCCGGGAACCAGGCATGCTGACAGGCCAACTTGGATCGAATGCATCTTCACTCCCCAAACACAGGCCCAACACGCAAAGAGAGGCCACTGAAAATTAAAAAAATCCCACATACCACGAAAAATCATGACCCAATAAAAATATAAACAATAACTAGAAAAATAAAAAAAACAAGCACAATCCATGCATTCTGCAGTTCGTTGTAATACGACAATGCAGTTTGCTAGATTCCAGTAAGCACTGTTGTTGCTTCTCAAATGCATTCACGTACACTGAATCAGAATCAATCCACCACCTAACACCAACCACAACATTTATTAATTTTGTTGCTCAATTGGTTGCATAAAAACCTATCCATCCGTGCTCCAACTGACACAAGTCCTCCCCCCATTCCTGTTTTTCTTCAAATCGTAGATCTAGGGCTCCTCCCATCCCCAACTGTTCTCTGAAGTTCCACTAAACCCGCCATGGACTGTTTGTGTGGGTGTTTGGCAAGGATGGCGTCGATAGCGGACACATGCATGTACGCAGAGGGTCTAGAGCTCACCAACATCGAGTGGCGTAGCATGCTCGGGTGCCTGATGATACCCAACAGGGGGTTTCGGGCACCATTTCTTCATCACCTCACATCCACAGACCTGCAGGAAAGTTGGGTATGTTTTTTCCCTCACAATTTTTGACACAATCTAGGCTGCAAATGCACATCTGAATGTATATTTCCATCAGTTTGTTCAGCAGTATCAACAAATACAAAAAGAACTTGTATTATTGTTCAGATTTGTTAGCTATTAAGACTAGATAGTTCCACTTATTTTTCTTCAGTACCACACCAGGTATCGACACTAGTTAGATCAAAACCCCAACACACGAAAAAAAAGAGGTTCAATAGATCAGTGTTGCAGTTCTCTTAACATGCTAGCGAAGTACACTCCAAATGACCTTGCAGAACAAACATGTTACAGTATAATATATATTCTACTAAAACTACAGGTCAATTCTGTATATAAGTTTGTTCATACATTGCAACTACTTTATTAAATAGTATTCATATATATGTACATATTTAAGTCAACATAAACAGATCATCCTAAATATAAAGAAAAACATTTACTGTTTATTTATAAAAATTCTTCGTCCATCCATGCCAAAATGCAGAAACTGCCATCCACAATAAAGTTTCCTTCTCCGAGTTCAGGAAAGGTTACTTTGGAGACACAACACAAGAATGGGTATGCAGACATGCAAGATGACTACCACATTGACTCTGAAGACTACATCAACATAACTACTGGCTGGAATGATTTTGTCTCCCAGAATGGCTTTCAGGCTGGAGAAGTGGCCATGGTGTTTTTCTACAAAGAAGAAGACTCCCTGAAGTTTAAAATATTTGCACTGTAGGTTGTCTAGGATAAAAGCTAAAGCCATCAGTGGCATATTCTAATGCTTTGCTTATGTTGTATGCTTTTAAAATTATGTCCATCAGAAGGCTTGAATGGTGCCTATTTAAAGTATCCAACCTCATCTACATCATTTTATCACCCTTTTTAGACAAGTTGCTGCTGACAGAAATGCAGTTCTCTAATACACATAGTACGGTCCTTATATAAAAAATGCAGTAGTCTGAACAATAACAATGCAATGCCAATGGTCGAAAACTTTGTAGTTAACATCTGTTGTTCAACAGAATTCTCATGGTATGGAGTTCAGAAGAATTGACATAAATAGCAGAAATAGCAGGATAACTATTCTGCTAATGTAGTGTGAAAGTGCATACTATGCAGTACTCTGAAACACAGAATGTAGTTTGAGAAAAAGAATTATCTCATAAGTTGTCATGCCCACTATAATACAGTTACATTGAAGTCCACTACTTAACAAAAAGCAGTACACTACAAACATATGCCAGAACTGCAATAATAAAATCAAAGCAGTACAGGTCCAGACATGTAGGAGACTAACAGAGGTGCCAATTCCACTCGCAGTTCGATAAGTGGCCAAAACATTGCGCAACCACTCAAATTTGAACAATTACACACAAAAAAATACATCAACCCCACGGCCATTGTGATGAACAGCATGCGCTATTAGTAAAAAATGCACACCAAAAATACGAACATTACAGGCGCAATACAGTGAATTCAAACCAAAAAGAGAAACTAATTACAAGATTCAAAACGCATCAGCGCACAAAATCCAAAAAAACAACAAGAACAGACGAGCGGACGAAGCTCACACACCCAGACAATCGATTTCGGAGAAATTGAAAACTAACTCGTAAAAAAGACAAATTTTAGAGTAAACGGACCGATTAAAACGAACGCAATCAAAGAATTCCTACTAACAAACAACATCCGAGCACGAAAAAGTCACATCTGGCGCGAACAGGAATGAACAGAGAAAGCTCGTCCGCCAAATCGCTCGATGTGCAAAGATTTTAGTCGCTTTTCCTATAAATTACAAAGAATAAAGGTCAAATGAGATCCAGAAACAAATTAAATCATCCCGCAACACCCGATTCCACATAGAACACCCGGGCGGACTGCCAAAAAATGAAGCAATTCTCCCGTGTAGCATTGCAGTGCTCATCATAAAGAAGATGCAGTGCGAAATTGTTAGCAGAATAACTATTCTGCTAATATTAGCTGAATATACCAGCTGTATATATATCCTACCACCAGGTGGTAGTAACCCCACATATCTCATATACTATTATGGAGTAGTATATATAGTAATTTATCATTCTAAATATGTTGATATAATATATCTAAGATATTTCAACGCAAGTTCCATGAAAAAATTTCATATGAGCCCATAGTTTTTGTTATATTTGCAAAATACATACATATTTGTGCGTAAAAAGATTATACTCAAAATATAGTACATACTACCAAAAAAAGTAGTATATATATTACGTAAACATTGTTATATACTACATACTATACGTACATACTCTCGTTTTCACAAATACTACATACAACATACAAACCATAAGTGGTGTGAAAATTTTGTCATATATATATATATATATATATATATATATATATATATATATATATATATATATATATATATATATATATATATATATATATATATATATATATATATATATATATATGTATGTATGTATGTATGTATGTATACATAAACACTATTCTGATCACAACATGAACTTCCCGAGTAACGGGCCTGACCTTCCTCGACTACAAGGTTGAACTTCAGCTAAAAGGTGTCCAAATGGGGCTTGCGATATACCGTTGGAAAGCTATGAACACCCGTATCATGACCCAAGTTGAATTTTTGGCAAAATGTAAGTGGTTTAAGAGCAGTTTTCAAAACCGTTTTTCCTTCATACAAAAACGTGAATCGTATTTTCGATCGCATTTTAAAACAATTTATCGAAATGACGCAAATAATATGGCCTTGGAAATCTGCTGCAAAACCGCTCCTTCCACATGTTGAAAGTTTTCTCTAATTCCTTATGGTTAAAGAGTAATTTGGAAAATCATAAAATTTCGCAAACCGAACGGCCGAGTTCGTATTTTCGATGGCATTTCTAAACAGCTAATCCAATTGAGGCAAACGATATGGCGTTGGAAATCTTATGAAAATGCGCTACTTTTTCATGTTGAAAGTTTTTTCTAATTTTGAATGGTTTAAAAGAAATTTAGAAAACAATACAAGTTCTAGCGAATTTGTATTTTCAAGCTAATTTTTTAACGGTATGTCCGAATGCAGCAAATGATATGGCGTTGGAAAGCTTGAGGAAATGCGAAACTTATTTGTATCTATTATTTCTCCCAATTCTTTATGGTTTTAAGTCAGTTTCGAAAATGGCGGAAATGTATTTTCGCCGTATTTTCTACAAACTTTAACGGAATGGCACAAATAATATACCCTTGAAAAGCTACGGAAAATGCGAAACTTTTTCATATTGAAAGTTTTCTCTGATTCCTAACCGTTTTTAAGTAATTTAAAAAATGGTGAGATCATTCGTTATACCTTTATCGTGAAACAGATTCTTCGAAAATGCACTGCGTGCAGAACTTGAACTTCTCGGCATGTCTACTTGAACTTCACTCTGTTTTTCACATGCTTTTTTTTTTGCTTGTAGATCTACATCCACTACTCGTAGCTCTCCATCCACTCACCGGAATTGAGCAAGTGATATACCGATGGAAAGCTGCTGTAGACACGCAACTTTTCCGTGTTGATCATTTTTTCATACTCGCGGCGGTTTTAAAAGTTTTTCATCTGAAATTCATTCAGTGTAATAGTTGAACTTCCTGTAGTTTTCACGTTGAACTTCTGTGACGTCTTTTCGTTTGTAATTTTCTTCACCATTCGTCAGTGTTACACAAATGATATTCCTTTTGTACAAACCTTTGTCACAATAAATTTTTTAACTTTGTCTGACCAAGGACTTGAAATTATGAAAACAAAACTTTTAGTCTTTGTTCTTTTGTTTTTTAATACAAAATGCACACCGTGTTGTACGTGAACTTTTGTCAGTTATCAATCTGAATTTCTCTTGGTTATGTGAGAATATTTGAATTTTTTATGAATTTTAATATGAATTTATTAATATTTTTATGAATTTTGAAGCGCTCTATTTTTAAAAGTTCAACTTCTTGTTATTTTATTTTTGAACTTCTTGTTTCCATTCTTTAACAACAAGGAAAATCTGAGTTTTTCTATAATCATGAACTTCTCCCTCTTATTAATATGGACTTCTGGTTTTTTATTAATATTTTTATGAAATTTTAAAGCGCTCTATTTTTAAAAGTTGAACTTCTTGTTATTTCATTTTTGAAATTCTTGTTTTCATTCTTTAATAACGAGGAAAATCTGAGTTTTCTATAATCATCGAACTTCTCCCTCTTATTAATATGAACTTCCTGGTTTTTATTAATATTTTTTATGAAATTTTGAAGCGCTCTATTTTTTTAAAGTTGAACTTCTTGTTATTTCATTTTTGAACTTCTTGTTTCCATTCTTTAATAACGAGGAAAATCTGAGTTTTCTATAATCATCGAACTTCTCCCTCTTATTAATATGAACTTCCTGGTTTTTTTGTTAATATTTTTTATGAAATTTTGAAGCGCTCTGTTTTCTAAAAGTTGAACTTCTTTTTATTTCATTTTTGAACTTCTTGTTTCCATTCTTTAATAACGAGGAAAATCTGAGTTTTCTACAATCATCGAGTTTCTCCATTTTTTTTAGTTTGGACTTTGTGGTTTTATTTCTTTGACTAACGGGAAAAATGTTGAACTTCCTGAGTTACACACCTGAACTTCCCTCTGTAGGAACCCAACCTTCGGGCTATCTTGGCAACCGTGTCTCCCCTCGCAAATTATTCGAGCCAGTCGTGGACTCGTGGTCTATGTGATGTAAGTGTAATATGGAAACGGTTTTAGCAACTAAATGACCGTTTTAAATAGGAGTCTCACTCATTGGCACATACGAGGGAGAGAATTATGTGTGCATAAACTTAGTAGCAATTTTGAACTTTCCGTGGCCGAGCACTTGAACTTCTAGCAATATTTGTTTTTTGTTTTATGAGTTGTTTTTAAAATGCCAAAATTGGTTTTTTTGTTTTATGAGTTATTTTTTAAATGCCAAAAATGGTGTTTGTGTTTTTTTGTTTTGTTTTTTGAACATGTAAATCCTAGATTCTAATAAACTCCAAACTTCTATGTTATTTTAATTTGAACTTCACATTGGTTTATTTTCTATTAGCGGTTAGAATCCGAGTTTTTAGTGAACATTGAACCTCTCCGTTATTTTAATTTGAACTTCTAGCTTCGTCTTAGAAATGGGGTGACCCATTTTCTAATTAATTTTTTTGAATATATTTTATTATTTTAATTTGACCTCCCGTTGTGGAATTGTTTATGGCGTGTTCCTTTTTTATTCTAACTTTTCGCAATGAACATTTTCAGGTTTCATTTTATTACTTTTTCCTCATTCGAATTTGTGGTGTTGGCACACACCCACACAAAAAAACACATTTTTTGCATGTGAATTTTGCATACAAACATTTCTTTTTATAAGATATTTTGAACTTCTGATTTTTGTATGTATGAACTTCTGATTTATTCAAGAAATAAAGCAAAAACATACCCATAGGACGAGCACACCGAACACATGCACAAACGACCACAACGCGCACACACACACAACCATCTTATAAAAGAAATGGGTGGCGACACACTATGGGCTCCCCAAGTTTACGAAATTGTTCCATTTTATTTCGAAATGAGGTTCAATGGCGTTTTTTCTTCTGTGTTGGTAGTAACAGGACTTCACACATTCATCAAATATGCTAGTTATTAGAGAAAAAAACCACGGGTGCACTGGGAGCAGTGTGTGTGTGCTGTGTAGCGCTACCGGCGTGAATGCCACATTGCAGAGCTCGGCCTTACACAGTGGAGGGATCTAGGCAGCGGTGAGGAGCTCCAGGAGGCGGTATTGTACAGCGGTGCGGGAGTGGTGAGCACCTATGCACTAATGCTCCCGTACACATGATTCTTTTCCTTCCTGTAATGTACACACTGAACCACCCACATATGTCAGAAAGTTTTCTTTTTGTGTGGACTGAATCAGCCAGACCCTCATATGAATTTTTGCTTTTTTCTATAGAATGAACTCGAGGTCGAAGAAATTTTGAACTTCTTCAGTTTTTACACTATATCGTAGAAAGGTGTAGAAAAGGTAGAAAAATACACAAAAACCAGTTAGCGCAATCCACATAACATGGAAATCATGACCACAAAAATCCATTTCCCTCACCTGGAAAGATAAGTGTTTGCTGAAAGAAACAAATTCAAGTATACAACTGTATTTTCTATGCAATGAAACCATGCAGTCATGGTGGTGGGGGTCATAGACATGGTGGCCGGTGCAGTCAAGCACCGCCGGATCTGTGCGCTCGAGACTTTCTGAACTAACAATGCGCAGCGACCTGAACTTCTGTTTGCTGGGAAATCATTTTCTGAACTTTTTAGTAATCAGTAGCACAATCCATGGTATTTTGGACGAAGCAGCACATGAGTTCGGTTAGTTTATCTCTGAATACAACGAGCCAAGAGCAAACCAACAAACGACCGACCGCTCGCTGCTATCACAACGGGGAGGGAAGTAGCCACGCTGCCGCGAGTGGTAGCCGACGGCCCAAAAGGGAAGCTTGGCACTGGAATGGTAGATCGAAGCGGTGTGCTAGAAGCTCCATGCGGTGGCAGTGCATGGGTGAAGGAGGGCGGAGGTGTGTGGCGAGCCAGGCGCAACGCGGCCGCTCCATGAATGAACCTTGCTTCGAGAAGGTCAACATGGCCGTCATGAGAAGGTCGATATGTCCGGCCAGGACGACGCCGGGTGGGGGTCCGGGCCAGCGGGGTGAGGCGGCGGCCCGCATCAGCTTCGACGAGTAAGAAGAGCATGCGTGGAGAAGAGGCACTGGGGCAGGGGAGGTCCGCCGTGGCGCAGGTTTGGGAGGGTCCTCTCCAAGGCATCGACGAGAGGAGGAACGGGGGAGTTGGCACGGCTACCTTCACCAGTGGGATCTGGTAGAAGATGAGGTGCTTGGTGTTTCCGATGGGCGACCGCGAAAGGTGTTGCCGGCGGAGGGCGCGCAGCTTGCCAGAGCCCAGGTTGGGGCCGAGGCAGGGAGTGGCGGCGTCGGTTGGGGGCGAGGCAGGGAGTGGCGGCGCCGGTTGGGGGCTTGGCGAGGGCGCCGGTGGCGCGCCGCCGTTTTGTGGGTGGGTGGTGGGTGGGGGGGTGGGGGCGGATTGTTAGTGCGGATCAGCCGGGGGAGGTGGGGGATGCGGGGTGTGTGGAGGCCGAGAGGATAGGCGGCAGTTTTACGATATAGTACTTTTTTGTTTCGACAAGTTCGGGAGGATCCAGTCAGCCCTATATAGGGGCACTCGTGATCCAAATAGTTATTCTAATCCTGGGATTAGAATAGTGTTATCATATATATATATATATATATATATATATATATATATATATATATATATATATATATATATATATATATACACTATACGATCACGGGATCGAATAATATTTTGATCACAACATGAACTTCCCGTAATAGCGCTTTGACCTTCCTCGATTACTAGGTTGAACTTCAGCTAAAAGGTGTCCAAATGGGGCTTGCGATATACCGTTGGAAAGCTATGGACACCAGTATCATGATCCAAGTTAAATTTTTGGCATAATATAAGCGGTTTAAGAGCAGTTTTTAAAATCATTTTTTCTTCATACAAAAAATGTGAATCGTATTTTTGATCGCATTTTAAAACCGTTTATCGGAATGAGGCAAATAATATGACGTTGGAAAGCTGCTGCAAAATCTTTTTTGTATATATTGTTTCTCCCAATTCCTTATGGTTTTAAGTCAATTTTGAAAATGGCTAAAAATGTATTTTCCCCGTAAATTTTACAAACTTTATCGGAATGAGGCAAATAATATGCCGCTGAAAAGCTATGGAAAATTTGAAACTTTTTCATGTTGATGGTTTTCTTTGATTCCTAGCCATTTTCATGTAATTTCGAAAACGGCGAGATCATTCGTTCTGCCTTTATCGCGAAACAGATTCTTCGAAAATGCACCGCGTGAAGAACCTGAACTTCTCGGCACGTGTACCTGAACTTCACTCTGTTTTTCACGTGATTTTTTTTGCTCGTAGATCTCCATCCACTGCTCGTAGCTCTCCATCCACTCATCGAAATTGAGCAAGTGATATACCTATGGAAAGCTGTTGTAAACACGCAACTTCCCCGTGTTGATCATTTTTCACACTCGCAACAATTTTAAAAGTTTTTCATCTGATATTCATTCAGTGTACTAGGTGAACTTCATGTTGTTTTCACGTTGAACTTATGTGACGTATTTTTCGTTTGTAATTTTCTCATCCATTCGTCAAGTGTTACACAAATGGTATTTCTTTTGTATAAACCTCTCTCACAAATTTTTTTTTAACTTTCTCCGATGGAGGACTTGAACTTATATCAACAAACTTTTAGTCTTTGCTTTTTGATTATTTTTCATGCAAATGCACACCGTGTAGTACGTGAACATCTGGCAGTTATCAATCTGAACTTCTCTCGGTTACGTGAAAATATCTGAGATTTTTTATGAATTTTAATCTGATTTTCTTAATACTTTCTTATGAAATTTTGAAGCGCTCTATTTATTAAAAGTTGAACTTCTTGTTATTTAATTTTTGAAGTTCTTATTTCCATACTTCAACAACAAGGAAAATCTGAGTTTTCTATAATCATTGAACTTCTCCATCTTTTTAATATGGACTTCCTTGTTTTATTTCTTAATCTTTTTTATGAAATTTTGAAGAGATCTATTTTAAAATTTTGAACTTATTGTATTTTATTTTGAACTTCTTATTTCCATTCTTTAATAAAGAGGAAAATCATTGAACTTCTCCATCTATTTAATATGGACTTCTGGTTTTATTTTTAATCTTTTTATGAAATTTTGAAGCGCTCTATTTTTAAAATTTGAACTTCTTGTTATTTTATTTTGAACTTCTTGTTATTTTATTTTTGAACTTCTTGTTTCCATTCTTTAATAACGAGGAAAACCATTGTGACGCCTTGATTCAATCATACACTAATCATACTGCATAAATGTATGCAGTCGAGATCGAGGACTCACGGAAGATATCACAACACAACTATAGACACAAATTAAAATAATACAAGCTTTATATTACAAGCCGGTGGCCTCGAGGGCTCGAATACATAAGCTCGAATACACAAGAGTCGTGGAAGCAACAATATCTGATCTGGACATAAGTTAGACAAATTTGCCTTAAGAAGGCTAGCACAAAAGCAACATCGATCGAAAAGGCAAGGCCTCCTTCACAGGAGCCTCCTAACTACTCACGGTGGTCGGCGGCTTCCACGTAGTAGTAAGCATCGGCGGTGGCATCGCTCCTGGCTCAGTCATCTGGTTGCATCAACCGGAAAGAAGAAGAAAGGGGAAAAGGGGAGCAAAGCAACCGTGAGTACTCATCAAAGTACTGCAAGCAAGGATCTACACTACATATGCAACATTATCAAAGGAAGGCTATATATATCTTTGAAATTTGCGAAATGCGAGAATAGAGAGAAGGCCTAGTCCTATCGAAGACTAGCATCTTACGAAACCACCATCTTGCGACAAATAGGAGGGAGTAGAGTAAGCGCAAAGTAAGGTAGAAGTAGTGTTATCAACCTCGTAGGAGATCCTTTCTCGACTCCTGCGAGAAAGAAATCGAGCCATACTATCCGATTATCATCACAATCCATTACTCATCACCATCCAATTCTCATCACAAGTATCCAGTTCTAGTTGTATCAATGGGATACAACTCCAAGTGTCCGTTCCGTAGGGTGGCTATCGATAGATGTTTTCTTCCTGCAGGGTGCACCAACTTACCACCACGCTCGATTAACTCGTGGGACACACTTTCCTAGGTCATGCCCGGCCTCGGCCAAACAATACGCCGCAACCCGACCTAGGCTTAATAGAGAGGCCACCGCGGACTAAACCTATGCCCCGGGGTCATGGGCCATCTCCCGGGAACTCTGACGTTGCGTCTGCGGCGGTGAAGCGAACCTAGCTACCTCCTTCAACAAAGGCGGTGCTTACGCAGTCCAACCGGTAGCGCCGCGCTCGATGTTGGCGTCTATTAAGCTTTGGCTGATGTATCTGACGCAGAACACCCATACTATGCCCACGTGATGGTTAGTGCTATCGGGCGAGGCCCTCGGATCAAATATCCAAATCGTAGTGGATTATGAGCAGCGGTAACAAGCGAGACTCACGAAGATGTGACCCGTTGCCCGTCTCGAGGACTTGCGGCAAGGGCTAGGAATGCCCGCCACGCCTCGTAATTATCTCGCGGGCACCCTCGGTCAACCCAACTCCATATCATTCGCCAATTAAGCTCGCGGGCACCCTCGGGGTCGACCCGTCTTTAGTAACATGGCTCGATGTAAAGTCATAGTAATCATAGTAGCGTGTGTCTAAACATCAAGGGAAAGCCGAGGAATCATCCGGTGAATTCCACTCGATGTAATCATCAAGGTGAGCGTAAGAGGAATCACCCCGAGGTTCACACTTGAGGGTTGCGCAACAGTCGTGTCGGAAGTGGTTAAGGCGGAATCACCCACAATGACCACGACCGAATAGCTACACTCTGAGGTTAACATCGGAAGTCTTGTAGAGGTCTCACCCTCGGCACTCGATAGTAACCAGAGAGTGTCGAGCAACAAGGGAAGTGATGTGCGATGTCGGGGCACGGTCTTGATCCGTTGAGCGGGTCTTCGATGATGAAGCGAGGCGACAAGGACAAGGTGGGGGTCAGCGATGGATCTCTAACCAACCTATACTAAGCGATTTAGGATAAGCGGTAAGGTACAACGGCGAGATACAAAAGCGGGCTATGCATCGAATAGGTGCAAACAATAACGATAGCAAAATCTAATGCAAGCATGAGAGAATGGAATGGGTGATATCGGGATGATTAAAGGGGGGGCTTGCTGGTTGCTCTCGGCAAGGAGGGTCGTCGTCGGCGTAGTCGATCACAGGGCAACATCGGTCTCGGGGTCTCCGGAGAGAAGAGGGGAAGAAAGCAGTAAATATAAAGCAAACATAGCATCAAAAAGCATAACATGGCAATATCACGGTGCTAGGGGTTAGTTGTATCTTTGGGGTGGGCGGCTGGTGGCCTCTTGGCGATTGGGCGGTTAGCCATCTGAGTCGAGCCCGGGGAGGGAGAACGTTTTTTATTGTTTGCCTTTTCCTTTTTTAGTAGCTTTTGCATTTTCTTTTAGCCACAATTGACTTTGCAAAAATATGCCTTGGCCAAAACAATTTTAATCAATTATTGAGCCTTTGCCGAAAAAGTTTGGGGCCATCGGGAGTTGTCAAGCATTTTAGAAAATGATAAGGACATCTTAAATCTTCTTGGACGGATAATAAATTCGAGGGCAAATTAGAATTCCAAAAATGTTAGCATCAACATGACAAATATCTAGGGATTATTGCCATAGGATGAACTATTTTATTTGCATGAAAGAAGAAGCAAATATTTGACATGCAATTTGAATTTGAAGTAGATTTTGGACAAGTTGCATTTTGGCATGATGATCATGATGACATGACCTTCATTAGGTGGAGATTACTGTAGTGTGATGCTGGGGATGTTACAACCATCGAACTTCTCCATCTATTTAATATGGACTTCCTCGTTTTATTTTCTTGTTATTTTATTTTGAAGTTCTCTATTTTTTATTTTGAACTTCTCTGTTTTTTTTTTAATTTGAACTTCTTAGTCTTACTCTTAGAAAAAAATATGTTTTCAGATAAGCATCAAACATTTTTTTAATTCATGGGAATATTTTTTCATACACCAATAGAATTTACTTTGAACTCTCCATTTTATCAAATTTGAACTTCGAGAGTTAAAAAGTTCTTGGTGACACTTGTTTTCTTCTTTTTGCATATATAAACACCGAAACATTAAAATGCTTGTTTATTTTAATTTGGACTTCCTCGTTTTTTTTCTAAAACATGGGAATGTGAAAGGAAAGTTCTTGCAAATATCTTTTAATACAAACGCCCTAGTAAATTTGCCCGGCCTTCTTTGCATTTTTTTCGAGTGAAAAATTCTCCCACTATAAGTATGGATTTCTCTGTTTTCCGATTCGAATTTCACTATCAACATTTCTATCTTATTCCATATAGTTTTAGTGCTTTTGTCCTTCTCTGACTTTCACACATGAACTTACATAAAAATATGTATTTTGCTTTCTGCACGCAACGCTGGACAAGTTTTGTCTGAACTTTTTCCCCAACTCCCAAGCGCTACTGCACCTCACCACTTCGCAATCCAGGCACCATTGACCACCTCTCCTCGTCTCCACTTCGGCCATCAGACTCAAACACTACCCAAGGCGAGCAGGAGAAAACATTTGTCTCCTCGTCTCCACTGCTATGGGGAAGGAAATGGAGTGTTTGTCGCAGGAAGTTCAGATGGGTGGAGCTGGCCGGTCGGCGGGAGGGGTAACCGACGGGAGAGCATAGCCATTACTTGTTTTCTGCAGTTCAAGCAGAAGAGCCAATCAAGTTCGGGAGAGCCATGGTCGGGAGAGCCTCTGGGCATGGGCAAGTGGAAGTAGTGGAGGGGCGGAGCTGAGGAAGTGCGGGAGTGCGCACCTGGGTCGCGCATATGCAGGAAGAAGGTCGAGGGTGGGGCTGCCGGCAGGGAGCTCGGGAGTGGATTTGCACTCGTGGACCTCCGGGCAGCGACCTCGTCGAAGAACACGGCGACGGGATGAGGACGAGGTTGGCGGAGCAGTGGGGGAGTAGCAGCGGCGTCTAGGAGATCCGGCGGGCCACGCGCCGGCGCGTGGTGGCGTGATTGGTCCCGGGGGCGTACTCGTGGGCGGCGGCGGCGCACGGGATTCCGGGGATCCGGCGGCGTCCGGTGGTGCTGGCGGTCCGGCGGCGCCAGGAGGCGCATCGGGCCGGGGGAGAGAGAGAGAGGGGATGGATTTGCTATCAACACTAGCTAGGATGGTTGCTATCGGAACCGTTGATGCACTTTGGGATTCGCACTTTTGGATGGATAAGGTTCGGATATAATGGATTGTTGAATTTCGCACTGACATAAGGCTGGTCATAGTGGGAGTAACATAGGTACTAACATACATTGCCACATAAGCAAAAAATATGATGTGTCAGGTAATTAATGAAGAAAGAGGCAAATAGAGTAACATAATATGTTACCATCACATAGCGGTTCCCAATGCAAAATGAGTCTACAAAGTAATAAATGAGGTGATGCATGACACTACACATATGTTACTACCCACTATAGAGGTAGTAACATAGACTAGTAACATATGCATGTTACTAGTCTAAGTTACTCCCCACTATGATGCTCAGATGAACCTTTACGATGCTCAGATGAACCTCTACGGACCTATAGCCCCATAACGGCAACCTAGCATCTTACCTTTCAGGCCCTGTCAGAGCAAAAGATGCAGGCACCTTTCTGGACCGGCAGGGATCGCCAGAGAGCTACTTCGGGCAATCTTGTGCCATTACCTGATGGGTGCTCTTTTTACTAAAAGTTCAGAACTGAGTTGTGCCGGTCTGGGGTATGAATCCTACCATTTTTGTCTCGTGAAGTCAATACGGTTCGGCACCATTTTAATCAGTTGAGGGACTCGGTTGTCCCGCCGAAAAGGCAGGTGGATTTCAGCCAAAAGTATTTATAGAGTACAAATGTCGTTTTTGTCGGTTTTCTATTGCATCCTCACAAGAAGGCAGACAAAAGTGTCTGAGTATATGTTAACTTGGATCTTCAGAAAAAGGCAGGTTCCACATTTTTGTTGGGTCTTAGCAGTAAGCATGCCACGTATTCTTGTTGACAGCTACTTGTTTCTACTGTACAATGAGAAGCAACCAAATATCCGTGGTAGGGACTTGGCCGTATCTGCCCACGAGCAATCATCTTATGTTCCAAATGGCGCCGACAAGCTGTTCAATGATGTGCTGCGAGTATTCTACCGTCCAGTAATTGTTTAGGTGCTGGTTTTTTAGCTTCAAAATTCAGTGTGTTTCCTATTTATTTCTGTTGCTAAATAGTGAGTTAGAGAACTGGTGCCTCATTTGCCTCATCTGTTGCAGGTAATACATCTCTATGCTTAACAACTTCTGCAGGGGGGTCTCTGATAATGTTAATGACCATGGTTTCCTTGATAAGGTCATTGCAGATGACGCCCTTCTGACTTCTTGATTGTGGCGATGCTAATAGGGATAGTCCGACCAAGCTATATCTGCCCCCTTCTGAACAATCATCAGTCTGGCACATCTTGTAATTTGCAGCGAGTTGCCCGGTTCCCAGCACCAAAACTTCATAAAGAAGGATCATCTTGGACTGGTCGATCTCATCTCCTAATTGTTGCAAAAACAAAACATACAACGCATCAGAAAAATAGCTCATGTTGTTAGTTGATTTTATCTGTCGTTTTGATATAAGGGTTTCTGCGTACGTACCGGCCATAGAGTCTCTGTAGCTTTGTCCACATCCACATTCGAATGGGAACAAAAGTTTCCCTTGGTAACTATGCAGGCTATGACTCGAGGTGTCTCGGATAATACACTGTTACTAGTCGACTCCGGCGTTCAAAATTTTGTGGGCAACAAAAATATTTTTTCGTTTGAACTTGCCTGGTTTGAAAGAGAAGGGTTCCTTGAGTTGCTAGCTAGAGAGTGGGATAAGGACTCGGGAGGTAGGACGCCTATCGAGCGATGGCAGTGCAAGATCCGTCACCTCCGAAGGTTCCTTCGTGGTTGGGCTAAGCACACGCATGGGATTTATAAGGTGGAGAAGGAGAGACTTCTACTTATTCAAAACCTTGAAGCTAAAGCAGAAACCTCTATCTTGGATTCCAATGAGTGGAAACAAAGATAGAAGCGGAGCTGCAACAAAAAGCTTCTTCGTGAGGAGGAATTGAAGTGGGCGTTGCGAGCTAAGGTTCGCAAAATCGTAGAAGGCGAGGATAACACTCAATTCTTTCATTTGATTGCTAATGGGAAGCATCGTAAAAAGAGAATTTTCCAACTAGAACAAGATGAAGGGACCATAGTTGGTGAGGATAATCTGAAAGTTTACATTACCAATTATTATAAGCGGTTGTTTGGTCCCCGGTAGAGACTTTTGTGTCGTTGGATGAGTCCAGGTTGAGGATGTGCCTCAACTTGAGGCTGCTGAGAATGAGCTCTGGCGCTCCTTTCTCGGAGAAAGAGGTGTTTGAGGCTATTGCTCAAATGGAGAATAATAAGGCTACAGGTCGGATGGGTTTCGTGGAGTTCTACAAGAAGTGTTGGCATTTTATCAAGGATGATTTGATGCCCATGTTTGAGGAGTTTTTGAGGGCAACTTCAATTGTTTAAGCTGAATTTTGGGGCGATAACTCTTCTTCCTAAGAAGGCAGAGGCTGTTAGCATTGAGCGATTCAGACCTATATGTGCGCTTAATGTGAGTTTCAAAATCTTCACCAAGGTCGGGACAAATAGACTTACGCAGATTGCACACTCGGTAGTTCGGCCGTCCCATCGCTTTCATGCACGATAGAAACATCCGGAAGGGGTTGTTGTCTTGCATGAAACGCTCCATGAAATCCACTCCAAAAAACTTGATGGCGTAGTTTTTAAAGTGGATTTTGAAAAAGCATATGATAAAGTCAAATGACCTTTCCTTCAACAAGCTTTGCGTATGAAAGGTTTTGATCCGGCCTGGAGAAACCAGATTGATTCCTTTACGCAAAAAGGGAGTGTCGGGATGTAACGCCCCGGATTCGATGCGCCAGGTGTCCGCCAGTTATTCGCCGTCGTTGCCATGTCATTTGCTTGCGTGTTGCACTTTGCCATGTCATCATCTGCATTTTTATCATGTCATCATGTGCATTTCATTTTGCATACGTGTTCGTCTCATGCATCCGAGCATTTTTCCCGTTGTCCGTTTTGCAATCCGGCACTCCTATGTCTCCCGGCGCCCGCTTTTACCTCTTTTCATGTGCGGGTATTAAACGGTCTCGGAATGCCCCGAGGTTTGTCAAGCGGCCTTGGTATAGCACCGGTAGACCGCTGTCAAGTTTCGTGCCATTTGGAGGTCGTTTGGTACTCCAACGGTTAACCGGGTAACCGCGAAAGCCTCTTTTGTTGCAGCCCAACACCCCTTTCTAAGTTGCCCAAAACCCACCAAACTCCCCTCCATGCTCTCGGTCGTTCGATCACGATCGCGTGGCCGAAAACCGCACCTCATTTGGACTCTCCTAGCTCCCTCTACCTATTTATATGGGCACTCCTTCGAAATTTCGGGTCCAAAACCTAGCTTTCGTCCTCCTCCCGCCGCCGGACATGTCCGCGTCGCGCCGGACATGTCCAGCCGCCTCAGCCGCCGCCCCCCGACCAATCCCACGCCGCCACGTGGGCTCCCGCCGCGCCGCCGCCGCCCGAGGCCGCCAGCGGACCAGCGGACCAGCGCCCGCCGTCCGCCGCCGCCCGCGCGCCTGCGCGCCTCCGCCTCCGCGCCCGGCCGCCGCCGCCCGCATGTGCCGCCCGTCGCCAGCGAAGCTCGCCGCAGCCAGCGCCACCGCCGCCCGCTTCGCGTCGCCCGCCCAGACGCCGCCCGCGTCCGGCGCCTGACCCTCGCCGCTGGCCTTGGCCGCCGCCGCCGCACCCGACTGTCGTCGGCCGCCTCGACCCGCCGCCTCTCAACGCCCGCCGGAAACGCCTCCGCCGCCCATGAGCTCCGGCGGCGGCTTCGCCGCCGAAACCGCCCGACCGCCGCGCCCGAGCCGCCCGACCTCCTCGCCCCGGGTCCGGCGCCTCCCTCTCCGGCCTCCTCCCTCACCGCCTCCCCGTCCAACTCCGGCGAGCCGCCGCCCCGTCTCCGGCCATCCTCCGGCGAGATCCGCCCGGGTGGATGAGATCCACCCGTTCGCGGAACCAAACGCGCGCCCCGTCCCGGATCCGCTCCGTCCCGGGATCTCCTCGTCCCGGGTTGACTTTCCCGGAGGTATAAAATTCATCTAAGTCCCAGATCTGCAGTAATTTTGTGCCATTTTCGTTGCATCATATCTCTGTCATCGTAGCTCCGTTTTGCGCGTATAATATGTCAAAATGTTCGTATCGAAGAGTAGATCATTTCATCTCATTGCATCATTTTCATTTGAGCTCATCTTGATGCCCGAAATGCTGTTGCAAGACTGCTATGTGATGTTAGTCTCTGATTTTTATCAGAACTTGCACTTTTGTCATTTTTGCCATGATTGATGTGTGCATCCTATGGACTTGAGTTCTACATGTGTTTTGAAATATGCCATGTCTTCTTTCCAGTGGTGCTTGCTATGTATTTTGTGATCTATGTGGTGACTAGCACAAGCATGCAAACTAGGTGTCTTGTTGTTGCTGATTTCAGCCCTGTTTGCTGTTATTTTGATGCCATGTTAACTTGATGCTACCGAGAGTTCCATGCATGTTTTGAGATACTTCAGTAAGGGTGTTTTGTAAAGCAAGTCTTGCTCTATCCATCCATGCCCTTGTTTGCAATTTTGGAGTAGTCTAGCTTGAGTCAATCGAGCTCTACTTTTGCTATCAAATGTTTCCTGGCAGATTGTATACATGTTATTCAATTTTGCCAAGTTTGTTGTGGTTGATCCATGTATGCTATGTTATTGTTCTTGCCATATATGTCTTCTATGCCATGTCTTCTTGATGTATGTATGCTTAGTTTTTCATATAAGGCTCTGTAGTGAGTGCATTGAGCTTGTAAACATGCCTTCTCGTTATCAGTTTTTGACATGCCATGTTGCTGAATCTGTTAACGAGACTTTCGATATTGACATGGGTGTTACTATATTTTCTGATCCATTTTGGCTTATGGTCACTAAAGGACTTTTGTTATATGCTTTGAGTAGATTCATGCCATGCCTTTGTTTTCCATGATAAGTTCCTGTAACATGTTGTTTCATAGCTCTAAACATTGCAACCTGTTGATATTTCTGCCAATGCCGGAAACTGTTATTAGTTGCAATCTTGCCATGTGTTTTTGAGCATGTTCTAGTCATTTCTGGAGGTAGCTCAGTTCTCATGATTTGTAATGCTTTACCTGTAGATCATGCCCATGCCTTTTGTTATTATGTTGGGGTGCTGTAGCATGTTGTTTTGATGCTTGCAATATGCCTAGTGGCTGTTTTGGACAGCTTGTCCTTTAAACTTGTATTGTGTGTATGTGTTGAACCGTTGCTCCGTTTTGAGTGTGCTCGATATGAAACTTGCTTGATTTTGCATGTAGTTTCATATTATCATGTTGGATCCTTGTTTTGAGGTGTTTGCTTGATGTTTGTATGCATTTTGCATCAATGCCATGCTTATCTTGTTTTGCTCATATCTTCTAGACCGTAGCTCCGAATCTAATGAACTTTATATGTAACTTGATTAGAATTTCGTGTAGATCATCGTGGTGCATATTAACTTGCTGTTTAACAACTTGAACATAAAGTTTATTCAGATCTGGACCAATTTCGAAATTTGCATATGAGGACTTACCGGAATTGTTCTATGTTGTTCCCGGCCTCATTTAAACTTGCCTTGATGTGTTGTTCTTGTTTGCATCATCCCTTGCCATGAGTAGCTTCATGTAGCTTTGTCATGCATCATGCTTGGTTGTGCATCATGTCTTGTTCATGTGTGGTGTGTTTACTATGTTGTGTGCTTCTTCTTGTTAGTTCCTGTTTCGTTGCGATCGTGAGGATTCGTTCGTCTACGCTTGGTTCGGCTTCTTCCGTTCGTCTTCTTCATGGACTCGTTCTTCTTCCTTGCGGGATTTCAGGCAAGATGACCGCTACCCTGGATCTCACTACTATCATTGCTATGCTAGTTGCTTCGTTCTATCGCTATGCTGCGCTACCTATTACCTGTTTATCAAGCCATCCCAAATTGCCATGAACCTCTAACTCGTTGTCACCCTTCCTAGCAAACCGTTGTTTGGCTATGTTACCGCTTTGCTCAGCCCCTCTTATAGCGTTGTTAGTTGCAGGTGAAGATGAAGTTTGTTCCTTGTTGGAACATGGAGATGTTGTTCCTTGTTGGAACATGTTTACTTGTTGGGATATCACAATATATCTTATTTAATTAATGCATCTATATACTTGGTAAAGGGTGGAAGGCTCGGCCTTATGCCTGGTGTTTTGTTCCACTCTTGCCGCCCTAGTTTCCGTCATATCGGTATTATGTTCCCGGATTTTGCGTCCCTAACGCGGTCGGGTGATTTATGGGACCCCTTGACAGTTCGCTTTGAATAAGACTTTTCGGCAAGGCCCAACATTGGTTTTACTATTTGCCTCACCACCACCTATATTTCCCTTGGGAGTAATTAACCCAAGGGTCATCTTTATTAGCCCCCGGACCGGTGCTTCTCTAAGTGCTGGCCCGAACCGAGCTGCTGCTGGGGCCACCTTGGGGCAACTTGAGGTTGGTTTTACTCGTAGCTAGTCTCATCCGGTGTTGCCACGAGAGCGAGATATGTGCAGCTCCTATCGGGATTGTCGGCGCATCGGGCGGCTTTGCTGGTCTTGTTTTATTGCTGTGAAATGTCTTGTAGCCGGATTCGAGACTGATCGGGCTTCCGGGAGAAGGTCTATTCGCCGTTGATCGCGAGAGCTTATCATGGGCTAAGTTGGGACACCCTGCAGGGTTTGAACTTTCGAAAGCCGTGCCCGCGGTTATGTGGCAGATGGGAATTTGTTAATGTCCGGTTGTAGAAAACCCGAGGTTGATCTTAATTAAAATACACCAACCGTGTGCGTAACCGTGAGTGTCTCTTTTCGGGGTTGATCGAGAGGAGAACACGGTTTCTGGGTTATGTTTGACGTAAGTAGGAGTTCAGGATCACTTCTTGATCATTACTAGTTGACGACCGTTCCTTTGTTTCTCTCCTCGCTCTCATTTGCGTATGTTAGCAACCATATGCTTAGTCGCTGCTGCAACCTCGCCACTTTATCCCTTCCTTTCCCATTTAAGCTTTGCTAGTCTTGATACCCATGGTAATGGGATTCTTTGAGTCCTCGTGGCTCACTGATTACTACACCACCGATTGCAGGTGCAGGTTTGCGATGATCATGGCGTGAGGCGATGTTTGCTTGTGTTGGAGTTCTTCTTCTTCTTCTTCTTGATCGGGGATAGGTTCCAGGTCGGCAGCCTGGGCTAGCAGGGTGGATGTCGTTTGAGTTTCTGTTTATGTTTCATCCGTAGTCGGATGTTGATCTCTTGTATCTTGTATATGATGTTGTTGTATTCTTGTGGCATTTGTGCCTTATGTATGTATCCCTATGTATTATGTAATGTTGATGTAATGATATCCACCTTGCAAAAGCGTTTCAATATGCGGGTCTATCCTTGGTGGGACCGTCGAGTTCCTTTTGGATAGGGTCGCATATTGGGCGTGACAAGTTGGTATCAGAGCCTCGACCGACCCTAGGAGCCCCCCCTTGATTGATCGTGTAGTTTGGCCGATGTTGAGTCTAGAATAAACTGTTTTTTTCGGAGTCTAGTTATATCGGAGAGTAGGAATTCTTTTTACTCCTCAGCCCCTTCGTCGCTCTGGTAAGGAATCTTGACGTAGGTGTTTTGAACTACTCCTCTTCCCTTCAAAATTTTTCTTTAGGATCACGCAGTTGGTTTTTCGGTAGTTGTTCCTCAGCTCTTTTGATCCGGTGCATTTCTCGTCATGGTGATTCGACCCTCTTTGTTTTGCAAGTTCAATCCTCAGTTCTTCCTCCGACGTTGTTGTTTTCCTGTCCGAAGTTGTCCTTGTTTTTCCCACCCGCCCTCCCTTCTTCTTCTCGGAACCGGAGTCCGTAATCGAGTATCCATCCTACTCGTGCGAAGCCTTTGCTTTCTTTCCTCAATGATTTCAACCGGTGTTGTCTCTTCAAGTTATTCGTCGTTTCCCCTTCCAAGTTGTCTGTGTTTTCCCGCCCTCCCACCCTCGTCTTCCCGGAGTTTGAGTCTGTTTCGACCATCTATTTCATTCGTGTGGAGCCTTTTCAGTCTTTCGTAAATTATTTCAACCGGTGAATTCCCGTCTCGTTCGTCATTCTTCATCTCTTTCTTTTCCGGTGTTTTCAATTCAAGTTTTTCGGGTTGATCACATTCTTTTCCTGGATCAAGTGTTTTTCCTGCTCGTTTGCCTCTCGCCAGTTTATCATTCCGGAGTGCTCAAGACATCTCATGAGATTCATCTGTGTTCCAGTTAATTCGAGGTTGTCTCCTCAGTCAAATATTTCATTTGTTCCGGTGCATCATCTACCTCTTCAATAATCCCTTTTCAACGGTGTTTTCTTTTAGTGGGCCCTAACCCACAGGTCTTTTCCCAGGATCTTACCTGACTCTTTTAACTTCCCCGGAGTTATTCCTAATTCTTTCCGAAATTTGACGTAAGTATGAATTTCATCAGTCAGATGCCATCCCCAAGATCTATTTCAAATCAATTCAGTGTGGGCTCAACCTCTCTGTTTTTATTTCTTCCGGAGTATCTCATTAATTTTGGTGGTGTTTCTCGTCGTCATTTGAAGACAGAAGTAGAGTTTCTCTTAAATCTTGTTCATTCCCCGGAGATTCATGGTGCTAGCTCGATGTTATCCTATCTAATTGTTTCCAGTTGTGCAATTCTTTTTCAGCCATCCGGAGTACTTCAGGTGTAGCTTTCTCTCTCGGTCATCCGGAGGTCATCTTTTCGGAATATTGCTTTGTTCCAAGTTTTCAGATTCGTTCTCCAATTATTCCATATTCGTTCCCCTTCGTTCGTCTCAATATTATTACGGTGCTTCGTTCAAGCATTCGTCAATCAGTTCGCGATCTCTTCGTTCTCTTGTCTCTAATTTTTCCCTCAAGTATCTCCGTGCTTCTTTAATTCTCCCCGGTGATTATTTCTTTTTCATCAGTCATTTCTGAATTCTTACGGTGGTTCGTGCAAGATTCTTCTCCTTGCTTATCATATTAATTCATTCGTTCCTTCCAATCCTACCGGTGGTTCATGAAGACTTTCTCAAGTTCTGTGCTATCCCTTCTCAATCCTTTTTCAAGAGGAATAAGTAGTATGCCAGATCCATTTGGTCATCAAGTTAATTTGATGAAGGATAAGCATACAATAAATCTTATTCTTATTTCATCCAAGTGAGTAATCCCTTCCTTCGGAGTTTGTTCTTCTCGAATAAATTCTAGTTTCAAGCCTTTCATCTTTTCTTATCCGGAGTTCAAATTTCCTCAGCCATTTCGTCGGAATCCTCCATCTAATTCATCGCAGGCTCATCTTATTCTTTCTTCCTTCATTCTATCTCATCATCCTTTTGTTACCGGAGTTCTTCATGGTGGTTCTTCAGGATTTAATCCATTCTTCAAGAGTTCATCAAGATTCTTGTCGGTGGAGTCAAGTACCTTTTTCTTCTTGCATCTCGAAGTGCAATTAATTCTCCGTATTCTTTTGAAATGGAGTTTTTGCATTTCTTCGTTCTTCTCAGTTATCCAATCATTTCCATTTGTGGCCGGTTATCACCTCTTGATCTCGAGATTTATTCCATAAGTCCACATCAAGCTTATTCTTTCGTTGTTGATTTTCTCAACAACTCCATTCAATTTTTTCTTCTAAGGTTACTTTCTATTTCATTCGTGGCACAAGTTGTCATATTCTTACCAGTTCTTTCCATTCAATTCTCTTTCAATTCTTTCCGGAGATTTTGTGTCATGTCTTCACCAAGTATCATTCCATCCTCTCGAGTTCATGGTCTAAGCTTTTCATTTTCAGCAAGAGTGCTGCCTAAATCGTTTAAGTCTTATTCGTTTCTTTTCTCATTCTAACCACTCCGGTTAGAACGAGTGATTTCAGAGTCTATCTTGGTCCTTCAGTGAGTTTTCGATTCTCGTCATTCTCGTCGTTCCTCTCTTCTTCTCGAGTGCTCTCGATTAATTGCTTTTCCTCTTGAGTTTTTGTTTTCTCCTCATCCTTTTCCCCTTCCGTCTCGGTCCTAAGATCTCGGGACGAGATCTCTTGTTAGTGGAGGAGTGTTGTAACGCCCCGGATTCGATCGCCGGTGTCCTTGATTATTCGCCGTCGTTGCCATGTCATTTGCTTGCGTGTTGCACTTTGCCATGTCATCATCTGCATTTTTATCATGTCATCATGTGCATTTCATTTTGCATACGTGTTCGTCTCATGCATCCGAGCATTTTTCCCGTTGTCCGTTTTGCAATCCGGCACTCCTATGTCTCCGGCGCCGCTTTTACCTCTTTTCATGTGCGGGTATTAAGCGGTCTCGGAATGCCCGAGGTTTGTCAAGCGGCCTTGGTATAGCACGGTGAACCGCTGTCAAGTTTCGTGCCATTTGGAGGTCGTTTGGTACTCAGCAGTTAGCAGGGTAACCGAAAGCCTCTTTTGTTGCAGCCCAACACCCTTTCTAAGTTGCCCAAAACCCACTAAACTCCCTCCATGCTCTCGGTCGTTCGATCACGATCGCGTGGCAAAACCGCACCTCATTTGGACTCTCCTAGCTCCCTCTACCTATTTATATGGGCACTCCTTGAAATTTGGTCCAAAACCTAGCTTCGTCCTCCTCCCTTGCCGGACATGTCCGCGTCGCGCGGACATGTCCAGCCGCCTCAGCCGCCGCCCCGACCAATCCCACGCCGCCCGTGGGCTCCCCGCCGCCGCGCCGCCCGCCTGGCCGCCCGCCGCCAGCGGACCAGCGAACCCGTCCGCCGCCGCCGGCCCCGCGGCCGCCTCCTCCGCGCCGGCGGCCGCCGCCGCGCTGATGCCGCCCGTCGCCAGCGAAGCTCCGCAGCCAGCGCCACCGCCGCCCGCTTCGCGTCGCCCGCCGGACGCCGCCGCGTCCGGCCGCCCCCAGCCCTCGCCGCTGGCGCGCGGCGCCGCCGCCCCGACCCTCGTCGGCCGCCTCGACCCGCCGCCTCTCAACGCCCGCCGAGCCGCCTCCGCCGCCCGCGAAGCTCCGCGAGCTTCGCCGCCGAAGCCGCCCGACCGCCCGCGCCGAGCCGCCCGACCTCCTCCGCCGGGTCGGCGCCTCCTCTCCGCCTCCTCCCTCCGCCTCCCGTCCAACTCCGGCGAGCGCCGCCCGTCTCGGCCATCCTCGGCGAGATCCGCCCGGTGGATGAGATCCACCGTTCAGCGGAACCAAACGCGCCCGTCCGGATCCGCTCCGTCCGGGATCTCCTCGTCCCGGGTTGACTTTCCCGGAGGTATAAAATTCATCTAAGTCCCAGATCTGCAGTAATTTTGTGCCATTTTCGTTGCATCATATCTCTGTCATCGTAGCTCCGTTTTGCGCGTATAATATGTCAAAATGTTCGTATCGAAGAGTAGATCATTTCATCTCATTGCATCATTTTCATTTGAGCTCATCTTGATGCCCGAAATGCTGTTGCAAGACTGCTATGTGATGTTAGTCTCTGATTTTTATCAGAACTTGCACTTTTGTCATTTTTGCCATGATTGATGTGTGCATCCTATGGACTTGAGTTCTACATGTGTTTTGAAATATGCCATGTCTTCTTTCCAGTGGTGCTTGCTATGTATTTTTGTGATCTATGTGGTGACTAGGACAAGCATGCAAACTAGGTGTCTTGTTGTTGCTGATTTCAGCCCTGTTTGCTGTTATTTTGATGCCATGTTAACTTGATGCTACCGAGAGTTCCATGCATGTTTTGAGATACTTCAGTAAGGGTGTTTTGTAAAGCAAGTCTTGCTCTATCCATCCATGCCCTTGTTTGCAATTTTGGAGTAGTCTAGCTTGAGTCAATCGAGCTCTACTTTTGCTATCAAATGTTTCCTGGCAGATTGTATACATGTTATTCAATTTTGCCAAGTTTGTTGTGGTTGATCCATGTATGCTATGTTATTGTTCTTGCCATATATGTCTTCTATGCCATGTCTTCTTGATGTATGTATGCTTAGTTTTTCATATAAGGCTCTGTAGTGAGTGCATTGAGCTTGTAAACATGCCTTCTCGTTATCAGTTTTGACATGCCATGTTGCTGAATCTGTTAAGAGACTTTCGATATTGACATGGGTGTTACTATATTTTCTGATCCATTTTGGCTTATGGTCACTAAAGGACTTTTGTTATATGCTTTGAGTAGATTCATGCCATGCCTTTGTTTTCCATGATAAGTTCCTGTAACATGTTGTTTCATAGCTCTAAACATTGCAACCTGTTGATATTTCTGCCAATGCCGGAAACTGTTATTAGTTGCAATCTTGCCATGTGTTTTTGAGCATGTTCTAGTCATTTCTGGAGGTAGCTCAGTTCTCATGATTTGTAATGCTTTACCTGTAGATCATGCCCATGCCTTTTGTTATTATGTTGGGGTGCTGTAGCATGTTGTTTTGATGCTTGCAATATGCCTAGTGGCTGTTTTGGACAGCTTGTCCTTTAAACTTGTATTGTGTGTATGTGTTGAACCGTTGCTCCGTTTTGAGTGTGCTCGATATGAAACTTGCTTGATTTTGCATGTAGTTTCATATTATCATGTTGGATCCTTGTTTTGAGGTGTTTGCTTGATGTTTGTATGCATTTTGCATCAATGCCATGCTTATCTTGTTTTGCTCATATCTTCTAGACCGTAGCTCCGAATCTAATGAACTTTATATGTAACTTGATTAGAATTTCGTGTAGATCATAGTGGTGCATATTAACTTGCTGTTTAACAACTTGAACATAAAGTTTATTCAGATCTGGACCAATTTCGAAATTTGCATATGAGGACTTAGGAATTGTTCTATGTTGTTCGGCCTCATTTAAACTTGCCTTGATGTGTTGTTCTTGTTTGCATCATCCCTTGCCATGAGTAGCTTCATGTAGCTTTGTCATGCATCATGCTTGGTTGTGCATCATGTCTTGTTCATGTGTGGTGTGTTTACTATGTTGTGTGCTTCTTCTTGTTAGTTCCTGTTTCGTTGCGATCGTGAGGATTCGTTCGTCTACGCTTGGTTCGGCTTCTTCCGTTCGTCTTCTTCATGGACTCGTTCTTCTTCCTTGCGGGATTTCAGGCAAGATGACCGCTACCCTGGATCTCACTACTATCATTGCTATGCTAGTTGCTTCGTTCTATCGCTATGCTGCGCTACCTATTACCTGTTTATCAAGCCATCCCAAATTGCCATGAACCTCTAACTCGTTGTCACCCTTCCTAGCAAACCGTTGTTTGGCTATGTTACCGCTTTGCTCAGCCCCTCTTATAGCGTTGTTAGTTGCAGGTGAAGATGAAGTTTGTTCCTTGTTGGAACATGGAGATGTTGTTCCTTGTTGGAACATGTTTACTTGTTGGGATATCACAATATATCTTATTTAATTAATGCATCTATATACTTGGTAAAGGGTGGAAGGCTCGGCCTTATGCTGGTGTTTTGTTCCACTCTTGCCGCCTAGTTTCCGTCATATCGGTATTATGTTCCCGGATTTTGCGTCCCTAACGCGGTCGGGTGATTTATGGGACCCCTTGACAGTTCGCTTTGAATAAGACTTTTCGGCAAGGCCCAACATTGGTTTTACTATTTGCCTCACCACCACCTATATTTCCCTTGGGAGTAATTAACCCAAGGGTCATCTTTATTAGCCCCCGGACCAGTGCTTCTCTAAGTGCTGGCCCGAACCGAGCTACTGCAGGGCCACCTTAGGGCAACTTGAGGGTTGGTTTTACTCGTAGCTAGTCTCATCCGGTGTTGCCACGAGAGCGAGATATGTGCAGCTCCTATCGGGATTGTCGGCGCATCAGGCGGCTTTGCTGGTCTTGTTTTATTGCTGTGAAATGTCTTGTAGCGGGATTCGAGACTGATCGGGCTTCCGGGAGAAGGTCTATTCGCCGTTGATCGCGAGAGCTTATCATGGGCTAAGTTGGGACACCCTTGCAGGGTTTGAACTTTCAAAGCCGTGCCAGCGGTTATGTGGCAGATGGGAATTTGTTAATGTCGGTTGTAGAAAACCCGAGGTTGATCTTAATTAAAATACACCAACCGTGTGCGTAACCGTGAGTGTCTCTTTTCGGGGTTGATCGAGAGGAGAACACGGTTTCTGGGTTATGTTTGACGTAAGTAGGAGTTCAGGATCACTTCTTGATCATTACTAGTTGACGACCGTTCCTTTGTTTCTCTCCTCGCTCTCATTTGCGTATGTTAGCAACCATATGCTTAGTCGCTGCTGCAACCTCACCACTTTATCCCTTCCTTTCCCATTTAAGCTTTGCTAGTCTTGATACCCATGGTAATGGGATTGCTGAGTCCTCGTGGCTCCTGATTACTACACCACCGAGTTGCGGTGCAGGTTTGCGATGATCATGGCGTGAGAGCGATGTTTGCTTGTGTTGGAGTTCTTCTTCTTCTTCTTCTTGATCGGGGATAGGTTCGGTCGGCAGCTTTGGGCTAGCAGGAGGTGGATGTCGTTTGAGTTTCTGTTTATGTTTCATCCGTAGTCGGATGTTGATCTCTTGTATCTTGTATATGATGTTGTTGTATTCTTGTGGCATTTGTGCCTTATGTATGTATCCCTATGTATTATGTAATGTTGATGTAATGATATCCACCTTGCAAAAGCGTTTCAATATGCGGGTCTATCCTTGGTGGGACCGTCGAGTTCCTTTTGGATAGGGTCGCATATTGGGCGTGACACGGGATTAAGGTGAATGATGACGTGGGTCACTATTTTCAGACACACAAGGGGCTACGGCAAGGAGACCCTATGTCACCAATCCTGTTTAACATAGTGGCTGATATGCTGACTATTTTAATAGGTCGGGCAAAGGATGCAGGGCAGGTAGGTGGCCTGGTTCCGCATCTAGTTGACGGCGGGATCTCCATTCTTCAGTATGCTGATGATACTATCATCTTTATGGAGCACGATTTGGCGAAAGCAAGAAACATGAAGCTGCTGTTATGCTTATTTGAACAATTGTCTGGGCTCAAAATCAACTTTCATAAGAGTGAATTCTTTTGCTTTAGAAGAGCCAATGA
The DNA here is from genome assembly GCA_021605205.1 of Aegilops longissima. Lineage (NCBI taxonomy): Eukaryota > Viridiplantae > Streptophyta > Magnoliopsida > Poales > Poaceae > Aegilops > Aegilops longissima. The sequence goes on from CM038681.1 coordinate 369,878,636, forward strand.
GGACCGGGAGTCGTATCAACAATTGTTCGGATGTGAATTGGGCTCATTACCGTTTACATACTTAGGTATACCCATTCATCATCGTAAGCTGACTAATTTTGAGTGGAAATGCATTGAGGATCGGTTTGAAAAGAAACTGAGCTGTTGGAAAGGAAAGCTCATGTCATACGGAGGACAATTGATTCTAATTAATTCGGTCCTTACTAGTATGCCTATGTTTCTTTTATCCTTTTTCTTGGTTCCCGTGGGTGTCAGGAAACGGTTAGATTTCTACCGATCACGATTCTTTTGGCAAAATGATGAGCTTAAACGTAAGTACAGGCTTGATAAGTGGGATTATTTGTAGGCCTAAGGACCAAGGTGGTCTAGGTATTGAAAATCTGGAAGTCAAAAACATATGTCTCCTTAGCAAGTGGCTATTTAAGCTGTCATCTGAGTCGGAGGCCACTTGGGCACAGATTTTGCGCAATAAGTATCTCTATGCTAAAACTTTGGCCCAGGTGAATGTGAGGCCTTCCGACTCTCCCTTTTGGAAGGGTTTGATGAGAGTTAAACAACTCTTTTTCAACAAGACTAAATTTATTATTGGGAATGGTGCCACTACGAGGTTTTGGGAGGATACGTGGCTTGGGGAGACCCCCCTTGCACTTCAATATCCTTCTTTGTACAACATTGCCCGACATAGAGAAGCCTATGTTGCTAATGTTTTACATTCCGTTCCCCTCAATATTAGTTTTAGACGGACGCTTGTTGGGAATAGTTGGGAGGCCTGGCTCCATCTCGTTAGACATTTAATGGAAGTCCGGTTGTCTCGGAGCTAGATCATTGCATTGAAACTTACTAAAACGGTGTGTTCTCGGTCAAATCAATGTATCTGGATGTCATTAACACTAGCGTCATCCCTACCTCGTTACATGTTTGGAAAGTTAAGGTACCCTTACGTATCAAAGTGTTTATGTGGTTTGTGCATAAACAAGTCATTTTGACTAAGGATAACCTTGCAAAACGAAATTGGGTGGGCTCGTATAGATGTAGCTTTTGTGATCATAACGAGAATATCAAACACCTCTTTCTCGACTGTCCGTTGGCTAAGATTACGTGGCGGTCGGTTCATATTGCGTTTAATATTAATCAGCCCACCTCTATCGGCATGTTATTTGGAACATGGCTTGATGGGGTGGATACGACATTGCAAGACACATTCGGGTTGGCGTTTGTGCTTTATTGTGGGCAATATGGAACTGCAGAAATGATTTAGTCTTTAACAGATCAACAACCATTCACTTTTTGCAGGTTATCTTGAGGCCACGGCGTTCATCCTTATGTGGTCGCTACTCACTCCGGCGGAGGCGTGGAGTGTTTGGCTCTGCGTCTACCCGATGGGAGATGGTAGCTCGAGATATTTTCAACCGGTTTGGATGGCGGTCATGTAATAGGATAGGCATGTAGTGCTCCTATTGTTTTGCCAGCCGGTTGTGGCTTTGGGTCTTTCCTCTTTTGCGCTTTTGTTGATGATTGTACTACGACCTTTCGAGACTTTGTTACTGGATTTTCCTTTTAATAATATGAGCAGTATGCATCGTTCTGATGCAGAGGCTGGGGTACATCCCCTTTTCCAAAAAAAATGATGTAGCGCCAGTATCCCGCTTAAAGCCCTTAAAGTTGTTGAAAACGAATTTTCAGACTGCTCACTGCACTAAACTGAACAATATGATTTTATTGGGCGTGGGCAAATACCTGCTGCAAATCCAAGGGCCTGTGGTGAGCTTTGGAAACCAATTCTGCCATCCCTTTGTCTTTGATGTCCATCCGTCAAAGTATTCAGCTATACTCGTGTTCCCTAATGGTAATAAAAATTCTATTCGTGTTCTGATCCAGATGATAAATCGTCAATCCATCGGGGCGCGCTCGGCCCCGAAGGTGGCATCCCGTACCATCCATCCTGCGTCAATGGCCAGCAAGAGCTAGTCACATTTTTTGATGGCCCTTCATTGCCATTAAAGATCATGATGCATTTGCACACAGAGCCCATGAAAAAACGGAGGGACTATGAACGAGTGAATAGCAAAAAACTACCACATTACGGGCTATCGTTCCGGAAAACTACCGCTTTTTTTAATTTTTCAAAAAACTACCACAAAATTGGCTGGCTGTTCCAAAAAACCCAAGTGGCCGAACGGTTAAGTTTTAACTGGGGTTATGACATGTGTGGCCCGCCCGTCAGGGTTTTGTCGGCCACAGTGCTCACGGCGCGCGGGTGACGGCCGTTAGGGCGCACGGGCCGTCCCGACCAGGTCAAAACGGATCCGGCCCTCACTCTGTCTCCCTCACGCTCACTCTCCCCCCTCGCTCTGTTTCCCCTGGCCGAGCTCTCCATCATCGCCGACCACCTCAGTTCCTCGTCGCCGGCCAGGATGCCTTCTTGGAATGATGGGGATGAGAGCTTCGACGACAGCATGGGGGGCAACCTGATTGACATGGAGTGCTTTGTAAGTCTCATCCTCCTCCTCTCTGTCATTATCTAGGGTTAGGGTTAGGGTTGAATCGATTTGGGAATGAGGGTTGATGAGCTGTATATTTGTATGGATGGATTCGTTTGGTTTGGTTATCTATTAGTTTTGATCTAGGGTATGGATGGCACTGTGATGTCTGATCTGACCTTGAGCAAGGCAAAGCTTGACTCAAGTTGAACTAGTTGATGCATTGGTTCTGATCTACCTTTTACTGCATGTAGGACACACCTGACACCATCCCTGAGCCACTCTGGTGTGGTGCTCCCATGGAGGAAGTTTCCAAGTGTACTCTGCACCATATGAAGCCTAGGAAGTGTGTTGCTTTTGAAGGTGCTAACACTGGGAGGAGGTTCTATGGATGCCCTGTTCAGGTGAGCAATTGAGTATGCTGGGTGGATTCAGTTATGCCTAGTGGATTCAGTTATGCCCAGTGGTTACTGAATTTGTACATTAACTCTGTTTGAACTGAATTTAGTACTGAATTTATGGTTACATGTCCTCCTCTTTTTGAATTGAAGTTAGAATTTATGCTTTTTCTGAACTATGTGTTCTCTGATCAAACTACAGGGAGGTGTGAATTGTGGTGTAGTTCAGTGGGTTGATCTGCTGGCTTTGATGTACTTAAGAACTGCCTCATCAAGTTGTGGGAAATGTTCCATGAGCAAAACCTTGGAAGGATTCAAGACAAGCATGCATATGAGGATGAGGTTGCCAAGTTGAAGAAGGACTATGATCATCTCTGCACTGAGTATCATAAAATGGTTGATGATGTTAGCAAGATGTTTGACTGGCAGGATGGTGTTGGAAAGATTGACTACAAAAAAGCAATGGATCTTTGAGAAATTTGAGAAGCGGAAGGAAGAGCTAGAGCTGGAGATGAAGATGGAGAAGCTAAGGCTAGCAAAAGAACAGAGGTGTATCCTTGAGCCCAGCGGACATAATTCACAACACCGGAAGGCAATGAAAGAGATAAAGGTGGACAGGGATCTTCTTGCACAAGAGAAGACAGAGCTTGAGAAAGTAGTTCTTGATCTGCTGAATCTGGCCATGGGAGCAAGGAAAAGCTTGAGAAAATCAAGGCCATCTTGGAGGCTTGAAGATTTGGACAATGGTGGTTAAGTAAGTAAGGTGGCCTACACATATATGAGCCTTGCAAGATGATGGTAGGAGTACATTTTGTGCAGTCCTATATGAACTGTTTAAGTTATGGTAACTAGAGTGGTGGAGAACGTTTGCTAAGTCGGCTTATGTTATTGTACTGTTAAGAACCTATCTATCTTAAGTAATGCAGTGAAGAACTGTTTTATTTCTTTAGGTTGTTTTCTGAAAGTAGCAATGCTGAACTAGTATATTTTGGGCCTAAAACCATTATGTACACATTGTGGGCCTAGACTGGCTGTTTATTACTCCACCTACCTACCACCAACCATTAGTAGTCTATAAATCCCACCCCTAGAGTGAAACCGCAGTCAATCCCCATCCCCACCCTTCTCAACCCCCCAGCCGCCAAAGAAACCCTAGAATCCAAGGGAGAGATGGATCCTGGAGAGGTCATAGATGGAGAAGAAGAGGTGCCCAGGCAAGCCAGGCGCCAAGATGCAAGGAGGAGGGCGAGAAGGCAACTTGCTGAGATGATCCTTGCAGCACGCAACCGCAAGGACATAGAGCAGTTCCTGGAGGCATTCCCCCTGGTTCCAACCCTAGTGATGATGATATCATCTACTGGGCAAGGAGGAGGGCAAATTTCCATCCCTTTCAGGTCACTAGGCAGAGGTGGACAAGGATTCTGTACCCATGATTCTGCTGTTATGTTTCTGTGTTCCTAGATCTGTCTTTCTATCTATGTGATGTTTGAAGTTGGTGTAAGAAAAATGTTGAATGAGCTATGTATGTGATGAATCAAGTTGTCTATGATGCAATGCAATGTATGAAGCTGGTGAAAGAAAAATGTTGAATGATCTATGTATATGATGAATCAATCTGTCTATGCTGCAATTTATGAGTGAAGCTTGTTGTTTTAGGTTTGATCTCTCTTAGGGTTTGGTGCCTAGATGGGCAAATATTGATGTTGGTCAAAGCCACTTTTGGGGTTGGTCGACAAGTAGCCCCCAAAAGTGACCAAATTGACCTAATCATATCAATCAATTATCAACAAAATAAATCACTTGATCTACATAACAATTCATAACCTAGGACATATCAAATCAAAATAGAGCTTGACCTAATCATATTAATTGTTCCAAGCAGTTCAAACACAAACCACATAACATAATTGTTTCAAGCAGTTCAAACATAGACCACATGACCTAATTGTTTCAAGCAGTTCAAACATAGACCACATAACTTAATTGTTAAACACATTCAATGGTTGCCCTTGGTCTGTGAAATACAAAGCAAATTTGCTTGGGACCTTCCTCTTCCTCTTAGAACCAACATCACTTGACACGATGTTGATGCTGCCCTATGGAGTATTGAAACCTCTTGCAACTCTTGATGATCTGGTGTTCTTTCTTTGGAGATGATGCACTTGACACAGGTGTTCTTGGCTGGTCTTTGAAGCAGTCTTGGGTTCTTTCTCTTTCTTGATCCACTGTTGAAACTGCAGTAGATGTGGTTGCCCTTGTTGAAGCAGATGTGTTTGCCCTTGTTGAAGCTGTTCTTTGGTTTCCGCCCCTAAGCGGTCCTCAAGTGGAGCTGGAGCTGGAGCTGGACGATGATGTGGCCCTAGCTGGAGGTGGCCTGGTTGGTCTGAAGTTCTGGGTAGGATGCCCTGTTTTCCTAAAATTAAAAACAAGTTGCAGCTCACAAGTTGTATGCATTAAAACAATTAGCAGATTTTCCTTTTGAATTGGCTTAGTTACACGGTGGTTGTTTTTCCTTGTCATAAACTTGGCCTTAAGTCTATCTCCACACATTGTCCACTGTGGCCTTGCAGACCACGATTCTTGCATGTTATTGTGCCCATCCTTGATGTATCCTTTGGGTGGCACCTCAAATTCACCCTTTCTCCTAGCTGTATGCTTCTTGCCTTTCTTCTCCCTAAAACTGGTGGTTCTATGTGCGGTGTGTTGGTGTTGGGCCAGAATTCAGGACCAGGGGACAGGGTAGATGATGTCTGGTATGCAGCCTTATACATTGGCTTCTTAAAGAATGGATGCACATAATCTTACGGGTGAACTTTTATCTTACGCATTGCAGATATTGCATGGTGGCAAGGTGATCCAGTCATGTCCCACCTCCTGCAAGAGCAGCTCCTACATCAATCTTCACACAATATGTGTTCTCTCCACTAGTTACTTGCCAAATGTTGGGACCAGCCATGTTTGCTTCACAGATTTAGCCCACTTCTTGCTCTCCTCAAGCTTCTCCATGTAATGTGGGGTTATTTCCACCCACTGACTCTCCGTTTTCTCTCGATGCCACGGTACTTAACCATTAGTTTGGTCCTCAACCCTTCAAACATGGTCTTAATTGGTTTTGACCTAACATCTAGAATCATTTTGTTGAAAACCTCACTAAGGTTGTTCACTACCAAGTCAGTCTTGCACACATGATCCATTGCATATCTAGCCCAACACTCCTTAGGGATGCCATTCAACCACATGTAGGCTGGTTCACATGCTGCTTTCAACCCATCCATTCCTTCTTTGTGACCATGTTCAGTGAAGGAATAGCTAGCTTTGTCAACCCATATCTTAAGTTCTTCTGCTCTAAAGCCAGCCGACTGGAAGTTGGCATATATGTGTCTTAGGCAATATCTTTGTGGGGATTGAGGAAATACTTCATTAATTGCTTTAAGAAGGACCTGTTGTTTCATTACATAAGTTAGTAATGAGATAACTATAGCAGCATTGCTATGTGCATAAGAATATCTGAGTCGGAGAAAATACCTTACACTGTCGGACATGATGGTGTAGTTCCCAAACTGGTTCTTTGGTGCCAATGCAGACTCTAAGTTGGTTTAAAACCAGGTCCAGCTAGGCCCATCCTCTTTGTCAACCACCCCAAAAGCAATTGGGAACACATTGTTGTTCCCATCTCTCCCGATTCTGCCAATATCTGGCTGGCTGTGGATAACTTGATGAAGCAATCATCAAGTCCTGCATAAACAGTGTGATGATTAGGGCAAAATTGAATAACTTGATTACATTTCTAACATGATTAAATCACTGATTTGTACCTATGAAAGGCCTACAACCAGCAAGAAATCCATCTTTTGATGCACGGAGGCAATAGAACATGTACTTGAACCTTGGTGTGGGGCTGGGTTCAAAGGATCCTCAAAAGTAGTCACTATGCATCTGCTTCCGGGGTTTGTGTCAAGCACACATTGTAGGTAGTCCCTCAACCTCGAGATCTGCTTTCTATGATCACCTTGCACAACATCAACAGCCATCGGTCTTGCCCTATATGCCAAACTCCTAGGTACATGCACCCCAAACTTCTTCTTAGTATGTTTGTGAACTGTCTCTACATCTGCCTTTACATTTGATCTAAGCTGTGTCCTCCACGACCACGCAACCCATTCAGCAAGATAACCTTTGTACTCTCTCCACAAGCTCCACAACTATGATCCATGTGGCACTTCTTAATTGTGAATGTATCTTCATGGGCTACTTTGGATGCAGTCATGAAAAAATCACATCCATTCTTCCTCTCTGGGCACCAAACAATAACCCTTGATGGTTCATTCCTATGGTACTGAAAGTTTCTCAAAGTCCTAACATGAAAATTTCTCAATGCCTTTCTAAACTCATACACATTGGTGAAGAAAAGGTCCTTGCACAGCTGCTCATGTGCATCAGGTACCTTTGGGTCATACAATTTCCTCTCTTTCTTCTTCTTCAATCTTCTCTTCCTTCCAGAAGGTAGTCTTGGAGTCTCCCCATCCGAGTCGAAATGCCCACATCATCGGGAAGCAATACTCATCGACTTGGGTAAAAATCTTGAAACTTTGGGATCTCGGCTGTTGTGGGCTCTGGAAGTTGGACCTGGATTTGCTCTGCTCTTCTCACAGGCTTGAGTTTCTCAGGCCTGCATTTTTCCACAACTATTTCCTCTCCTTTGTCGGCCTCTTTCTCCTCCTGCCAAAACTCTGAAACATCTTTGTCACCTTGAGCTGTAGTGCATCTTCAACAACATCTCTTTCTTCTTCATTTCCAATATTTTCTTCACCTCTCTTCCAAGCCTTGTAAGACATCTTTATCCTCTATAGTCACCTCTATCAATCTCAAAGTCGAGGATGATTTGTCAATATCATCATCCTCTTCACCAAGAGCTCTGTCCATCATCATCTCCACCATGAGCTTCGAAATGTTCAAGTTACAGCTTTCTTGTGTGTTCAGATTAACTTCAAGAGGGTGGACCACTCCATCTTGTGACAAACTTAACACAAAACCAGGACCCCCAACTGGACTGCCTATTGGAATTTGTTCTTCACAAACATTGTGAGCCTGTTACATTCAACATCTCTATCTTCATTTGCCTTGGAAACAATGATATTGAGCCTTCGTTATATCTGAGTGGTCTATCATTTCTTCAATCGCATCTTGACTGTCCGGAAGAAATAAACCTTCTGTCCAATCCCTTGTTCTTTTACCCAGTACATGTAGTCATCGACCCATAGCCTTGGTCTCGATAAGTGCTATCAAGTTCAGAAATGTGATGTCTCAAACAGAAAACCTCCTTTCCATATTATCTACTTACGAAATGCATCCTAACCTCCCAAATTTCATCATCCAGCCTGCATTACATAATATGTTATTTGAAAAGCCCAACTAACTAAGTGTTTTTGCTACAAAAATTCAGTGCACACTACCTATAAAGTACAAGAAGGAATCTGAATCCACCATGCATTTCTACTAAATCTAACTAATCCTTGGTCTTTGGTAATCTTGTTGCATCCAAAACATGCCACAGTGTTTACTCAACTATTATTGATGCATGTTCATGTTCTAAGATGAATCACAGCAGCATCAACCTAGGGTTTGGTCAAAAACTAACTAAATTATGCTATGTTGTTTGAAATGAACAAGCGAAATCAGAAACTGTTGAAGGAGCTCATAAGAGGATAAAAACTTACTCCACCCCTCCAAATGCAGAGGCCAGTCTTTGGGAGTTGGGCGGATCTGCATGCCTGCGCTAGCAAGAGACCTCGCTGCTCTGTACTCAAGCGAGAGCTGGCAATCACCAGCGGCGGCGGTGTAGCTGTGGCGAGGAGCACTGCATCACAGCTGCAGCCTGTGGTGTCTGCTTTCTTGGCGGCGGCGGCGCCGCCAGGCTGGGTTATGGCTTACCGCTCCCAGACCGATTATCAACCTCTCGAGAACTCGCCGCCTCCATCCCCCTTCCACCTCCACTCATTGAATGGCCGCCATCGCCTAGTTTACGCCGCCGCCGCCGCCATCGGAGAGGGCGCGCGCGAGAGAGAGGGAGAGAGAGAGGGAAGACAGAGTGAGGGCGGGCGGATCCGTTTTGACCTGGTCGGGGCGGCCGTGCGCCCTAACGGCCGTCACCCAGCAGCCGTGAGCACTGTGGCCGACAAAACCCTGACGGGCGGGCCACACATGTCATAACCCCAGTTAAAACTTAACCGTTCGGCCACTTGGGTTTTTTGAAACAGCCAGCCAATTTTGTGGTAGTTTTTTGAAAAATTAAAAAAAGCGGTAGTTTTCCGGAACGATAGCTCGTAATGTGGTAGTTTTTTGCTATTCACTCGACTATGAACTCCAAAAAGACCACACTGCAGGATATTACCTTAAATTTGCCATGTGTGGCCGTCCTATGAACAAACGAAGTTCATGAAACTTCTGCTTGTCTTCAACCTCTCGTAAATTGGCAGTGGATGCCAAATGATCTGCCTGGCTTTCGCGGGAGTAGACGCGCTGGCTTTAGCCGCCGTGTGAGTCGGATCACGGGCCGCCCCTCGCTGTCCTGAAGTGGAGCCGAAAAAAGAAAACACTGGCGATCCCTAAACCCCGGATTCCAGGAGCCACGAGACAGGCATTTTGTTTCGGGGTGTGTGCATTGACTTTATGCCAGTAAATTCAGTGTTTTTTCTACTAGCGCCTTGTGGTAAATAATCATAAAGCCTTGTCGAGGGGGTGTTTTATATGAGTTGCACCGTGCTTCCGTGGAGCAACGTGGCTGTTTATGTTTTCAAACGGGCCGCATGAACGGACCAAGCTCAACGTCGACTTCTGCCGCGTGAGCGAGGGGTGATTTATGTGCGTGCGTGTGTGGTTTGACAGTCGTAAGGAGGTGTTCTTTATCCTATAATCAACACATGACGGCATAAAACAAAAGGTTGTTTTTTGACAGAAAAAAGGTTGTAAACTTAATTTCATAAGGTACCCGGTCAAACATTAAATGCAAGTAAGCATTGCTTTGTGAGCTGGGCAAAGGTATGCCGCCCCATTGAGCTTGGCGGCCTTGGAATTCATGACTTACATCGCACCGTATCTCTCTGCGTGTCAGATGGCTTTGGCTCCACAATTTGGACGGCTCTCGCCTCTGGTGGCTAAATTTCGTGTTTTGACCCTTCTCTGAAACTTAACTGAAATCTGACCCTAGTCTGAAAAAAATTCGGGATCTGACCCTTTTGCTACCGCCAGGGTCCATGGCGGTAGGGTATAATAGTCTACCACCAAGGTCCCTGGCGGTAGGGTTGCATGCCCTACCGCAAATTTCTGCTAAGTGTTGAACACCGTGCGTGCTCGTGCCTACCGCCGAGCACCTTGGCGGTAGGGTTATACAAGCTACCGCCAGCCTGTTTGGCTGTAAGGATGTTTCCTACCGCCATGGTCTCTGGCGGTAGGCTGTTATACCCTACCGCCATGGACCCTGGCGGTAGCAAAAGGGTCAGATCTCAAAAAAAAATTCAAACTAGGGTCAGATCTCGATTAAGTATCAGAAAAGGGTCAAAACATGAAAATTTGCCGCCTCTGGTCTCATTTGCAGCCACCTTTGGACCCCGAGGCCCTACAGTTCTTTGGGGCCTCGACGACTTGGACTCTTGGTCTGGACCGACAAATGGCTCTCCAGTCGTTCCCTGCAGGACATCGCTCCGAGCCTCGTGGCCTTAGTGACCAACCGGCGCCGCCACTCGTGAACTGTGGCTGCTGCTCTCCAGGATTGCACATGGATTCAGGACATCCATGGGCATCTCAGCCCGGAGGCCGCGCTTGAATATATGGACGTCTGGCTCAGAATGCAGGATATTGTGCTTAGAGTTAAATGCAGTGGAGGTCCTAAAAGTTTTTTCAGGGTGTCACTTTAGTCCTAATTCTTCCAAAATGCACATTTAGGTCCTAATTCTTTAGTAAGTGGTTCACCCGAGGTCCGTTCTTCATGAGCGCTCGCTGACCTACCCGCGTGGCGCGTTGACCCATGGCACGTCGACCGAGTGCCCAACCACCAGGCAAGAAAAATACACCAGAGGTCCTAAAAGCTTCTAGGAGTGTCACTTTAGTCCTACTTCTTTCAGAATGCATGTTTATGTCCTAATTCTATAGTAAGTGGTTCAGTCGAAGTCCTTTTCTGCACAATCTTTCGCTGACCTGCTTGCTGACGCGTTGACCCATGCCACGTCAACTAGAGGCCGCTTTTTTTTAATAGAAAACCCCTTGTAAACCCCCCTCTCAACATTCCCCTTCCCTGTCGAATCTCTCTCTCTCTCTCTCTCTCTCTCTCGTGCCCGCACCGTCACCATAGCTAGGGCAGCGAACTCCTCGGCAGGGAAACTAGTGACGAAGAGGAGTGTTGCAGCATCGTCGGTGCCGCTGCTTCCTCCACAAGCTCCTACCGCCTAACCTCACATCAGAGAGAGTGATTTCGAAAACTTAATGAAACAATGCAAATCGAATGAAATCAATGCCTACAAGTAGTGATTGTGGCAGAGTAGAGGAAATCACATAGCTACGGGACGATAGCGGCGAAAAAACTAGGTTTTTTTTTGCAATGTTCCCCATCTGCTAGTGACCCTAAGTTGACATGGCATGGGTCAACGCGCAACCAAGCAGGTCAGCGAACGATCATTCATAAAAGGACCTGGGTGAACCACTTACTATAAAATTAGGACCTAAACATATATTTTGAAAGAAGTAGGACTGAAGTGACACTGCCCAGAAACTTTTAGGACCTCCAATGTATTTTTCTTGTCAGACGGTTGGGCCCTCTGTTGACGTGGCATGGGTCAATGTGTCACGCGGGCAGGTTAGCAAGCGCTTGTGAAATAAGGACCTCAGGTGAACCATTTACTAAAGTATTAGGATATAAAGGTGCATTTTCGAAGAATTGGGACTAAAGTGACACCGCGATGAAACTTTTAGGACCTCCAGTGCATTTAACTCAAAATTGTGGAAAAATTCATAGGCGTTCATATGGATGTATTCTACATGTGTGTAAAATCTGACGATGAAATACATCATGGTGAGAGCTATATATAAAAGACAAATTCATGCATTTTTTATAGTGAGCCGTGCGTATTACACATCTCTATGAATGTGTACAATTTTTTCACAATTTTTTTAAGCTTCAAAATTTGATTTTCAAATTTAAAAATTATGTAAGTTGATGGCATTCATATGTTTGTTCAAATTATGTAAGTTGATGGCTTATATGTTTGTTCACCCATGCAAGTTGCAACCCCTCCCCCACACACACGCTGCTGAGGCATAAAGGCATCTTCAACGCTGACCCTCAAATCGCCCGCATTCATCCGGACTACGGGGTCCTGATGTGTTTTGCATCCAACACGGTCTTGTATCCGTCCGCTGGCCGGACGTTCCAAACCGGAGCCCACGTCCGACAACCCTGGCCCACCCAAAACCCTCTCCCTTCCATGCGCTTTCTCGTCCGAAGAAGCTGACGTGGCTCCATAGCGTCAGCGCCGCATTCATACCCGCCCAGGGAGGATGCGGCCTCTCACTGGAGCCGACATATACTGAAGCGGCACAATTTTTCCAATAGAGTTTATACTGTGAACTTGAGGTTGTTTCCTCGGAAAGTGTATCGTATGCTCATTGCTATTAACATGAAAAGTGACATTGCCTTTGTTGCAATCAGTAACAGCCCCTGCAGTATTAAAAAAGGGTCTTCCAAGAATAATAGACATACTATCGTCCTTGGGAATATCAAGAATAACAAAGTCTGTTAAAATAGTAACGTTTGCAACCACAACAGGCACATCCTCACAAATACCGACATGTATAGCAGTTGATTTATCGGCCATTTGCAAAGATATTTCAGTAGGTGTCAACTTATTCAAATCAAGTCTACGATATAAAGAGAGAGGCATAACACTAACACCGGCTCCAAGATCACATAAAGCAGTTCTAACATAGTTTCTTTTAATGGAGCATGGTATAGTGGGTACTCCTGGATCTCCAAGTTTCTTAGGTATTCCACCCTTAAAAGTATAATTAGCAAGCATGGTGGAAATTTCAGCTTCCGGTATCTTTCTCTTATTAGTAACAATTTCTTTCATGTACTTAGCATAAGGATTCATTTTGAGCATATCAGTTAAACGCATACGCAAAAAGATAGGTCTAATCATTTCAGCAAAGCGCTCAGAATCCTCATCATCCTTTTTCTTGGATGGTTTGGGAGGAAAAGGCATGGGTTTCTGAACCCATGGCTCTCTTTCTTTACTGTGCTTCCTAGCAACAAAGTCTCTCTTATCATAACGTTGATTCTTTGATTATGGGTTATCAAGATCAACAACAGGTTCAGTTTCTACATCATTATCATTGCTAGGTTGAGCATCAACATGAACATCATCATTAACATTATCACTAGGTTCATGTTCATTACAGATTGTGTTTCAAAGATCGAAATAGAAATATCATTGGGATTCTCGGTGTGTCTACAACAGGTTCACTAGAAGCATGCAAAGTCCTATAATTTTTGTTTTTCTTCTTTTCAGAAGGACTAGGTGCATCTAAATTATTTCTCTGAGAATCCTGCTTAATTCTCTTAGGATGACCCTCAGGATACAAAGGTTCCTGAGTCACTTTACCTCCTCTAGTTGCAACTCTAACATCATAGTCATTATTCTTGCTATTCAATTCATTGAGCAAATCATTCTGAGCTTTAAGTACTTGTTCTACTTGAGTGGTAATCATAGAAGCATGTTTACTAATGAGTTTAAGTTCACCTTTAACTCTAGACATATAATCACTCAAGTGTTCAATCATATAAGCATTGCATTTTAATTCCTGCCAAAATAAGCATTGAAGTCTTCTTGCTTAACCATAAAATTATCAAACTCATCCAAACTTTGGCTAGCAGCTTAGTAGGCGGGATTTCAACTTTATCATATCTACAGAGAGAATTTACCTTTACTACCTGTGTCAGGTTATCAAGACCATGTGTTTCTTCAATAGGTGATGAATTAACACCATATAATTCTTGAACAGGCGGTAAATTAAGACCATGTATTTCTTCAATACGAGGTAAATTCTTAACATCGTCAGCTTTAATACCCTTTTCTTTCATAGATTTCTTTGCCTCTTGCATATCTTCAGGACTGAGAAATAGAACACCCCTTTTCTTCGGAGTTGGCTTAGGAGTTGGTTCAGGAAGTGTCCAATTATTTTCATTGGTCAACATATTATTCAATAGAATTTCAGCTTGATCAACAGTTCTTTCCCTGAGAACACAACCAGCACAACTATCCAGGTGGTCTCTAGAAGCATCAGTTAGTCCATTATAAAGATATCAACTATTTCATTTTTCTTAAGAGGATGATCAGGCAAAGCATTAAGTAATTGGAGAAGCCTCCCCCAAGATTGTGGGAGACTCTCTTCTTCAATTTGCACAAAAATATATATTTCCCTTAAAGCAGCTTGTTTCTTATGAGTAGGGAAATATTTAGCAGAGAAGTAATAAATCATATCCTGGGGACTACGCACACAACCAGGATCAAGAGAATTAAACCATATCTTAGCATCACCCTTTAATGAGAACAGAAATATCTTAAGGATATAATAGTAGCGAGTTTTCTCATCATTAGTGAACAGGGTGGCTACATCATTTAATTTAGTAAGATGTGCCACAACAGTTTCAGATTCATAGCCATAGAAAGGATCAGACTCAACCAAAGTAATTATATTTGGTTCAACAGAGAATTCGTAATCCTTATCAGTAACAAAGATAGGTGAAGTAGCATAATCAGGATCATATTTCATTCTAGCATTCAGAGTTTTTTCTTTCAGCTTAGCTAATAATTTCTTAAGATCACTTCTATCATTGCAAGCAAGAAAGTCTCTAGCAGTTTCTTCATCCATAACATAGCCCTCAGGCACAACAGGCAATTCATATCTAGGGGGAGAATCTTCATCATCACATTCATCAATATTATTATTGATATTTTCAATAATTTCATTCTCTCTAGCCCTAGCAAGTTGTTCATCAAGAAATTCAACAAGTGGCACAGTAGTATCAAGCATAGAAGTAGTTTCATCATAATTATCATGCATAGCAGAAGTGGCATCATAAATAACATGCGACATATCAGAATTAATAGCAAAAGAAGATTTAGGTGTTGCAAACTTACTCAAAACAGAAGGTGAATCAAGTGCAGAGCTAGATGGCAGTTCCTTACCTCCCCTCGTAGTTGAGGGATAAATTTTTGTTTCTCGTCTTTCAAGTTCTTCATAGTGACCAGCAGATATAAATCCCAAGTGACTCAAAGAATAGAGCTATGCTCCCCGGCAACGGCGCCACAAAATAGTCTTGATAACCCACAAGTATAGGGGATCGCAACAGTTTTCAAGGGTAGAGTAGTCAACCCAAATTTATTGATTTGACACAAGGGGGGCCAAAGAATATTCTCAAGTATTAGCAGTTGAGTTGTCAATTCAACCACACCTGGATAACTTAGTATCTGCAGCAAAGTATTTAGTAGCAAAGTAGTATGATAGTAACGGTAACAGTAGCAAAAGTAATATTTTCGGGTTTTGTAGTGTTTGTAACAGTAGCAACGGAAAAGTAAATAAGTGGAGAACAATATGTGAAAAGCTCGTAGGCATTGGATCGGTGATGGAGAATTATGCCGGATGCGGTTCATCATGTAACAGTCATAACATAGGGTGACACAGAATTATCTCCAATTCATCAACGTAATGTAGGCATGTATTCCGAATATAGTCATACGATCTTATGGAAAAGAACTTGCATGACATCTTTTGTCCTACCCTCCTGTGGCAGCGGGGTCCTAACGGAAACTAAGGGATATTAAGGCCTCCTTTTAATAGAGTACTGGACCAAAGAATTAACACATAGTGAATACATGAACTCCTCAAACTATGGTCATCACTGGGAGTGGTCCCGATTATTGTCACTTCGGGGTTGCCGGATCATAACACATAGTAGGTGACTATAGACTTGCAAGATAGGACCAAGAACTCACATATATTCATGAAAACATAATAGGTTCAGATCTGAAATCATGGCACTCAGGCCTGATACGTCTCCAACGTATCTATAATTTTTGATTGCTCCATGCTATATTATCTACTGTTTCGGGCAATATTGGACTTTATTTTCCACTTTTATATTATTTTTGGGACTAACCTATTAACCGGAGGCCCAACCCAGAATTGCTGCTTTTAGCCTCTTTCAGTGTTTCGAAGAAAAGGAATATCAAACGGAGTCCAAAAGACCTGAAACTCCACGGAACCTGTTTTTGGACCAGAAGAAGCCCATTGAGTACAGGAAGCTCACCAGGGGAGTCCCGGGCTGCCCACGAGGGTGGGGGGCGCGCCCCCCCTACCTCATGGCCAGCCCGGAAGTCCACCGACGTCCTCCCTGCACCCATATATACTCTCGTACCCTAAAACTTCCAGAACAGAGATTGGATCAGAAGTTCCGCCGCCGCAAGCCTCTATAGCCACGAAAAACCAATCGGGGCCCTCTCCTGCACCCTGCCGAAGGGGGCCATCATCACTGGTGGCCATGGAGGAGTATCCCGGAGGGGTCTTCATCACCATGAAGGCTAAGGACCAGAAGGTGGAGGCCATGGAGGAGGAAACACAAGGGGGAGAACCTCTCCTCCTCTCTTCCGGTGGCGCCGGAGTGCCATCGGGAGGGGAATCATCGCCATGGTGATCGTCTTCATCAACATCACCATCCTCATCTCTTTTACGCGGTCCACTCTCCCGCATACCGCTGTAATCCCCTACTTGAACATGGTGCTTTATGCCACATATTATGATCCAATGATGTGTTGCCATCCTATGATGTTTTGAGTAGATATCTTTTGTGTGTGGGTTGATTGATGATCTAGATTGGTATGAGTTGTATGTTTTACTTTGGTGCTGTCCTATGGTGCCCTCCGTGTCTCGCAAGCATGAGGGATTCCCGCTGTAGGGTGTTGCAATATGTTCATGATTCGCTTATAGTGGGTTGCTAGAGTGACAGAAACTTAAAACCGAGTAAGAGGGATTGTTGTGTATGGGAATAAAGAGGACTTGATGCTTTAATGCTATGGTTGGGTTTTACCTTAATGATCTTTAGTAGTTGCAGATGCTTGCTAGAGTTCCAATCATAAGTGCATATGATCCAAGTAGAGAAAGTATGTTAGCTTATGCCTCTCCCTCATATGAAACTGCAATAGTGATTACCGGTCTTGTTAACAATTGCCTAGGACAATTCCGCACACCAATCCACCATTATTCCACACTCGCTATTTATAATACTAAGTAATATATTCTAACTTTATGATAACAACACCTATTTTTATGTTTTATCTCTCTGATACCATGCAAAGTTATCCTCTTCATACCCATAACGTAGTTTTATTTCTCGTTGCTAGTTGGAAGCAAGCGTTGATTGCACGAGAGTCGTGTCGATGGCAGATAGGGCTTGAGAGAATATTGATCTTACCTTTAGCTCCTTGTGGGTTCGACACTCCATACTTATCACTTCCATCTTTGGAAAGTGCTACGATGATTCCTTGCACTTGGGGATTATCAAGCTCTTTTCTGGCGCCGTTGCCGGGGAGCAATAGCGTGGGGTTGATATTCTCGTGTGTGCTTGTTTGCTTCCTTCACTAAGTAGCTTTTGTTTTTCCTTTTTGTTTCTGTTTAGTTGTTGGTGAAACATACAAAAAAAATTAAAAATTAAAATACAAAAAAATTATTACTTGCCTCTCATGCCTAAAAAGTTTTTCAAAAAGAGAAGTGATTGGAAGGTTTTGCATTGAAGAAGTGAGGGTCGACCTTGAGCACTCGTGCTCATGCTCACGGAAACAATGTAGAATTTTTCATGTAAGTTTATCTGTAAATAATTATCCCCTTGTATATATTCATTGTATTATAAAAATAATGTGCCAAGCCTTGGTTTTAGGATGATTAGATTGCATGTTTGCTTTGTGCAAAACAAAAACAGAAACTTTGGCTGTAGTGCATGAATTTTCATTTTTTTACCGGAAAGTCAAATGGGTCTGAAACTTTTTGCACATTAATTCTGTACAAAATTTTCAAATTTTCAAATTTAGTTTATAATTTTACGAGTTACAGAAGTTTGGCAAACTTCCAGATTACTACAGACTGTTCTGTTTTTAACAGATTCTGTTTTGCATGTGTTGTTTGCTTATTTCGATGAATCTATGGCTAGTATTGTTGGGTATGAACCATAGAGAACTTGGAATACAGTAGGTTTAACACCCATACAAATTAAGAATGAGTTCATTACAGTACCTAAAGGTAGTGATTTGCTTTATTACACTAACGGATCTCACAAGTTTTTGTTAAAGTTTTGTGTGGATGAAGTTCTGAAGGTCGAGGAGCTATCAATATGAGAAGAATAAAGAGAGGCGAGAGTTAAAGCTTGGGGATTCCCAAGGAACCCCAAGTAAATATTTCAAAGGATACTCAAGCATCTAAGCTTGGGGATGCCCCGGTTGGCATCCCATCTTTCTTCTTCAACAATTATCAGTATACCTCGGTTTTTGTTTTGTTCACATGATTTGTGTCCTTTGAGTTTTTATTTTTCTTTAATAACCATGCTAGCATGAGATAGCCTTCATTGATTTATATAATAATTCATGAGCTTCACTTATATATTTAAGTATGATCTTATAGAATTGCTCTTTGTGCTTCAGTTAAATCTTTTAAATATGGTTTTATAGAATGCTTCATGTGCTTCACTTATACACTTTGAGCTTGGATATTGGTCAGTTGTAGAATGATCCATGAACTTCACTTATACCTTTTGGAGTATGAAAAATACTATCATTTAAAGTGGGTTTGGAAGAGTGTCAACTTTAGGAATTAGTGATCCCACTATTTTGGAAGTGTTGAATCTTAGTGTGATATTTATGAAAGTGGATTTGGAAGAGTGCCAACTTTAGCTAGTAATGATTCCACTATTTCGGAAGAGGTTCCAATTGAGTATGAGAACAAAGTTGCTATCCATGGTACTACTGAAAATTATTATGAGGGAGGAATACATGCTTGTAGGAGTTACAATAATATTAAGTTTCCTCTCTATGTGCTTAAAGTTTTGAAGATATACTTGTTTTGCCTTCCTATGCTAGTTGATTCTTGTTCCCATAAGTTGTGTGCTCACAAAATACCTAGGCATAGGAAGTGGGTTAGATTTGAATGTGCTAGTCATATTCTTCAGGATGCTCTCTTTGTGTTTCAATTCTTATCTTTTATGTGAGCATCATTGATATCATCATGCCTAGCTAAAAGGCATTGAAGAAAAGCGCTTGTTGGGAGACAAACCAATATTTACCCTTACCATTTTGTGTGTTTACATGATTAAGCTACTGTAGTAATCATGTTTTATAGCTTTTGTTTCAATAAAGTGCCAAGTAAGACCTTTGGGAAGACTTGGGTGAAAGCTAATGTGATCTTGCTGTAAAAAACAGAAACTTTGCACTCACGAGAATAGATGTCATTTTTTACACAAGAGTGATATTGAGTTGATTATTTTTGCAGAAGATTAATAGACAAATTCCTCACTTCCACCAATTTATTTCATAATTTTTGGGGTAGCAGAAGTATGGTTAATGTTCAGATCATTACAGACTGTTCTGTTTCTGACAGATTCTGTTTTCATTGCATAGTCTGCTTGTTTTCTAGTTTCTATGGCTTATATTTCTCAATATAATTTGTAGAAATGATATGGTACAGTAGGCATTATGTGAAAACAATTATGAACCTTGTCTTTGTCAGTACCAGGGCCCTGGTGACAAGCATTAAGCATAGCAAAGTCATAGCAAAGTCATAGCAAAGTCATAGCAACATCAATCTCAGAACATAGTGGATACTAGGGATCAAACCCTAACAAAACTAACTCGATTACATGATAAATCTCATCCAACCCATCACCGTCCAGCAAGCCTACGATGGAATTACTCACGCACGTCGGTGAGCATCATGAAATTGGTGATGGAGGATGGTTGATGATGACGATGGCGACGGATTCCCCTCTCCGGAGCCCCGAACGGACTCCATGTCAGCCCTCCCGAGAGAGATTAGGGCTTGGCGGCGGCTCCATATCGTAAAACGCGATGAATATTTCTCTCTGATTTTTTTCTCCCCGAACACGAATATATAGAGTTGGAGTTGAGGTCGATGGAGCTCCAGGGGGCCCACGAGGCAGGGGGCGCGCCCTGGGGGGGGGCAGGCGCGCCTCCCACCCTCGTGGACAGGGTGTGGGCCCCCTGGCCTTGATTCTTTCGCCAATATTTTTTATTATTTCCAAAAATAATCTCCGTGAAGTTTCAGGTCATTCCGAGAACTTTTGTTTCTGCACAAAGATAACACCATGGCAATTCTGCTGAAAACAATGTCAGTACGGGTTAGTTCCATTCAAATCATACAAGTTAGTGTTCAAAACAAGGGCGAAAGTGTTTGGAAAAGTAGATACGTTGGAGACGTATCAGTAGGGCTCGGCCACAATACACTGAAGAGTGGGAGGCCACGTTCTGCGAGCCGTAGGCTGACCAGAGGCACTCGAAGGAGGAAGTCATCGACATGGGCATCGTGGTAGTTGTGCTCGGGCAGAAGGCTATCCTCATGTCCTACGTCGCTGCTCGCTAAATCCGTTGCAACCCATAGCGGCACCGCGTCCTGCAGGCGAAGAAAAAAGCCATGTTGGCCGAGATTGACGCGATGGGGAGGAATTTGAGTGGGGCACCGACAACGTCAACAGCTCCGCGTTGGACGTGCCCCATCGCTACGACCATGAAGCTGCGTCTACAGTCACCGCCGACAACGAGAAAAAGTAGACCAAGGGAGGCCACCATTGCTTGGGTTCCAAGAAGACCACCGCCACTGTCTTGCTGCCCACATAGTCGGTGACTTGCATGGTTTCTAGAATGATAAATGGAGTTTCCGGTGAATCTACGTGGTGCATCCATGTTCTGACTTGCAACATTTAGATACATTTTTTGTTACTTTTTTTAGAATGGGGATCCATCCCCGGCCTTTACATCAAGTGATGCACGCAGTCATATTACTAATGTAAACTTCGGAGGTACAAGACAAACACACCTGAGGCCGAATCAACACCAGGCACGACTTGACATCGCGGAGGAGACGTCATATGCAACACTTTCCAGGACCAGGTATGCCTTGTCGCCCCGCATGAGATGCCATGCATCGGATAATAAGTATTGTCGGAAGCGACAACAACCCATCAAAGTGATCTACTAAATAATGGTGATGCACCCCATCCCCATCCTTAGGGGGGCATAACATTCTAGGTTCAGAAACGTGATTGGCGAAGACATTCTAGGTATATCAAGAAATTCACCAAGTGGCACAGTAGTATCAAGCATAGAAGTAGTTTCATCATAAGTATCATGCATAGCAGAAGTGGCATCATAAATAACATGCGACATATCAGAATTAATAGCGAAGCAGGTTTAGGTGTCGCAAGCTTACTCAAAATGAAGGTGAAACAAGTGCGAGCTAGATGGCGTTCCTTACCTCCCTCGTAGTTGAGGGATAAATTTTTGTTTTCTCGTCTTTCAAGTTCTTCATAGTGACCAGTAGATATAAATCCCAAGTGACTCAAAGAATAGAACTATGCTCCTCGGCAACGGCGCCAGAAAATAGTCTTGATAACCCACAAGTATAGGGGTTCGCAACAGTTTTCAAGCGTAGAGTATTCAGCCCAAATTTATTGATTCGACACAAGGGGAGCTAAAGAATATTCTCAAGTATTAGCAGTTGAGTTGTCAATTCAACCACAACTGGATAACTTAGTATCTACAGCAAAGTATTTAGTAGCAAAGTAGTATGATAGTAACGGTAACGGTAGCAAAAGTAATATTTTTGGGTTTTGTAGTGATTGTAACAGTAGCAACGGAAAAGTAAATAAGTGGAGAACAATATGTGAAAAGCTCGTAGGCATTGGATCAGTGATGGAGAATTATGCTGGATGCGGTTCATCATGTAACAGTCATAACACTGGGTGACACAGAACTAGCTCCAATTCATCAACGTAATGTAGGCATGTATTCCGAATATAGTCATACGTGCTTATGGAAAAGAACTTGCATGACATCTTTTGTCCTACCCTCCTGTGGCAGCGGGGTCCTAACGGAAACTAAGGGATATTATGGCCTCCTTTTAATAGAGTACCGGACCAAAGCATTAACACATAGTGAATACATGAACTCCTCAAACTATGGTCATCACCGGGAGTTGTCCCGATTATTGTCACTTCGGGGTTTCCGAATCATAACACATAGTAGGTGACTATAGACTTGCAAGATAGGATCAAGAACTCACATATATTCATGAAAACATAATAGGTTCAGATCTGGAATCATGGCACTCGGGCCCTGGTGACAAGCATTAAGCATAGCAAAGTCATAGCAACATCAATCTCAAAACATAGTGGATACTAGGGATCAAACCCTAACAAAACTAACTCGATTACATGATAAATCTCATACAACTCATCACCGTCCAGCAAGCCTACGATGGAATTACTCACGCACGGCGGTGAGCATCATGAAATTGGTGATGGAGGATGGTTGATGATGACGATGGCGACGGATTACCCTCTCCGGAGCCCCGAACGGACTCCAGATCAGCCCTCCCGAGAGAGATTAGGGCTTGGCGGCGGATCCATATCGTAAAACGCGATGAATCTTTCTCTCTGATTTTCTCTCCCCGAACACGAATATATAGAGTTGGAGTTGAGGTCGGTGGAGCTCCAGGGGGCCCAAGAGGGAGGGGCGTGACATGGGGGGCAGGCGCGCCTCCCACCCTCGTGGACAGGGTGTGGGCCCCCTGGCCTTGCTTCTTTCGCCAATATTTTTTTTTATTCCCAAAAATAATCTCCGTGAAGTTTCAGATCATACCGAGAACTTTTGTTTCTGCACAAAGATAACACCATGGAAATTCTGCTGAAAACAGCGTCAGTCCGGCTTAGTTCCATTCAAATCATACAAGTTAGAGTCCAAAACAAGGGCAAAAGTGTTTGGAAAAGTAGATACGTTGGAGACGTATCAGCAGGGCTCGACCATAATACACTGAAGAGTGGGAGGCCACATTCTGCGAGCCATAGGCTGACCAGAGGCACTCGAAGGAGGAAGTCATCGACACGGGCATCGCGGTAGACGTGTTCGGGAAGAAGGCAATCCTCATGTCCTACGTCGCTGCTCGCTAAATCCGTTGCAACCCATAGCGGCACCGCGTCCTGTAGGCGGAGAAAAAAGCCATGTTGGACGAGATTGACGCTATGGAGGAGGAATTTGAGTGGGGCACCGACAACATCAACAGCTCCGCGTTGGACATTCCCCTTCGCTACGACCATGAAGCTACGTCTACGGTCACCGCCGACAACGAGAAAAAGTAGACCATGGGAGGCAACCATTGCTTGGGTCCCAAGAAGGCCACCGCCACTGTCTTGCTACCCACATAGTCGGTGACTTGCATGGTTTCTAGAATGATAAATGGAGTTTCCGGTGAATCTACATGGTGCAGTGATGTTATACTGCCATTAGGGGGTCTTCCATGTTCTGACTTGCAACATTTAGATACATTTTTTGTTACTTTTTTTAAAATGGGGATCCATCCCCGGCCTTTCATCAAGTGATGCACGCAGTCATATTACTAATGTAAACTTTGAAGGTACAAGACAAACACACCTGAGGCCGAATCAACACCAGGCACGACTTGACATCGCGGAGGAGACGTCATATGCAACACTTTCCAGGACCAGGTATGCCTTGCCGCCCAGCATGAGATGCCATGCATAGGATTATAAGTATTGTCGGAAGCGACAACAACCCATCAAAGTGATCTACTAAATAATGGTGATGCACCCCATCCCCATCCTTAGGGGGCATAACATTCTAGGTTCAGAAACGTGATTGGCGAAGACATTCTAGGTTCTTATGTTCCGAATGGATTATGGAGGCAATTAGAAGCTGCCATGTCATTACACCACAATATCGTCATTTGGAAACCTTGCACGTGGTAGAAGGGTGTCGGTAGGTGCGACGTCCACCATATAGAAAGGTTCTCGTTCGCACATAAAGAGGGTGCCCTCATGGGGGGTGCATGGTTCTGACAATGTGAAAGTGCAACTATCCCTAGGTGGTTTTGGTAATTCATAACAACATATAGCTCATTGAGCTAATGCTATTCCAAGATGAACATTTCAGGAAAGCTCAATGAATGGCATGGCATGGATGATGAAAGTGGATCCCTCAAAATGCTATTGACAAAGGATTGGCTCAAGCCCAAAAGCTCAAGACTCTTCATTTTATATTTTAGTGATTCAAGATCACATTGAGTCTATAGGAAAAGCCAATACTATCAAGGAGGGATGAGGTGTTGCTTAATGAGCCTCTTGCTTCATGTGCTTAGTGATATGCTCCAAAACACTCAGCTACTTTCTCACATCCACATATGACCTAAACCTAAAGCCAAAATCGGTCTCACCGATTCTTCCTATCCGGCGCCACCGATTTCATATGTCATAGCCACTGCCACAAACCCTAGGCAAATCGGTTCTACCGATAGGGATCTCGGTCTCACCGAGATGGGATTGTAATCTCTCTGTTTCCTTTTCGTAACTTTTGGGTCTCACCAAAAGAGCGGATCGGTCCCATCGAGATTGCAATGTAAACTCTCTGTTTCCCTTTTGTAACATTTCGGTCTCAGCGAAAAGAGAAAACCGGTCCCACCGAGTTTACCTGACCAACTCTCTGGTTAGCTAATTACCAAAATCAGTCTCACCGAGTTTGTGTAATCGGTCTCACCGAGATTACGTTATGCCCTAACCCTAACCATATCGGTCCTACCGAGATGCATGTCGATCCACGAAAACCCTAACGGTCACTAGGTTTACTAAAATCGGTTTGACCGAGTTTGTTGATTCGGTCCCACTGAGATTGGTAAATTGTGTGTAACAGTTAGATTTTGTGTGGAGGCTATATATACCCCTCCACCTCCTCTTCATTCGTGGAGAGAGCCATCAGACTAAACCTACACTTCCAACTTACCATTTCTGAGAGAGAACCACCTACTCATGTGTTGAGGCCAAGATATTCCATTCCTACCATATGAATCTTGATCTCTAGCCTTCCCCAAGTTGCTTTCCACTCAAATCTTCTTTCCACCAGATTCAAATCCTATGAGAGAGAGTTGAGTGTTGGGGAGACTATCATTTGAAGCACAAGAGCAAGGAGTTCATCATCAACACACCATTTGTTACTTCTTGGAGAGTGGTGTCTCCTAGATTGGCTAGGTGTCACTTGGGAGCCTCCACAAGATTGTGGAGTTGAACCAAGGAGTTTGTAAGGGCAAGGAGATCGCCTACTTCGTGAAGATCTACCGCTAGTGAGGCAAGTCCTTCGTGGGCGACGGCCATGGTGGGATAGACAAGGTTGCTACTTCATGGACCCTTCATGGGTGGAGCCCTCCGTGGACTCGCGCAACCGTTACCCTTCGTGGGTTGAAGTCTCCATCAACGTGGAGGTATGATAGCACCACCTATCGGAACCACGACAAAAACATCCGTGTCTCCAATTGTGTTTGAATCCTCCAAACCCTTCCCTTTACTTTCTTGCAAGTTGCATGCTTTATTTTCCGCTGCCAATATACTCTTTGCATGCTTGCTTGAATTGTGTGATGATTGCTTGACCTGTCCTAAGATAGCTAAAATCTGCCAAACTCTAAAACTGGGAAAAGGCTAAGTTTTTAATTGGTCAAGTAGTCTAATCACCCCCCCTCTAGACATACTTCAAGGTCCTACAAGTGGTATCGAGCTTTGGTCTCCATTTGCTTTGATTTCCATAGCTTTTGGTAGTCATAGCCTTGGTTTCACAACCTAGGAGAGTATGGCGTCTAGCGAGGAAATTATCACCGAGAGGTCTTTACTTTGATGGTACTAATTTTGCTAGTTGGAAGCATAAGATGAAAATGCATATTCTCGGACATAACCCCGCCGTTTGGGCAATTATTTGTATTGGCTTGCAAGGTGAATTCTTTGATGGGAGAGAGCCGAACCGTGAAGCTAATGCGGAAGAATTGAAGATGTTGCAATACAACGCTCAAGCTTGTGATATCATCTTCAACGGATTGTGCCCCGAATAATTCAACAAAATCAGCCGTCTTGAGAATGCAAAGGAAATTTGGGATACTTTGATTGATATGCATGAAGGTACCGAATCCGTCAAGGAATCCAAGTTGGATGTGCTCCAAAGTCAGCTTGACAAGTTCAAAATGAAGGATGGTGAATGCGTCATTGAAATGTACTCTAGGCTTGCACTTATCACAAATGAAATTGCGGCTTAGGGAGTGAAGAGATGGTGATGATTCATCATCAAGAAGATCCTAAGAGCATTGGATGGAAAGTATGATACCGTGTGCACATTGATTCAAATGATGCCAAACTACAAAGATCTCAAGCCAGCGGAAGTCATTGGAAGAATTGTTGCTCATGAGATGTCACTCAAGGATAAGGAGGAACTTGAGAACAAGTCAAGTGGTGCTTACAAAGCCTCAAGTGAAGCCCCACATCATCGAAAGTGAGAAACAAACCTTCAATGAAGAATTGAGCTTAATGGTGAAGAACTTCAACAAATTCTACAAGAGTAGAAGCAAAGAAAGAAGCTCCAAGTCTAGGTCTTACAATGACAAAAGATCTTCTAGTCGAGAGCGAAATTGCTACAATTGTGGGAGACCCGGACACTATTCCAATGAGTGTACGACACCCTACAAAAGAAGAGAAGACTCTCCAAAAATAAGAAGTAGAAGAGAAGAATCACCACCAAGAGAGAAGAGGAGTAGAGATGATCGTTATGAACGAAGATCCTCACGGAAAAGCAAGGATTCAGAAAGAAAGGACAAGTCATCAAAGAGCTACACAAAACGAAGACATCAAGCTCATGTTGGTGAATGGGTATCCGGCTCCGACTCCGACCATCACTCCGAGAGAAGCTATCACTCCGACTCCGAATATACTCAAGATGAAGGTGTTGCCGGTCTAGCACTTGTGACAACCAACTCCTATGACATAGTTGTCACATCCCAGATAGACCATGCATTAGGGGGTGCATCATGTTTAAATTTCATCTGAATTTGAAATGGGGAAGGCAGGAAACCCCAGAACACCCCCCCCCCTTAAAATAACTAGGGTTTACTAAAATTTATTTCAATGAATCCGAAATGCCCTTCAAAATGCTCATCCTCTTTGTTTGGGTTCAGGATCTATGTCAAAGAAGGTGGAACATTTTCTAGGTCACCTAAGGGTTCTAGATTTAAATCACAAGTTTTTGAAATGGGCATTTTAAATTATGGAAAATATTTTAAGTGTTCAAAATTGTCAAACTAAAATGTTTCATGTTGGGAATATTCCAACAAGTGACCAGGAGCATTTTGGTAATTTTGAAATAGTTTTGGTATTTTTAAAACCCTAAACAGAGTTGCAGAAATAGAAAAGACTAAAAATAGAAAAAACCCACTGTCGCTCATGACCGCCCACCTGCTGCCCAGCCCAGCAGCCAAGGCCAACAGCTGCTTGGCTCGCCAGCAGCAGCTTCGGTGTCGGCCGGCGGCCAGGCGCGCCACGCAGCTGGCCGCCCTGCCTCATCCTCGCCGCCTCGCCGCTGGGCGACCCACGCGTCGTCACCCGACCTCCGGACACCTCACTTCCCCCGCCTCTCTCTCGCTCGCCCCGACCTGGCCGACGCCATCGCCGACGCGCCACCGTCGACGCCGTGCTCCCGCCGCTCATACTCCTCCCGCCATGTCCGCAGCTCCGCGCACCCGTTACCCCTAGCTAGCTAGTTCCCTCGCTCCAAAACACCCCGAGGCCACTACCCGACCTCGCCGAGCTCAAGGCGCGGAGATCCCCATCGCCGTCGCCGCCGCATCGGTCCGCCTCCGACCCCGACGAAGTTCTCCACAGGTTCACCGTGAGCCTAGCTACTCCCCTGTCCTCTCCGTTCTCTTCTTATTGCACCACAGCGAGCGCTCGATGATCACCCGAACCCACCGCCGCGGAGCTCGTCGCCGACGAGCCTCCGGTCACCTAATGGCCACGCCACTACGTCCATCGCATTCACCACACCCCAATGGGTCTAACGGTGCACTTCCGCGCCTCGCCGGCCCTCTAACCCCAAACCCGTCGGTGGCGAGCCCGTCGCCGCCCGGCTTCGTCGCCGGCGCCCACTCCGCCACCCCTAACCCTACCGACTCCACCACTAACTGCGGCTCACCTCCAAAGCATCACGAGGTGCTCCAGCGCTCCATTTGGAGCCGGAAAGTGCAAAAGCACTTGCTCGCTGCGTCGGCCTCGGCCGGCGGCTAGACGCCGGTGAGTTGACCCGTCCGTGGGCCTGTTGACCCTCGGGCCAATGGCAGTGGACCCCCAGCTAAACTAATTAGGATTAGTTTTAATTAAAACTAATTAGTTAATCTAACCTGACATGCGGGTCCCACTGGTCAGTTTGACCTGGACGACCCCGTTGACCCCCTGACGTCATGCTGACCTCATGCTGATGCATTAATTCAAATTCTGGAATTAATTTTATATAATAAATTCAGAATATAATTCAAATTTCAAATGCTTATAACTTTTATTCTAGAACTCCAAATGCAAAGATTTATATATGAAAATTTATCAGAAAAATACACTCTATCCATTGGTACAGGTTTCATGCATGTTAAAACAAGTTAACTATGCTGAATAACCAGATTAAGATTTTGCACCATTAGGACTAACTCACATGATCTATCATTTGAACCTTTGGTTCAAATGAGATCATCCCATCCCTTCAACTTGCATTAGGCCAACACACATTCATCTTGCCATGTCATAGCATGCATCATATTGTTGCATATTGGTTGTATGTTTACTTTGGTGTGTTTCCATGATAGGTTCTGCCGAAGATAACCTCGATTACCCACACGAAGGGCAGTTCTCTACCCAGTTCCATCGAGCAAGCAATTCATTGATCATTCGATACAAACCCATGTTCTCGCTTCGCTCTCATTTTACTGCATTAAGACAACGCGATTCAACTGTTGTGTGCTGCGGTAGTTGAACCCACTTCCTTTGCATGACTGTCATTGCCACAATAACTAGATGAAACCCACTAGTATGTGTAGGAGTTGATTGAGCCATGTTTGTGATTCCTACCATGCTATGCTTGCTATGCTTAGAGTTGTGTCAGTCCGGCTCATCGGGATGATGAACTGGAGTGAAAGGTTGTGTTGGTTCGAGAGTGTAAGTGTTGAACACGATTTGGTAAAGGTATCGATGAGAGGCCATGTAGGAGTACATGGTGGGTTGTTTCATTGAGGCCGAACTTAAGAACCGAGATCTGTGTTTGTGATCCATGAACTAGCTACTACCACGCATTGGGCCCGAAACCAATGGACCCTCTCGCTTCTTAACCACCCCTGTTCATAGTCCGGAGTTGCAAGTAGTTTCGGTGTTTGTAGCATCTTTGGGGCCGCATAGCGCTGACCTTAGGGGTGGGTTGTGTTGCGGTAGGCACCGTGGCCCGATGTACCGAAAGTGCCGTTTGGTATCTCGGGAACCCTGCACACATCGTTCGGGCTGTATGGGAAACCTCGGCGGACTCCTGCGGATGGAACCGAATAGGCGATAACTGGACTAGGGACTTGAGTGTTTAGGTAGGTGTGGCCGACACCCACGTTGGGCTTCCGCTTGAAGGTTGCGAGTACATGTCGTAAACGACGATAAGTGGTGAGCGTGTGAAGAAGTATACCCTGCGGGGTTAAATATGATCTATTGAATAGCCGTGTCCACGGAGAAGGACTTCGGGTTACCTATATCAGTTCATAGACAAGTAAATGGATACTACTAAAAGCCTCAAGATAAGTGTGAGTATCGTGGATGGCCCTCTCGGGATGACGAGAGAGGATCCACGGTGGAGTATTGTGATGGTGAATAGTGGACTCATGTACGACAAAATGCTTTACAAAGTGTGTCACGTAGGATAGTCTAGCCAAGAGTCAAAGCTGGCTTGCTGCAATTAACTCCACTTCCTTCCTTGAGAATGTGCATGTATGATAGGATTACGTGGTAAGACTTGCTGAGTACTTTGTACTCATGTTTGTAATCAATATTTTTCAGAGGAATATACTACCCCTCCGACGGATTCTATGTAGATGTTGACTTGACGAGTAAGCTAGCCACCGGTGGCGATCTAAGACTTGTGAAGGGCCATTGTAGATAGAAAGGCTCCACAAGCTTTCTTTCTTTCTAGAGTGCGTACTCAGACTACTTTGCTTCCGCATGTGCTTGTATGATTGTATGACTTGAGTGTTGGGTCATGTGACCCCTACCTGTATGACTATGTTATGTATGGCTCCTCGAGCCTCTTAAATAAAGTACTTGAGTTGTAGAGTTTTGTTGTGATGCCTTGTTGTATTTACTCATATCGGGCATATTATGTGTATGATTGAAATGCTTGGTATGAGTGGGATCCGACAATCTAGTTGTTTATCCTTGGCAGCCTCTCATATGGGGAAATGTAGTCTCGTGCTTCGGCGATAGTAGTCCGCTTCTGACCGGTTCACCGAGTCCTCGCTAGCCCAAAGACTACTGCTTGGACACTTGGTGGCGGCATGTGATTCATTTCGTTCCTATGTCTGTCCTTCGGGAAATGTCACGCGGTGATACTTGGAGTCCTGCCTAGCTGCTACAGCCGGGATACCGGAGTCCTGTTAGCCAGTGCTACAGCCCAAGTTCATACGTTGATGACCGACATGCTCGAAGTGTTTCATGTATGCCTGTCCCCATAGGTTAGTGCCGCTTTGGGTTCACGACTAGCCATGTCGGCCGGGTTCTTTGTCATGTGGATGCTAGCGACTTTGTCATATCGTGAGCCAAAAGACATAAACGGTCCGGGCCATGGTAAGGCGACACCGTGGGGATACCGTCGTGAGGCCGCAAAGTGATATGAGGTGTTACCAGCTAGGTCGATGTGACTTGGAATCGGGGTCTGACAGCGTTGGTATCGAGCGAGGGCTGCTGTAGGTCCGCTAAGCCAAACTGGTCGAAGTTGAGTCTAGAAATGCTTTAGCTATATGTAGGGGAATTGATTGTGGGAGGGAACGTAAGGCTCTTTTACTCCTTTACCTTATGCCCTCTAATCTGAGTCATCCTCTTCTCATTCAACGTGGGTATAGGACTAGGCTCTCTTTTAGTTGAATCACCAAATGAAGGAATTGGTAGATGCTTCATGGCCAAAGGTCCTAAGGTAACACACCCCGAGTATATTGATTTTGATGTTGATGAAGATGACTTGCTAGGTGATGATGATTTACTTGTTGACAACTCTAGTGATGAATACTATGATGAAACGTCAATTAATCATGCTAATCAAGGTGAAACGAATGACAATGATAAGGAGAAAATTGAGCGTCTAACTAAAGAACTAAACACTCTTAAGTTAGCTCATGAAACTATCTTTGAAGATCATCGAGAACTTTTAAGGGCTCATGAGAAGTTACGCTTTGAAAAGCTCAATCTTGAGCAAGAGCAAGAGTTCTTAAAAGCTATCAATGATGATCTCCGTAAGAAAAGTTCTTCTTACATTGCCAAGCGTTTACTATTATCTACTTACATGCCTCAAGTCAAGTCTAGTAACAAGAACAAGAAAGATTCTTCTTCTTGTAGTAATAATAACAATGCTAAATCCAATATTGTTGCTTCTAGTAGTTCTCTTGATTCCACTAATGATTATCTTAGCCAAGTTACACTTGAGCAAGAAAATAGCTTATTGAAGGGAATTATAGAGAAAGGTGTATACAAGAGCCTTGCCGGGAGTAAGCAATTCGAGGAAATTGTACGCAAGCAAGGAAGGCACCGGAAGAATCAAGGTGTTGGTTTTGAACGAAAGTTCAATGCCAATGGAGTTGAGTGGGAAGAAGATCAATACCCCAAGACGAAGTTTGTTCCTCAACAAGAGAAGTATGATCCTTCTTCCTTCAAGGGAACACAAGCACAAGATTATCTTCCACCACAAGACCACAAGAACAAGGGCAAGGACAAGCTTCAAGAAGATATTGATGCATTTGAAGAAGCACCTAAGGTCTCGGTCAAGTGGATTCCCAAGACTACGTCAAGTTCTACCTCATCAAGTACAACTACAACTCCAAGGATTCCCATCAAGATGATGTGGATCCAGAAGAAGAAGAACTAGAGAGTTCTTGAGGGTGACTCCGCCAACATATTTCACTCATATCATTATGGCAAGGACAAGTGCAATCAACTTCCATATCTTGCACTAGTTCAAGGAGTCACAAACCCTCATGTTGGTAAGGCAAGGGACAAGGTAACCTAATGATTTCATGGACATCATTTTGTGTGTGCATCACTCTATGTCTATGGATATACTTGTTTGTTCCTTGTGGGACTAACACATGTAGGTATTGAAAGTGCAACTCACTCCAAAGGATTGCTTCAAAAAGATCTATATCAACATTGAGCATCCACATCTTCAACACCTACATGAAGTCATCATCGACAAAACCCAAGGTTAGTTCATCCCTCTAAGGGGGGTGTCGGTGTCAAAACCGGCGGATCTCGGGTAGGGGGTCCCGAACTGTGCGTCTAGGCGGATGGTAACAGGAGACAAGGGGCACAATGTTTTACCCATGTTCGGGCCCTCTTGATGGAGGTAAAACCCTACGTCCTGCTTGATTGATATTGATATTGTGGATGTTTACAAGAGTGGATCTACCACGAGATCAAGGAGGCTAAACCCTAGAAGCTAGCCTATGGTATGATTGTAAGGGTTGTTGTTCGAGTCCTACGGACTAGAGCCATCCGGTTTATATAGACACCGGAGAGGGCTAGGGTTACATAGAGTCGGTTACAATGGTAGGAGATCTACATATCCGTATCGCCAAGCTTGCCTTCCACGCCAAGGAAAGTCCCATCCGGACACGGGCGAAGTCTTCAATCTTCTATCTTCATAGTCTTGGAGTCCGGTTGATGATGATAGTTCGCCGATGATAGTTCGCCGATGATGGTAGTCCGCTATCCGGACACCCCTAATCCGGGACTCCTCGGTAGCCCTGAACCAGGCTTCAATGACGATAAGTCCGGTAGCGTATATTTCTTGGCATTGCAAAGGCGGGTTCCTTCTCCGAATGATAGAAGATTGTGAACACCAGATAGTGTCGGCTCGCAAAATAAATTCCACATTCCACCGTAGAGAGAATAATATATACACAAGTTCAATCTGCGGCGTTTTTGCAGCATGACATCACGCCACTACCAAGCCATTATTTAAATCGTTTTTACTCTACCACCTTAGCGCATTTAGCGAAGCGGTTTCTTGGCACGCCTTGTCGAGCGTAGATCGTGTTTCCCTTAATCCGGATTCTCATTAATACGGACGTGGGTAACCCAACGCGCCGTTCGCCGCGCCTCTATCGGCGAGTCCCAAACGGTCACGGAGACGGCTCTTGGTATTCTCCCTCTTTATAACGGGACCAAGGCTCGTTCCTTTTCTTCAATCCTCCATCGAATCCTCTCCCCGCTCCGAGTTCCAGCACCTAGAGCTCCAGATTGAGCGCTTGGACTTTCAGCGATGTCCGGTTCCGACCTCGAGGGCGGTGGATGCCCTCCTCTGTCACGGAGGAGGACGTGCTAAAGCTGCGGGAGGCCAAGTACCTGGCTTATGAGATTTCGCACAGGTTGCCTGCCAAAGGGTAGGCCATCCCCACCCCCGAGCCCGGCGAGTATGTCGTTTTCGTATCCCACCTCCGTCGGGGTTTAGGCTTCCCGATGGATCCTTTTGTGAGAGGGCTCATGTTTTACTATGGGTTGGAATTCCACGATTTGGCTCCGGAGTCCATCCTCCATATTTCCGCATTTATTGTCGTCTGTGAAGCCTTCCTCCGCGTCACCCCCCACTTCGGCCTGTGGCTGAAGACCTTCAATGTGGCGCCGAAGATGATCGGGGGGCGTCAAGCGGAGTGTGGCGGGGCGGCCATAAGTAAGAGGGCCGATGCCCCGTGGCCCGCTGGCTCCTTCCAAGAGGAGCTCGGCCCGTGGCAGCAAGAGTGGTTCTATATTACCATTCCGAGGGGCCGCAGACAAAAGCCGCCGCCCTTATTCCGCCCGAGACCTCCACGACGGTTGATGTCGTGGGTCAACCAAGGGCTCAACTGGGGGCCGTCAAAGGACGTGCCCCTACTGCAGGGCCGGATTCGAGATCTCCAAATGAGGGAGGTCGATATGGTGGTGGTGATGCAGGTTATGCTGATTAGGCGTCTCCCGCCCTGCAAACGCCGCCCTCTCCGGCTATGGGAGTTTAATCCGGAGGGCACGCGGATTCTTCAACACTTCATGGGTATGACACCCCTGGAGATGTACAAATTATTCTTCGGATCGCAAGAGGTGCGTCCGGAATTGACCGAGGATGCTGGCCTAAGCTGCAATCGCCCGGATACTCAAGTAAGTAGTTCCGAGTCCGGACATACCGTTTGTTTGCCTTTCGATGATTCGCCTCATGACCAACTTCCTTCTACACAGGAGTGGATAGCGGAAGCAAAATTGACATGGTGTCCGACCCCCCCCCGAGACCGCGCGGATCCGTGCTGGTCCGGATGTTGAGTTGCGCCTTCAGAGGAAGGCGATGGGGAAAGCGGAAAGCTCTTGCCTCGCCTAAGGAGGCTCTTGAAAGAGGGGATCGAGAATCCCTCCCTCCAAGGGAGAAGAGGACTGCCTCCGAGGACCGGGGCAAAAGCCCTAAGCGGGAAGAAATCTTCGCCAGAGGGCCTGCGTCCGGGAGGCCCCGCCGCACAATCTCCCTTAAAGAGTCAGCCTCCAACGAGCCGTAAGTAGAAAGAAAGGAGTTTTATAATAAGGGACATCCCTATTTGTGCTTCTGAGGATAACTAAAGTTTTTACCTTGTAGTTCGGATCTCCGTCCTTCGCAAATGAGCTCGTCTTCGGGGGACCTTCGTCCGGAGATGATAGAGCGAGGCGCCTCCGTCCGGGCGCCGTCGGATAGGGCGGACGAGCCTGAAGTGTAAATCACGGAGGAGCCCCGAGTTTGGCAAAGCCGGATAGTTGGCGCCAAGCGGTGTCTGGTGAAGGATCTGCTTGAGAAGGCGTCTATCTCAGAAGATCACCACGCATTGATGAGCATGGTGATTGAAAGGATTTCGTCCGCCGAAGGCGGGTTGCACGATGCCGTCAGGAGTTTGCTGGCGGGGTTTGAGGTACGTAAAAATGACACACCTTTTAACAGTTTTGCATATAGAATCGCCTGTATAGATAGTAGCCCCTGAGACTCGGTAGGTTGTCGAAATCGACAGCGTGCCGAGGATCAAAATCGCAGGTTTAAATTCCCGTCGTGCCGATGCAGGTGGCGGGTCGTCCGGGGGCCAGCCGGACTGATGGAGTTGCTGAACTAAAGCGGCAACTCGATGTTGCGGATGCGGACATCACGCTGGTCAACAGGCGACTTGATGAGTCGCAAGGTAAGTGTTCTTCGCGGTCACTTGGTAAGGGAGAAGCCAGCTCCTTACAATATGTGCGTGAAATGCAGATAGTGCCGCTCTTGTGGAGAGCCTTGGGCGAACTTGCTCAAGCCAAGGAGCAGGCGAAGGAGTAATGCTGGCGACCTCGAGGGCGGCCGAGGAGTTAGCGGCGAAAGGGTCGCTGCTCGCCGGAGCAGGGAAGAGATGGCCAAAATGGCCATGAAGTTAAAAGATGCTACCGACCGCAATGAGGCTCTTGGGAAGGGCGCCTAAGCGGGCAAGAAGACCTGCGGAAGGCCACCGCCGAAGCCAAGGATGCCCGCTCGCAATGCGGGCTATAAAGGAAGAGCTGCGCCGGGCGGAGATATTGTGGTGGCAAGCCTTTTTCGCTGCGCCAAGGTTTACGGATCAAAATATGCTCATTTGGGCCAATTGTGGGGTTCAGCGGACCCTTATATGGACTTAGCGGTGAGTGCGGCGGATGCCAGCATTGCATTCGAAGCGGAAGGATCACAAGACGGAAGAGCTGTTTTGGTCTCAATTCCATAGTCCGGGCGTTCACTTCCGCTGACCGACCGTTTGGCGAGTGGGCTGAGCTAAATAGGTTGTCCGGGCTTGCTATGACGGATATAGTGACCCATATCCGGCGGATAGGCCCCACCGAAGAGTTACTTTGGCTTATTGCAGCAATTTCTTGGGGCGGTGCCGCATATCAAAGCGGCGAAGCGGTCGGCCTGCATAGAGGGTGCGCGGATGGCGCTTCGCCGTGTGAAGACACATTGGACGAGATGGATGCCACCGCTGTTGCGACCCCGGGTTCGGATGATAACCGGTTACCCGCCGAGCACTATTTTGGCGAAGTGCTGCGTGGTGCTCGTGTAATAGAGTCGCAATGCTCAAAAAATGTTACGTTCGAATGAACGTTTATATGATGTAAAGCGATATTTATGATGTAAGCGCCTTTTATACTTGTGCGTTCAAGTAATAGAATATCTCCTATGCGGCCGTTCATGTATACGTGTATAACACGAAAGATGGCGTCGTCGGCTTCAGCCCCCACGCACAAGGTGCGGGGTGTTCATAACAAATAGCGTTTTCACACTTAATCCGACGTCTCGATCCTGTAAAGGAGGTGGTAGCGTAGCAAGCGAGGCAACCGGACTATAATGCTTTATCACTTTCACTTAGCCATGGAGTTCGAGGGTGGGGCTACGACATAGCCCACGGGGCACCGCGCTCTCGAATTTGGGCGCCGTATGTGCTGGCGGAAGCGGCCCTTCGTCAGCGGAGGAATCCTAAACATTCCTATGGTCGATCGAGTGGTTGACCGGTCTCGCTGTATCATGACGGTCAGTTTTCGGCTTTCTCTCTTGAGGTGCTCGCCCACCGAATCGGGCACAATCGTAGTAGTTCTCCACGAGCCGCGTTAGCCGATGATCGGAGCGTAAGGCAGCAAAACACAGGAGCCGGGCAAACCCAACATTTGACCAAAGACATGATTCGGAGCTGATGCATATAAGGCCTAACTCGAGACGCCGAACACTCCCGAAGGTGTTCGGTCTTTATAATAGCGGGCAAAACAAAGCCCTAAGCCCCTTGTGTCCGTGCAGGCAGGTTCTTTCGCGCGGCCGATGCCAAAACGCCAGATCTCCACTCTGGTTATAATGATAAACCAGGGGATTATAGCAACAAGAGACAGTAAGAAAGGTTTACGTAGGGTCTTAGTATGAAAAGAGTCCTTGCAACGGGTCCCTACTGCACGTCTGCGTCTGTGTATCCGTTGTGCCGTATCCTGGATGGGTGTGCACGCGGTTCATCTGTAAAAAGAGAAGAACTTGGTTGGAAAAGAAATCGTGCGAGAAGGTGCATAAAAAATTGAAATATAGATTAATAAAGCTGAGCCTATGCTAGCTCATTATGGTTTATATGTGCAAACCCTTGTGAAGGGTGTGCGGCTAGGTAGCCCTACCTTATTTATTCGGACTCGCCCGGCCGTGTCCGGGTCTCAGCGACCTTTTAATGAAATGATGCCACGTGGACCGGGCATTTTAAGTGTAAGAGACGCGTAATGTGGTATTGCATTGAAGCGAACGAAAGCTTCCGTCCCAAGTGATGCTTGATAGCTACTTTTAAATGGGGCGACATGAAAGGTTAGCTTTTCTCGTCGGAAGTTGTCGGTGACCCAACACAACTTCTAGTAATAATGAAACTATGCACTGGCGTAAGGGCTGGCGCCACTCCTTTGAAGGAAGTGCGGCTATGCAATTGCAGTATGGTCTATCCCAACTTGCGGATTGTGTCCGGATCTAGCAGGTTTAAGTCACCGCCGCCGTCCATCAAAACCTGCGTGAATTGCAGTCCGTCTATTATGGGATCCAATATCGAGGCAGTCTATCCTGCGTTCGGATATACGGACTAATCCAGATGGTCGAAAGTGATTGGTTTTGACATCCAATCTCGGTGTTCCACTGGGGTGGACCGTGCGACACTTGTCTTAGCGAGTGTCGTGTTGGTTTTCCGTACTATCACGTGAAGCGAGTTTCTGTTTTGACTTCTTGTGGGAAAGTCTTTTGACTTCGGTGCTCTGCTGGTGGGGTTCGTCATCGTCCTCGCTTGATCGAGCCTTGTGTCCGGCGTTGAGTCTGCGGACTGTTTAAAACCCAACAATTTCGGTTGGTATGGTTTGCGAGCCTTCCGGAGGTATCGTGGATTTGACATATCCGATCTAATTTTTTTAAATTTGATAGCTCGTCTCTGTTGTCCTTAAGAGGCCGTGTTTTATTGTTTGGCATGAGCTTTTGAATCCGGCGTTGACCGCCGTTCCTTTGGGCTTTTTTTCTTTATTCGGCGCTGATCTTTCTGCGCCGTGACTTTCCGTTCCATCTCTCGATCTCGGATGTACTGGTCGCTGGTGCTGCATCTTGCTAGCTAGCTGTCTTCTCGCGCAAAGCGCGTCATGAGGTTTGTTAGCGCGGCCATTGTTCTTGGCTTCTCTTGGCGAGGTGTCTGGCGAGCCATTCGTCTCGGACGTTGTGTTTAAAAGCTGCTAAGGCTTCGCGTCCGGACGATCGACTATTTGGTTCTTTTGGTAAGGAACCTGTTCCAGAATTCTGCTACCGACTCTCCGGGCTGTTGGGTTATATGACTCAGATAAATCAGATCCGGAGGGCGGACATAAGTCCCTTGAAAATTTGCTCTAAACGCGTCCTCAAGCTCTTCCCAACTTCCAACAGTGTTTTCAGGAGGCCTTTGAGCCGATGTCGAGCTGGCCCTTTGAGCTTGAGGGTAGGTATTTTATGGCGTGGAGATCATCTCCTCTAGCCATGTGTATGTGTAGTATGTAATCTTCTATCCGACTGTGGTCTGTTGTGCCATCGTATGCCTCTATGTTCATGGGTTTGAACCCCGCTGAAATTCATGATCCGGCACCTCATCGGTAAAACATAAGCGGGTGTGCGGCGCCCTGTATTTGGGTGTGCCGTTGTCTTGAACACTTGTTGTGTTGTGTTACTTCTGGGGCCCTCTTTTTGGCCTGTAGATGGACCTAGTTGGGCCGTCCGTTTTCCTGTGATTATAATTGCTTGTGCGCGCCCCGCTTGTCGCTTTTGGCTGTCGTCGGCCGTCTATCCGCCAGTGGCCTCTTTATTTTTGTTGTGAAGGCTCTATGGCTTCCTCGTCAAATTCTGGCAGCAACTTGCGCTTCGGGTAGCTCTTTGTTTGATGGTCATTGCCATATTTGTCTGCAGTCTTGAATACTTTGCTCCACTTCATTCTGAGCATGTCTTCTGCTGTTTTGAGCTTCCGTTTCTCCTTCTTCAAACTTCTTGCAGTGGCGACAAGTCTTTTGTGTATGTTCTTATGCTCCGGTGTTGTGTCCGGACTGTTGATTGCTCCGTGAAGGGGTTGATTATCCGGCTCGTCCCGTTCGTCGTCCACTGGTTTACCCTGCTCTATCGCTGGGTCGTTAGGAAGGCTGCTTTGATCGAGGCGGGACTTAGGGCGGCGTCTACGTCGCCGTTTTGGTTGTTTATCGGCGGGATTATCCTCTGCCGCGTCCCGTTGTTCCTCGTTATCGCTTCCCTTTGGGGTGTCCACCATGTATATGTCGTATGACGAGGTGGTCTTCCAGTGTCCTGTAGGCGCTGGTTCTTGGTAGTCTCCGGCATCGTCGTCCATACCATCGATGTCTTCGGAGTCGTAGTCGAGTACGTCGGTTAAATCGTCGACGGTGGCTACGAAGTGGGTGGTGGGTGGGCTCTGAATTTCTTCATCGTCCGCGTCCCAACCATCCTGGCCGTAGTTCGGCCAGGCTCTCCGGATAGCGAGAGATGCTTGATGAATTTACGATATCGCCAAGGCGAGTGGTGAAAGATGTCGCAGCGGTGAGTTCCATGATCGCGCCCAATCGGATTCGTGGCGGGGCGCAGGAGGTTCGGAGTCCGCGCAGAGTCCGCACCTCGAGTCATGGGCTTTATGCGGGACAAGGTAAGTGTTCGCTCCATCGCCGTAGAAGTTGCAGACTCGGCGGTGTCCAGCCATCCGTCCTCGATCGAGCGATCGGCTCCGGACTATGGGTCGGAGCGGATTCGCAGCGACCTCAAGGTGTTGTCCGCAGCAGAGTTAGGTCATGCCCATCGTGACAGCGCTGCACGCTTTCGGCCGTGGCTCAGATCCATCGAAGATCAAGTACCGCGGATATCGGCCGTGAAGTTTAGGCTTCAAACCTGACTCGACGGCCAGGGCGTAGCTTCGATCTGCTCCGGATGGCCAAGTGAGTTGGCCCGCATGCGAAGCCGCCGAATCTGAAGATCTATCCGGGAGAAAAGTCTCACCCAGGACTGCGTCGTTATCGATTGAAGAGGCCATCACGCCTATCGGTGGCGATACGAGGAACTCTCAATGAAAGCACCAATGTCGGTGTCAAAACCGGCGGATCTCGGGTAGGGGGTCCCGAAGCGTGCGTCTAGGCGGATGGTAACATGAGACAGGGGCACGATGTTTTACCCGAGTTCGGGCCCTCTTGATGGAGGTAAAACCCTACGTCCTGCTTGATTGATATTGATATTGTGGATGTTTACAAGAGTGGATCTACCATGAGATCAAGGAGACTAAACCCTAGAAGCTAGCCTATGGTATGATTGTAAGGGTTGTTGTTCGAGTCCTACGGACTAGAGCCATCCGGTTTATATAGACACCGGAGAGGGCTAGGGTAACATAGAGTCGGTTACAATGGTAGGAGATCTACATATCCGTATCGCCAAGCTTGCCTTCCACGCCAAGGAAAGTCCCATCCGGACACGGGGCGAGTCTTCAATCTTGTATCTTCATAGTCTTGGAGTCCGGTTGATGATGATAGTTCGGCCGATGATAGTTCGGCCGATGATGGTAGTCCGGCTATCCGGACACCCCCTAATCCGGGACTCCCTCAGGGGGATCTCACATCTAGGGGGAGCTTAACTCTAAGAATTGAGTCAAAGCAACTCTAATGATGTGAACACATAAATGCTTTATGTAAAAGTGGTAACCCCACTTGAGCTTAAACGATGAGTATGACCTATGATCAAAATGTTTATCATTTGACTCCTAAGTCAATATACTCATATATAGATGACCTAGTCATCGCCAATTGCTTGATAGATGCTAGAATTGGTTGTGCATGCTTTGTCACATATTTCATTTGCCATCTTATTGTGTGAGCATGTTGGTTGCATACTTTACTCATTCGAGGACATCCACTTGTTGTTTTGATTGATTGGCTTCTTTTTCTTTGGCCAAGTGGATGGACAAGAATGCCTAAGAACCTTCTCTAGATATCTTTGCTTTTCTCGTCTCAAACTCTATTCAAGCTACATCACAAAATTTGATTAAGTCAGATTCGAACCACTTTGTGTGAGGAGCACTCGGAGTCCCCGATTCGTCATAGACTTAAACTTCCAAAACTTCTTTCTGATTTTCGGTCTGACCGATTCCTCCATTTCGGTCTTACCGAGATCACTTAGTCGATCTAGGTTTTCAATCTCGGTTCAACCGATTTGAATTCTTCGGTCACACCGAGTTGCAATAACTATACACAGTTTTGCATCTCGGTGCCACCGAGTTGTTTCACTCGGTCACACCAACAGGGTCGGGCTATATATAGTCACGGGCAAAAATTTGGAAATTTCTCCGAACCTCTTCGCCCGCGCAATAGCTCGCTCTGCCTCCGTGGTCTCCGGATCGTCTCCTCATCGCCAGCCGCCCCCTATCGCTGGTATCCGCCGCCGTCAACGGAATTCAACTCCGCCGTTGCCGCCGTAGCGAGTCTCCGCCGAACTCGGGTATGGACTCGATCACTGTGCTTTCCTCGTACGATTCTAAGCACATTGTGTTCTTATTGATTCTTGCCACGATTGAAACACTCCTATCCAATCAATGCAATCCTTAGAATAGTTTTGATTTGAAAATTTAGGGTTAGGTTTCCGCCGAAACCATCT
The DNA here is from genome assembly GCA_021605205.1 of Aegilops longissima. Classification (NCBI taxonomy): domain Eukaryota; kingdom Viridiplantae; phylum Streptophyta; class Magnoliopsida; order Poales; family Poaceae; genus Aegilops; species Aegilops longissima. The sequence goes on from CM038681.1 coordinate 369,920,579, forward strand.
CGGACCCACCGAGTTGAAAAACTCGGTCCCACCGATTTGGCTTATGCCATTGCACTAGTGAGACTCGGTCTGACCGAGAATTATTAATCGGTGAGACCGATTTTAGGACTTTGTGAAACCCTAGCAGTCTCGGTGCCACCGAACTGTGACTCGGTCCAACCGAGTGCATCGGTTTAGGTTCCAAAACTGCTTCGGTATCACCGAGTTTGAAAATCAGTTGATCCGAAATGCTTTCTGTGGAAAACTAAAACTGAATTTCCGAGTCATTCTTTTGCAAAAATCTCTGCATTTTGTGATGCTCTACCTCATCTATAAACCTTCACAGGAGGTCAGATCGGCATGTCGCACTCAGAGTGACAAATGAACAGGTCAGAGGAACAGGTGAATATGAGTGAGGGCACTAGTCCCTCCAGCTCTTCAGATGAAGGCAGCAGGAGCACCCCAAGCAATCTGCCTAAAGCTTCCACCAGGTAAAGGAAACTCAGATTCTGAAGATGAGGATTATAGGGCAGAAGAGGAAGAAGCAACCTCCAAGAAGGTTGTGCTCAAAAAGGAGTATGGCTCAGCACATAGCTCAAAGCCTGGACTCAATAAGAAGGTTCCTGCCAAGAGGACACCAATGCCGAAAGTCAGAGCACCAACTCAAATTCTGATAAACCTGATCCCAAAGAGCCATTTCTTCTTTGAAGGGAAGAAAAGGAAAGAGAGGGTCATGAAGACCACAAATGAGTTATTGGGAATCCTTCCATGATGGAAGAGGAAGAAGAGATTGTTGCACCAGCACCAAAGGCACCCAAACTTATGGGTGATGCTATAAGATCAGGGGCTGCCACATCTAAGCCCAAGGAAGCACCCAAAGCTGCCCCCAAGGCCAAGTCTGCACCAAAGAGAAATACCAGAGTATTCCACCATCGAGAAGAACAAGGCCCCAAAGGTTCGAGGTTGTCAAGAAGATGATGAAGAAGGACAAGTTTTGAGGAAGCTCAAGCCAAAGATACCAGACCACAATGATGCCCATCCTGTGGCTGAGGATATGAAGAGCAGAAGAGACAATGGGTTGAGACTATAGAGGATGGCAGATCCATATGCCTCAAGGAGAAGAACTGTTGTAGACTACAGATTCCACACCAAGGAACAGCAGGACTTTTATGAGACTGTTTCGCTGGACAAGAAGCCCATAATGTGTGATATGAGGTGGGTCGACTGGACCTACATGAAGGAAAATGTAGAGCACTATCCTGGAGTGCAAGACAGTTTTGTTGCTGTTGGAGTTGCAGACTTTGTTGGGCAAAAGCTCACCAACTGGAACGATGAACTTATCATGCAGTTCTACTCCACAACACACTTTTATCCAGATGGCGGGATCATGTGGATGTCTGAAGGTACAAGGTAACAGTCAAATGTTGAGGAGTGGGCAAAGCTGATAAATGCCCCAAAGGAGAGTGAAGATGATCTTGATGTATATGCAAAGAAGAAAATGGGACATAATACCATGACACACATGTACAAGGAGATCCCAGACGAAGCCCTAGAGACTTCCTCTTTTGGATCAGTCCACTTTCTTCTGTCAGGGCTGCCTACTATCAATACCATCTTAAGGCATACCCTACTGCCAAAGTCTGGTGACCACAACATGATCAGAGGGCATGCAATCAACATGTTGCATTTGTTTGACGTGCCACCGAAATTCAAAGTCATGAGCCGTATGGTTGAAACCATTAAGAGGACTGCAGCTGATCAGAAAAGAAGTTGTGGATATGCCCCTCAGATCCAGGAGTTGATTAGCTCAAAGATGGGGACAGGCAAATATCTATTGGATAAGGAACATTTTCCAATTTATCCAGACTTTGAGGACAATGAGGTTGTCATGAATGAGAATGATCCATCGTCGGTTCAAGCACAAGAGAAGAAGGAGAAGGCAAGGAAGGAGAAGGCTGCCGGGATGCCAACTCAAGAGGAGGCATCTGAGTATTTCTTGAAGAACAAGCAGAGCAGCTCGGATACTTAATAGCATCAACCACGAGGATTGAGAAGGGATTGGCCACCCTCACTCAAAATCAGGAGAGCTTGAGAGAATCATAGAACAAAAGTTCTATAACTTAGATGTGAAAGTGGCGAGATTGATCTGCGGTGGAGGAACTACAAGATGACATGCAGAGAGGAAGGGCAAAACAACAACTGATGCATTTGCAGAGTGCCTAGAGCCCAGAGGTCATCTGCTATGCCGATTCGACACAAGAGCAACTTCATCTGCACCAGCTACAGCCTTAGTGCCACCAGCTCCAGCACCTACATCAGCTCCAGCTCCATCTACTTCAACTGAAGCTTTCGTCCTCGGCGTTATCCAGACTCCACCACCTAAAGATCAAGCCTGAGAGTCGATCTAGAACTATGCATTTTCTATGAACTTTTTGGTAACTTGTTGCCAAATGGGGAGAAAAATGTATAGATCATAGGCTTCGAGAGAGAGAGTGTTGCTTTTGTTCTATCTTGATTTGGTGGTTTTTCAAACTTGTTTGTTTTTGGTTGCTTGATATACTATGTTTGTGAGACATTGATGATCATGTGTTTGATCATAAGCTACACTTATGCATGTTTGATGATATTATCTTATCTATCATATGTGATCATTCACTGTGCTTGGTGATGAGTGCATGTATTCATTTCGTATCATTTTGAGCGCTCCACCAAGATGTATGTGACATGGGAAGAGTAACCCATGAGCCTAATTCCTTGTGCATTTGCAGTCCAAAGCAAATCATAATCTATGCACAAATTTAGGGGGAGCTCTTGCTTATCACATACTTTTCAAAGCGACGATGTTTTTTAATCTTATTATCATTTGTCGAAGCTTTGATCTATATGTTGTCATCAATTACCAAAAAGGGGGAGATTGAAAGTGCAACTATCCCTAGGTGGTTTTGGTAATTCATAACAACATATTGCTCATTGAGCTAATGCTATTCCAAGATGAACATTTCAGGAAAGCTCAATGAATGGCATGGCATGGATGATGAAAGTGGATCCCTAAAAATGCTATTGACAAAGGATTGGCTCAAGCCCAAAAGCTCAAGACTCTTCATTTTATATTTTAGTGATTCAAGATCACATTGAGTCTATAGGAAAAGCCAATACTATCAAGGAGGGATGAGGTGTTGCTTAATGAGCCTCTTGCTTCATGTGCTTAGTGATATGCTCCAAAACCCTCAGCTACTTTCTCACATCCACGTATGACCTAAACCTAAAGCCAAAATCGGTCTCACCGATTCTTCCTATCTGGCGCCACCGATTTCATATGTCATAGCCACTGCCACAAACCCTAGGCAAATCGGTTCTACCGATAGGGATCTCGGTCTCACCGAGATGGGATTGTAATCTCTCTGTTTCCTTTTCATAACTTTTCGGTCTCACCGAAGAGCGGATCGGTCCCACCGAGATTGCAATGTAAACTCTCTGTTTCCTTTTGTAACATTTCGGTCTCACCGAAAAGAGCAAATCGGTCCCACCGATTTTACGACCAACTCTCTCGGTTAGCTACTTACCAAAATCGGTCTCACCGAGTTTGTGTAATCGTCTCACCGAGATTACGTTATGCCCTAACCCTAACCATATCGGTCCTACCGAGATGCATGTCGACCCCACCGAAAACCCTAACGGTCACTAGGTTTACTAAAATCGGTTTGACCGAGTTTGTTGACTCGGTCCCACCGAGATTGGTAAATTGTGTGTAACGGTTAGATTTTGTGTGGAGGCTATATATACCCTCCACCTCCTCTTCATTCATGGAGAGAGCCATCGACTAAACCTACACTTCCAACTTACCATTTCGAGAGAGAACCACCTACTCATGTGTTGAGGCCAAGATATTCCATTCCTACCATATGAATCTTGATCTCTAGCCTTCCCCAAGTTGCTTTCCACTAAAATCTTCTTTCCACCAGATTCAAATCCTATGAGAGAGAGTTGAGTGTTGGTGAGACTATCATTTGAAGCACAAGAGCAAGGAGTTCATCATCAACACACCATTTGTTACTTCTTGGAGAGTGGTGTCTCCTAGATTGGCTAGGTGTCACTTGGGAGCCTCCGACAAGATTGTGGAGTTGAACCAAGGAGTTTGTAAGGGCAAGGAGATCGGCTACTTCGTGAAGATCTACCGCTAGTGAGGCAAGTCCTTCGTGGGTGACGGCCATGGTGGGATAGACAAGGTTGCTACTTCGTGGACCCTTCATTGGTGGATCCCTCCGTGGACTCGCGCAACCGTTACCCTTCGTGGGTTGAAGTCTCCATCATCGTGGAGGTACGATAGCACCACCTATCAGAACCACGCCAAAAACATCCCTGTCTCCAATTGCGTTTGAATCCTCCAAACCCTTCTCTTTACTTTCTTGCAAGTTGCATGCTTTATTTTCCGCTGAAAATATACTCTTTGCATGCTTGCTTGAATTGTGTGATGATTGCTTGACCTGTCCTAAGATAGCTAAAATCTGCCAAACTCTAAAACTGGGAAAAGGCCAAGTTTTTAATTGGTCAAGTAGTCTAATCACCCCCCCTAGACATACTTCAAGGTCCTACACAATGTAAAATGAAGGCTCTCGTGTAATTTAAATGATGTGGTGATACTATACTGCTCTCTCACTCACTAACAATCCTCTCTCTCTCTCTCTCTCTCTCTCTCTCTCTCTCTCTCTCTCTCTCTCTCTCTCTCTCTCTCTCTCTCTCTCTCGCTCACTAACAATCCTCTCTCTCTCTCGCTCTATCACACTCTCTCTAACACTTTATCATCTAGAACAACGCGCACACAACATAAAAAGAGTTAAGAGTGTGAGTGTAAAAGGCTAGTCGGTGGAAAATGTGCTTGGCGAATCCGCATAGCGGTGCACTCATATGTTGTGAATGGTTATGGAATGCAATTAAAAGCTGCCAAGTCATTACAACACAAACATCGTCGTCCGAAAACCTTTCCTTGGTGTGGAAGGGTGTCAGCGGGTGCAACGTCCATTGTATAAAAAGGTTCTCATTCACACATAAAGAGGGTGCCTCCTCATGCGAGTATGCATGGTTCTGGCGATGTAAAATGGAGGTTCCCGTGCAATCTAAATGATGCGGGTGATACTATACCACTGTCTCACTCACTAGCAAACCCCTCTCTCTCGCCCTCTATCTATCACTCTTTCTTTGATCCTTTATTTTTGTGTGTCGCTTCTCGAATATTACTGGCACTGTCGTGGTCATCACGTGGCACCTTTTGGATAATGGAAAAAATTGGTACTGGTAAATTGTGAATTATTTGTTTTTGTGCGTCGTGAACTCTTGTTGAATAACTAGCACTATTGTGGTCATCACGCGGCGCCTTCCGGATAATGGAATTTTGGCACTAGTAAGGGTGAACTTTATTTTTGTACGCCACAAACTCTTTCGTGATTGTCGTGTGGCGCCTTCTAGATAATGAAAAATTTGGTACTGGTTAGGGTGAACTTTATTTTCTTGTGTCGCGAACTCTTTTTGAATATACTGGCACTTTCATTGTCGTCGTGTGGCACCGTCCAGATAATGAAAATTTAGTTTATGGTTAGGGTGAACTTTTTTTTTGTGCATCGCGAACTCTTTTTGAATATAGTAGCACTTTCGTGGGCATCATGTGGCGCCTTCCAAACAATGAAAAAATTGGTACTAGTTAGGGTGAACTTTATTTTTTTGTCGCGAACTCTTTTTGAATATACGGGCACTTTCGTGGTGGTCATTTGGCGCCTTCCAGATAATGAAAAATTTGGTACTAGTTAGGGTGAACTTTATTTATGTGCCTCGTGAACTCTTTTAGAATATACTGGCACTTTCGTGGGTCCTCATGTGGCGCCTCCCATGGCCCGTGCCGCCGCCCGCCAATCCAGCTACACCGCCGCCGTCCCTGGCGGCCGAGGCACACCAGCCACCTAGCTGCCTACCGCGGAGGAGCAGAGGCGCCAGAGCGCCGCCATCCCCGCCGCGACGTCCGGCTCGAGGGCGCTGGCCCGCTCCAGCCCCGCCCGAGCAGGAGGGCCCCGAGTCCCCGCCACCGCCGACGACGGGTAGACTTCGCTAGTCGTGCCCTCGGGCGGCAGCGAGGGACGAGGAGGAGGGGAAGGGGGCTGCCGGCGGGAAGTAGGGTTACCCCCCGGTCGCCATGCGAGGGCGACACGGGAGGACGGAGATGTGTGTGTGTGGTGGTGGGGAGGGGGGGTTCCATACTCGCATATAAAAGATCGAGAGAGAATGATTTTGTCTTTTACGATGTGCCAATGACCATCCTTTCGCCCGTAGCCCATGCTATATAATGTTGCGCGCTGTATCGAACGTGATCGTGGCAGTCTCTAGGGCTCACGAGTGCTCCTATGGTGGCATGCAATCATCTGTCGTACACCCAGCTCGACATCACTATAAGAAAACCAATGCCGGGCATTGAAATCATTCAACGTACATTGGGCCAAACGCCTCAACCCATCACCCTCCTTCTGTCGTTCGTAGTTCTGCAGTAGCAGCCATGTCCAGCGGTAGCTCTGCCTCATCTCGGTTTGTGAGAGCAGTAGGAGAGCTCCTCTCCCCTATGTCGGGAACCCGCTGGAGTATGAGCTAGCTGTTTTTTGCAGCTGCGGCGTGAAGGCAGCCCGCCTGATCGACCTTGTGGACAGACACCAACCCGGGCCGGAGATACCTGTCTTGCTCACGGGTGACAGTGAGCGTGCAGTTCATCTTTTTCCTGACGCGGGGCTTGGTCAATGGGCGACGACATGTGTGCAAAGCCGAGCTTTGTAATGGATGCATGTTTGCCGCGGTCCTCTCTGGCACTGGCTCGATCCCAAGCTGAGCACGTACATGCGTGAGCTTTTGGTGGATCTGCGTGACAAGATCCGTCTGCTGGAGGAGGAGAACGGCGTACACCGACAGTCCCGCCTTCTGAAACAACAGTTCTGACCAGCAGCGTGACCGGAGTTGGCGTTCCTATCTACGCACCGCTGATTTTTTCGGTTGTGTTGTTCGCTGTGGCTGGCTTTGCCTCGCGCATGTCGGTCGGTTGATCTACCAATACGTGTCGTGGTTGTTTGTTCGATGATTTTAAGCTTAAACTAGAAGTGTTAGTCAAGAGGAGTACTAGTACTAATCTTGTGGACCACAAAATAAATTGGCTTAAAGCCATCCCTAGAGTTTGAGTGGATCAACTCGGACTAAATCAATGGATCAACAATGAAAGAATAACTACAAATAAATTGCTTGTCGTCCTCTGTCCGGCCTGAGCAATCAAAAAGTATAAGGGAGGAAATATCAACTATATCGAGCAATCCATAATAGTAGTACATCCAAAAACCCGATGTCCCACCTTATCAAACCAGACCTTCCAAATCTAAACTCGCCATCAAACACACATAATAGGCACATCATCTTGTTAGCATATCGATTAGTGAGTAGCTGAACATGTTGAGAGAGAGAGAGAGGCGTAGGTACAGCTGAAAATTGGACCAAAGCGTTAGAAAGTTAAATTGTAGTATTGCATGTTGCAATCTCAAGAAGGGGAAAATAAATAAATAAAGAATAAAAAGGCGCACAGGAATATATTGGGCAGAAACAAGAATAGAACAAACAAGACAATCATTTTGGACGGATGGGTCTGGTACTCCTGGTTGGTTCGAGCCGCTTACCTCAGGTCACCTCGAGGCGACCACGAGTAGTCGAGTAGAAACCCGGCTTTCTCTACCATTCAAGTGTGGGTGCCTGAGAAGGACGAAAAGCCCCATTGATGTATCCAACGCAGCCGAGGGGAGGACAAAGTTGGGGGTGTGCAGCAGCACCTCGCGCCGTTGACGACTGTGGACTGCCTGCACCAGAGAACCTCTCCACGAGTGCGGAAGGAAATCAGATTACACGGTCTGGCTCCATCACTCACCTGCACTCGGCTGCTCGTTCCATGGGCGTCGCGACCGCATGGAGCTCCTCCTCCGCGTGCAGCTCTCCTCTGTCTACTGGACTTGATTTCGCTGTGCCGCCTCCTCGGGGAGATCTTGGCCACGACAGAAGTGGTTGTGGCACCGTCGACGGGTCAAGAGGATGGCGTAGCAGTGGAGGAAAAAAGAGCCCGATCTCGATGTACTCTGTTAGGGAGGGCAGCAGGCGCATGGTCAGCTGGGCTCCATCCGAGAGCGGTGGTGATGAGTGATGGAGAGGAAGGGCACGGGGACAGAGTGAGCTTTGTGAGTCTCAACACTTTGCTATATGTATAGCAAGTTATTTTATTGCATATGGCTCAGTACAACTAGATTGGTTGGTTTTGCTAGGTGCTTCATTTGAATGTCACACACACACTTTGCTAGACTTAATGTAAATGTCAAAAAAAAAAGAGGAAGATTTAACACCTCCATACCAAACCACATGTCCAATGGTTTGCCAAGGAGCTAGCTTGTACAGGTAAGACTTGGTGATGCCTTTAAAAAACCTCAGGCAGATACGACCAAAAAAGTTCACATGGGCCAGCTGGGGTAATTGTTTTGAATAAATTTATGGAGATGTATCAACATGGCAAAGTCAGAAGCTGCTACACACCCTGCCGTTGGAGCCGACGGTTCTCCAGATTCATATTGGAGCTGTTTGAGCTGAACGCTAGTCATCACTGCGTGCTCCACTGCCATCCTGGCAGCCTAGTGCACGCGCAGCACCGTAGCGTTGCTGGCAGCGTGGGTCATCTTCCTCTATAAGAGGATATAAACATCAAATGATTAATAACACAAAAAATGCTTATGATGTAAGAGGAGGGACCAGATCCCAACACAAATGTGCGCTCGTGATTGCAGCCGTCCCAGCGAAGTTTCATGGGTTTGCTTTTTCCTATATATATGTACATAAACACTATTTTGATCACGGGATCAGAATAATATTTTGATCACAACCTGAACTGCCTGACTAACGCGCCTGAACTTCCCTCTGTACGAACCCGACCTTCGAGCTATCTTCGCAACCGTGGCTTCCCTCGCGAATTATTCTTGTTAGTCGTGTTCTATATGATGTTAGTGTAATCTAGAAACATATTTTAGCAACTAAATACCAGTTTTAAATAGGAATCTCGCTTGTTGGCGGATTTTACTCTTGGGTCGTGATGAAATTGCGTTTTTTGCAATTTTACTGCCTGAGTTGTTCGACCTGAACTTCTCCCAGTGCTAGGTTGAACTTCCGCCAACATTGCCCAAATGGGGCTTGCGATATACCGTTGGAAAGCTATGGACACCAGTATCATGACCCAAGTTAAATTTTTGGCAAAATGTAAGCAGTTTAAGAGCAGTTTTGAAAACCGTTTTTCTACATACAAAAACGTGAATCGTATTTTCCATCGCATTTCTAAACCGTTTATCGGATTGAGGCAAATAATATGGCGCTAGAAATCTGCTGCAAAACCTCTCCTTCCACATGTTGAAAGTTTTCTCTAATTCCCACCGGTTAAAGTGTAATTTGGAAAATCATAAAATTTCGCAAACCGAACAGCCGAGTTCGTATTTTCGATGTCATTTCTAAACGGCTAATCCAATTGAGGCAAATGATATGGCGTTGGAAAGCTTATGAAAATGCGCTACTTATTCATGTAGAAAGTTTTCTAATTTTAAACTATTTAAGAGTAATTTAGAAAACGGTACAAGTTCCACCGAGTTTGTATTTTCGATCTATTTTTTTAACCGTATGTCCGAATGCAGCAAATGATATGGCGTTAGAAAGCTTGAGGAAATGCAAAACTTTTTGGTCCCAATTCCTTATTGTTTTCATTCAATTTTGAAAACGGCTAAAAACGTATTTTCAGCATAATTTCTACAAACTTTATCGGAATGGGGCAAATAATATACCGTTGAAAAGCTATGAAAAATGGAAAACTTTTTCCCGTTGATGGTTTTCTGTGATTCCTAGCCGTTTTCAAGTAATTTCAAAAATGGCGAGATCATTCGTTCTGTCTTTATCGTGAAACAGATTCTTCGAAAATGCACCACGTGAAGAACCTGAACTTCTCGGCATGTCTACTTGAACTTCACTCTGTTTTTCATGTGCTTTTTTTGCTCGTAGATCTCCATCCACTCCTCGTAGCTCTCCATCCACTCACCGAGATATACCAATGGAAAGCTGTGTTAAACACGCAACTTTCCCGTGTTGATCATTTTTTCGTACTCGCGACGATTTTAAAAGTTTTTCATCTGATATTCATTCAGTGTAGTAGGTGAACTTCCTGCTGTTTTGACGTTGAACTTCTGTGACGTATTTTTCATTTGTAAATTTCTCATCCATTCGTCAAGTGTTACACAAATGGTATTTTTTTGTATAAACCTGTCTCACAATATTTTTTTAACTTTCTCCGATGGAGGACTTGAACTTATATCAGCAAACTTTTAGTCTTTGCTTTTTTTATTATTTTTAATACAAAATGCACACAGTGTAGTACGTGAACTTCTGACAGTTATCAAGCTGAACTTCTCTCGGGTACATGAAAATATCTGAGTTTTTTATGAATATTAATCTGAATTTCTTAATCTTTTTTATGAAATTTTGAAGCGCTCTATTTTTAAAAGTTGAACTTCTTGTTATTTAATTTTTGAACTTCTTGTTTCCATTCTTTAATAACGAGGAAAATCTGAGTTTTCTATAATCATCGAACTTCTCCATCTTTTTAATTTGGACTTCCTGGTTTTATTTCTTAATCCTTTTTATGAAATTTTGAAGCGCTCTATTTTTAAATGTTGAATTTCTTGTTTCCATTCTTTAGTAACGAGGAAAATCTGAATTTTCTATAATCATCGAACTTCTCCATCTTTTTAATTTGGACTTCCTGGTTTTATTTCTTAATCTTTTTTATGAAATTTTGAAGCGCTCTAATTTTAAAAATTGAACTTCTTGTTATTTAATTTTTAAACTTCTTGTTTCCATTCTTTAATAACGAGGACAATCTGAGTTTTCTATAATCATCGAACTTCTCCATCTTTTTAATTTGGACTTCCTGGTTTTATTTCTTTTAATAATGAAAAATCCAACTTTTTGATAGACATCGAGCCGCTCCATTTTTAAATTTGAACTTCTAGGTTTATTTTAACAGAGAAAATCTTTTTTTATAAAATTGCCCAGGCCCTAAACCCTAAACCAGGAAGGGAAGAAGGCCACGACGGCAGAGAAAGTGAGCCTATATAGGTTGAACTATACTTCGTTTTTCAAATTTGAACTTCATGGTTTTATTCTTTAGTGTTGAAGAAAATCATTTTGGACTTCTTGTTTTTATTCTTTAGTAATGTGGAAAATCTGTGTTTTTTATAAACATTAAATTGCTCTATCTTATAATTTGGACTTCTTGTTTTATTTTCCATTAACGACAAAAATCCAAGTTTTGTAATAAATTAAAAACATTGAACCACTCCCTTATTTTAATTTGACTTTCTAGGTTTTTTTAGAAATGGAAGAATTCTTTTTTATAACTTCAAATTTAAGATGGGGAAAATCCTTTTTATATATGAGGGAGATCACGGGACTTGAACGGCCTGGGTTCACCAATTTGAACTTCAAGAAAAGTTGAAAATTAATTATTTACTCGGCTTTTTGCAAACAAGGGATGTCTCGACGTATGCCAAGTCATTTTTTTCATATGCTTAACACAGAAACAATGGAACAAGAAGAAACATATTTTCAATTATTCTCTCGGCTTATTGCCATACCAACAAAGACATGTTGTATCTCTTATTTCTCACCACTCGGAACAAAAAAGGTAGAAAACACATTTTTTGGGGGATGGTCGGTGCTCCCTCAAGCTTGGGGAAATAACTACAGGAGAACCAAAACTGATTTTTTTATGTTGGCACTTCAGGTGAAATGAAAACACATGCTCCCTTTTTTCATCAAGTAGGATAACACAGCAGACATCAATGGGCGTCTGTGCTCATCTTTTTTTTCCTAGTTTTTGGCGAAGTTCGATTTTTTGCCTACAGATTTGTAGTAGCATAGTAGGGCAAGCATCAACAACCATATTTCGGGGGCGCCGATGACCAAAAGTATGAAATCAAAACTATGAGGCCCAGATCTCGTGGGAGCATGGCAGCAGTGTGGTTTCGGGGACGCTACAACTGTGAACCTCTAGTGGCGGCGTAGTTGAACGGCCCAGAGGTGGCGCCGATGAACGCCATGCTGCAGTGGTGGAGCCCCACCGGTAGGAGGTTGCACGGTGGTGTGGGAGACTCTGCCGGCAGAATCATCAGGGAGATGGAGGACAGTCGTGGATCCACCGGGGGCTGCCACAAAGAAAAAGTAATGATGTATTAGCAAAAAAAGATTGGATAAATTAAGGCATGTCATTTTAGGAAAATGAATGAAAGTTTGCTTTGCATAATTGCTCTGACAAAATCAATTTCCTAATGTCTGATAACTACTTTTTGTAACGCAGGTTCAATTTTTAGTAAATGTACGCACTCATCCAAGAAACAAAGTAGTATACCTCAATTATCTGTAGCTCAAGTTCCACAAATCACCAGCCCTTGTATTTCCAGTGCAAGTTTATTACCTGATCTCCTAACCCAAGTAACTGTAAAAGCTTCAAAGGATTGCAAGATCCTCTTCACGTCCTCAATGATTGGCCCTACAGCCGATAGATTGATCGCCATGTATTTTAAGCATAGCTGCAATTCCTTTGTTGTCCAACTCCACATGGACACGAGAAACTCCAGTCTGGGCTGCGAGAAGCACTCCGAGAAACTCCAGTCTGGGCTGCGAGAAGCACTCCGTTGCGACAGGCTAGCACCTCGGTGAGTTCAGGGTCTACAACTCCCGGGAAAGCAAAGGACGCCCCACCCCTAAAAGCTCCGTCAGGATCGCGTAGAACCACTCCGCCACCACCTCTCTCTCTCTGAATTTCTACAGCGCTCCTTCCACATTCGCTTTGAGCCACCCAGGTTCAGGTGGTGCCCATTTCACAGCCAGTGCTGGTGCCTGAGCTTCTTTTTGGTGATCATGGACTGATGCCCACTCCAAGACATGCACAAACATTGAATCAGCAACAGTTGCTGCTCCAACATGACCTGGTTAAAGAAGTTCAGTGCATCCCTGGCGTGCAGCTTCTTGCGCCCCTTCTCCATCTCTTCCTAGGTCGTTTACCATATGGCTTCTCAGGCACTACAGAGTTGAGGGTGCACGTTCGCACGGAGGAACAACCTGGACTTCTGAACTGTTGTAGAACAGAAAAATATACATGCAATTCAGCCGCAAGCTCCTCAAAATTGTAACAAGTCCAGCACGTTACAGTAGCGATTATACAGGTAAAGAAAGGTTCACAGAGAGGATACCGGGGAGGCGTGGTCGTGCTGTGCTACTCGCCGAAGTTGGACGTCGCCATCAGAATTCTAAACTTCTAGGGGGCAGCGGCTGCTGCTTGATGAGGAACCAAAAATGGCCTCGCTGTTATCGGTGTGGCCAGCGTGGCACGCGAGGTGGTCCGCGTCTGCCTACATGCGACGGGGGGAGCGGTGCCTGACCTCTGCCGGTGGCATCCTCGGGGAGGCGGAGGGTGCAGATCGCAGGTGGGATCTCCGCGGCGCGTAACAAATACGAGATGCAGGCAGCGGCGCGCGGCAGGTTGCATAGGAAGGGAAGGAAGGTCGAGCCGGAGGAGGGGGGAGGTCGCGTCGGAGTGGCAGAGGTGGTCGGGGTGGAGGGCGGTGGCGGAGGTGGTCGGGGTGGAGGGTGGAGGGGGGCGCAGGGGGTGGTCGGGGCGGTGCCTGCGGTGGTCGTAGGCGGCGGAGGAGGACGTCGGGGCTGGAGCTGGCAGGTTGTGCGGTGGTGGCGTTCGATTCAGGCGGAGGTTCGGTGGTGAGGGGATCGGGGGAAGGCGGGGATTGGGATTGGGGAAGTGGTGGGTCGATCTATTCGGGTCGTAGGGGGTGGTGGTTTCTTTTTTTCTTCTCGGCGGGTTCCGCAGTTCGGGAACATATTCATCGGGCCCTATATAGGGCCGACCAGGATTCGAATAACTGTTCTGATCCTGGCATCAGAATAACGCTACTCTATATATATATCGCGCTATTCAATCACTCTGGGTGAGGAATAGTTATTCTTCACCCTCTTTTTATTTTAACATTAATGCATCGTATTTTTACGTTTCAAAATTTTTGTATCTTTTTATTTTAACATCAATGCACCGTATTTTTACGTTTCAAAATTTTTGTATTATTTCATACATAAAGAGAGGACGTAAGAAATTATGTACTCACCGTAAAAAATAATTTATGTTACGTAAAATCACGAATGTAAAAACATAGTATAAAACATACATAAAATATGATTTTGCTGGTCTTATAACCTATATTTTTATTTTTTTATACCAAATTTTACATATTTAATCAATATGCATGTAACTATTTATATTCTAAACGTAATTTATTTAAGAACGATCGTAAGATTATCTCGGATGAAGAATAACTTATTCGCGCACTCGATTGATGAATAGTAACACTATATCTATCTATATATATATATATATATATATATATATATATATATATATATATATATATAGGTGGGTCTATTATGATAACATCCTTTAAAAGTCTTATTCTGCACATTACCTTCTTATTCTGCTAACACCTAGGTACCGTCCAACGCCCGCGAACTGAACCACCTAGCCCGACACCACGGCACCACCCCACCTCTCTCCCGCGCCGCCTTCGCCTCACCCCGCCCCTGTCCACCTTCTGCGGCGCCGCCTCCGCCTCGCACCGCCCCGCCCCCGTCCACCTTCTATCGCATCGCCGCCGTCCCGCCCTTCCCCGTCCACCTTCTGCCGCGCTGCCACAGCGCCACCACCCAAACTCCGGGCCATCCGCGTCGCGCGGCACGACCCCCGCCGCCACCGATCACCGACACCTTCCCCTCGTTAGCCGTGCCTCTAGTTCGGCCGTAGGCTGCTCCCCCGCAGCGGGCCGGCGACGGGATCGACCCGTCCCAGCCACCCGACGACGGATCCGACCCGGCACGGTGCTCCAGGGGACATCATCTTCGACTCTGGTGAGTTCCACGGCCGCCGCACTGCCGTTAGCCTGCCTGGCTTCTCTCTGGATCTCCCCGGCCTTCTTCTCTGTCTCCTGGTGGGCGGCAAAAAATACTGCGGGCACGAGCTGCATCTGGTCCGCCGTTGTCCCCCTGCAGGATCCATCCGCCTTCCTGCTGGATCCGAGCCTGCTCACCAGCATTAGCCTATGTGGCAGGCAAGCCAAAGCCACGGGATGCTGGATCTAGCTCCCCCCACGGCCTCTGCTCGCGCAACCCATGGAGCCCAGGCCTCGCCAACCGGAGCGCCCCATCTGAAGCTCTCCACCGTACTCCATGCAGTTCGTCGGTGGTAGGAGCGGGCGCGGGGGGTTGGGGTGTAGGCCTGGTGGGAGCTGCGGTACCCAGATCGACCTCAACAATGCAGTACGCCGGAGCAGCTTGTGCAGCTGCAGCTCGGCCGCATGGCATGGCTGCCGCTCGATCTGGGCAGACCAGAGAGGAGCACGCCGCGAGATCCCCTTCCTCATCTCTTGCGGCGGCTATGACAAAGCCCTGCACCAAATCCCATCTTGGCCGCTCGTCCGGTGCCGGCAATATTTTGGTTTCTGCAGTTCTGTACCCACTGTTGCTGCAACACGGGCACTTGGTGTGTTGTGTTTTCCTTCTTCCAGTTTTGCAGTGAACCTCCACGAGATGCATCGACACTTGCACTACATTTCGCCGTCGCCTGCGGTTCACTACACTTGGCCTTGCAGCAGGGCAGCCTGCTCGTCCCTCGCAGGAGCAGCACGGTCATGGCGATGCAGTGCACTGCGATTCCGCGTGGAGCAGCACGGTCATGGCGATGCAGTACACCGCGATTCCGCTTGTAGTGCATTTTTTTGAAAGTGCAATCAGTTTGTGTAAAAAGAATATGTTTCATTACCCCTATGTACGAAGTGCAATTTCTTTCCTGTGTTTCAGAGAATCAGTCGACTATATCAACACCTGCGGTGCGTTTGGTTTTTCGGATGTGGTTCACTTTTGAGAGTGATGCCGTTCACTTGTGCCCAAAAATGAAAGTGCTAAAAATTTAGCGCAACAACAAAGATAGTAATGAGGTTCACTTCGATATATGTTGCGGTTCATTTGCCTCCTCTATGCGGTCCACTCTCGTTCACAAAAAAATGAAAAAAAGACAACAAAACTCGTTTGATAAAAATTTACGTTTGAGAAAAGAAATTATACAGTCCGCTAGTCCGTCTGATGCAGTGCGGTTTTCAGTCTAAAGGTAGTGCGGTATTCTTCCTCGTCTTAAAAAAATTACATCCCACGAAAAAGAAACCATGCAGTTCTCTTACCCGTCTGATGCAGTGCGGTTTTTCATCCGATGCAGTGCGGTTTTCAGTCGGATGAAATACGCACGTCGATTTGTCTGTCGCGAAAAACAGAGTGTCCCCGTTTTGGTAAATTCGAAATTCCTTTTAAACCGTAAAGAATTAGAGAGAGTGTTCTACATGAAAAAGTTGTGCCTCATAGATATCTTTCCGACGGCGTATCGATTGAATCTTTCCGACCAGCGGTTTGTAAAAATTTCGCGAAAAACCGCAGCTGCCACTCATCGTCTGCCACACAATTTTCAAAATTAACTTAAACCCGTAAGGAATCTAAAAATCATTGAAACATATGAAAGTTGCGCCTCATTCTTAGCTTTCCAACGGCGTATCACACGCCTCGTTTCAACAAACGATTCAAAAATTGGAGCGAAAACAGTACCGAAAATTTGAATTTTTTTGAAAAACAGAATTCCGCGATTTATTAAATTTGAAACTGCTCGTACACCGTAATGAATTAGAGGAAATGATAGATATGAGAAATAGGCACCTCGATGATATCTTTCCAACGGTGTATCATTTGCTTCGTTTCGACGAGCGGTTTAGAAGAAATCGCGAAAAAACGCTCGCTGCCACTCGTCATGGCCCGCACCATTTTCAAAACTGCCCTTAAACCGTGTGTAACCTCGAAAAGTGTTCAACATGGCGAAGTTGCGCCTAATCCATATCTTTTCAACGGTATATTACATGCCTCATTTTGATTAACGGTTAAAAACCTAGAGCGAAAAACAGTACCAAAAAACAACGCGTGCAGCTTTTTTCCGATGAGAAGTTCACTCGTGAGTATCTGCAAAGACACTTGGTTCAATAATGACGTGCACTTGCATTGAGCGTGCAGTCGGAAGTGTTATCAGAATAGTTATTCGCTAATATTAGCAGAATAGACCGTATATATATATATATATATATATATATATATATATATATATATATATATATATATATATATATATATATATATATATATATATATATATTTCATTGGTGGTCAAATATACCTATCTTTCATTGGGTCAAAGTGATGGAGGACAACCTCGCAGACCCACAGATGGAAGCGCCGCATGCGAGTGAGTTCCTGATACGTCTCCAACGTATCTATATTTTTTACTGTTTCATGCTATTATATTATCTATCTTGGATGCTTTATATGCATTTATATGCTATTTTATATGATTTTTTGGACTAACCTATTAACCTAGAGCCAGTGCCAGTTTTTGTTTTTTCCTTGTTTTTGAACTTCGCACAAAACAAATATCAAACGGAGTCCAATTGACCTGAAACTTTACGATGATTGTTTTTTGACCAAAAGAAGCTCACGGAGTACCAGAGATGCACCAGAGGAGTCCCGAGGCCTCCACAAGGGTGGAGGGCGCCCCCACCCCCCTAGGGCGCTCCCTTTGACCTTGTGGGCCCCTCATGGACTCCCCTGACTTGTTCTCGACTCCAACACCTCTTACATATCCCAAAACCTCCAAAACAGAACCTAGATCGGGAGTTCCGCCGCCGCAAGCCTCTGTAGCCACCAAAAACCAATCGGGACCCTGTTCTAGCACCCTGCCGGAGGGGGAAATCATTACCGGTGGCCATCTTCATCATCCCGGCGCTCTCCATGATGAGGAGGGAGTAGTTCACCCTCGGGGCTGAGGGTATGTACCAGTAGCTATGTGTTTGATCTCTCTCTCTCTCTCTCTCTCTCTCTCTCTCTCTCTTGTGTTCTTGATTTGGCACGATCTTGATGTACCGTGAGCTTTGCTATTATAGTGGGATCTTATGATGTTTCTCCACCTCTACCTTCTTGTAATGGATTGAGTTTTCCCTTTGAAGTGATCTTATCGGATTGAGTGTTTAAGGATTTGAGAACACTTGATGTATGTCTTGCATGTGCTTATCTATAGTGACAATGGGATATTCATGTGATCTACTTGATGTATGCTTTGGTGATCAACTTGCGCGTTCTGTGACCTTGTGAACTTATGCATAGGGGTTGGCACACGTTTTTTTCTTGACTCTCCGTTAGAAACTTTGGGGCACTCTTTGAAGTTCTTTGTGTTGGTTCGAATAGATGAATCTGAGATTGTGTGATGCATATTGTATAATCAAACCTGCGGATACTTGTGGTGACATTGGAGTATCTAGGTGACATTAGGGTTTTGGTTGATGTGTGTCTTAAGGTGTTATTTCAGTACGAACTCTAGGGTTGTTTGTGAAACTTATAGGAATAGTCCAGTAGATCGATCAGAAAGAATAACTTTGAGGTGGTTTTGTGCCCTACAATAATCTCTTCGTTTGTTCTCCGCTATTAGTGACTTTGGAGTGACCCTTTTTTTCACGTTGAGGGATTGTTATATGATCTAATTATGTATCATTGTTGAGAGAACTTGCACTAGTGAATGTATGGACCTTAGGCCTTGTTTTGAAGCATTGCAATACCGTTTTTGCTCACTTTTACTACTAGTTACCTTGTTGTTTTTATATTTTCAGATTACAAAAAACTATATCTACCATCCATATTGCACTTGTATCACCATCTCTTCACCGAACTAGTGCACCTATACAATTTACCAATGTATTGAGTGTGTTGGAGACACAAGAGACTCTTTGTTATTTGGTTGTAGGGTTGTTTGAAATAGACCATCTTCATCCTATGCCTCCCATGGATTGATAAACCTTAGGTCATCCACTTGAGGGAAATTTTCTACTGTCCTACAAAACTCTGCACTTGGAGGCCCAACAACGTCTACAAGAAGAAGGTTGCGTAGTAGACATCAAGCACTTTTCTGGCACCGTTGCCGGGCAGGATAGGTAAGTGGCACTAACACCCCGCCAACTAAGCTCTTTTCTGGCGCCGTTGCCGGGGAGGTTAGTGCTTGAAGGTATATCTTTAGATCTTGCAATCGAATCTTTTAGTTTCTTGTTTTATCACTAGTTCAGTTTATAAAAAAATTACAAAAAAATGGAATTGAGGTTGCCTCATATGCTTCATCTTTATCATGTCTTTCGTGAAAATAAGGATTCAGAAAATTGTGCTCAAGCGCTAGAAGAAGAAGTCTGTAAAATGTTTGGCACTAAATCTTTGATTGATGAGCATGATTGCAATGTTGTTAGTATGAATTCTTTGAATATCCATGATGCTAATGATATGCAAAGCCACAAGCTTGGGGATGCTATGTTTGATGAAGATGATATTTTTTGTCCCCCAAGTTTTGATGAGCAAATTTATTATGATGATATCATGCCTCCTATTTATGATGATTATATTGTTGAAAGTGGGTTTGGAAGAGTTTCAACTTTAGGAAGTAATGATACCACTATTTTGGAGGGTGTTGAATTTTATTTTGATAATTATGAAAGTGGATTTGGAGAGGTCATGACTTTATTTAGTGACGAATCCACTATTTCGGAAGAGGCTCCAATTGATTATGAGAACAAAGTTGCTATCTATAATGATTATTGTGATGACATGTATGCTATAAAGAATAATGATAACCATGAACTTGTCATCATGATTTTAATTTTCAATTGGATTATGCCTCACATGATTGTTATTTTGTTGAGTTTGCTCCCACTACTATTGATGAGTATAAATTTTCTTATGTGGTGAGTAGTAAAATTTATATTCTTATGGATTATGAAAATAATGCTTTATGTGATAGTTATATTGTTGAATTCATTCATGATGCTACTGAAAATTATTATCAGGGAGGAATATATGCTTGTAGGAGTTGCAGTAATATCAAGTTTCCTCTCTATGTGTTGCAAATCTTGATGTCATGCTTGTTTTGCCTTCCTATGCTAGTTGATTCTTGTTCCCATAAATCGTTTTCTCACAAAATCCCTATGCATAGGAAGTGGGTTAGACTTAAATGTGCTTGTCATATGCTTCATGTTGCTCTCTTTGTGTTTCAATTCTTATCTTTTATGTGAGCATCATTGAAATCATCATGCCTAGCTAGAAAGGCATTAAAGAAAAGCGCTTGTTGGGAGACAACCCAACACCATTACCTATTGTTTTTTTGTGTTCTCATGATTATGATACTGTAGTAATCATGTTTTATAGCTTTTGTTTCAATAAAGTGCCAAGTAAGACCTTTGGGATGGCTTATGGTGATAGTTGATTTGATTTTGCTGAAAAACAGAAACTTTTACGCTCACGAAAACAATTCTCATTTCTAGCTGAAGAGTGATTTTTAGTTTATTATTTTTGCATAATATTAATAGACAAATTGCTTAGGACTTCCGAATTTCTCAGGATTTTTGGAGTTATAGAAGTATGATTTCAATTCAGATCTTTACAGACTATTCTGTTTTTGATAGATTCTGTTTTCGGTGCATAGTTTGCTTGTTTTCTAGTTTCTATGGCTTATACTGCTTAATATAAATTGTAGAAATGATAG
Source organism: Aegilops longissima (assembly GCA_021605205.1). Classification (NCBI taxonomy): domain Eukaryota; kingdom Viridiplantae; phylum Streptophyta; class Magnoliopsida; order Poales; family Poaceae; genus Aegilops; species Aegilops longissima. The sequence goes on from CM038681.1 coordinate 369,941,364, forward strand.
GGTACAGTAGGCATCATGTGATAAAAATTATGAATCTTGTCTTGACATTACCAAAGTGAATGATTTGTTTTATTATACTAACAGAGCTTACGAGTTTTCTGTTGAGTTTTATGTTGTGAACTTTTCAAATTTTGGGTAAAGTTTTGATGGACTATGGAATAAGGAGTGGAAAGAGCCTAATCATGGGGATGCCCAATGCACCCAAGGTAATATTCAAGGAGAACCAAGCATCTAAGCTTGGGGATGCCCCAGATGGCATCCCTCTTTCGTCTTCAATCCGTCGGTAACTTTACTTGGAGCTATATTTTTATTCAAAACATGATATGTGTTTTGCTTGGAGCATCATTTTCTTTTATTAGGATTTTCTTTATGTTATTTAGAGTAATGTTTTTCATATTTTAGTTCAATAAATAAAAGTCAAGTAGAGCCTTTACCATGCTTATTTTGAAAGTCCATATGTTGCTGTTTTAAAAACAGAAAGTTTGTTGTTATGTTTTAAATATTTGTGAATAGTCAGAACATGATAAAACCCTTAAATTTTTACACAATGAGAAACAACCAATTTTCTACAGTGTGGTATTTTTTGAGAATTTTTGGAGTTAGGGAAGTATGATTCCTCTAGCATTCGCATTCTTTACAGACTGTTCTGTTTAGACAGATTGTTGTTATGTTTGCATATGTTTGCTTGTTTAATGATTCTATTTGAGGATAGGAGTATTAAATATGCAGAGGCATTTAGTAGGCAATATCAAATAATAATTTTTAGTGATTTTCTACAGTAGATAATGATAAGGTTTTGCATGGATTTATTCTAACCTATCTCATGAGTTCTTGTTGAGTTTTGTGTGGATAAAGTTTTTATGGTTTAGGGAAACCGCAATATGAAAGGAATTAAGGAGAAACAACATCTCAAGCTTGGGGATGCCCAAGGCATCCCTAATTAATATTTCAAGAAGTCTCAAGCATCTAAGCTTGGGGATGCCCCGGTTGGCATCCCACCTTTCTTCTTCAACAATGATCGGTTAGTTTTGGTTGAACCTAAGTTTTTGCTTCTTCACATGATTTGTGATATCCTTGCAATGTCATTTTATTTTGTTTTGCTTTGTTGTTTGAATAAAGTAATTAAGATCTGAAATTTTATTTATGAGAAGGAGTTTTCACATAGTTATATAATTTTTCAACTACTCATTGATCTTTACTTTTATCTTTTGGAGTAGTTTGTTATTTGCTCTAGTGCTTCACTTATATCTTTTTAGAGCACGGCGGTGGTTTTGTTTTATGGAAATTTATGAACTCTTGCACTTCACTTATATTATTTTGAGAGTCTTTAAAACAACATGATAATTTGCTTTGGTTATATATTTAGTCCTAATATGATAGGCATCCAAGAGGGATATAATAAAAACTTTCATATAAAGGGCATTGAATACTACGAGAAGTTTGATTCCTTATGATTGTTTTGAGATATGAAGATGGTGATATTAGAGTCAAACTACTGAGTAATTGTGAATTTGAGAAGTACTTGTGTTAAGGTTTGTGAGTCCAATAGCATGCACGTATGGTGAACCGTTATGTAACGAAGTTGGAGCATGAGATATTTTTTGATTGTCTTCCTTATGAGTGGCGGTCGGGGATGAGCGATGGTGTTTTCCTACCAATCTATCCCCCTAGGAGCATGAGCGTAGTACTTTGTTTCGATGACTAATAGATTTTTGCAATAAGTATGTGAGTTCTTTATGACTAATGTTGGGTCCATGGATTATACGCACTCTCACCCTTCCACCATTTTTAGCCTCTCTAGTGACGCGCAACTTTCGCCGGTACCATAAACCCACCATATACCTTCCTCAAAACAGCCACCATACCTACCTATTATGGCATTTCCATAGCCATTCCAAGATATATTGCCATGCAACTTTCGACGATTCCCTTTTATTATGACACGCATCATCATTGTCATATTGCTTTGCATGATCATGTAGTTTACATCGTAGTTGTGGCAAAGCCACCGTTCATAATTCTTTCATACATGTCACTCTTGATTCATTGCACATCACGGTACACCGCCGGAGGCATTCATGTAGAGTCATATTCTGTTCTAAGTATCAAGTTGTAATTCTTGAATTGTAAAGTAAATAAAAGTGTGATGATGTTCATTATTAGAGCATTGCCCCATGTGAGGAAAAAAAGAGGAAATGCCAAAAAAGAGAAGGCACAAAAAAACAAAAAAATGAGAGAAAAAGAGAGAAGGGGCAATGCTACTATCCTTTTTCCACACTTGTGCTTCAAAGGAGCACCATGATCTTCATGATAGAGAGTCTCACGTGTTGTCACTTTCATATACTAGTGTGAATTTTTCATTATTGAACTTGTCTTGTATATTCCAACGATGGGCTTCCTCAAGTTGCCCTAGGTCTTCGTGAGCAAGCAAGTTGGATGCACACCTACTTAGTTTCTTTTTGAGCTTTCATAAACTTATAGCTCTAGTGCATCCGTTGCATGGCAATCCCTACTCACTCACATTGATATCTTTTGATGGGCATCTCCATAGCCCGTTGATACGCCTAGTTGATGTGAGACTATCTCCTTCCTTTTGTATTCTCCACAACCACCATATTCTATTCCACCTATAGTGTTATGTCCATGGCTCACGCTCATGTATTGCGTCAAAGTTGAAAAGGTTTGAGAACATCAAAAGTATGAAGCAATTTCTTGGCTTGTCATCGGGGTTGCGCATGATTTGAGTATTTTGTGTGATGAAGATGGAGCATAGACAGACTATAGGATTTTGTAGGGATAAGCTTTCTTTGGCCATGTTATTTTGAGAAGACATAATTGCCTTGTTAGTATGCTTGAAGTATTATTGTTTTTATGTCAATATTGAACTTTTATTTTGAATCTTATGGATCTGAATATTCTTGCCACAATAAAGAAATTTACATTGATGAATATGGTAGGTAGAATTCCACAGCAAAAATTCTTTTTTTATCATTTACCTACTCGAGGACGAGCAGGAATTAAGCTTGGGGATGCTTGATACGTCTCCAACGTATCTATAATTTTTGATTGTTCCATGCAATTATATTATATATCTTTTATGTTTTATATACATTTATATGCTATTTTATATGATTTTTGGGACTAACCTAGAGCCCAGTGCCAGTTTCTATTTTTCCCCATGTTTTTGAGTTTCGCAGAAAAGGAATATCAAACGAAGTCCAATTGACCTGAAACTTTCCGACGATTGTTTTTGGACCAAAAGAAGACCACGGAGTACCGGAGATGCACCAGAGGAGTCCCGAGGCCTCCACAAGGTTGGAGGGCGACCTCACCCCCTAGGGCGCGCCCTCCGACCTTGTGGGCCCCTCGTGGACTCCCCTGACTTGTTCTCGACGCCAACACCTCTTATATATCCCAAAACCTCTAGAACAGAACCTAGATCGGGAGTTTCGCTGCCGCAAGCCTCTGTAGCCACCAAAAACCAATCGGGACCCTATTTCTGGCACCCTGCTGGAGGGGGAAATCATTACCGGTGGCCATCTTCATCATCCCGTCGCTCTCCATGATGAGGAGGGGGTAGTTCACCCTCGGGGCTGAGGGTATGTACCAATAGCTATGTGTTTGATCTCTCTCTCTCTCTCTCTCTCTCTCTCTCTCTCTCTCTCTCTCGTGTTCTTGATTTGGTACGATTTTGATGTACCGCGAGCTTTGCTATTATAGTTGGATCTTATGATATTTCTCCCCCTCTACCTTCTTGTAATGGATTGAATTTTCCCTTTGAAGTTATCTTATCGGATTGAGTGTTTAAGGATTTGAGAACACTTGATGTATGTCTTGCATGTGCTTATCTATGGTGACAATGGTATATTCACGTGATCTACTTGATGTATGCTTTGGTGATCAACTTGCGCGTTCTGTGACCTTGTGAACTTATGCATAGGGGTTGGCACACATTTTTGTCTTGAATCTCCGATAGAAACTTTGGGGCACTCTTTGAAGTTCTTTGTGTTGGTTCGAATAGATGAATCTGAGATTGTGTGATGCATATTGTATAATCAAACCTGCGGATACTTGTGGTGACATTGGAGTATTTAGGTGACATTAGGGTTTTGGTTGATGTGTGTCTTAAGGTGTTATTTCAGTACGAACTCTAGGGTTGTTTGTGACACTTATAGGAATAGTCCAGTAGATCGATCAGAAAGAATAAATTTGAGGTGGTTTCGTGCCCTACAATAATCTCTTCGTTTGTTCTCCGCTATTAGTGACTTTGGAGTGACTCTTTTTTGCATGTTGAGGGATTGTTATATGATCTAATTATGTATCATTGTTGAGAGAACTTGCACTAGTGAATGTATGAATCTTATGCCTTGTTTCTAAGCATTGCAATACCGTTTTTGCTCACTTCACTACTAGTTATGTTGCTGTTTTTATATTTTCAGATTAAAAAAACTATATCTACCATCCATATTGCACTTGTATCACCATCTCTTCGCCGAACTAGTGCACCTATACAATTTACCATTGTATTGGGTGTGTTGGGGACACAATAGACTCTTTGTTATTTGGTTGCAGGGTTGTTTGAGAGAGACCATCTTCATCCTACGCCTCCCAAAGATTGATAAACCTTAGGTCATCCACTTGAGGGAAATTTTCTACTGTCCTACAAAACTCTGCACTTGGAGGCCCAACAACGTCTAGAAGAAGATGGTTGCATAGTAGACATCTATTCCTACAGGGCAACCACCGCCTGCATGGTATTGTGTGATGTTTGAATACCAATGCACAACTTTGATGTGGCACATGCCTCAGGAACCGGAAAGTCCCCACATGGAGCGAGGTTATGACACACATATATATAGAGTATACATGTTGCCCCCTCTTTGACATTTACTACATACTCCTACCATGCATATAGGTAACACAAACCAAAAAAGAACCATCCTTGTTGGTCAAATTAATCTCTCTCTCTCTCTCTCTCTCTCTCTCTCTCTCTCTCTCTCGTTCAACCGATCGACGACGACCTCGTGGGCCCATAGAGAGAGTCACACGCGAGCGAGTGTCATAGGACAACCACCGCGTGCATGTGCCCGTGTGTTGTGTGATGTTCGAATACCCAATGCACAACTTTGACGTGGCACATGCTTCGCAAAACGGAAATGCACTACATAGTGGTTCATGATGCGTAGCCCCCTCACTTCGAGTCGGTGGGAGGGACTCATGTGTACGCACGTGCCCGAACTTTGATATGGAATCTCATCATGATCCACATCGTAACACACATGCCAAATATGAATCCACCTTCGGTCTGATGCCTCTCATTGTAGGTGGAAACTGGAAACCTTTGCGGGCTAACGAATGGGCACATCGCTACTAACCGCACGAGGGAGTGTTCGAGAGGACCACCAATGCATGCATGTGGCCTGAACATGTATGTATGAAAGGGCCGTGTAATGCTTTAAATAACCAATTCATGACTTTGATGTCGCATATATACTTGACTCACAAAATGATCAATAATCCCACGTCATGGAGGCTCGCGACTAGTAGTGTACTGATGGACCCCCCAACCCACACATAGAGACACACATCCCGCACCACCACCTCCACTCCGAGGCATGTCAAACTTTTTCTACAGTGAACATGTGACCAAAGGAGTGTCGTGTTAAAGGTCAAAAAATAGAGATCATTCGACCCGTTTTATACATTGATTGATTTCCTAGGGATTTAATGTGCAAAATTCAAATTTGAGCAACATGTGCACCAAAATGAATTGCAAAATCATATGTGTGTCCCTGGGTGCATGCTTTCCCCATGAAAGAAATTTCAAAACATCGAGAATGTTGATTTTTAAAATTCAGTAAATCCAAAACTTAGTTCAAAATCATGAAAATTATCGTGGTGTCATATATGGACAACAGTAGACTGTGATATTGTATTTTTCGTCAAATTTGAGACAAGTTTTGATATAATCTACTGACAAATGGGAGGTTGTTAATAACTGGCAACCAATAACTCATATGGCATATTTATTCGGATCGTGTGCGTTAGACCATGCCATGCTTTGGTTAAGCAGTAAAGCGGCAGAATGAATCATAAAAAACAAAAAAAATATGTGCCGCCATGCGCCCCGTGTGGCGTGCGAGTAGGTGTGAGTTGACGGGACGCATGCTAGCAGTCCGTCGCACAGTCAGACCGGGAGGCTGCTACCTCTTGTGCATGCGTTGGTTTTCCATTGAAGAGGAAAGGGTGATGCTGCAAAGTAGCGTAAGTATTTCCCTCAGTTTTTGAGAACCAAGGTATCAATCCAGTAGGAGACTACACGCAAATCGCCTAGTACCTGCACAAACAATCAAGAACCTTGCAACCAACGCGATAAAGGGGTTGTCAATCCCTTCACGGCCACTTGCAAAAGTGAGATATGATAAAGATAATAAGATAAATATTTTTGGTATTTTTGTTGTATAGATTGGAAAATAAAGATTGCAAAATAATAGTAAACTAGAATTGTAGATCGTAAACTTATATGATGTAAAATAGACCCAGGGGCCATAGGCTTCACTAGTGGCTTCTCTCAAGATAGCATATATTGCGGTGGGTGAACAAATTACTACCGAGCAATTGATAGAAAAGCGCATAGTTATGAGAATATCTAGGCATGATCATGAACATAGGCATCACATCTGTGTCAAGTAGACCGAAACGATTCTGCATCTACTACTATTACTCCACACATCGACCACTATCCAGCACTCATCTAGAGTATTAAGTTCCTAAGAACAGAGTAACGCATTAGGAAAGATGACATGATGTAGAGGGATAAACTCAAGCAATATGATATAAACCCCTTCTTTTTATCCTCGATGGCAACAATACAATACGTGTCGGTTCCCTTTCTGTCACTGGGATCGAGCACTGCAAGATTGAACCCAAAGCTAAGCACTTCTCCCATTGCAAGAAAGATCAATCTAGTAGGCCAAACTAAATCGATAATTCGAAGAGAATTGCAAAGATATTAAATCATGCATATAAGAATTCAGAGAAGAACCAAATATTGTTCATAGATAATCTTGATCAAAAACCCACAATTCATCGGATCTCGACAAACACACCGCAAAAAGTATTACATCGAATAGATATCCAAGAACATCGAGGACAACTTTGTATTGAGAACCAAAGAGAGAGAAGAAGCCATCTAGTTAATAACTATGGACCCGAAGGTCTGTGATAAACTACTCACACATCATCGGAGAGGCTATGGTGTTGATGTAGAAGCCCTCCGTGATCGAATCCCCTTCCGGCAGATCGCCGAAAAAGGCCCCAAGATGGGATCTCACGGGTACAGAATGTTGCGGCGGTGAAAAAGTGGTTTCATAGCTCCCTGTATGTTTTCATGGTATAAGAGTATATATAGGCGAAAGAAGTAGGTCGGTGGAGCTATGAGGGGCCCACGAGGGTGGGGGCGCGCCCTCCTGCCTCATCGCCGCTTCGTTGCTTCCTTGACGTCCACTCCAAGTCTCCTGGGTTGCGTTTGTTCCAAGAAAGATCCTCGCGAAGGTTTCGTTCCGTTTGGATTCCGTTTGATATTCCTTTTCTGCGAAACACTGAAATAGGCAAAAAACAGCAATTTGCACTGGGCCTTCGGTTAATAGGTTAGTCCCAAAAATAATATAAAAGAGCATATTAAAGCCCATTAAACATCCAAAACAGATAATATAATAGCATGGAACAATAAAAAATTATAGATACGTTGGAGACGTATCAAGCATCCCCAAGCTTAATTCCTGCTCGTCCTCAAGTAGGTAAATGATAAAAACAGAATTTTTGATGTGGAATGCTACCTAACATAATCTTCAATGTAATTTTCTTTATTGTGGCATGAATGTTCAGATCCGAAAGATTCAAGACAAAAGTTTAATATTGAGATAAAAATAATAATACTTCAAGCATACTAATCAAGCAATTATGTCCTGTCAAAATAACATAGCCAATGAATAGTTTTGCCATGCTTCATTTTCGTCACACAAAATGCTCTCATCAAGCCAAGAAATTGTTTCATACTTTGGTATTCTCAAACTTTTTCAACTTTCAAGCAATACATGAGCGTGAGCCATGGACATAGCACTATGGGTGGAATAGAATATGATGATGGAGGTTGTGTGGAGAAGACAAAAAAGGAGAAAGTCTCACATCTACGTGGATAATCAACGGGCTATGGAGATGCCCATTAATTGATGTCAATGTGAGGACTAGGGATTGCCATGCAACGGATGCACTAGAGCTATAAATGTACGAAAGCTCAACAAAAGAAACTAAGTGGGTGTGCATCCAACTTGCTTGCCCACGAAGACCTAGGGCATTTGAGGAAGCCCATTATTGGAATATACAAGCCAAGTTCTATAATGAAAAATTCCCACTAGTATATAAAAGTGACAAAATAAGAGACTCTCTATCATGAAGATCATGGTGCTACTTTGAAGCACAAGTGCGGAAAAAGGATAGTAGTAGCATTGTCCCTTCTCTCTTTTTCTCTCATTTTTTTGTTTGGCCTTTCTCTTTTTTGGCCTTTCTCTTTTTTTCCTCACACGGGACAAGGCTCTAATAATGATGATCATCACACTTCTATTTATTTACAACTCAAGGATTACAACTCGATACTAGAACAAAATATGACTCTCTATGAATGCCTCTGGCGGTGTACCAGGAAATGAACCAAGAGTGACATGTATGAAAAATTATGCATGGTGGACTTGCCACAAATACGATGTCAACTACATGATCATGCAAGGCAATATGACAATGATGAAGTGTGTCATAATAAACGGAACGGTGGAAAGTTGCATGGCAATATAACTCGGAATGGCTATGGAAATGCCATAATAGGTAGGTATGGTGGTTGTTTTGAGGAAGATATAAGGAGGCTTACGTGTGATAGAGTGTATCATATCACGGGGTTTGGATGCACCGGCGAAGTTTGCACCAACTCTCAAGGTGAGAAAGGGCAATTTACTGTACCGAAGAGGCTAGCAATGATGGAAGGGTGAGAGTGCGTATAATCCATGGACTCAACATTAGTCATAAAGAACTCACATACTTATTGCAAAAATCTACAAGTCATCAAAACCAAGCACTACGCGCATGCTCCTAGGGGAATAGATTGGTAGGAAAAGACCATCGCTCGTCCCCAACCGCCACTCATAAGGAGGACAATCAAAGAAACACCTCATGCTTCAAATTTGTTACACAATGTTTACTGTACGTGCATGCTACGGGACTTGCAAACCTCAACACAAGTATTTCTCAATTCCACAATTACTCAACTAGCACGACTCTAATATTACCATCTTCGTATCTCAAAAAAATCATCAAGTATCAAACTTCTCATATTATTCAATGCACTCTATATGGAAGTTTTTATTATACCCATCTTGGATGCCTATCATATTAGGACTAATTTTATAGCCAAAGCAAATTACCATGCTGTTCTAAAAGACTCTCAGAATAATATAAGTGAAGCATGAAAGATCAATAATTTCTATAAAATAAAACCACCACCGTGCTCTAAAAAGGTATAGGTGAAGCACTAGAGCAAAATTATCTAGCTCAAAAGATATAAGTGAAGCACATAGAGTATTCTAATAAATTCCGATTCATGTGTGTCTCTCCAAAAGGTGTGTACAGCAAGGATGATTGTGGTAAACTAAAAAGCAAAGACTCAAATCATACAAGACGCTCGAAGCAAAAATCATATCATGTGGTGAATAAAAATATAGCCTCAAGTAAAGTTACCGATAGACGAAGACGAAAGAGGGGATGCCTTCCGGGGCATCCCCAAGCTTAGGCTTTTGGTTGTACTTGAATTTTACCTTGGGTTTCCTTGGGCATCCCCAAGCTTAGTATCTTGCCACTCCTTATTCCAAAATCCATCAAATCTTTACCCAAAAACTTGAAAACTTCACAACACAAAACTTAAACAGAAAATCTTATGAGCTCCATTAGTGAATGAAAACAAACCACCACTTTAAGGTACTGTAATGAACTCATTCTTTATTTATATTGGTGTTAAACCTACTATATTCCAACTTCTCTATGGTTCATACCCCCCCCTCCCCCGATACTAGCCATAGTTTCATCAAAATAAGCAAACAACACACGAAAAACAGAATCTGTCAAAAACAGAACAGTCTGTAGTAATCTGATTTGTTCGAAACTTTTGGAACTCCAAAAATTCTGAACAACTAGGACAACCTGTATAATTTGTATATTGATCTACTGCAAAAATAATTGGTACTTTATCACATTCTGGTGAATTTTAACAATTATTTGCGTGAGCGCAAAGTTTCTGTCTTTTCAGCAAGATCAAACAACTATCACCCAAGAATATCCTATTGGTTCTACTTGGCACAAACACTAATTAAAACATAAAACCACATCTAAACAGAAGCTAGATGAATTATTTATTACTAAACAGGAACAAAAAGCAAGGAACAAAAATAAAATTGGGTTGCCTCCCAACAAGCGCTATCGTTTAACGCCCCTAGCTAGGCGTTGATAATTTCGATGATGCTCACATGAAAGACATGATTTGAAGCACAAAGAGAGCATATGAAAATACGTGAAAAACACATCTAAGTCTAACATACTTCCTATGCATAGGCATCTTATAGGCAAACAAATTATCAGGGCAAGCAAAACTAGCATATGCAAGGAAGCGGAAAGAAACGATAGCAATCTCAACATAACAAGAGGTAATTTAGTAACATGAAAATTCCTACAACTATATTTTCCTCTCTCATAATAATTACATGTAGAATAATAAGAAAATTCAACAATATAGCTATCACAAAACATATTCTTAACACGATCCACATGTATGCAAAGTTGACACTCTTCCAAAATAGTGGGACTAACATTAACAAAAGTCATGACCTCTCCAAACCCACTTTTATCAAAAACTTCATAAGATTGAACATTCTCCAAATATGTAGGATCTAAAGTTGACACTCTTCCAAACCCACTTTCAATATTATTGGAAACATTATTATCAATCTCATATTCATCATGAGGCTGAAATAAATTTTCAAGATCATAAGAAGAATCACCCCAATCATGGTCATTGCAACAAATAGTAGTCATATCAAAACTAGCTTCCCCGGGCTTGAGGTTTTTCATATCATTAATACAATTGACATTAAGAGATTTTATATTGCAATCATGCTTTTCATTCAAAGATCTACCATGAATCACTTCATAAAGTACTTCATCACAATTTCCAGATTCACGGATTTCAAGCAAAACCTCATAAAGATAATCTAGTGCACACAACTCACTAGCAATTGGTTCATCATAATTGGATCTCTTAAAAATATTAGTAAGAGGATGAGGATCCGTATCAATAGATTTTTAGCAAGCGAAGATGTAAGCACATAGAAGGCACATGGCAACACAAGCAAATGAAAAAGACGAACAAAAAAGACGAACAAAAAAGGGCGAATAAAACGGCAAAGGTGAAGTGGGGGAGAGGAAAACGAGAGGAAAATGGCAAATAATGTAATGCGAGGGAGAAGAGTTTATGATGGGTACTTGGTATGTCTTGACTTGAGCGTAGATCTCCCCGGCAATGGCGCCAGAAATGGCTAGTTGACGGGAGATCAAATCTTTACTTGACTTGGCGCAAATCTCGCCGGCAACGGCGCCAGAAATGCTTCTTGCTACCTCTTGAGCATGCGTTGGTTTTCCCTTGAAGAGGAAAGGGTGATGTAGCAAAGTAGCGTAAGTATTTCCCTCAGTTTTTGAGAACCAAGGTATCAATCCAGTAGGAGACTACACGCAAATCGCCTAGTACCTGCACAAACAATCAAGAACCTTGCAACAACGCGATAAAGGGGTTGTCAATCCCTTCACGGCCACTTGCAAAAGTGAGATTGATAAAGATAATAAGATAAATATTTTTGGTATTTTTGTTGTATAGATTGGAAAATAAAGATTGCAAAATAATAGTAAACTAGAGTTGTAGATCAGAAACTTATATGATTTAAAGTAGACCCGGGGGCCATTGGTTTCACTAGTGGCTTCTCTCAAGATAGCATATATTATGGTGGGTGAACAAATTACTGCCGAGCAATTGATAGAAAAGCGCATAGTTATGAGAATATCTAGGCATGATCATGAACATAGGCATCACGTCCATGTCAAGTAGACCGAAACGATTCTGCATCTACTACTATTACTCCACACATCGACCGCTATCCAGCATGCATCTAGAGTATTAAGTTCATAAGAACAGAGTAATGCATTAGGCAAGATGACATGATGTAGAGGGATAAACTCAAGCAATATGATATAAACCCCATCTTTTTATCCTCGATGGCAACAATACAATACGTGTCGGTTCCCTTTCTGTCACTGGGATCGAGCACCGCAAGATTGAACCCAAAGCTAAGCACTTCTCCCATTGCAAGAAAGATCAATCTAGTAGGCCAAACTAAACCGATAATTTTAAGAGACTTGCAAAGATATTAAATCATGCATATAAGAATTAAGAGAAGAACCAAATATTGTTCATAGATAATCTTGATCAAAAACCCACAATTCATCGGATCTCGACAAACACACCACAAAAAGTATTACCTTGAATAGATCTCCAAGAACATCGAGGAGAACTTTGTATTGTGAACAAAAGAGAGATAAGAAGCCATCTAGCTAATAACTATGGACCCGAAGGTCTGTGGTAAACTACTGACACATCATTGGACAGGCTATGGTGTTGATGTAGAAGCCCTCCGTGATCGAATCCCCCTCCGGCAGATCGCCGGAAAAGGCCCCAAGATGGTATCTCATGGGTACAGAAGGTTGCGGCGGTGAAAAAGTGGTTTCGTGGCTCCCCTGGATGTTTTCAGGGTATAAGAGTATATATAGGCGAAAGAAGTAGGTCGGTGGATCTACGAGGGGCCCACGAGGGTGGGGGCACGCCTACCCCCTGGGCGCGCCCTCCTGCCTCGTGGCCGCCTTGACGTCCACTCCAAGTCTCCTGGGTTGCGTTTGTTCCAAGAAAGATCCTCGCAAAGGTTTTGTTCCGTTTGAATTCCGTTTGATTTGATATTCCTTTTCTGCGATACACTAAAATAGGCAAAAAAACAGCAATTTGCACTAGGCCTTCGGTTAACTGGTTAGTCCCAAAAATAATATAAAAGAGCATATTAAAGCCCATTAAACATCCAAAATAGATAATATAATAGCATGGAACAATAAAAAATTCTAGATACATTGGAGACGTATCAGTGGCGTGCATGCAGGTGTGTCAATTGACGGAAGGCGTTTTCGTTGCACAGTGTCACCGGGAGGCGTGCGAGTAGCTGTGTGAAATGATGGTAGGAATACCAGATGTCCGCCGCGTAGGCTCACCGGGAGGCGAGACTGCCTTTGACCGCCACTCACCTCACTCTCACTGGTCTGTATTAATGACGCGCCCGAGCCAGTTGCCATAATAGGCGGCCGCACCCCTGGTCCAGAGTGGTCACCAACGGTTGTACTCTGGAGTGTATGAGGATTGGGTTGCCTCCCAACAAGCGCTATTGTTTAATGCCCTTAGCTAGGCATAAAAACACGAATAGATCTAGGTATTGCCATCTTCGGTATGCAATTCCTTTCTCATTAAATCCTCCAAAACTCGTCTTAACAAATTTATCATTTCCTTTATTTCCCTTCTAGTAGATGAACTCAAATCATGAAAATGACTTTGATATTTTGACATTCATAAACCTGTAATCAAGATCATCACCATAGATGTCATCATAAACAATATGTATCTCGTTTCTAACGGGTTCCTTCATCATCTTATTCAACCAATCCCTATTAAATCCTACATAAATTCCCCTAGTAATCCAATCAAATTCCCCGAAGGTCTCCAGGTACAAAGCTTGCGAGATTTCTGAATAGGGAACTCTCCTCCTAAGATTTCACTATAAGATTGATAATCCCTAGATTACAAACTACCCATAGTTTCTTTATCGTGGAGGATATCTTCAATTAGAGGATGTTCAACATCTTTTTTATAGAAAGCAAAAATATCCCTAGCTTCCTGTATTATAAAATCAAATTCTCGCATAAGGATGATAGTGGCGATCTTTTTAGCCAAAGGATGATTAATATTTGGAAGCTCATAAAACACTTTTTGTAAGGCAGGATGGATGTGCACAAATTTTCTTTCTAGTTTCTCAACGAGCATAACAATTGCATCCACGTAACAGTTTGTATCGAGAAGGATAGATCTTCTATTAATAGGTATAGATCTCGTACAATCAAATAATTCTTGAATAACACTTTCCCAATAATATTACCGTCACCCACATGAAAAGTTTTTGCTTTGTAATTAGGTGGAGTTTCAGCTTCATGATCCAAAGAACAAGATTCAAGTTTTTCCTCAAGATTTTCAACGATAACTTCCCCCGATTCAGACATGGTGGCAACAAACCAATCTAGCAAATGGACAAACAAAAGGTAAACGAAGAAGGTGAACGGAAGAGGGGCGAAGAAAAGGCAAATCTTTTCAAAAATCGTTTTAGAAGTGGGGGAGAGGAAAACGGGAGGTGAATGGCGAATAATGTAATACAAGAGATGAGAGTTTATGATGGGTACTTGGTATGTCTTGACTTGGCGTAGATCTCCCCAGCAACGGCGCTAGAAATCGGCAAGTTAACGGGAGACGAGTCTTGACTCTTGACTTGGCATAAATCTCCCCGGCAACGGCGCCAAAAATTCTTCTTGCTACTTCTTGAGCTTGCGTTGGTTTTTCCCTTAAAGAGCAAAGGGTAATGCAGGAAAGTAGAGATAAATATTTCCCTTAGTTTGAGAACCAAGGTATCAATCCAGTAGGAGACAACGCACAAATCACCGAATACCTGCACAAACAATCAAACAAGTTGCACCCAATGCGATAAAGGGGTTGTCAATCCCTTCATGGTTACTTGCAAAAGTGAGATCTGATAGAGATAGATAAATGATAAAATAAATATTTTTGGTATTTTCGGTTTATAGATCGGAAAGTAGAAGATTGCAAATTAGTAGATCGGAAACTTATATGATGGAAAATAGACCCGGGGGCATAGGTTTCACTAGAGGCTTCTCTCATGATACCAAATAGTACGGTGGGTGGACAAATTACTGCCGAGCAATTGATAGAAAAGCGCAAAGTTATGATGATATGTAAGGAAATGATCATGAATACAGGCATCACGTCCATGTCAAGTAGACCGAAACGATTCTGCATCTACTACTATTACTCCACACATTAACCACTATCCAGCATGCATCTAGAATATTAAGTTCATAAAGAACGGAGTAACACATTAAGTAAGATGACATGATGTAGAGGAATTAACTCAAGCAATATGATGAAAACCCCATCTTTTTATCCTCGATGGCAACAATACAATCGTGCCTTTGCTGCCCCCATCACACGGGAAAGGACACCGCAAGATTGAACCCAAAGCTAAGCACTTCTCCCATTGCAAGAAAAACCAATCTAGTTGGCCAAACCAAACCGTTAGTTCAAAGAGAATTACAAAGATATCAAATCATGCATAAAAGAATTCAGAGAAGATTCAAATAATATTCATAGATAAGTTGATCATAAATCCACAATTCATCGGATCTCGGCAAACACACCACAAAAAAGTATTACATTGAATAGATCTCCAAGAACATCGAGGAGAACATGGTATTGAGAATCAAAGAGAGAGAAGAAGCCATCTAGCTACTAGCTATGGACCCGTAGGTCTTTTGTAAACTACTCACGCTTCATCCGAAGGGCATTAGAGTTGATGTAGAAGCCCTCCATGATCGAATCCCCTCCGGCAGGGTGCAGGAAAAGATCCCTAGATGGGATCTCACGGGTACAGAAGGTTGTGGCAGTGGAGAAGTTTTTTCGTGGATGCCCCTGGTGGTTTGGGAATACATGTGAATATATAGGTGAAAGAATTAGGTCAGGAGGGTCACGGGGGGGCACAAGACATGGGGCGCACTCTACCCCCTCGGCGCGCCCTCCACCCTTGTGGCAGCCTCTTGGCTCCTCCGACTTCATCTCCAAGTCTCCTGGGTGTCTTCTCGTCCAAGAAAAATCCTCGCGAAGGTTTTATGCCGTTTGGACTCCGTTTGGTATTCCTTTTCTGCGAAACTCAAAACAAGGAAAAAACAGCTGGCACTGGCACTGGGCTCTAGGTTAATAAGTTAGTCCCAAAAATAATATAAAATAGCATATTAATGCATATAAAACATCCAGGACAGATAATATAATAGCATGAAACAATCAAAAATTATAGATACGTTGGAGACGTATCAGTTATGTTCTCTCAGTCCATGAAATCAGAGTAATTAAGATCCGTTAGATGCATGTTGATTGTTTGAATGGTATCCGTATAGGGTTAGTGATTGATTGTTTGTTCTGTACAAATGTTTTTGCTAATAATTCGACTAGGGTTAGCGTGTGTGCTAATAATTCGTGGCCAGACCTTGAGAATTGATTTTGAATGTCTTGCATGTATGTTTCTACCATTTTTTGAGATTGGTATGTAGACAGATGAGGCTCCGGTCAGCAACGCCGCCAGTTGTAGATCTTGGACCCGGCAGCGCGGCTAGAAGCGACCACGACCCCCCTGGATCTGAGGAACCCATAGAATCTCCAGCGTACCGCATCAGCGATCTCCCTGACGCCATCCTTGGGGAGATCATCTCCCTTCTCCCCACCAAGGATGGCTGTCGCACACAAGTCCTCGCATCTCGGTGGCGCACTCACTGGCGCCTCGTGCCTCTTAATCTTGACTGTCGTCAGCTATTTGTCTATGATGATTCTAAACTCCTCGGAACCATCATCTCCTCCCACCAGGGCTCCGTTCAACGCATTCGCATCCCTGCATGCTACCTGCTGGACATACACCGCATGGT
Organism: Aegilops longissima; assembly: GCA_021605205.1. Classification (NCBI taxonomy): domain Eukaryota; kingdom Viridiplantae; phylum Streptophyta; class Magnoliopsida; order Poales; family Poaceae; genus Aegilops; species Aegilops longissima. The sequence continues at coordinate 369,958,302 of CM038681.1, forward strand.
GTGCGCCTGGCTGACATCCCGTCAATTCATAAAACTCAAGCAGCTTGAGTTCTACCGTGACTATGTACGTAACATACCACGAATGTATCTGTGCCCTCACCACTCATGTCCATCTCGTGGTTTTCCTCCTCTCTCCACACTGCCACCTTCACCCAGTGCCATCTAGCAGACAATCTGGCACAAATTCTTCGACTCCCACAGCTAAAAAACCTTGAGCTTGTGGTGGTTGATCTGTCGGAGGCCGCATTGCACAGCATCATCCACTCCTGCTGCCCTGCCCTAGAGCGCTTGCTCCTTGTTTTTTGGAATAGAAATTTGTATCCATTGTCTCAAAATATAGTCGCCTCGCCTTGTAAGCATGGGAATTTGTTTTTTGGACATGATCTCATCATCAAAGATGCCCCTTCACTTCAAAGGTTGCTCCTTGATTGTACTATAGTACCTTCACAAATAATTGTGGTCTCTGCGCCTAAAATGGAGACCTTGGGTGCAATTCGTGATCCTTTTAGATGGTTCACTTTTGTAATCTGCATTTTTCATTTGTGCGTATAAGTTAAGTATCATCTTGGAGTACACCTTTGGTACTAATATTATGTTCTATGCTCAATGAAGAGCTTGTCCATTCGATCAGTGGTGGTGGAATTCGTCGAGACCTTACATATCAGTATGTGGTGTTTTGATCTAAACACGATTATTGGCTTGCCGCAATGCTTACCATGTCTGGAGAATTTTTATATAAAGGTGATGATTTCACACACATTGAAAGCCCATATATAATGTCCTATAATTAATTGGTCAGCTATCACTCTTTCAACATAGTCTTTTTTAGACATTAACTGTTTTCAATCTTCATCTCTATTTACGCACTAACACAAGGAGAAAAAGGTATAACCAATCGATGGTTCAAGAAGCACCTGGATTTTCTTAGATCTCATGACATTTGTTTGACAATAGTAACGCTAGAAGGATATGCATCCAACCCTTCAAACACTAGCTTTGTCACATTCTTCATGTTGAATGCGAGGGCACTATTGTCCGTGAGGATTAAGTTTTGTAAGAAAAAATTTCTCACGGCTGCAAGTGTCGAACAACATAAAAATAAGCTTCAGGTGGACAAAAGGGCTTCTGAACATGCTCGACTTCTATGTAAAACAACTTGTCCTCATGTACCAGTAGAATTTCTGGCCTGGGATCTTTGATTTTATGGATCAGACCGATCCATTTGATTGTGGCTGCCCAAAACTTTTGTATAGTTAGATGTTATTTCCCTTTTTAATCTGGGTTTTTTCTAAACCTGGTGAACAATTAATCCTCGTGCTTTTGGACCGTTTATAAGCTGGAGTTAGATATAGTTGCCCTTTTCAACTCGTCTTTGACCCATATTTTCTTTCATAATTAAGACATAAATATTATGAGAAATCACAACATAGGGAAAGAACATAACTCTCACCGGATCCCTAAGATCATCGTTCATTACAGAACCCACAAGTTCTTAGCGCCTGCAGCACCCACAAACTTATTTTTGTCTAACACACCAAATGGGGTGTAATTCTTAATAAGAAAAGTTGCATGGTAGTGACATATTTGGATTCTGACATTTGGGACCCACGAGGAAAAAGCCTATCCAAGGCGGTGTCGACTCGACAGTAAACATTGAGAAACCTGGTTTTAAAATTACTATAAATCCAAAACTCGCCTGCAAATCATGAAACTTGGCATGGTATTATGTCATGGCACCAACATGTTGTGGTAAAAAAATTGTCCAATTTGGGACAAGTTTTGGTATAAACTTCTTATAAACCAAAGCTTCTCTCAAAAGGCCTCATGGTTCTGAAAGGGAACTTGTCACCTATGTGTTTGAAATGACATACGTTGTCCCTTGATTTATTTTACAGCAACATGCAACTATAGGAGCGTCGTCCTAAAAATATGAAATTATTCAGGGTTCGTTTTGCATTTTTATACATCATTTGAGTTTTCTAGGCATTTTGGAACATACTTTGGTGTGTGCAAAGGTCGGGTGTGTACTAGCCACCTATGTAATTGGATGTTCAACTGTTTATGGAATCAAGTCCTTATAAGTTATAAGTACATATATGTTGTTGATCTGTGTGTAATGACATCGCACACATACCATACTAGGGAACTAGTCGGTGTCGATTTCATCAATTGCTGACAATTGTATACCAGCAAGTGTTTGCCCACGACACACACGGCTTATTAGCAGCAATCGTCTGCGTTATTATCGGTCTTCACACACATTTCTGATTACGGACCTGTTTGCCGTGTATCATGCATATCTTCTTAATTTGAACCGTTTATGTTCTCTTGGCTGAACGCAAATAGTTCATTGAAATGAACTATATGCCCTCCATCGCAGACACCTTGATCTAGCTGACTATTTCTGTTGTGTTTCCTAATCAAAAATAGTTCCTCCGATTGAACTGCATGTCATATATCGCACACACCTTGATCTGGCTGACCATTTCTATTGTCTTTGCTCATCACAAATAGTTCATCGAGGTGAATTGTATGTCATATATCGCACACACCTTCATCTGGCTGCCCGTTTCTGTTGTTAAGCTCGTCGCAAACAATTCATTCGAGTGAACTATATGCCATGCATTGCACACGCAACTATAATCTGAAATGTGTTTGTTGGCTACGCCATCACAAACATTTTGTATCTTCTTTGATGGTTTTATTACATCACCATTTGCGATTAATGCATCACACACAGTTTCGTCGAAGGGTCTCTGATTGTAGTGTCGCGTTAGCAGCATCCTGCAGTACTGAATGATCAAACCATGCTCGATTCTTCTTCAACTGGTTCCTTTATGAAGAAAACTATTGAATTCAGATGGGATCTTCTGGAAAGAATTAAATGCAACTCTGAAGATTGGGAACTCGACAAAGGTAAAGAGTCAGGTATAATGCTTAAGTTTGATTATGTTAAATCTTTTATGGATACAGATGCTTTTCATAAATTTAGCAGTAAATATGGACTTGACTATGAGATATTAGCTTTTTTGGTGAATCATTTGCTACTCATGTTGATCTCCCTAAGGAGAAGTGGTTTAAATATCAACCCCCTGTTAAAGAAAACATTGAGGAACCCATTATAGTTAAAGATGAAACTATATATCATTTACAATGTTGATCCAGTTGTGCCTACTACTTATATTGAGAAACCACCTTTTCCTGATAGGGTAAAGGAACATGCTAAAGTATCAACCATGGTTAACAAAAATAATATTAGAGCACCTAGACCCTCTTAACAAGTTAAATTTGAACCTAATGTTTCTATGGTTAAAGATCTCTTGGTCGATAATATTGATGGGCATGTTGTTTATTTCTGTGATGAAGCTACTAGAATTGCCAAACCTGATACTAAAGATAAGAATAAGCATGTTGTTGGCATACATGTTGTCTCAGTTAAGAGAGGAGATCATTGTTATCATGGCTTATGTGATTTTGGGTGCTAGTGTGAGTGCTATTTCGTTTGCCTTATATCAAGAAATTATGAATGATATTGCACCTGCTGAAATAGAATATATCTATTAAGCATGCGGATAGAGTTACTATTTCACCACTTGGGGTCGTTAGAGATGTTGAAGTCTTGTGTGAAAAAATAAAATACCCTACTGATTTCCTAGTTCTTGGTTCTCCACAATATGACTTTTGTCCCATTATATTTGGTACACCTTTCTTGAACACCGTTAATGTTAAGATTGATTGTGCTAAAGAAACTGTCAGTATTAACTTTGGTGATATATCTCATGAGTTTAATTTTTCTAAGTTTCCTTACAACCTCGTGATAAAGATTTTTTTTTGACTGGGCACTGTAGAGAAACTCCCGACAGCCATTTCAATTTTATTCGAAGATTATACAATATGTACAAAGGTTACCAGGAGTAACCAGAACGAGATACATGGGATGGGGAGAGCTACTCACCTAGTTACAACTCTATGAAAAAAGGAGTACATCAAGGGGGGGGGGGGGGTTGCCAAGTAAGTATGAAATTATTGGTCTTGCTTCTATTGCCATGCCTCCTACTGATCCGTTAGAATAAAATTTGCTAGACCATGAAAATGATATGCATATGAATGAAAGAAATGAAATAGATAAGATGTTCTTTTGATCAACCACCTATCCTGAAACATAATTTGCCTATTGAAACTCTTGGAGGTCCTCCTCCACCTAAAGGTGATCCTGTGTTTGATTAAAACAATTGCCTAATACATTGAAATATGCTTATCTTGATGAAAATAAGATATATCATGTTATTATTAGTGCTAACCTTTCAGAGCATGAAGAAAAGAGATTACCAAAAACTCTAAGGAAGCACCGTGCTGCAATTGGATATACTCTTGATGATCTTAAGGGCATTAGTCCCACTCTATGTCAGCACAAGATTAATATGGAGCCCGATTGTCATGCCCAAGAACAATGTTCTCGTCACAAGACTATCGAAACGATCCCAAGATACCCGCGTGATCCTAAAAAAAAATTTGTGAAAAATTGAGGAGAGGAGCTGATGCTAAACCAGTTGTTGAACATCAACAACGATTAAATCCTAAGATGAAGGAGGTGGTAAGAACTGAAATATTAAAGCTTCTAGAAGCAGGTATAATCTATCCCATAGCTGGTAGTACATGGGTAGGTCTTGATCATTGTGTCCCTAAGAAAGGAGGCATTACCATTGTTCCTAATGATAAAAATGAGCTTAACCCACAAAGAATTATAATTGGTTATAGGATGGTAATTGATTTAAGAAAATTAAACAAAGCTACTAAAAAATTGTTGGGGAACGTAGTAATTTCAAAATTTTCCTACGCACACGCAAGATCATGGTGATGCATAGCAACGAGAAGGGAGAGTCTGTCCACGTACCCTCGTAGACCGAAAGCGGATGCATTAGCACAACGCGGTTGATGTAGTCGTACGTCTTCATGATCCGACCAATCAAGTACCGAATGCACGACACCTCTGAGTTCAGCACACGTTCAACTCGATGACGTCCCTCGAACTCCGATCCAGCCAAGCTTTGAGGGAGAGTTCCATTAGCACGACGGCGTGGTGACGATGATGATGTTCTACCGACGCAGGGCTTCGCCTAAGCACCGCTACGATATGACCGAGGTGGATTATGGTGGAGGGGGCACCACACACGGCTAAGAGATCCAAGGGATCAATTGTTGTGTCTCTAGGGGTTGCCTCCCCCGTATATAAAGGAGTGGAGGAGGGAGGGGCCGCCACCTTGGCGCATCCCATGAGGAGTCCTACTCCCACCGGGAGTAGGACTCCCCCCCTTCCATGTTGGAGCAGGAGAGGAGAGGGAAGGAGAGAGAGAGGGGAAAGGAAAGGGGGGGGGGGGCGCCACCCCCCATCCTTGTCCAATTCATACTTGAGGGGGGAGGGGCGTGCGGCTGCCCCTTGGCCGCCTCTCCTCTTCCACCACTTGGGCCCATGAGGCCCAATAGCCTCCGGGGGGTTCCGGTAACCCCCCGATACTCCGGTATATATCAGATAACCCTCGGAACCATTCCGGTGTCCGAATATAGTCGTCCAATATATCAATCTTCATGTCTCAACCATTTCGAGTCTCCTCGTCATTTCCGTGATCACATCCGGGACTTCGAACTACCTTCGGTACATCAAAACACATAAACTCATAATATAACCGTCATTGAACTTTAAGCGTGCGACCCTACGGGTTCGAGAACTATGTAGACATGACCGAGACATGTATCTGGTCAATAACCAATAGCGGAACCTGGATTCTCATATTGGCTCCCACATATTCTACGAAGATCTTTATCAATCAAACCGCATAACAACATACGTTGTTCCCTTTGTCATCGGTATGTTACTTGCCCGAGATTCGATCGTCGGTATCTCAATACCTAGTTCAATCTTGTTACCGGCAAGTCTCTTTACTCGTTAAGTAATACATCATCCATAACTAACTCATTAGTTGCAATGCTTGCAAGGCTTAAGTGATGTGCATTACCGAGTGGGCCTAGAGATACCTCTCCGACAGTCGGAGTGACAAATCCTAATCTCGAAATATGCCAACCCAACAAGTACCTTCGGAGACACCTGTAGAGCACCTTTATGATCACCCAGTTATGTTGTGACGTTTGGTAGCACACAAAGTGTTCCTCCGGTAAATGGGAGTTGCATAATCTCATAGTCATAGGAACATGTATAAGTCATGAAGAAAACAATAACAACATACTTAAACGATCAGGTGCTAAGCTAACGGAATGGGTCAAGTCAATCACATCATTCCCCTAATGATGTGATCTCGTTAATCAAATGACAACTCTTTGTCTATGGCTAGGAAACATAACCATCTTTGATTAACGAGCTAGTCAAGTCGAGGCATACTAGTGACACTCTGTTTGTCTATGTATTCACACATGTATCATGTTTCCGGTTAATACAATTCTAGCATGAATAATAAACATTTATCATGATATAAGGAAATAAATAATACCTTCATTATTGCCTCTAGGGCATATTTCCTTCAGTCTCCCACTTGCACTAGAGTCAATAATCTAGATTACACAGTAATGATTCTAACACCAATGGAGCCTTGGTGCTGATCATGTTTTTCTCGTGGAAGAGGCTTAGTCAACGGGTCTGCAACATTCAGATCTGTATGTATCTTGCAAATCTCTATGTCTCCCATCTGGACTTGATCCCGGATGGAGTTGAAGCATCTCTTGATGTGCTTGGTTCTCTTGTGAAATCTGGATTCCTTTGCCAAAGCAATTGCACCAGTATTGTCACAAAAGATTTTCATTGGACCCAATGCACTAGGTATGACACCTAGATCGGATATGAACTCCTTCGTCCAGACTCCTTCATTTGCTGCTTCCGAAGTAGCTATGTACTCCGCTTCACATGTAGATCCCGCTACGACGCTTTATTTAGAACTGTACCAACTGACATCGCCACCGTTCAATAAAAACACGTATCCAGTTTGCGATTTAGAATCGTCCGGATCAGTGTTAAAGCTTGCATCGACGTAACCATTTACGACGAGCTCTTTGTCACCTCCATAAACGAGAAACATATCCTTAGTCCTTTTCAGGTATTTCAGGATGTTCTTGACCGTTGTCCGATGATCCACTCTGGATTACTTTGGTACCTCCTGCTAAACTAATAGCAAGGCACACATCAGGTCTGGTACACAGCATTGCATACATGATAGAGCCTATGGCTGAAGCATAGGGAACATCTTTCATTTTCTCTCTATCTTCTACAGTGGTCAGGCATTGAGTCTTACTCAACTTCACACCTTGTAACATAGGCAAGAACCCTTTCTTTGCTTGATCCATTTTGAACTTCTTCAAAACTTTGTCAAGGTATGTTCTTTGTGAAAGTCCAATCACTACAAAAAAATACACATCCCTGACATTTTGGGCCGAACGAATTTTTTTTCTGTCATACATATGACACTTCTATGACGATAATTGTGACAAAACCCGGTATCATCATAGATGTGGTGGGCTCCTACTTCTATGACAAAAAATCATGACAAAAAATGGGCTTTTCGTCCTGGGCGTGCCGGAGACGTAGCTACATGACATTCTTTGGGCCGTCCATGACGGAAAAAACCGTGGTAGAAGCGAGGGGGAGGAAAATTTCGGGGAGTTGCCGGTTACGGTGGGAGGTCGGGGGCCGAGCGATGCGCGTTTCTCTCGCACGACGCTGCTGGCGTGTGTGCGGCGTTGGCTCTAGCTGAACCCGAAGCGAGGCGTTGGGCTCTAATCGAACCCGGCGATTACGCTGCGAGCTACGCGTTCATCGAACTCGAAGCGATTGATTGATGGCTGTTAGCGAACCTGATCGAGGGATTCTTCGTTATCGCTGCTAAGTGAAGCCGATCGATGCTGCCTCTGGGATGAGCAGTGAGCGTTGCGGGGGGGTTTGGATGAGCGGTGGCGGTGGCGTTGCCTGCGGGTGAACATGACCCGTGGTGTGGTGGAGGGCTGGATGAGCAGTTGACGGTGGAGGGTGCCCGTGGAGGGTGGTTGAACAGGACCCGGTGTGGAGGGCTGGATGAACAGAGAGCGGTGGAGGGGTGCCCGTGGAGGGTGGTTGAACAGGACCCCGTGGTGTGGAGGGCTGGATGAACAGTAGATTGTGGAGGGGTGCCCGTGGAGGGGTGGTTGAACAGTAGCCGGTGGAGTAGCGCACGATGGAGGCTGGATGAACAAGAGCCCGTGGAGGCTGGAGGAGGTCGACGGTAGCCCGTGGAGGCTGGAGGAGGTCGATGGTGGAGATGAACAGTATCCCGTGGAGTCCCGTTTTGCGGTACGCCACACCCCTCCCGATGAACAGGACCCCCGTTTCGACCGTAGGAGGTCCGTTGTCATGCCCAAGATGCGACCCTATCCTAAAGGAACTCGTATGTCCCACCAAGGATAGAAGCGCATCTTGAAGACGCTTTTGCAAGGTGGATATCATTACATCAACATTACATAATAGTGGGGATACATACATAAGGCACAAACACCCCAAGAATACATCAACATCATACAAGAGATCAACATCCGACTATGGATGAAACATAAACAGAAAATCAATCGACATCCACCCTGCTAACCCAGGCTGCCGACCAGGAACATATCCCTCAATCGAAGAAGAAGTAGAAGAAGAACTCCAACACAAATAAACATCGCCCTCGCGTCAAGATCATCGCATAACCTGTACCTTCAACTATTGGTGTAGTAATCTGTGAGCCACGAGGACTCAGCAATCCCATTAGCATGGGTATCAAGACTAGCAAAGCTTAATGGGTAAGGAAGGGGTAAAGTGGTGAGGTTGCAGCAGCGACTAAGCAATTGTATGGTGGCTAACTTACGAAGCAAGAACGAGAAGAGAAGCAAAGCAAGCGGTCGTCAACTAGTAATGATCAAGAAGTGATCCTGAACTCCTACTTACGTCAAACATAACCCAAAGACCGTGTTCTCCTCTCGAACAACCCGAAAAGAGACCATCACGGTTATGCACACGGTTGGTGTATTTTAGAAGAGTTTACTTCAAGTTTACTACAACCGGATATTAACAAATTCCATCGCCACATAACGCATGGGACGGCTTTCGAAAGTTCAAACCCTGCAGGGGTGTCCCAACTTAGCCCATGATAAGCTCTCGCGATCAACAAAGGATATTCCTTATCCCGAGAAGACCCGATCAGTCTCGGAATCCCGGTTTACAAGACATTTCGACAATGGTAAAACAAGACCAGCAAAGTCGCCCGATGTGCCGACAATCCCGATAGGATCTGCACATATCTCGTTCTCAGGGCAACACCGGATGAGACATCCTACGAGTAAAACCAGCCCTCAAGTTTCCCCAAGGTGGCCCCGCAGTCTGCTCGTTTCGGGCCAACACTTAGAGAAGCATTGGCCCGGGGGGGGGGGGGCTAAAATAAAGATGACCCTCGAGAGAGCGACTCCTAAGGGAAAAGTAGGTGGTGGTGAGGCAAATGGTAAAACCAAGGTTGGGCCTTGCTGGAGGAGTTTTATTCAAAGCGAACTGTCAAGGGGGTCCCACAAATCACCCAACCGCGTTAGGGATGCAAAATCCGGGAACAATATACCGATATAACGGAAACTAGGGCGGCAAGAGTGGAACAAAACACCAGGCATAAGGCCGAGCCTTCCACCCTTTACCAAATATATCGATGCATTAATAATATAAGAGATATTGTGATATCCCAACATAAACATAATCCAACATGGAGCAATCTTCATCTTCACCTGCAACTAGCAACGCTATAAGAGGGGCTGAGCAAAAACGGTACCATAGCCAAACAACGGTTTGCTGGGAAGGGTGACAAAGGTTAGAGGTTCATGGCAATTTTGGGAGGCTTGATAAGCAAGCGGTAGGTAACGGAGCATAGCGATAGAACGAAGCAACTAGCATAGCAATGATAGTAATGAGATCCAAGGTGACGGTCATCTTGCCTGAAATCCCGCTAGGAAGAAGAACGAATCCATGAAGTAGATGAACCAACGTAGTCGAACGGATCCTCACAATCGCAACATTACCGGAACTACCAAGAAGAAGCAATACCGGAAAGAAGCAAACAACATAGTAAACAGACAAGCATAACATGACATGATGCACAACGAAATATGATGCATGTCAATATTAAATGTTGTTAACATGGCAAGAGGTGAAGCATAATAAACTACCTATCTAGGCAAGTTTAAATGAGGCCGAAACGACAAACAACAATTCCGGAAAATCCTCATGTCCATATTATAGATTTGGTACCGTTATGACTAAACCATATTTTATTGTTTTTAAACAGGAAAATAAAGTGCAAAAAGTTAATCTATGCATTTTTCTAGCCCATTTACATATAAAGAACAATTAAAACCGAGCTACGGTTATTTAGTTATGAAATAAACCATTTTAACATGTGATTTATGCAAATTAATGCGAAAAACAATTTTAAATATTTTTAACAGGGATGAAATTTGCAATAAAGTGCAACAAGTTAATCTATGCATTTTTCTAGCCCATTTACATATAAAGAACAATTAAAACCGAGCTACGGTTATTTAGTTATGAAATAAACCATTTTAACATGTGATTTATGCAAATTAATGCGAACAACGATTTTAAATATTTTTAACAGGGATGAAATTTGCAGATTATTAAAGAACATGAAAAACTGAGCAAGATGCATATATGACATGTTTCATTTGGATGCATGGATATTTAGTTATGAGCATTTTAAAATGATGGCATTTCAGTAAATATGCATGCACTGAAAAATGCTAAAATACACAGGCTGGAAATAAATATGCACGGGCCCGAAGCATCAAGGTGCAGCGGCCCAGATGAGGATTCGGCCCAGGTGGCTATGGGAGGGGCCCAAGTGCCTGCGTGCGTGTGTGTGGCAAAAATAAATAAAACAGCCTGCATGCATGTGTGTGGCAAAAATAAATAAAACAGGTGGGAAACAAAAAGGGGTGAGCCTGGGATTCGAACCCAGGTCTCCTGAATGGAGGCGCGGCGCGACGACCAACTAGGCTACAGCTATGCTTGTGTAAAAGAAGAAGGCCAGGGCTAATTGAACAGAGACCAAACAGGGCGACCTTTGGAGCCATGGCTCACGGTCAAACTCACCGGCGACAGTAACAACAGACGGCGCCTGCTGCAGCTACCAAGCGCCGGCTGGGGTGCGGAAATAGGTGAGGGTGCGCGTGGTGAAGCAACGACGTGAGGGTGTAGGTGTGGATGCGCAAGGCGGGGACGAACGGCGGCTGCTCGCCGGTGTCGTGTGCGTGCTGAAGCAGAGAAAAACAGAGGAGGTGGTGATGTGCACGGAAAGCGGCGGAGGAGCTCGTCGGAGCTGATCCGGCAACCAAAACAGGCGACGGAGGGCGCGGATGGAAGCTACGCAACGGGGCGAACCCATTCGTACCAAGCATGCAACAGGAAGTGGACGGATTCCTCGCCGACGACGAGGTTCCGCGGTGGTGCGCCTCAGGCTGCTACGGTGGTGCGGGTTTGAACAAAGAAGCTGCTGCAGGACGCAGCCTTTTGCATGTGTGTAGGCAGAGCTGCTGCTCATAGCCATGGTGGCCATGTGTGGTGAGGCAGGAGCTACAACGGTGGGTGAAGCAGGGCAACGGGCATCGCGAGCGCGATGGGCGTGTGCTGCGAGCGTGAGTGCGATACTGTGGGTGAGCAGATGGACCCGCGCGTGCGTGCAGGGGGCAAGGCTCGAGCTTTCGCTCGCTGCCATGGTCGTTCACGGCGCTCGCGGATCGACGACCTATGATGGTGCAGCCTTGATACAAGAGAGAAGGGGGCGTGGATCATCACCGTGGGGCTGTAGGCGTTGGCGATTGGGTTGGGGAAGCGACGGAGACGACGAAGAAAGGCGCGGACGCGGCACTGTCCGTGAATTAGGTGTAGTCGAAGATGACAAAGAGGACGTCGTGGAAGGAGCTCCCGGACCCGAGTGGATGCGGGCGAGGTAGAAGGGACGGCGAACGTCGAGGAGGTTACCCCCGCGTCGACGAACGGAGGCGGAAGGCTCTGGTCAGGCTGGGCTCGAGCTCGAGCTCGGCACGGCCATGGCGTCGGCAGGTGCGTGGGTGGACTTACCTTGGCGGCGGCAGGAGGAAGAGAGGGGTGGAATGGAGGGAGGAGGAGGTCTAGGGCACCGGGGCATATTTTATAGGGCGTAGGGAGCTACTACGGCCGTCAAATCAAGGGTTGGTCTACGTGGCTCCGGCGGATGCCCTGCCGTACGGGAGGAGGGAGATGAACAGGGGCTGGAGCGCTGGTGGGTTGTTTGGATTGAAAGGTAAGTGGGCTTTGAAGCAGGTAAGTGTGGCTGGGCTGCTTTGACCCTGAAGCTGCTGCTCCTACTCTCTTTTCTATTTCATTTCCTCAGACAGAGAATAAACATAAAAGCACAGGGATAAAAGAGGGGTCTATGAGAGATATAAGAATATCCCCAAGACGCTGGAATTATGCACTAATTGAAATAATTGATTTGGGCATTTTTAGAGAAAGAAAATTATCGCAAGTTTGAACTAAATTCAAACTTGAGGCAATTTTGATTCCAACCAAATCATGTCCAAAAGAGCTGAAAATTGGCAGAGATGGTTTAGGCATGGTGAACTAGCATCAGGAAAAGAATGAACATTAATGGGGGCTGGGAAGAACTCACTTGCATAAAGAAGTAAAAGAAGAGGAAGAAGAAGGTGATGGTGCATGGCTAGGTTTGAGAGAGATATCAAAGGGGTTGATACATATGGCAAGAATATACCAATACAACATCATAAGGAATGCAATGCACATGGTGATTATGATGAAATGCAAAAAGACAAGAGGCACAATGCAACATAACAATGATGAACATGGCATATGCAACAAATAAAAGGAACAATGCAAAACAAGATGACAATGGCAAACACGCCATGCCCAAGAAACAAAAACAAGGATGGAATGGCACTAATCATGATCATGGCATAAACATATAGGAATGAAATATGCAAAACAATTATGACAAAGCACAAACATAATAATCACACGACAACAACTAAAATAAGGACGCCATCTAGAGCATCGGTCTCCGGGCGTTACAACTCTCCTCCACTAACAAGAGATCTCGTCCCGAGATCTTAGGACCGAGATGGGGAGGAAAAGGGGATGAGGTGAAATAAGAACAGAAGAGAGAGGATGAACAAAGTCGATAACACTCGAGTAGGAAAAGAAACAATGAATATGACGAGAATCAAAGCTCTGAAACAAAAATGAATTCGAAACCACTCCGGTTAGAACAAGATAGAAGCAGAATAAGGATGACAGAATTTAGGCAGAACTCCAGCTGAACATAGAAAGATTAGAACATGAACTTGAGAAGATGGAACGATACTTGACTTGAGGAACAACACAACGCCTCTGGAAGAATTGAAATAGAATGAAAAGAACGGATGAGAGAACAAAAACTTCCACCACGAATTCGATAGCATCCTTAGAATGAAGAATAGAACGGGGTTGTTGAGAAAAACAACAACAAAAGAATCATCTTGTTGAGGGCTAATGGAAAAACATCTCAAAACTTGAGGTGAAACTGTGCCACAACCAAATACTTTAATATCAGAGAAAAAGAAGAAATGCAAGACTCCAATTCGAAAGAATACGGAGAATTATTTGCACTTCGAGACGCAAGACGAAAAGATAGTTGAACTCTCCACAAGAATCTTGATGAAAACTTGAAAGAATGAATTAAATCCTTAACGAACCACCGTGAGGAACTCCGGTAACAAAAGTATGATGAGATAAAATTGAGGTATGAAAATAATAAGGGTAACGCCTTGCAATGAGTAGAAGGAGGTTCGACGAGACGACCAAGGAGAACTTGGAACTCCGGAAGGAAAAGATGGAAACACTTGGGATTGGAATATATTCAACACGAACAAATTCCCAAGGAAGGGATTAATCAACTTGATGCAAGAAGAATAAGAATTATGTTATGCGTATCCTTCACCAATTTAAATTGATGACAAGCAATGGATTTGCATACCACTTATTCGCGTTGAAAAGGATTAGGGGGAGATATAGTGCGAAGTTTGGGAAGGTCCTCATGAACCACCGGTAAGGGTTGGAAAGAAACGAATGAATTGATACAATAACAACATAAAAGAAATCTTGAACGAACCACCGTAAGAATTCAAAATTGAATGACGAAGGAGAATGAATCACCGAGGAGAATTAGAAAAGCACGAAGACACTTGAGGGAATTCGATACCACAGAATGAAGAGGTATCGAACTGATTACAGATTACTTGAACAAAGCACCGGAAGAATATTGAGACGAATGAAGGGGAACGGATGTAGAATAATTGGAGAACAAATTTGAAAACTTAGAACGAAGAAATATTCCGAAAAGATGACCTCGGGATGATCGAGGGAGAAAACAACTCCTGAAATACTCTGGATGGATGAAAAGAATTGCACGACTAGAAACAATTTGATAGGATAACATTGAGCTAGCACCGCGAATCTTCGACAGAACGGACAAGATTTAGGGAAAACTCTACTTAAGTCTTCAAATGTCGACGAGAAACACCTTGCAGTATTTGTTGAAACCCTCCGAAAGAATGAAAAGAGGACAGATTGACCCGAACATGAAAGAATTTGAAAACGATCTTGGAGAAGGCATCTGACTGATGGAATCCATACTTACGTCAAACTTCGAAAGAAAGGATTTGAGAAAAGCTCCGGAAAATTAGAAGAGTCAGGTAAGATCCTGGGAAAAGACCTGTGGGTTAGGACCCACTGAAAAGAAACACCGTTGGAAAAGATTGTTGGAGAGGGAGATGATGCACCGGAACAACTGAAAGACTTGAATGAGGTGACAACCTCCAATTAAATGGACGCAAACACGAATCTTCTGAGATGTCTTCAGCACTCCGGAAGGATTAAATGGCGAGAGGCAAACGATCAGAGGGAAATATTTGAGCCGAGGGAAAGAATACAATCGACAATGAAAAACTTGAATTCGGATCCACCGGAAAGAAAACAATACGAACATTGACGAACCAGACGAGAATTCACCGGTTGAAACAATTGAGGAAAGACTAAAGATACTCCGTACGAATGAAATTGATGCCCGAATAGAGACTCAGACTCTGGGAATAAAAGGGGTGGGAGGGCGGAAAAACAAGGCAATTTGGAATGGGGAACTGACGAATAACTTCAAGAGAAAAACACCAGTTGAAATAATTGAGGAGAGAATGCAAAGGCTTCGCACGAGTAGAATGGATACTCGATTATGGACTCCGGTTCCGAAAAGAAGAAGGGTGGGCGGGTGGGGGAAAAAACAAGGACAACTTCGGATGGGGAAAACAACGTCGATTGAAAAGAGCTGAGGATTGATCTCCCAAAGACAAAGAGGGTCGAATCGGCTTGACGAGAAACGCACCGGACGCAAGAGGATGGACACGAACGAAAACTAACCGCGTGATCCTAAAGAAAAATTTGAAGGGGAAGAGGAGTAGTTCAAAACACCTACGTCAATATTCCTTACCAGAGCGACGAAGGGTCAGAGGAGTAAAAAGAAATCCTACTCTCCTATATAACTAGACTCCGAAAAAGTTTTCTTCTATACTCGACATCGTCCAAACTACATGATCAATCAAGGGGGGCTCCTAAGGTCGGTCGAGGCTCTGATACCAACTTGTCACGCCCAAGATGCGACCCTATCCTAAAGGAACTCGAATGTCCCACCAAGGATAGAAGCGCATCTTGAAGACGCTTTTGCAAGGTGGATATCATTACATCAACATTACATAATAGTGGGGATACATACATAAGGCACAAACGCCCCAAGAATACATCAACATCATACAAGAGATCAACATCCGACTATGGATGAAACATAAATAGAAAATCAAATGACATCCACCCTGCTAACCTAGGCTGCCGACCAGGAACCTATCCCTCAATCGAAGAAGAAGTAGAAGAAGAACTCCAACACAAATAAACATCGCTCTCGCGTCAAGATCATCGCATAACCTGTACCTGCAACTGTTGGTGTAGTAATCTGTGAGCCACGAGGACTCAGCAATCTCATTACCATGGGTATCAATACTAGCAAAGCTTAATGGGTAAGGAAGGGGTAAAGTGGTGAGGTTGCAGCAACGACTAAGCAATTGTATGGTGGCTAACTAACGAAGCAAGAGCGAGAAGAGAAGCAAAGCAAGCGGTCGTCAACTAGTAATGATCTAGAAGTGATCCTGAACTCCTACTTACGTCAAACATAACCCAAAGATAGTGTTCTCCTCTCGAACAACCCGAAAAGAGACCATCACGGTTACGCACACGGTTCGTGTATTTTAGAAGAGTTTACTTCAAGTTTACTACAACCGGATATTAACAAATTCCCATCTGCCACATAACCGCGGGCATGACTTTCGAAAGTTCAAACCCTGCAGGGGTGTCCCAACTTAGCCCATGATAAGCTCTCGCGATCAACGAAGGATATTCCTTCTCCCGGGAAGACCCGATCAGTCTCGGAATCCAGGTTTACAAGACATTTCGACAATGGTAAAACAAGACCAGCAAAGCCGCCCGATGTGCCGACAATCCCGATAGGAGCTGCACATATCTCGCTCGAGGCAACACCGGATGAGACATCCTACGAGTAAAACCAACCTCAAGTTTCCCCAAGGTGGCCCATGATCTGCTGCGTTCAAGCGCCAACACTTAGAGAAGCATTGGCACTGGGGGCTAAAAAAGATGACCCTCGAGAGAGCGACTCCAAAGGGAAAAGTAGGTGGTGGTGAGGCAAATGGTAAAACCAAGGTTGGGCCTTGCTGGAGGAGTTTTATTCAAAGCGAACTGTCAAGGGGGTCCCATAAATCACCCAACCGCGTTAGGGACGCAAAATCCGGGAACAATATACCGATATGACGGAAACTAGGGCGGCAAGAGTGGAACAAAACACCAGGCATAAGGCCGAGCCTTCCACCCTTTACCAAGTATATAGATGCATTAATAATGTAAGAGATATTGTGATATCCCAACATAAACATAATCCAACATGGAGCAATCTTCATCTTCACCTGCAACTAGCAACGCTATAAGAGGGGCTGAGCAAAAGCGGTACCATAGCCAAACAACGGTTTGCTAGGAAGGGTGACAAAGGTTAGAGGTTCATGGCAATTTGGGAGGCTTGATAAGCAAGTGGTAGGTAACGGAGCATAGCGATAGAACAAAGCAACTAGCATAGCAATGATAGTAATGAGATCCAAGGTGACGATCATCTTGCCTGAAATCCCGCGAGGAAGAAGAACGAATCCATGAAGTAGATGAACCAATGTAGTCGAACGGATCCTTACAATCGCAACGTTACCGGAACTACGAAGAAGAAGCAATACCGGAAAGAAGCAAACAACATAGTAAACAAACAAGCATAACATAACATGATGCACAACCAATTATGATGCATGTCAATATTAAATGTTGTTAACATGGCAAGAGGTGAAGCATAATAAACTACCTATCTAGGCAAGTATAAATGAGGCCGGAACAACAAACAACAATTCCAGAAAATCCTCATGTCCATATTATAGATTTGGTACCGTTCTATCTAAAACCATATTTTATTGTTGTTAAACAGGAAAATAAAGTGCAACAAGTTAATCTATGCATTTTTCTAGCCCATTTACATATAAAGAACAACTTAAACCGAGCTACGGTTATTTAGTTATGAAATAAACCATTTTAACATGTGACTTATGCAAATTAATGCGAACAACAATATTAATTATTTTTAACAAGGATGAAAGTTGCAGATTATTAAAGAACATGAAAAACTGAGCAAGATGCATATATGACATGTTTCATTTGGATACATGGATATTTAGTTATGAGCATTTTAAAATGATGGCATTTCGGTAAATATGCATGCACTGAAAAATGCTAAAATACACAGGCTGGAAATAAATATGCACGGGCCCGAAGCATCAAGGTGCAGCGGCCCAGATGAGGATTCGGCCCAGGTGGCTGTGAGAGGGGCCCAAGTGCCTGCGTGCGTGTGTGTGGCAAAAATAAATAAAACAGGTGGGAAACAAAAATGGGTGAGCCTGGGATTTGAACCCAGGTCTCCTAAATGGTGGCGCGGCGCGACGACCAACTAGGCTAGAGCTATTCTTGTGGAAAAGAAGAAGGCCAGGGCTAATTGAACAGAGACCAAACAGGGCGACCTTTGGAGCCATGGCTCACGGTCAAACTCACCGGCGACAGTAACAACAGACGGCGCCTGCTGCAGCTACCAAGCGCCGGCGGGGGTGCGGAAATAGGTGAGGGTGCGCGTGGTGAAGCAACGACGCGAGGCTGTAGGTGTGGATGCGCAAGGCGGGGACGAACGGCGGCTGCTCGCCGGTGTCGTGTGCGTGCTGAAGCAGAGAAAAACTGAGGAGGTGGCGATGTGCACGGAAAGCGGCGGAGGAGCTCGTCGGAGCTGATCCGGCAACCAAAACACGCGACAGAGGGCACGGATGGAAGCTACGCAACGGGGCGAACCCATTCTTACCAAGCATGCAACGGGAAGTGGACGGATTCCTCGCCGACGACGGGGTTCCGCGGTGGTGCGCCTCGGGCTGCTACGGGGGTGCGGGTTTGAACAAAGGAGCTGCTGCAGGACGCAACCTTTTGCATATGTGTAGGCCGAGCTGCTGCTCATAGCCATGGCGGCCATGTGTGGTGAGGCAGGAGCTACAGCGGCGGGTGAAGCAGGGCAACGGGCATCGCGAGCGCGATGGGCGTGTGCTGCGAGCGTGAGTGCACTGCCGTGGGTGAGCAGATGGACCCGCGCGTGCGTGCAGGGGGTAAGGCTCGAGCTTTCGCTCGCTGCCATGTTCGTGCACGACGCTCGCGGACCGACGACCTACGATGGTGCAGCCTTGGTACAAGAGAGAAGGTGCTGGAATTTATTCTATATTGGGGTAGCCTAATAACTATTTCAGAAATTCCTAATAAATCTTAGAGGCCCACTTAGCCCATTTATGCAAGGCAAGGGATACTACTAAAGTTTAGTCCCACATTGCTAGTTGAGTGGGAATTGGACCTCTTTATAAGGGAGGTTCTTTCCCCACTTATATGAGCATGAGAACAAGAGGGACATCCACGCGCGCTCCTCCTCCGCCGCTGAAATGCAAAAAGACAAGAGGCACAATGCAACATAACAATGATGAACATGGCATATGCAACAAATAAAAGGAACAATGCAAAACAAGATGACAATGGCAAACACGCCATGCCCAAGAAACAAAGCACAAGGATGGAATGGCACTAATCATGATCATGGCATAAACATATAGGAATGAAATATGCAAAACAATTATGACAAAGCACAAACATAATAATCACACGACAACAACTAAAAAAAGGACGACATCTAGAGCATCGGTCTCGGGGCGTTACATCCGTTTCGTCCATTTTGCGGTACGCCACACCCCTCCCGATCAACAGGACCCCGTTTCGACCGTAGGAGGTCCGTTTCGTCCGTTTTGCGGTACGCCACACCCCTCCCGATCAACAGTACCCCCGTTTCGACCGTAGGAGGTCCGTTTCATCCGTTTTGCGGTACGCCAGACCCCTCCCGATGAATAGGATCCCGTTCCGAACATGGCCGGTCGAACACAAGGCCGTTTCCTCTGTTCTGCGGTACGCCAGGCCACGTTTCCATCGCCTGTTCCGTCCAAGCCCTCCCGATGACCACGACCACGCATTCCGTTCCGACCCAGCCGGTTGGCTCCCACACTTTCCATTGCCTCCCGATGAACATGACGCATTCCGTTGCCTCCCCATGAACACGAGACGACGTTGTTTCTCGTTCCGACCCAGCCATGTCAATGAGCCCTCGCCGTACGTATGCGCGAGTAGGCGTTCGAGACCCCGCCCGTATCTACACATACGTGGCAGTATTTTATTTCTTGCACCCTGGCCGCTGTACGTACGTGTACATGCTACGTGCGCGCCTCTACATCCACCAGTATATATGTACGTACACGTTCGCGACCAGAATGACAATGCTAGGTACACTTTGACCAGGTGGGTCCCGACTGTCAGGCACTTCCTTGCCTGCGAAGATGTAGCTGGTGGGTCCCAGCAGTCAGGGGGGCGAATCGTGTTTTTGCCTAGACGCACTTCCTTGCGAGCGAAGATGTAGCTGGTGGGTCCCAGCAGTCAGGGGGAAACGTTTTTTCGCGAAATACAGTGGCCCGTCTGGTGGGTCCTAGCTGTCAGGTGGAGGAATCATTATTTTCCGCGTAATAAGGAGGCACTTCCTTGCTGTGGCCGTGGACCCACTGTCGCCTCTCCACGCATGATCCACATTCGATGGAAGTCGCCTTGACCACGCTGACCACGCCGCACCGAGAGCACCAGGCGGTGGACGACAGCGAGGCCTAGGAAGGGGATGACGGGAGCAGGGAAGACGCGACGGTGAAAGCCAGCGGAGAGGAGTACGAGGTTCACTGGTTCGACCACGGTGTGAGGTTGCCGCCGCCGCAGGCTCCGCCAGCGGTGGGAATAGTAGGGCGGTGAGGCCTCCGCGGCAGCACAGCCGGCCACGGGAGGCAGGAGCATGCGGCACGACCGGCGGTGCTTTGGGCGGCTGGAGCAAGAAGTCCAGAGGTTGAAGAAGCACTGCGGCCGTTGGATGGACATCGTACGATCACTGGAGCTTGAATCGTTCATATTGACTAAAGTTTACAAAGGCCCCCGTCCCATTCAACTTAGTAGGCCCACAAGTCAGCCTCCCACCATGGTGGGTCCCAGCTAGCAGGGGGAGTATTCATTTTTTTGTGCGTAATAAGGAGGCACTTCCGGTGGGTCCGAGCTGACAGCGGCGGGAACGGTTTTTTTGCGAAATACGCGGGCCCGTCCGGTGGGTCCCAGCAGTTAGGGGGGAAACGTTTTTTTCGCGAAATAAGGTGGCCCGTCCGATGGGTCCCTGCTATCAGGTGGAGGAATAATTATTTTGCGCGTAATAAGGAGGCACTTCCTTGCGGCCGCCTGGACCCAGCTGTCAGCCTTTCCACGTACAGTACTCTTCCGATGGAAGTTGGTCGTTGACCATGTTGACCACGCCGCGCCGAGATCACCAGGGCGGTGGTCTGGACGACGGCGAGGCCTAGGAAGGGGACGACGCGGAGCCGGGGAAGACGCAGCAGTGGAAGCCCGCGCAGAGAGGAGTACGAGGGTTCACTAGTTCGGCTGCGATGTGAGGCTGCCGTCGCCGCAGAATAATAGGGGGTGGGGGTGAGTAGAAGGATGGCCTGGCCAGCGGTGGGAGTAGTACAGGGCGGTGAGGCCTCCGCGGCATCACAGCCGGCCACGGGAGGCAGGAGCACGCGACACGACCGGCGCTGCTTTGGGCGGCTGGAGCAAAAAGACCAGAGGTTGAAGAAGCACTACGGCCATTGGATGGACATCGTACGATCACTGCAGCTAGAATTGTTTATATTGACTAAGTTGACAAAGCCCTTGGTACGCGTCAACTTAGTAGGCCCAACACTCGGATTTGGCAGAGAACATATAGCCCATTTGCGATTTGTAAGAATGTACAACCCATTTTTTAATTCTAATGGAATTTACTACAGCCCATTTACAGTTTGTTAAAAGTACAGCCCAACTTCTAGCTAGGACAACAATTAATAATTTCAAACAACCGCTCAAAACAGAATTAAAAAAATTCTACATTTTGATGGGATCCAAATATTTTTATCCCAAATTTCTAGCCAGGTTAAATATAATTTCAAAATAAAGTTGTATTACGTTAAATCCAACGAAATATTTGCAAGCAACAAGTAATGAAATTAAAATTTTCAAATTCCAAAATAATATATTTTTCAAACTAATTACATGTTTGGTGCATAGTAACTTTCCAGTTATTATAATTACGTCCCATTTATTATTTCTTAAAGTCCATTTTCTTGTTAAGCCTAATGCATACCTCCTAGGAAAGTTTGCAGCCCAGCGGGGCGGAGAATAACAAGTTGACCCGGATATTGTGTATAACTGTCGGCCCAGTTGCATTGCTGATGTTGAAAAAAAAAGGCCTGTGTAGTACAAGACAACCTAACATGGTTACTCAACCCACATTCAGCGACGCGGAAAGGCCCAAACAAGGCTTCAGACAACTTTTGAAGTCATGAGCTCAATTAGTAACTTAAGAAAAAAGTTATATTACAGTGAAACCTAATTAAAAGCTGTCACGAGCAAATAAATAATTCAACAGGTCTCACTTGTGCGTGTGCGCGCGCGTGTGTGTGTGTGTGAGAGAGAGAGATAGAGAGAGAGACCCATCGGTCGATGCTCGTAAATACATCTTTCAGCCATATGCATTGCTGATGCTCAGTAAAAACTTACATAGTTGACACAATCATATAGGACAACATAGCACACTGAACTTGCATACAAAAATTTCACGCAGGCTGCACAATCAGGATGGAAGCAGTGGATCGCTACGGGAAGGGCTATGTTGAAACCAACGAAGTCGTACATAACGGTTCATCGTCTTTATCAATGATGGGGAAATATCTTGAATGTTGTGCAAAGAAAACAGACAGACAACACAATAAGTTCTGCTAGCACATTAAGTTGACGTACAACCCTTTATAAAAGAAGTTCAGGTACAAAATTAGAACAGGTCACAATCAAATGTACTGGCATATCAGTGCTTCACACCCATAGCTCGGATTAACTAGTATCTGACAAGATTCAGTTGTTACCTCAAATTAGAGCACATCCAGGCAACCAGCCCTGCCTCTTCTCCCAAAGAAGCAGTGGCCTCCGCCGAGCGATGGAGTAGGCCCTGTGCCATCCATCGTTCCGAGCAACACGGGGAAAGTTCGACGTTGACTCCTGTAATGGACGTCGTCGACTGACCCTGGCACCAGCGGTGGCGGCAGGACTTTGATTGATGGATTGACCACTTCTTCGACATGCACGAACACTCGACATGGTACATCCCTAACGTGGTCCGCGGGCGGCCTTGGTGGCGGCATTTAATAGTACAACCCGGTTCCTGCACCGCATCTCAACACCAATCACCTTCGGTATGGTGGACGACTTCTTCATCCATGCCATAACCGTCAGAGCCCAGCTGTCTGGAGGAACAAACATACTTACGAGCTCACCTCCAAGGTCGTTGATAAGCTCGTTCATGGACTCGCTGTTCCAAGCACGTCGAGGCATGCCGTGGAAGGTAAGCTTTGTTAAAAACTCAAACTCAGAGGGAACCGAGCCCCATCCTGGGTGCCACCGATCAAAGCTCACTAGCACGCCATCGCAGAACAAACGCCGGGAAGATTCGAACACACGACTGCAGTCGAAAGTTGTTCGGAACCTGACGAAGAAATCAGCCGGTGGCGGACAGACTTCGACGAGCAAGTCACTTATTTGGATGCCGTGCGCAATGCCAAGAGCTTTGACAAGGTTGTCCGGCGAGACGGGAGGCCGGTCACCGTTGATGGTTACCATCAGCACTTTGCCGGCAAACTGGTCGTCAAGCGCCGCCATGCCACTGTTGAGCGACAGCACGCAGCGACCGAAGGTAGGACGGACCTCAGGATCTCCGGCTCGGAGATCCGCGTTGACCGGCGACATGATAGTGCGCTTGAGTATAGGGAGTACATGATGGGGATTTGGGGGAACTGGAGTAGGAATCGAGATTCCAGAGGTGGGGGAGGGGCGGGAGACTGGGGATGAAAAGGTAGCATGATTTTAGAGCACGCGCCAATATGCTCTCCGCGCGCAAGAGCACGAAAACACCGGTGGCGCCCACATGTTGGCCTAAGAGTCCTTATTCTTTCTTTTTTGGAGAGCCCGGCCTTTTTTCAGGATCTTTGAGAGCCCGCCCGAGAGTCATAATTGACCTGTTTGGCATTGCGTTACTACTCGCCCATATTCAACGACACCTCACCGCCCAAACAAGTGTACATCATCGAAAAGACACCGAGCTCAAATTATATAACTTGAAAAAGGAGATATACTCGAACACCGGAGAATGGTGATGCCCTCATTTAGCCCACCAAGAGTTCGAGACAATAAACAGTTCAAA
This sequence comes from Aegilops longissima, assembly GCA_021605205.1. Lineage (NCBI taxonomy): Eukaryota > Viridiplantae > Streptophyta > Magnoliopsida > Poales > Poaceae > Aegilops > Aegilops longissima. The sequence continues at coordinate 369,982,430 of CM038681.1, forward strand.
CAACGATATATACAACATTCAAACACCGACTAGTGACTACTCTCGACATAAACAACAAGACATGATAGTTCATAAGAAGTCTTGCTACACCACCAAAACGCACCCATCTGCAGCGCCGGACTCGTGATCCAGACGAGAATGACATTCTAAACAGAAGCAACTATTACATAGTAAGAGTGACATAGATGAGGATGACCAAATGACAAGGAATATGCATAACAAAAGAAAGAACTACCCATCCAAAATCAGCAGCAAAGACAACAAAATCATTCGAAGAGATGATCCAACACCATCATAATTTGCAGCCCCGCTTCAGCGACCAGTGATCCAGAGACACCAGTACTCCACCCTTTCGATGCAACAGCCCAGTTACCTATCAACATGAAGGCTTGAACCACATCACTGCCTGTCGTAATTGAGACATCCAAGGATCAAAGTTAATCCGGATGCCTTTGTCATTCTCACCTTCTTTTGGCTGCAGTCTGTATCGTTGACAATCGGGAGTTTGCTCCCGAACTCCTAGGGCTCGCCGTAGACACAGTTTTCCATAGCAAACAGAGCCTCTCGCCATCAAGGTCCTTGCCAACGGTGATCTCCTGGTTAATCGGATAATTGAGTCCGAGAAACAGAGAGTGTGAACCAAGGCTGTTTACCCGCCCAACTAAAAATCCTAAAGGCCCCAACAAGCTGGTATCCTGCTCATAGACGTAATAGCCATCGTCCGGATACTCACGTATTACGGTGCTTGTATACAATGGGGTTTTGCAATATAACTTTTCCGCTCATGTGTCCGAATGATCATCAGTCTTTTGTCGTCGTCTAATCGAACGAGGAACCAGTTGTGCTTCCTGTTTTGGCAAAGGTGGTGTGATTACAAAGGGCGATGAATCGAGGGACACCGCATCATATCAAAAAGGACATGCATTGTTAATGTAAGATCAGCATTGTTCGAGTATGAGTAGGATAATGCAAGAAACAACATTGATATGTCCTGTTGGAACGGGAGGAAAATACAGGAAATGTATACTGGATTCAAAATATAGAAGTGCCATGCATGGTTATACTCATGTTATCTCGCAATCGATTCTTCACAGAAACTACCATGTCATGCATGTTGTGTCTTCTCGTTCCCAAATATTTGTCTTTCTAGTCATTTCAAATAGACACAACATATGGATGTATGTAGACATATTTTAGAGTGTAGATTCACCATTTTGCTCGTATGTAGTCACTTGTTAAAATCTCTAGAAAGACAAATATTTGGGAACTGAGGAGTAATCATGTCATGTCCTCACAAACAAATTCTTCAAGGTAACTAATGACCATGCATTGTTATATACTCGTGTTCGTGGGCAAAAATTTTGTGAGGATATTATTCTAGCCATTGATTGTGAAGGCGGATATAGGTATGTACACATGGTAAGCATTGCAGGATTTCACTACTTCCAAATATAGAGTTCTCCATATGCACATTTACTTCCCTAATGTATGGTTAGATGAAACCAACAGTGTGGTGCATGTTTCTACATCATGAAAATGAGGAAACTAACATGGCCATTGATACACGATCACATTTAGTAGTAGTATATAGATTACTGTAAAATAAGGATAATATCCATATATTCCTAACCGTTTGATTATTCAGGGTACAAATTGGCTGTAATGACATGGTCACAATCGCATGAATTAACTCATTCCAAATATAGCTGATTTACGGCGTCTCTAATACATTGCCATAGTTCTACTCAAATTCTGCTCAAACAGGGATATGCCAATCATCACAAAAAGTTCAAACAGTGTCATGGCGTCATCATTAACATGAGACAGAAACAACTTACATGCGCCGTCCTAGCAATACGCGGTGCCATCTGCTTTGTCGATCGCGTAGATGATGCCATTGTGTTCAATAGAATCACAAAAGTGTGTATCAGCTTTGACGATGATCCACTGCGAGCCGAGTTGTCTCCAGCTAAAGAAGGAACCGATGTAATGATAGGCGAGTCCGCGGTCGAACAAGGCAACTAGCTTGAAGTATGCGTAATTCGCATGTCATGTGGGCACTTGGCAGATTACAATCTTCTGCAAAACAAGGTCCGTCCAACTGACGTAGTAATCTAGATGACTTGGACCGCGATGGTAATACTCTATATAATCCAACGGAGGAAGGATAATCTCATGGAGGTGCGGAAGTTCACGAGCACCAACTTTTACCGCCTTGTCTAAAGGCAGCCATCCAGTGGGAGTTCATGCCGACCCAGTACATACCTGCCAAGAAGTTTCGGGCGATGGTGATCAGATCGGTGTCGAGGGAAATGATGTACGGCGACCCAGTACATACCTACAAAGAAGTTTCGCTAATGGAGATCGGTTTGAAGTCGAGGGCATCATGCACGCCTCAGATCATTGTGGGCCAATCTCGCAAGACCAGATAGCAGCAAGGTGGTGTCTTGAAAAGCTTAGGCCTCACTTGACGATGGCCATGTGCATGTCCCTCGAGCATGCAGCCAGCCGCAGGCGCTCAACATATCCATACACGAACAACAGAGGTCGAGGATGTCATCGGGAGATTGCTCCAATCATGCTCATATGGATGCTGCGCGGTTCGCTCGGGCATGGTGGAGTTTGGAAGGGGCTTGATTTACGGGGAGAAGAATGTCGGCTGGAGCGGCTAGCGAGGGAATAGTGGTACTGGGGGAGGCGAGTGAGGCGACGGTACACGGGGGCACAGTGAGATGGAGACGGAGATGGAGACGGAGAAGGAGATGGAGAGGGAGTGCTGCTATGGGAGCGGAGAGGGAGACGAGGCAAGGCGCCAATGTTCTCAGACAGCAGCAAAGTGATGATCGCACAAAGGCATGTGGTGAGGCTGACTTTGGTAACCCGAACACGCCGCCTGGACTAGTGTCAGGCGTAGGGTGCTGTCACTTCACTGTGAGGACCGGATGGATAGTATTTTGACCATCAAATGTACCACAGTTGTACTACTACTACTAGTAGTAGGAACATGAGTACTCCAGTATTGTATAGCGGAAATAGGTCTCTCGTGCTAGCATGCCTGTTCACTTCATCGTTCAGGTATCATCCATATTGCGAGCATAACCAAATTCTCGTGCATGCCCAATCAACGCCCTGCCGCGATGCATGCAGTGGCTGTTCTGGTGCATCAAGGACGGCATGCAGATCGTTCCACGCTTTAGAAGAGGAAAAATGGGAAGGTAGAACGCGGCAGCAGAGGAAGAGAACGCTGGCTAACGAGGCTGGGAGGGGATCGAGCAGGAAGTTAATGCTCCACGCCTAAAGGTTTTGGGAAAACCTGATTTTCATAAGGTGACTTATACTCACCTAAACGGAGGGAGTATTCCTTAACCAGAGAATGTTGTGTCTCCCACTCACGCGCTAAAAAAAACTACGACACATTTTTTTATCTGTTTGCATAGGTCCCACCTATTAGGAAGGATGGGCACGTACACGAGCAGGTACGACTCGTCAGTCTACCCGCATAGCCTTTTTGTTTAGTCTACCTAGCCATCTAATCAACTGCCTGCATGCCACTTCTCCCATTTACTTCTCCATCGGGAACCGATTCTCCTCGGCTTCTTCACCTCCCCTTCCTCTTCATTTGCATCCAAACCCCACTACATTCACATTGTTTTAACCTCTTTAAATAATCATCTACTACTTCAGTTAGACTAGCCATCTAATCCTAATTCTCCAAACCATAGCCCTCCGTTTCAGCGGTTCCAAATGGCGAAAGAGATCGAGATGCAGGTTTATGGCGTCCAACATGTCCTCATTGAAGGCTCGATGCGCATAGTTGCCACCGTCACCGTCCACCCAAGGGTTGTTCGGCAGTGGATCAACAATGTATCCAACTCCCTCGAAAAGGTAGAGATGAGGGTCATCGGTCTCGATGCAGAGTACACGGAGCGTGCCCCTGGGAAGATCCGGAGCGCCGCCATCCTTCAGCTGTGCCTCGAAGATGATGTTTTGGTGTACCACATCATACACTCGCCCTCCATACCAGGTGAGCTTCACGATTTCTTGTCTCGGAGGACGATACTGTGGGGCAGCCATCGAAGGGGACAAACAGAAGTGGAGCCGTACAACCTTGATTTGAAAAGCATCGATGACCTACAAACCAGAATCAAAATTCCTATAGAAGATTGTGATAAACAGACACCATCCCTATTCTACGTAGCAAATTTTGTGCTCGGTACAAATCTTCAGAAGGGTCACGAGACGGTGGCATTAAGGTCATCTGGATGGGAGAATTATCCCTTGACGTACGAGCGGATAAAATATGCTGCCCTCGATGCCCGTGTGAGTTTCGAGATAGCTGCAAGGTCCAAAGGGCTTGTTGTGAAGCCGTCTTCCACAAAGAATGAGAAGAAGAAGAAGAAGAAGAAGAAGAAGAAGAAGAAGAAGAAGAAGAAGAAGAAGAAGAAGAAGAAGAAGAAGAAGAAGAAGAAGAAGAGGAAGAAGAGGAAGAAGAGGAAGAAGAGGAAGAAGAGGAAGAAGAGGAAGAAGAGGAAGAGGAAGAAGAAGAGGAAGAGGAAGAAGAAGAGGAAGAAGAAGAAGAAGAGGAAGAAGAAGAAGAAGAGGAAGAAGAAGAAGAAGAGGAAGAAGAAGAAGAAGAGGAAGAAGAAGAAGAAGAAGAAGAAGAAGAAGAAGAGGAAGAAGAAGAAGAAGAGGAAGAAGAAGAAGAAGAAGAAGAAGAAGAAGAAGAAGAAGAAGAAGAAGAAGAAGAAGAAGAAGAAGAAGAAGAAGAAGAAGAAGAAGAAGAAGAAGAAGAAGAAGAAGAAGAAGAAGAAGAAGAAGAAGAAGAAGAAGAAGAAGAAGAAGAAGAAGAAGAAGAAGAAGAAGAAGAAGAAGAAGAAGAAGAAGAAGAAGAAGAAGAAGAAGAAGAAGAAGAAGAAGAAGAAGAAGAAGAAGAAGAAGAAGAAGAAGAAGAAGAAGAAGAAGAAGAAGAAGAAGAAGAAGAAGAAGAAGAAGAAGAAGAAGAAGAAGAAGAAGAAGAAGAAGAAGAAGAAGAAGAAGAAGAAGAAGAAGAAGAAGAAGAAGAAGAAGAAGAAGAAGAAGAAGAAGAAGAAGAAGAAGAAGAAGAAGAAGAAGAAGAAGAAGAAGAAGAAGAAGAAGAAGACGAAGAAGAAGAAGAGGACGAAGAAGAAGAGGAAGAAGAGGACGAAGAAGAAGAAGAAGAAGAAGAAGAAGAAGAAGAAGAAGAAGAAGAAGAAGAAGAAGACGAAGAAGAAGAAGAAGAAGACGAAGAAGAAGAAGAAGAAGAGGAAGAAGAGGAAGAAGAAGAGGAAGAAGAGGAAGAAGAAGAGGAAGAAGAGGAAGAAGAAGAGGAAGAAGAGGAAGAAGAAGAGGAAGAAGAGGAGGAAGAAGAGGAAGAAGAGGAGGAAGAAGAGGAAGAAGAGGAAGAAGAGGAAGAAGAGGAAGAAGAGGAAGAAGAGGAAGAAGAGGAAGAAGAAGAAGAAGAGGAAGAAGAAGAAGAAGAGGAAGAAGAAGAAGAAGAAGGCTGCACCAGCAGGAGGGCATTATGGATGGATGAACTATTTCCTCTCTTGTAAAAAAATTATTCCCTCTCGGTGTATATTGATATAGATGGACTATTTCGATGGTGTGCATGTCTTTGGAACAGAGTAGTAGCGTGGGTCCACTTGACTATAAGGAACTATTTATCCGCATATATAGCTTTCTCTGCTACTCCTTCCAGTGATCGGTATGCAGTGCATGTGTCCGTAGACATGACAGCTTGTCCATGGAAGTTCAACTACGGTGACCATCACGTTTCATCTCACGATTCCCATGATGCCTCTCCAACCCATGGCACCACGCCCCGACGCGGCGCCACCCCTCTCGGCCGCACCGCCTCCGCCTTTGTGTGCATGACATTTGGGCCACCTAAAATGCGGCGAGCATCAAGTTTCTACCACAGCCACCCACGATTCCTACGACGCCGCCGAACCCATGAAACCACACGCCCCCGACCGCAGCTCACCCTCTTGGCCCCATCGCCCTCCGCTACGGGAGCATTACATGTGGACCACCACCTATAGGGTCCACATGTTATTGACTCAAAGGTAGGTGTAGTATATCAAGCTCATCCCGACGGCCCCGAGAGGGAATGTAACTCAAGCGCCAGGCTTGTGGTGCTCTCAAGAAGCACCTAACTCGTGCCAAACTCGAGATTTGTTTCTTTACTATACATGCACGCAACGATTTAATGGACATTGTAATCTCAACATGTGATGGGGAGCTCTAAATTTGAATTTGAAACTTATAAATGAAAAGATTCAAAACAAATAAACCGGGAGAGAGGGAGTATATCGAGGATGTGTCCCATACAAAATAAGTCCCATGGTTTGTCACCGTGAAGATGCGGTTAGAAAGGAGCACATCGCCTTCCTACTCAGACGGCAACAAATCGTCCGCAGACAAAGATGGTCCGCCTTTGACCGCCATGTGCAAGGTCCGTGCTATCTTATTCAATCTCACCGTGGTTCCATCGCACCAATTCATGCGGTGGCCCGCTGTATGGCTGATCCCAATGTTGGACAAAGGTTCTACGGAACGGTGTCACCCTTGTAAATGTTGTGCAAATTGATGTTGGTACCTCCCGATATATGCAAGCCAATCTCCACTGCAGACCGAGCCTAACTCGTGAAACAAAGGTAGGGGAGAATTAGGAAATGGACATCAAGCAGTCTTTAGAATGCATTTACTACGTGATCAAACTCATCTTACCTGCTCATCGGAGGAAATCTTAGTGCCCCTCAACGTCGGCATCTCAAGGGGCGTCAACTTGCAACTACGGCCATGCCGCGCTGGAGAGACCCCCAAGGAAACATCCTCGTGCATTCCACGGAACATCAAGATGCATTTGTATGAGTAGTTTATCTTGTGAGAGAAAAGGATGAACGAGGGAAGGCCTCTAGAGATAGAGATGGACACTACTACTACCAATGTGCTGGCCCGTGCGTTGCAACGGATCCAAAGTAGTAGAATAATACTTGTTCACGTGCTTGAAATATAAACACTCTAGTTTTGATCCAAACGAGGGAAGTTGAACCACGGCGACCATCATGTTTCTTGTTTCTACCACTGCCACACCCACACGCGATTCCCACGACGCGGCTCCAACCCACGGCACGACGTCCCCCGACGTGGACATGGATCCTCCGACGTGGCTATCACCGCTTTGCTTCGCTTTTCTTCGCCGACATGTGGGACCCACGCTATGGGTCCCACATGTCGATGATGTAATGGTAGGATTGTTCGCGTCAGGATCCTCATCCCTCGACGCGCCCCTCATCCCTCTCGCCCCACCGCCTCCTCCGCTTTGTGTGCATGACATGCGGTCCAAATTGAATGCGGCGACCATCAACTTTCTACCACGACACACCCGATTGACGCGTTTGCTCGCCCGCCGCCAGTTCGATCCGCACTCTCGCACCATCAAATTTTCATCCAGCGGCTGCGACACATTTCGTCCCGGCATCAATCCTCACCGAGTACTTATGTACTACAGGTTGTACCCGCGGTGTGGCCATCTACGCCAGAACACCCCGACGCCACTGTGCCACCTCGCCACGGCCATGCCACCACGGCCGTTCATCTCGAACGAGTGAGTCGCGAACCACGCCACCACCATGAGAATGACATGTGGGCCAGCCGCATTTAAGGTCCGCATGTCATTGACTCATAGGCCGGGCACTAAGCCATCAAGTTCGGTCCCGTGGCCCCGAGAGGGAAATGTAACTCCGCAAGCAGCCTTGTGGTGCTCCCGCAGTACGAGCTCGTGCCAAAACTGGAATTTGTTTCTTACTACTACCAACTAGTACTAGTAATGTACATGTGCATTGCACGCATGAGATTCTGGTGGTTTGTGCATTATGCTTCTACATGTGGAGCTCGGATTCTAACATGTGGCAAAATCTGTGGAATGTAAGGTTAGGCAAGTTTGATTAACTTAGGTGAGTGTTTGGTTCAAGCCACACCTTAGGCAAGCCACACTAAGGCCCCACATGACATACACACAAAAAATGTGGCAAGATTCCCTTAGGTTTGCCAACTTGTAGCTCTCATTTTGAAGAACTAATAACTTTGCCTAAGCTTAGTTGTGGCAAAGTTAGTCATGAATTAAGTTCAACCATGGAGTCTTCTATATTATACATGTGGCGAATCGTGGATGATATCCAACGCCATTAGTGCTCGGATTTGCCATCTTTGTACCGTCGGATTGGCTTCATCCAACGACCAACTTTCAAAGTTTTTCACACACTATATAGGGGGTATAGATATAGATGTGACGGTCTGTTGCAATGGATCCAAAGTATATCTATTTAGTGGAGTGCACTCTAAACACATTATCTATTTATTTTTCTCTAACCTTCCGTAGCCATGCAACCAATCCACATAAGCTTCATGGGTGCCCCCCACATCATATTATTCATACTACGTTGATTGAAAAAAAGATAAATCACCCAAAACAAGATCTTCCCGTTATTTGTTCCTACGATGTTGTGCCGTGCACGTACCTACTAGTTGTATAGTGGTAGTACTAGTAATATAGTATTAGGAGTACAAACTTGGTACTAGTAGGAGTAGTACTAGTACGGAATGCTCCTACTCTATCAACGAGCCCCCGTCGACACCAAATTTCTTGGCTTCCGTATACGGCCAGATCTTCCCTCGCTTATGTTTTCCAACCCGGCGGCGGGCGGGTGTCGGTTTTCAACGCGTCCCACATGAAAGTGAAAATGCTAGGCAACACGCCTTCTCTAAGCTATGTGTCATGACGGACGGGCCGTGTTGTACTCTCGATTCCCGGGCGTGGGGGTGCGACGCTAACGCCGCAGCCTTTTCCTTTACTGAAGAATGTGCCCGTGCGCTATGCACGGATCCAAAGTAGTAGAATAGTAGTATTTGTTCACAAACTTGAAAGAAATCACTATTGTTTTGATATACTCCTAATATATTACTCCCTCTGTACCTAAATATTTGTCTTTTTTGAGATTTCAAATGGACTATCACATACGGATTATATAGACATATTCTAGTGTTTTCTAGCAAGATGCCCGCGCATTGCACGAAGTTGATGGAAAAGGTAAGCACAACTTATAAATTGACGAATGGAGTACTAGTTACAGTGATGCATATAATTAAGCAAAGGGATCGCACATGTCGGTATTGACTGGAACGAGAATGCAACAGCACAATAAGAATTAAGGCCACGATGATGCGATCGCAGTGGTGGTTACAGAAGGCAAGAAGAAAGATGGATCCACGAACGTACGACCTCCTCTTCCTCAACTTAGTGCGCCGGGCCACCGACCGGCAGCTAAGGAGTGGCGGCTTTTGTGGCCAAGTCGAGGTGCTTCTCAGCAAAGGAATCCAAGGCTTCCAGCCGGTTGAGGAAGGCGAAAGTTGTAGCGCCCTCACTCGCCTTGTAGATACCTATGTACACGATTTGCTCGTACACGTGGATGTGTAGGTCGACGATTTCTTGCAGGACGAGGCGCCTCACGGCGAGCACGACCTTGCTACATCTTGAGCTTGCGTTGGTTTTCCCCGAAGAGGAGAGGATGATGCAGCAGAGTAGCGTAAGTATTTCCCTCGCTTTTTGAGAACCAAGGTATCAATCCAAGAGGAGGCCACGACAAGTCCCTCGACTGCACAAAACGATAGCTACTCGCAACTAACACGATTAGGGGTTGTCAAATCCTTCACGGTCACTTACTTAGAGTGAGATCTGATAGAGATAATATTTTGGTATTTTTGGTATAGAGATGCAAAGTGAAAAGTAAAAAGCAAAGTAAAAACAAAGCAAGTATAAAAGTGATGGAGATTGATATGATGAGAATAGAACCGGGGGCCATAGGTTTCACTAGTGGCTTCTCTCAAGAGCATAAGTATTCTACGATGGGTGAACAAATTACTATTGAGCAATTGACAGAATTGAGCATAGTTATGAGTATATCTAGGTATGATCATGTATATAGGCATCACGTCCGAGACAAGTAGACCGAAACGATTCTGCATCTACTACTATTACTCCACTCATCGACCGCTATCCAGCATGCATCTAGAGTATTAAGTTAAATAGAGTAACGCCTTAAGCAAGATGACATGATGTAGAGGAATAAATTCATGCAATATGATAAATACCCCATCTTGTTATCCTCAATGGCAACAATACAATACGTGCCTTGCAACCCTTTCTGTCACTGGGTAAGGACACCGCAAGATTGAACCCAAAGCTATGCACTTCTCCCATTGCAAGAACTACCAATCTAGTTGGCCAAACCAAATGGATAATTCGAAGAGACTTGCAAAGATAACTCAATCATACATAAAAGAATTCAGAGAAGATTCAAATATTATTCATAGATAAGCTGGATCATAAACCCACAATTCATCGGTCTCAAAGAAACACACCGCAAAAAGAAGATTACATCGAATAGATCTCCACGAGAGAGGGGAGAACATTGTATTGAGATCCAAAAGAGAGAAGAAGCCATCTAGCTACTAGCTATGGACCCAAGGTCTGAAGTAAACTACTCACACTTCACCTGGAGAGGCTATGGTGTTGATGCGAAGCCCTCCGTGGTGGATGCCCTCCGGTGGAGCTCCTAACAGGCCCCAAGATGGGATCTCGTGGATACAGGAAGTTGCGTGTCGAACTAGGTTTTGGCTCCTGCTCGATCCTTTGGGGGTACGAGGTATATATAGGAGGAAGGAGTACGTCGGTGGAGCAACAGGGGCCCACGAGGTGGGGCGCCCCACCCTTGTGACCGCCTCACATTTCTTGGAGTAGGGTCCAAGTCTCCTAGATCACGCTCGTGAGAAAATCACGCTCAAGGTTTCATTCCGCTTGGACTCCGCTTGATATTCTGTTTCTTCAAATACTGAAATAGGCAAAAACAACAATTCGGGTTGGGCCTCTGTCGGTGTACTGCAGCACGGCAGCTTGCAAAGACTCCATGGGTGGCTTGCTCGGTGACCGCCAAGGTCCTCCATGGTTCTTTTGGAGCCATTCAAGAACAAAGTATTTAAGCCAAGGAGACAAGGCCCCGCAAGAGGAGCTTGCCGGAAGGCCACTCAAGGCACATGAAGACAAGACCCGACAAGAGGAGCTTGCCGGAAGGCTTGGTGAGCGACAAGCTTCCGGGCGCGACAAGGATTCAGCCGCTGCAAGGCACTTTCCGCGACATGCAACCACTCTTCATCTCCGCCCACTCATCCGCCAACGTGTCGCCATGGGGTCATTCCAGGCGCGCGTGTCAAGAGGTTATGCAGCCAGCGGGGAGCAGCGGTAAGCGGCGCTGACAAGATCGCCATCGTGGCGAACGGTGGTGCTCCTGACGGTCCCTGTTACACTGTTTAAGCGACATGGACGGGCATTTAATGCTTTTGTCCTTGCCGTCGAGTTAGGTAGAATACATCGCATAAAGTAGCTGTACCAACCGCAACTCATTTTCCCATTTTGCCCTTGTCTATGTTGCCACCGTCGGAGACCCCTTGAGCATATAAAAGGAGGCCCATGCATAACGAGAGGGGGTTCGACTCATTCAAACTAGAGACACTCGAGCTAGGTTTTGTAGCTCTCATCGCTCCCTAGCAAGGACACAAGATAATCGACAAGCAGCAGAGGAGTATTATCTCCGGAGAGCTCCGGCCGGGTAAACCGCCGTGTCCTTTGCCTCGATCCGCTCTTCAGGTAACCTCCGCCTCGCCGAACCGAAGGGGCTCGGTCCGCCGTCCCATAGGTGTTTGTGGGTTACGATCAGCTTCCCGACATCTTTTGCGCGCCGTAGGGCGCCGAGGCTGTGTGAACCTGATCCGCGCTCACACGAGCAACATCTTCATCATCTTCATCAAGATGCCACCGAAGAAGAAGGCTTCGGCGGCAGTGGAGCCGTCCACGTCGATCCCGCCACCACCGGAGCAAACGGATGGCAGGGAAGACGCCGGCGGAAGAACGGGCGTCGACGAGAGAGCTCATGACGTTGCCAAGTCCAAGGACAAGGCCGCGCAGACCTCGGTGTCCGTACACGCACCGCGCCCATCTCAGGAGGCGCGGGACCGACGACGTCATGGTATTCTTAGTACCATACGCCGTTGGATCAAGGCCTGCCGGAGGATCCCGAGGCCCTCAAGACCAGCTGCAGCACGCCAAAGATGTCGGGCGCGAAGGGTATTTCGCTCGACGGATGCTGCTCCTTCTAACATAGTTAGAAGTCCGAGCATATCCCGCTCCTCGCGCCGTTCACCACTGCCACCCACCACTCCAGCGGAAGCCTTGGTGAGAGCTCAACTTCTTCTAGACTACCCTCCAACAGCCGACAAGGTCGACGAATGGAGGGCCACTATCCAGAGTCTCATCGGCTTTGCCAACAGCGACGTTCCGCGGCAACCAACTACATCGCTGCCGCGGCAAGACGACAAGGCACGAGCCGGTGGAGACGAAACCTGTGGGGGTGCAACCACCATGCACTCTCCACCCAAAGGCCAAGATCACCAGCTCGTCGGATCCACCTCGACAGCGACTCCACCGCGTCATCGGATCCACGAGCTCGCCGTGATCAGCGCCAAGTCCTTCAAGAACGACAACAAGAAGACGCTCGAACCCGCATCGAGCGCCGAAGAGAAGCGCGACATCAATCCGACCAGCGGCCGGGCCCTCCGTCGATATGCATGCGCCGGGGAACCAGCGACTTGCCGACGCTGTAGGTTGTCCCGCGCTCACTCGTGAGCTGCGCAAGTCCAAAGGGCCCAAAGAAGAAGAATTTCTGCCGACAAAGCGTAGAAGTACGATGGCAGGACGATCCGTCGGAGTTCCTCAAGATCTACACCATCGCGGTGCTAGCTGCAGGGGACGAGACGACAAGATCCTCGCCAACTACTTCCGCCGGTACTCAAGCCCAATGTCGATCTTGGCTCATGCACTTGCCGGACGGATCCATATCTTCTTGGCAGATCTATGCCATCGTTTGTCGGCGCCTTCACAAAGCGGCCACAAACCTCATGGCCAAGAGAGTGACCTTCACCGCCGCCTGAAGGAAGGAGAGTCTCGCGCAAGTTCATCCAGAGGTTCAGCCGTGTGCACTACAACATCCCAGATGTCCACCCCGCCGCGGTGATCGCGCGTTTATCGTAACGTGCGGAACCGCAGAATGAGGGAAGAGATGGCGATGTGCAAAGTCAAGGACGCCAATGAGCTGTATGCCTTGGCCGACAAGTGTGCACGGCCGAGGAAGGGAGGAGACTCTGTGAGAGAATATGAAGCAGGATCTGATAGGAGGAGACCGCCCTGCCAAGAAGAGCCGCGACGGAACAATGTAAAGAAGAAAGGCAAAGAGGTGCTAGTTGTCGAGCAGTCCGCAACAATGGTGCCGCCAAGAAAGCCAAAGTTGGTGGTTCGCAAGGAGGTTGTCACGACACCGACCGCCAAGTCGGGCGGCCGCCGACAAGGTGACAACTCCAACAAACAAGATCGCAAGATTCACCGCACTAAGGGCCATGGCCTCCAGAGTTGCAAGAAGGTCGAGCAGCTTGTTGAACAGCGAAGGCTGAGTACGAAAGCGGCGCGACAAGGAGAAGGCCCAGAAGGTGCCGGGGAGTTAGCAAGAAATGACCCGCCGGGAGGACGCGCGGCAAGGCTAAGCAGCGGCAAGGAGACAGACTCTCGCCGCCGCGACAAGGATGAAGACGACAATGACGATGAAGAGATGGAAGACGACGAGACCGATGAGCAGGAGTTTCGTAAAGCCATGGAGGTCCTTCGCGTTGACGGCGGTGCTTCTCTGCATACCTCACACCGCCAACTCAAGCAATGGATGCGGAGGTTAATGCAGCAGAACCATCCGTAGAGTCACGCAGCCTCGAAATGGTCCAAGATGCCTATCATCTTTGATATTGAGGACCACCCCGATCGCATAATCTGCGGTCGGTGCTTGCCGATGTTGGTCTCACCAACTATCCGCAACCTCAAGGTCACCAAGATGTTAGTTGACGGCGGGCCGCTTAAACCTGATCTCCTCCGCGGTGCTCCGTAAGCTTCAGATCCCCGACAACGAGCTCAAGAGACCGGCACTTTCAAGGAATCAATCCGGAAGGAGCAAGTCAAGGGGAAGATCACGCTGCGGTAACATTTGGCAGCGAGCTAAACTTCAGGATCGAGAGGGTCACGCTCGACGTTGCTGATTTTCCATTACCTTACAATGGGATACTCGGCCGCCCAGCCGCCAAGTTCATGGCAGCCTCTCATTATGCATACAACTTGCTCAAGATGCCATGCCCGATAAGTGTCATTTCTGTCCATGGCGACAAGAAGGATGCTCTTATCTCGCGCCGACAAGATTTACCGGAGGCAGCAGCTGCAACAGATAGCAAGTCACTTGTCACTGAAGCTCCTGTGGGGAAGAAGAAGACCAAGTCCGCAAGAGTTCGATGCCCACTCCGCAAGCGCACCTCTTCGAGTGCTGCGCCACCGCCGAGGACGCACCATCGAGCTCCACCGCAAGTGCAAGAAGACGATGGCAGCTCCACCAAGACCAACAAGGTGGCCGCCAAGGAGGACGGCACCGGTGGTACCTTCACCATCGCCACTCTTGACCCTAAATAGGAAGTCGCGCCGCTGCTTTCTCGGGCTTAACGCCGACGTGTTTGCATGGCAACCGCCCGACATCCCCGTGTTCCTGTGAAAGTAATTGAGCACCACCTAGCTGTCCGTCCTCGCGCGCGCCCGCTAAGCGTAAAGTCGAAGGTGCAAGGAGCGCCAAGAATTCATTGCGTAAGAGATCAAGAAATTGGAAGCAGCAGGCCTTGTCGAGGAGTGCTCCATCCCACGTGGTTGGCCAATCCTGTAGTTGTATCGCAAGGCAAATGGGAAATGGAGACTTTGTATCGACTTCACAGATGTTAATAAAGCTTGTCCCAAAGACCCATTTCCTTGCCGCCGATCGACCAGATTGTTGACTCCACGGCTGGATGTGATTTTCTTTCATTTCTTGATGCATATTCAGGATATCATCGATCTTCATGGCGATGAGGATGAGGAGAAAACCGCATTCATCACCCCATGTGGCACATATCGTTTTATACGGATGCCTTTTGGGCTAAAGAATGCTGGTTCAACGCTTGCAAGAGTAGTCCATGATGCTTTTGAGCTGCAAATGCACGTAAATGTAGAAGCTACATGGATGACATAGTGGTCAAAAGCAAGGACAGGCAACTCTGGTTCAAGATTTAGATGAGACCTTTGCAAATCTGCGCAAGATCAACCTCAAGCTCAACCCCGAGAAGTGCGTGTTTGGAGTCCCTTCCGCAAGCTTCTCGGTTCTTCGTGGTCTCAGCGGGAATTGAAGCCAATCCCGACAAGATCAAGGCCGCCGAGCAGATTGAAGCACCAAAGCGCCAAGGATGTATGAAGACTTGCCGGTTGCGTGGCTGCTCTCAAAGAGGTTTATCTCTAGGTTCTGCTGAGCGCCTCGCCATTTTTCAAGATTTTGAAAAGGCAGGTCCAATGAAATGGACTCGAAGCGGAGGCTGCGCTGCAGACTTAAAGAGATACCTGCCCTCCACTCAATACTTGTCGCACCTAAGCCACAAGAGAAGTTGCTATATATAGCGGCAACCAATCAAGTGGTTAGTGCTGCGTTAGTAGCGGAAAGGGAGGCGCACGATGAGCCGGTAACCAAGGCGATGCATCCAGCGACAAGGTGGGGCTTCACCGACAAGCTCGTCCCGATAAGGACGGATCTACGCAGGCTTGCAGAAGATGCGAAAAGGATGGTGCAGCGCCAGTTTACTTTGTCGGCCCCGTCGCAGGGGCTAGGTCAAGGTACGGTGTGCAGAAATTGCTTTTCGCCTCCTCATGGCCTCGTGAAAGCTGCGCCATTACTTCCAAGCACATGAAATCACAGCCGCCACCGCTTCTCAAGAGGATATTGCAAAATCCAAGCAACAGCAGGATTGTCGAGTGGGCGCTAGAACTGTCAAGCTTTGGCCTCAAGTTTGAAAGCACTTCAACTATCCAAAGCAGAGCACTGTCAGAGTTTATAGCATAATGGACGCCAACACAAGATGAAGAAATTCCATAGACGAGCATCCCCGTCAAGGAGGCAGGCAAGGAATGGCTGATGTACTTTGATGGTGCCTTCTCGCTGCAAGGCGCCGGTGTGCGGCGTGTCGCTTATCGCACCCATCGGAGAGCACCTCAAGTACATAATCCAAATGCACTTTCCCAAGGAGCAAGCAACAAATAATACCGCAGAGTATGAAGGTTTGCTTGCCGGTCTCGTAATTGCAGAGACCTTGGGATCAAGAAGCACATTGTCAGGGGTGACTCGCAGCTTGTCGTCCGCCAAGTGAACAAAGATTACCGAGTCCTTGATGGAAGCTTC
Source organism: Aegilops longissima (assembly GCA_021605205.1). NCBI lineage: Eukaryota > Viridiplantae > Streptophyta > Magnoliopsida > Poales > Poaceae > Aegilops > Aegilops longissima. The sequence goes on from CM038681.1 coordinate 369,998,842, forward strand.
ACGTTGATGAAGTGAGAAAGCTAGAAGAGCACTTTGACGGCCCATGATGGAGCATGTTCCAAGAGCTCAGAATGACATTGCTGATGGCCTGTCAAAGTGCGCCGCACTCAAGTTACCTATGGAACCAGGGATTTTTGTGCTCAAGCTGACTCAACCAACTATAACGCCATCAACTGGACAGAACAAGAAGAGGAAGTTGATTTCTGGTGACTACTTCCCGGCCGAGCTCCCCGAAGCCGCCACCAAAAAGGTCCCCAAGTTCAACACCAAAAGTGCTGAGGAGCAGTCTGCCCGACAAGCCCTGTGGTTTGTTTCGTTGAAGCACGCCCCGACAAGTTTTGTTCGCAGCTTGCCGGGGACATCAAGCTCCGCCGAGCCCGCAGGCTCTGCCATAGAAGCTGATGTTCCCGCAGCAGCAGATGTGCCTTTAGTCCTTGTTGTCGAGCCGCAAGCTCCAACATGGGCGCAGCAGATTGTCCATTTCCTTCAGACATGAGAACTTCCCGAAGAGCAAGAAGAAGCGGAAAGAGTAGCCCGACACCAAGTATGTACCAGTTTGTCGACAAAGACACCTGCATGTAAGAAGACTCAACGGTGTGAAATTGAAGTGTATTCACCGGAAGATGGATGAAGCTGTTGGCAGAGATACACGGAGGCATATGTGGTCACCACATTGGCAAGAAGAGCACTTGCCGCAAAGCTTTCCGCAAGGTTTCTTCCGCCGACAGCCTCCGTGATGCAACCGCACAAGTAACCAAGTGTGAAGCGTGCGGCCCATTCCAAGCAGATACACCAGCCAGCTCAAGCTCTCCAGACGATCCCTTTATCCCCGCCATTTTCGGTCCGGGGCTCGACATTCTCGCCCCTTTCCCGAAGTTGTCGGGGCTTTGAGTACTTGTACGCTGTAATCGACAAGTTCACAAAGTGGCCGGAAGTGGAAGCAGTGAGGAAGGTGACAAAGACAACAGCGGTCAAGTTCTTCAGTCGATTGTTTGCCGCTTTGGAATTCCTAACAGGATCATCACCGACAACGGCACACAGTTCACGAGCCGCACCTTCATGCAAGACGCCCAAGATCTTGGCGCCAAGGTCTGCTTTGCTTCATTGCTCATCCGAGAAGCAACGGTCAAGCGAGAGGGCAATGCTGAAGTCGCGCAGCTCAAGACCGTAACTTTCGACAGCTGCACAAAAGCGGAAGAAACCGGATTGAGGAGCTGCCGGTGGTTCTTTGGTCGATCAGACGACGCCAAATCGAGCCATCGCCGACACCTTTCGCCTAGTCTATGGAGCAGAGGCAGTTCTCCCCACGGAACTCAGATACGGGTCACCTCGAGTGCTCGCTATGATGAGTTTGAGCAAGAGCAGCTGCGACAAGATGACGCTGCTCCTTGAGGAGGACCGCCTTCAGTCTGCAGACGAGCTGCTCGTTACCAAAGAAGCTTTGCACCGCTACCATAGCCGCAGAGTTAATGCCGAAGTCTCGAGGAAGGCGACCTTGTTCTTCGTAGCGCTCAGTCCGCCAAGAATTCCAACAAGTTGACGCCAAGTGGGAAGGCCCTTATTGGGTGAACGAAGTCACTAGGCTCGACGCCGTTCGCTTTGAGACCAAGATGGCATTCCGTGAGCAACTCCCGAATATTGAGCATCTTCGTAAGTTTTACCCATATAGGCGCTGTTGCCGGAACCTGTTCCGCAACCACCTTTTGTACAAGTCTTGCCCATGTTGCATGTAATCCTTTGTACAAAGCCAGCGCAGACCCGTGCATCAAGAAGCTCATGTGTTGCGCATAACTTGTCAATTTCATGCTTTTTCATCATTTTGCATGTGTTATCCGACATTTTGTGCAGCATCCACACCCGTAGCAATAACGAGCCACAAGGCTCCATAACTTTATTTTCTTCTTTCTTTCTCAAAGAAAGGAGGGTTCCTTCACCACAAGTTAGCCGGGGAAGAGGAGAAGATAATGGTGTGGGCCGCCAAGCGCCGCCGAGGAAGTCTCGCCATCGGGAAGCAAACGACGTAAAAGCTAAGTTGCCAAAGTTTGAGCAATCAGTTTTAAATTTTAAGTTATCTTCCTCGAACGATATTACTTTGTATGGAAAACCTGTGCGCGGAGGAACTAACTCAGAGCTGGTCGCGCCCTTACTTTGTTTCGAGTCCGCCAACAACTTAAGTGAGCTGCAACCGGTTGCATAAGGTTGTTTGTCGGAGGCGGCACCGCCAAAGAAGCTGCCGACGCTCCGCACTCAGAGTCATGCAAAGGTGCCCGCTACCGACAAGTTCCCTAAAAGCGAGGGCACAAACATACAAAGGAAGGAATCAAGTAAAGGAAATAACATTGCAATCATTGCCTAAGATAGAGTTATATTACAAAATAGCTTGTCGCAGATCTAATAAATTGTTCTCGCTAAACATGATCAGCAGCGACAAGGAAAGATAAAATTGGCGGCCTAGTCTACACGGTCGCCATCAACCCGCTTGATCTTGCCCACCTTGTCCACAATGGTGCGATAAGGGCTTTGAGCGCATCCACATCGGCATCCGGGCGGCAAGGATCTGAGGACGCTGAGGTTGAGGCCTGGATTGCGGAAGGCCACCTTCATCAACACCTTCCGAGAGCTCCTCACAGATCCGGGCGCGATTCCTCGCCAGCTGCTTTGGGATCTCTTCCCGAGTCGTTGGAGAGCCGCCACCACGCCTTGAGGAACAAGCTGAGCTTGGCGCTGGGTTGAGACGCGCCGGAGGAGTACCCAAGATCCACCATCCCCAGCTCCATCAGCTCCTTGTCGATGGCGGCGGCAGATCCACAAGACCCTCCGCCCAAAGGCATCACGCTCTCTCAAGGTGTTCTGGCGGTTGTGGCACTCGCCGCCAGCTCCTCGCTGGCCTTGATCTTCTCCAACAGCCCACCTCCCGCCTCCTTGGCACCGCCCAGCCGTCTGCAGATCGTGGTGGTCAGCTTCAGATCAAGATCTTCTTTGGAGTCCTTGGCGGCGCCGAGCTCTTTGATCTTATCAGCGAGACGACCCGCAACTCGCCAAGAGTGTAGGCGCCCTTCTCGCAGTGCTTCAGCAAGCAGCAAGCTCCTCGCCGCTCTTTTCGGAGGTTGGCCTCCACCAAGCGCCACCTTCGCTTCCAACTCCTTCTTAGCGGCCTCGGCAGCTGTGGCAGCGCCCTTCGCTTCCTTGAGAGCTCGCTAATTGATTGCTTCGCTGCAAGCTCCTCCTCATAGCTGCCGAGGTTGATCTTCCGCTGCGCCACCACCTTCTTGCGCAGACAGCTTCTCGGCAGCAAGCCGCTGCTGCTCCTCGACCTCAGCCTTCTCAAGAATGAAGGTTGTGCGCTTTCAACGAAGTCGCCCCGCTCTTCCGCTACGCCCGAGAGCTTGATTGGCGCCGGAGCTCTTCTCGCGCTTCTCCATGTTCGCTCCCCGCCGCGACAAGTGCTTCCTGTGACTCCAACTTGGCTTGTCGGGCGCGGTAGAGCGACAACAGCTTCTTCAAGAGCTGCTCCTCCTCGACTTCGCCGCTGCTGCTGCTTGCGCGCACAACCATCGACAGCCCAAGCCGGAGGCGAGCATCTCTTCGCCAAAGGTCTCTCCTTCGACCGGCGCTCGAGCTCGACGCCTGGGGAGCTTGATGAAGACGCCGCCGCCTTCGATAGGCGCTGGCTGGGGCTCTTCGAGCTCGATGCTGCACCGGTGGCGGAGGGATCGGCGGTCGGCGTAGCGCCTGGCGCTCCTGCGACCTCAGGGTCGTCAGTGCGATCGCCAGACCCCTTGCCAGCCTTTGCGGCAGCAGCCTTGGCAGCCTCCTCGCCGGCAGACCCATCGGCGCCAGCCTCTTCCTCCATGGTGGCGACGCTGCTGTTGTTGCTGCTGCGTCCTCCTCGCCGGGCGACCTCTCGCCCATCGGTTTCACGGCGGATGGATCCGACGACCGTGCAAAGAAAGAACAATCAAGCAAATGTTCAAAAGAAGAACAGAAGAAAAGAACCCAAGGAAATTGTCACGCAAGAGGATTACCCGCAATGGGATCTCAGAGCCATGGTCTCACCATCGGAGGATCACCGGTGATGTCCCTTGGCGGAGAAGTCTCCCTTGCCGGGAACACTCCCTTGCCGGAGAATTCTCCTTGGCGGCGAGTCGGCAGATGGAATTTCGGGAGCGGCTTCCGCACTCCTCGATGAGGCTGCTCGCTCCTACACAAATCAACAAGTCGATATCAGCAAAGAAGGAGCACCCATGCACACCTAACAAGAAGAAATAAACCATATACTTACTGGGCTGTACCGGGGCTGCTTTGAGGAAGCGTTGCCGGTCCGGCAAGGGGTCTCAGACGACCTCCTGCTGCCTGGAGGATCGCCTTTGATGACAACCACCGGGTCTTGGCTCTTCGACGCCTCGACCAGCGCCTGAAAAGGAAAGAGTTCGAATGAAGCAAATCAGATACAAGACAAAGCAACCAAATTGAAGAAATACAAGCACAACATAGAAGCTTACTCTTCTTCTTCTTCCTCGCCGGAGCTGAGCGCAGAGAGATCAACCCGCTCGCCTCCGTGCGAAGAGGCGGAGGAGTAGGTTCCTTGACCGCTTGGCGGGGTGACGGCAAAGGGTTCGAGAAGATCCCGCCGCCGCTTGTTGCAGAGGTGTGTGGTGCTCCAAGGCAACAAAGCTTGTTGCCGGTGGAGCGCGCCGCACGACGCTGCGGGTTGTTGGGCCTGCCCGCCGCCTGTCACTTCCCCGCCTTATGGAGACGCTTTCTTGGTGGAGCTGCGGGCTCCGCCATGCAAGCTACTTGAAGGTATGGAGGAGGCGCCTCAGCAGACTCGCCGGCTCAACTGGCTCGGCCTGCTCCTCCTCGACGACAAGCTCCTCTCGACGGCAAGGCTTGCCGCCTGCTGCCTCGCCTCCTCCACGGTGAACCCGACCGCCCGGTGCAGCAGCAGCTGCTGCCGCCCTCCAGCTCGGGTGGCGGCGCGCTGCATCTCGCGCCGGTGGTGTCACGGTGAGCCACTTCGCTTGTCGGGCGAATCGGCACTTCTTCCAAACTATCGAAGAACTGCCGCCGACAACGCCGTCCGCAGTTCTTGCCAAAGTTGGAACGATCCCATGCGAATCGCACAACGGCATCATGGCGCTGGATGCGGTCGAATAAGAGTTGTTGCACAAAGGAACGACTCCCTTGGCAACATGAACCATTCGGGTGATCAGGTCATGCTTGAACAACTCCAGCAGCATTGCGCCCAACTCCAAGACGGTGAAATTCCGCTTGAGGCCCGGCGCAGCCTCATGATATCCGCCGGTTTTGGAACTCCCAAGCAGGTCTCCTCCTCTCTGCAAGGGAGCGGCGCAATGGCGAAGGAAATTCGCGCCAACCGCACCTACAAGTGAGTCCGACAAACCCGAGGCGCAGGATCCGGTCACGGCAATCTTCGACCTAGCATCTTCCGCGCCAAGTTGTTCCAATCGCTGCCGCGCACTATTGGAGTTTGGCGCCGGGCGTGAAGGGCTGCGGTTCTCCTCAACGATCCAACACCAATCGGATCTCCACTCCTCCCACTTGTTGCGGAGCTCTCCTTCCAGATAGGCTTTTTCCTTGCCGATCCCGGAGATCCGTGCAATCCTCCGGCAAGTGGCTCTCCTCTCTCGACGCGGGGCATGAAGAAGTGGCGAAAAGGGCTACGCTTGGGTGGATTTCGACAAAGTTTTCGCAGAGGTGTGCGAAACGCCATGGTCGACAACATTGGGGTGAAATCAAGGAGGCGAAACCCGTAGGTGTTCGCGATATCGCAGAAGAACTCAGAGAAGGGCGGATGAGCCCGCAATAGAAGAAGAGCGCCAAGAAGGGATACCCACTCGAAGCTGACTCGCGCGGCGGCGGAGAGTACCTTCGCGCTGGATGCGCCTGCTGCCTCCGCGACGTGAAGAGGTAGTAGCCTCCTCAGCTCCTTTGCGCCGAGCTTGGGGGAGATGGCCCGCCTTTTCAGAGCGCCATGAGCGCGCCGGCCAGCCGATTTCACGCCTTCCCTTGTCGGCTTTCGGAGCCATGGCGGAGGTGGTGGAGGAGACCGACGGCGTCGATGGCGCTGGTGGCGTTGGGGGGCGGAGCGTTGCTCTCTTCGGACTAGAGAAGAAGGGGGGAACGGCGGTGGTTTTTGAGATGGGATAGCAAATGGCGAGGTGGGCGACCTGCCCCTGTTTCCCCTGTTTATAAGGAGGAGAGGGGCGGACGCCCGCTTTTCCATTAAAGAAAGCCCCCACGATCTCTCCCCACGACGCCACGCTCGACGCAGGCTGTCTGTGGGGACGTGGTGGGTCCGGAGCAAGTTACGGCGTGATCTAGGCCGCGCGTCTGCAGACTGCTTTTGGGCTGGCCCAACAGCGCCGGCACTGCAGGTGGCCCAGCCCGGGGCTCCTGTCGGTGTACTAGAGTAGGGGTACCCTAGTATCCCGAACTCGTGCACGGGCAGTTGCAGCACCCCGCGGCAGGGCTTGCCTGGTGACCCCAAGGTCCTCCATGGTTCTTTTGGAGCCATTCAAGAACAAAGTATTTAAGCCAAGGAGACAAGGCCCCGGCAAGAGGAGCTTGCCGGGAAGGCCACTCAAGGCACACAGAAGACAAGACCCCGACAAGAGGAGCTTGCCGGGAAGGCTTGGTGAGCGACAAGCTTCTGGGCGCGACAAGGATTCAACCGCGGCAAGGCACTTGCCGCGACATGCAACCACTCTTCATCTCCGCTCCAGCTCATCCACCAACGTGTCGCCATGGGGTCATTCCAGGCGCGCGTGTCAAGAGGTTATGCAGCCAGCGGGGAGCAGCGGTAAGCGGCACTGACAAGATCGCCATCGTGGCGTAATGGTGGTGCTCCGACGGTCCTCGTTATAATCGCTTAAGCGACATGGACGGGCATTTAATGCTTTTGTCCCTTGCCGTCAGAGTTAGGTAGAATACACTGTACAAAGTAGCTGTACCAACCGCAACTCATTTTCCCATTTTGCCCTTGTCTATGTTGCCACCTGTCGGAGACCCCTTGAGCATATAAAAGGAGGCCCATGCGCAACGTAGAGGGGGTTCGACTCATTCGAAACTAGAGACACTCGAGCTAGGTTTTGTAGCTCTCATCGCTCCCTAGCAAGGACACAAGATAATCAGACAAGTAGCAGTAGGAGTATTATCTCTCCGGAGAGCTCCGGCTGGGTAAACCGCCAGGTGCTTCTCCTCGATCTGCTCTTCGTGCAACCTCCGCTCCCCGCCGAACCGAAAGGGGCTCGGTCCGCCGGTCCCATAGGTGTTCGTGGGTTACGATCAGCTTCCCCGACAACCTCCGGTTAATAGGTTAGTCCCAAAAATAATATAAAAGTGGAAAATAAAGCCCAATATAGTCCAAAAGAATAGATAAAGTAGCATGGAGCAATCAAAAGTTATAGATACGTTGGAGACGTATCAGGCATCCCCATGCTTAATTCCTGCTCGTCCTCGAGTAGGTAAATGATAAAAAGAGAATTTTTGATGCGGAGTGATACTTTGGGATAATTTAAATGTAAATACTCTTAATCATGGTATGAATATTCAAATCTGAAAGATTCAAGACAAAAGTTCATATTGACATAAAAATAATAATACTTCAAGCATACTAACTAAGCAATTATGTCTTCTCAAAATAACATGGCCAAAGAAAGTTATCCCTACAAAATCTAGTCTGGCTATGCTCCATCTTCCCCACACAAAATATTTAAATCATGCACAACCCCGATGACAAGCCAAGCAATTGTTTCATACTTTAACACTTTCAAAACTTTTTCAATCTTCACGCAATACATGAGCGTGAGCCATGGATATAGCACTATATGTGGAATAGAATGGTGGTTGTGGAGAAGACAAAAGGAGAAGATAGTCTCACATCAACTAGGCGATCAACGGGCTATGGAGATGCCCATCAATAGATATCAATGTGAGTGAGTAGGGATTGCCATGCAACAGATGCACTAGAGCTATAAGTATATGAAAGCTCAACAAAAGAAACTAAGTGGGTGTGCATCCAACTCGCTTGCTCACGAATACCTAGGGCATTTGAGGAAGCCAATCATTGGAATATACAAGCCAAGTTCTATAATGAAAAATTCCCACTAGTATATGAAAGTGACAAAATGAGAGACTCTCTATCATGAAGATCATGGTGCTACTTTGAAGCACAAGTGTGGTAAAAGGATAGTAACATTGTCCCTTCTCTCTTTTTCTCTCAATTTTTTTTACTTGGGCCTTTTCTCCTTTTTTTATGGCCTCTTTTATTTTATTTTATTTTTCGTCCGGAGTCTCATCCCGACTTGTGGGGGAATCATAGTCTCCATCATCCTTTCCTCACTGGGACAATGCTCTAATAATGATGATCATCACACTTTTATTTTTCTTACAACTCAACAATTATAACTCGATACTTAGAACAAAATATGACTCTATATGAATGCCTCCGGTGGTGTACTGGGATATGCAATGAAACATGAGTGACATGTATGAAAGAATTATGAACGGTGGCTTTGCCACAAATACGATGTCAACTACATGATCATGCTAGCAATATGACAATGATGGAGCGTGTCATAATAAACGGAACGGTGAAAGTTGCATGGCAATATATCTCGGAATGGCTATGGAAATGCCATGATAGGTAGGTATGGTGGTTGTTTTAAGGAAGGTATATGGTGGGTGTATGATACCGGCGAAAGGTGCGCCGTATTATAGAGGCTAGCAATGGTGGAAGGATGGGAGAAAGTGCGTATAATCCATGGACTCAACATTAGTCATAAAGAACTCATATACTTATTGCAAAAATCTAGAAGTTATCAAAGCAAAGTATTACGCGATGCTCCTAGGGGATAGATTGGTAGTAAAGACCATCGTCGTCCCCGACCGCCACTCATAAGGAAGACAATCAATAAATAAATCATGCTCCGAAGTTCATCACATAACGGTTCACCATAACGTGCATGCTACGGGAATCACAAACTTCAACACAAGCATTATTTAAATTCACAACTACTAAACTAGCATGACTCTAATATCACCATCTTCATATCTCAAAACAATTATCAAGCATCAAACTTATCTTAGTATTCAACGCACTCAAAAGAAATTTTAACATATCTTGAATACCAAGTATATTAACATTAAGCAAATTACCATGCTATTAATGACTCTCAAAATAATCTAAGTGAAGCATGAGAGATCAAGTTTCTTTAAAACAAATCCACCACCGTGCTCTAAAATATCTAAGTGAAGCACTACAGCAAAAATTATCACGCTCAAAAGAGATAAGTGAAGCACTATGAGCAAAACTATCAAGCTCAAAAGATATAAGTGAAGCACATAGAGTATTCTATCAAATTCCAATTTATGTATGGCTCTCTCAAAAGGTGTGTACAGAAAGGATGATTGTGGTAAACTAACAAGCAAAGACGCAAATAATACAAGACGCCCAAGCAAATCACTTATCATGTGGTGAATAAAATATAGCTCCAAGTAAATTACCGATGGAAGTGGATTTAAAGAGGGATGCCTTCCGGGCATCCCCAAGATTTGACTTTTGGTGTCCTTGGATTATATTGGGGTGCAATGGGCATCCCCAAGCTTAGGCTCTTGCCACTCCTTGTTCCATCATCCATCAAAAGAATTCACCCAAAACTTGAAAACTTGACAACACAAAACTCAATAGAAATCTCGTGAGTCTGCTAGAGAAAGAAAACAAAAGACTAATTTAAGGTACTTTAATGAACTCATTATTTATTTATATTGGTGTTAAACCTACTGTATTCCAACTTTCTATGGATTATAAACTATTTTACTACCCATAGATTCATTAAAATAAGCAAACAACACACGATAAACAGAATCTGTCAAAACAGAACAGTCTGTAGTAATCTGTAACTAACGCAAACTTCTGGAACTCAACAAATTCTACCAAAATTAGAAGACCTGGACAATTTGTTTATTGATCAGCATCAATTGGAATCAGTATTTTATAACGTTCTGGTGATTTTTAACAATTCGGGCACTTAGCGCAAAGTTTCTGGAAATTACAGCAAGATCAAATAACTATTATCCAAGAAGATCCAATGGGTCTAGCTTGGCACAAACACTAACTAAAACATAAAACCACATCCAAACAAAGGCTATATGGATTATTTATTCCTAAACAGAAGCAAAAACTAAAAATTAAAAATAAAATTGGGTTGCCTCCCAACAAGCGCTATCGTTTAACGCCCCTAGCTAGGCATAAAAGCGAGGATAGATCTAGGTATTGCCATCTTTGGTATTCGGAGAGGAGGATCTCCTTTGTATGGCATTCATTATTCTATTTAAGTTAAGCACATGGACATTAATGGAAAAAGTATGATTAAGCACGTTACGGAAATTTGCCTCTAAACTAGACTTCATCTCTTTAATAATTTCATTTTGATAAAAGCACAAGAGAGTAGTTGATTCAACCTTATCATTCATAGGGTGCCCAAATATAGTTTTCATTTTTTCATAGGTATCTATAGCATCCCCTTCAAGAAAACCTTCCTCAAAGATGGAATCTAAAACTTGTTTGAAGGAAGCGGGCAAGCCAACATAAAAACTTTTTAAGTAAATTTCAATTTGATATTGTGGCACATAGCTAGCCCGAATCCTAAGTAACCTATCCCAAGCATCTTTTAAAGACTCATCAAGTAAATAGCGAAAAATTCCAAAGTCATCCTCATCGAAATTATTCAAGCTCTCATTGGTGACTCCGGTGGGTCTTTCTATAGCATCACTATTTATTAGCTTAGAGAGGATAGAGGGGTTATCCAAGGCACTAGAGCTCGGGAGAAAACCCGTAGTTCGTTTTGATTCGGCCATGGCAACGGGAAGGCAAACGGAAAAGAGAGGAGGAGATTGGGAAAGAGAGGGCGAATAAAACGACAAGGGTGAAGTGGGGGAGAGGAAAACGAGAGGCAAATGGCAAATAATGTAATGCGAGAGATAGGGATTGTGATGGGTACTTGGTATGTTGACTTTATGAGACTCCCAAGAACGGCGCCGTAAATCCTTCTTGCTACGCCTTGAGCTTATGTTGATTTCCCAAGAGGAGAGGATGATGCGAAGAGTAGCGTAAGTATTTCCCTCAGTTTTTGAGAACCAAGGTATCAATCCAGAGGAGGCCATGCACAAGTCCCTCGTACCTGCACAAAACGATAGCTACCGCAACCAACGCGATTAGGGGTTGTCAATCCTTCACGGTCACTTATGAGAGTGAGATCTCGATAGAGATAATATTTTTGGTATTTTTGGTATAGAGATGCAAAGTGAAAAGTAAAAAGCAAAGTAAAAACAAAGCAAGTATAAAACTGATGGAGATTGATATGATGAGAATAGACCCGGGGGCCATAGGTTTCACTAGTGGCTTCTCTCAAGAGCATAAGTATTCTACGGTGGGTGTACAAATTACTGTTGAGCAATTGACAGAATTGAGCATAGTTATGAGTATATCTAGGTATGATCATGTATATAGGCATCACGTCCGAGACAAGTAGACCAAACGATTCAGATCTACTACTATTACTCCACTCATCGACCGCTATCCAAAGATGCATCTAGAGTATTAAGTTAAAAACAGAGTAACGCCTTAAGCAAGATGACATGATGTAGAGGAATAAATTCATGCAATATGATAAATACCCCATCTTGTTATCCTCGATGGCAACTATACAATACGTGCCTTGCAACCCTTTTTGTCACTGGGTAAGGACACCGCAAGATTGAACCCAAAGCTATGCACTTCTCCCATTGCAAGAACTACCAATCTAGTTGGCCAAACCAAACGGATAATTCGAAGAGACTTGCAAAGATAACTCAATCACACATAAAAGAATTCAGAGAAGATTCAAATATTATTCATAGATAAGCTGGACCATAAACCCACAATTCATCGGTCTCAACAAACACACCGCAAAAAGAAGATTACATCGAATAGATCCCCACGAGAGAGGGGGAGAACATTGTATTGAGATCCAAAAAGAGAGAAGAAGCCATCTAGCTATTAGCTATGGACCCGAAGGTCTGAAGTAAACTACTCACACTTCATTGGAGAGGCTATGGTGTTGATGTAGAAGCCCTCCGTGGTGGATGCCCTCTCCGGCGGAGCTCCGGAACAGGCCCCAAGATGGGATCTCGTGGATACAGGAAGTTGCGGCGGTGGAATTAGGTTTTGGCCCTGTTCGATCGCTTGGGGTACGAGGTATATATAGGAGGAAGGAGTACGTTGGTGGAGCAACAGGGCCCACGAGGCGGGGCGCGCCTGGGGGCGCCCCACCCTCGTGACCGCCTCACTTTTTGGAGTAGGGTCCAAGTCTCTGGATCACGCTCGTGAGAAAATCACATTTCAAGGTTTCATTCCGCTTGGACTCCATTTGATATTCTGCTTCTTCAAATCTGAAATAGGCAAAAACATCAATTCGGGCTGGGCCTCCGGTTAATAGATTAGTCCCAAAATAATATAAAAGTGGAAAATAAAGCCCAATATAGTCCAAAACAATAGATAAAGTAGCATGGAGCAATCAAAAGTTATAGATACGTTGGAGACGTATCAGACCTCCAGGTGGACATTCTTCGTGGCGTCGGCGGGCAGTCGCAGGGCCACCAGTGCTTGAAAGAGGTTCCGGCCATGGAGGCCGATTAGGGTGGCAGGCAATGAGGAGCCTGGACGCGCGGGCTGGAGGAGTACGTCGATGTCGTCCGCGAGCTTCTTGAGGACGGTGAACTTGTTGCTGGTGGAAAATGATCATCTGGTCCAACTGAGAGTCATAGTTGGCGTCGACGGCGGCCGTCCACCAGCCGGTCTCCAACACCGTCTGGAGACGATCGTCGGCGCCATGCCGCAGGCCGGCGTCGTGGACCATCTGGCGCAGCCGCTGGCCGCTCACGCGCATCGCCGCCATGGGTCTGGAGTGAGCTCTTTTGCGCTTAGTGTAGGTGCTTAGGCAAATGCTTAGGTGCGTATGATGTGGTAGATGCATTGGAATGGAGGGGCGCCTTTATATGAGGGCAATGAGGGCAAACTGCGTTGCATTCACATCGTGCAACCACTTTTCCCGGACCTCCTCCCATTACCTCTTTTGCGCTTAGTGTAGGTGCTTAGGCAAATGCTTAGGATGCATTGGCCGTTCAACATATTGGGAACCGCTACTCCCTCCCACGTCTGCATTAAAGCCATATCGGGAACTGCGCCGCCCGCTGTCAAACCGAATACTCCCTCCTCTAGGTGAGTATTAAGTCATCTTACGAAAACCAAATAGTAAACACATAGGCGTGGTGCATTAACTCTCATGTTGTTTCTTATTTTTTTTTGACATAAATAGAGGAATCAGCCAAGAAGAGATGTGGGGCTTGTATGCTTTTAATGACTTGAGACTATCAAACATGACATGCAAGGGTCGGGCCTGCTGCACAAGAACAAATACAACCCAAGTCAGCACACACGCATATTATATAGCATCACATCCAATGGCTATAAAAGATGAATGAGACCAAATTATATCTCATCTAGATGAGTTCTAGCAAAACTGTATTAATAATACTTAGTACTACTGCGCCATGTATCATATATTAGTTTCATGTAGTACTTTATTTATTTCCATGTATGACACATAGTACTCAACTATCTCTCTTTCTTCATTTAATTCTATGACACCTCATCAAAATTGCTAAGGCTAGTACCATTACAACCAGCCTTAGCAAATACTAAACATTAAGTTCTTTGGTTTTCCTCTCCACCTTGGTCACCTAGACGGAGGGAGTATACTGCGCGGGCTTTACCTACGCGGTAGGAGGGGCAGTTCCGCCTAGTCGGTTCGACAGAGATGCGAGGAGACAAGGGAGTAGGCTGCTGCAAACGTAGGGTTGTGTGATTTGATAGCGAGTTACTGCTGGACAGGTGGGGCCCCATGATTTGACTTGCCATTATCATTTTAACTGCGGCGCTATGACCGGCGTGAGTCTCCCGATTCCTAACCACCTCCATACAGGTGCCCCTCCCAATGCCCCACCATGTAGTAGAGGCTGGCTCTTGCATGAGAGCCCACTTCTCAACTTTTTCCTTGCCTCTCTTTCCTCCACATATGCAAAAATGCCATGTAAAGCGACTATTGTACTTACTTGTTCCTACTAAAGTTAAGCTTGCCACATAGGCATAAAGTCCGATGTGGCAAGTTAATCAAGAAGAGAGAGACTAGTTTGGTAACCCAAGGAAGAAACGGTGCTAAGCGCTGTACCTAGGTGAAAAGACAATTTTGAGTCTATAGCTAATTAAATGAAGCAAACTTAGCAACACCATTTCATTGGAAGAGGTCACCCTTGGCAAATGCAATAATACTAGTACTTCAGTGTCCCATAATATAAGAACATTTTGGCACTACACTAGTGTCAAAAACGTTCTTATATTATGGGACGAGGGAGTATAAGAAAGAGATAGAGAGAAGTAAAAAAATAAATACACTTATAGCCAACCTTATAGCCAAAACCTTGTTGTAGTATGAGTGACTAAGTGATGACGATGTATGACATGCCAACATCAGATAGCCTAACGCACCATGTTAAATCTCCAAGGGCGCGACCGCACGAGCGACACGACGGTCGTGGTGGGCGCGACCACAATACGTGCTGCTGGCAGCCCTTGGATCTAAGATCAAACGGTCGCATGCTAAGTTGCTGAAAATTTGCAGAATAACCCTCCAGGATAGGATATTCACCCATAGGTCTAGAATCACGCCATGCAACCGTTCGATCTCAGATCCAAGGGCTCTCGGAAGCCCAGATCATGGGAGAATGGAAAGCCACTACTCGGGCGCGTTGACGCCGGCAGTTCGCTCCTACTCGCCCCCGCACGCCCTTCAATACTACGGTGGTTCGCTCCTAGTCGCCCCGCCCATTCACATTACGGCAGTTCCACTAATCCTAACCTCCTCCCAAATCCATGGCGCCCCAAATCTCCCGATCGGCGGTGAGTACAAGTTTAGAACCATCACCGCAATGAGTTCGACGTCATCTACACCTGCTTCTTCCGTGAGGGTGAAAGGATGCCTTTCGCCTGCACGCATGTTCGGAGACTCGATGATGAGTGGGTCATCGGGCTAGATGTTGAGTAGACCACAGTCCTGGGATGATAGAAGGATCTAAAGGACGAAGAGAGGAAGAAGCCCACCATGATCCAGGTTTGCGTGCATGACTTATGCTTGGTCTACCACATATGCCATGCCGACATTGAGTGCCAGGATTTTAAGGACTTCCTCGAGAGCAACCTAGTCAAATTCGTTATTGTAGACTTTGGTAACGACAAAGAAGTCCTGTGTCGGATAGGCCTCATTGTAGGCAACACCTTCGATCTCCAAAAGAATCGGCTGGTGTCCGCTCGTCAGCCTTCAACGCTGACCCTGGCAGGAGCCATGGTTCATCCTTCGTACGGTAAACTGGAGAAACCTCCAAACACGTTTCGTCGTCATGCATGGCAGCGGAATGTACTAGATATAGACCACGTCCACTACGCTGCGATGGATGGCTACCTTTGCTTCAATATCTACAAGGGTTGGATGAAGAGCAACAGCCAAGTGTGCGGTTCAAGCAAAGAAGTATCGGCCAATCGGAAGAGGGACAAGGACGAAGTCGAGGATGTGGACGAGGACTCCGAGTAAGGTGGCAGTGTCGTTGCTCATGGTGGTTCTAATTCAGTGTCTACCGGAATAGTTGCAAAGTTTAATTTCGAGTGTGCTTAATTTAATTTGAGGGGTGTGTTGTGCTGAGCCCGCAGCAGAATTATGTTATCTTTCTTCTTGTTACTTTAACTCTTCAGTACGTACATTCTAGTATTTCTTACATTTCATATTTTAGTTGGTATAGTACTACCACTCGTTTCTTCACATTATATACGTACAATATATATGGCCAACATCATACAGCCAGCAGTTTAGTTGTCAAAGAATTTCGTGGTGCTTAGTTTTGTCAAAGAATTCTGTGGTGCTTAGTTTTATTTGAGGGTGGGTTGTGCACTTGTTTCGACACCATTATTGTGACAAGCCTTTTTAATAGTACTATATGCATAATTTGGCGATTTAGCTCTCTATATGTACCACCTTTTTTAATTTCAAGTTTTGCTCCATGGCGCAATCCATCGATACTACTACTGTACAAAAGTGGAGTATATACATTTTTTTAAAAGGCTAGAGGGTGGGGCAGTCTAGCTCGGTCGGTTTCACGAGAGGCGAGGGCCTTTGTGATTTGACGGCTCATTATTGCTGTCAAATCGAATAGTACTGCGCCGCCCGCTGCACACCCGGCGCCTGCATTAAACCCCTCCGTTAAACCCGCATGCAAACCGAGAATCCTACTCCGGCCACATGTCCGTTCATAAGCGGGCTGGAATTAAACGCAACACCGCCCGAGCTCCTCCCGTCCGCCTCGCTTAAACAAGGCTCGACGCCGTTAAGCTCCTACCGTCCGCCCTCTATTTACTCGAGGCCAGACAGACAGCGGGCAAAGATCGCACCCCTCCGCCGCTACCCCATCTCCTTCTTCACCATTTTCTCCACTCTTCCGATGGCTTCCGATGAGCCGTTCTCCGGCATATTACCCGGCTGGGTGGCCCGCCGAGCCCTCCGGATATGGGCGAGGCTGCTCGGTGCTTCACCAACCTCACTTGGCCCAACGGAGCCAGTTGCCGCCCCAAGCAGGCGCGTGGTCCAGTTCAGCTCGTTGAGGAGTGGCGAGTTGCTCCACGCCGCGACGGGCGGCGAGCAAGCACGCCGATGCGGCACCGTCGCCGCCAGGCTGCATCGCGCGCCACCAAGTGTTCGCGGTGGCCGCGCCTCCCGTGTCTGTGGGCGCGCCTCCCGTGCCTGCGGCAGCGCCATGCACGCAGAGACAGAAGCCGGGTGCGTGGAGAGCGACGAGTCGGTGGCCAGCTTCTCCGTGTCCGCCGCCATCATCGAGGAGAAGTAGAACACGGGAGCCGCCGCCACTTGGGACCCATGAAGGCCACCGCCGAGGTGACGACCATGGATTCAGTGTGGTTTCTTTTGTTGCTTGCCTCTTCCGAGGACCTTCGTCGACCCGCAAGTGTCCGGATTTGACATGAGGAAGACAAAGGGATCATGGCAATGCCATTTAGAACTAAAATAAGTCTAGATACATCCATTTCTAGGATAAGTATTTCCGGACGGAGGGAGTATTAATTATACAAGAGAGCCGAATTGGCACCTCTTACTTCATGTAAATGTAATGAAATCCATCATGTTTATATGAAGATCCGGCTTTTTTATACAAAATCCTTCATGCTTATATGAAATCGGTCTGTGTTTGCACGAATTTCATCTGGTTGGTTAGAGTTGTAAAAATGTATGCCGCTGGCGTTTGATGTCGTCCTCCGCTTAAGGAAGCCGGAGGAAATTTGCTGGCTGCCGTTGGAGGTGCTCTTTATGCTGGAAATAATAGAGTGACATCCAATCCATTTGAGTTAATTGCCTGTACGATTGTCCCTCTATAAAAAGTTAATTGCATGTACAAGGTACACATGACTTGGTGGTAGCTACAACTTCAGATGTAAAGTTAAAAAGAAACAAGTCCATCCTTAATCTTGTATTCTAAGTACTGTGGGTTCCACTGTCAAGACAATAGCTTAAAGAAGTATATATTAAATAAGTAGAGTAATATATAATGTAAAATATAAAGTTAAAAGACAGAATTAGAACTCATGTCATCGCGAGCATCCGCGCTAATCAGTCCAAGACATTTTTGTTGTAGACCATGTTGGAGATATATCTCCATGTCTACTCTTATATATACTCCATTCGCTCCTAAATATTTGTCTTTTTCAGATTTCAAATGGACTACCACATACGGATGTGTATGTAGACATATTTTAGAGTGTAGATTCACTCTTTTTGCTCCGTATGTCTTTTCGTAAAGGGTCCGATTTGTCCTTGATTTATTTATGAGGTATCCAGATGGCATCGCACTGCCAAGAAAAGAGGGTAACATCAAAATTATGGACTACTTTTTGAGTATGTTGGTAAGGTCCGATCATAGTCACTTGTTGAAATCTCTAAAGATAAATACTCCCTCCGTCAGAATATTGAATATCAAAATGGATAAAAGGAAATGTATCTAGACGTATTTTAGTTTTAGATACATCTCTTTTATCCATTTTGATGACAATTATTTTCGGATGGAGGGAGTAGAAAACAGAGTTGGTGATGATGGTGTGCGTGCCATCCTGCAATATAGGCTGTCGGATTTATATCTAACGGATAGGAAAGAAACTATTGTAATTTTGCAAAAATATACCCACACGTCTCTCCACTCGCAAATAAGGCCTTCCCTCGTTCAACCTTTTCTCTCACAAGATAAACTACTCATACAAATGCATCTTGATGTTCCGTGCAACGCACGGGCAGCTAGCTAATTTCTTTTAAAATAGTTGCTGCGATAATTGGGTTGAAGTGATATATTTTATGTCCGCCTTAATGATTTCAGATTCACTAGTAGTAACAAAGAAAATTTTGCCTTGTTAATTAACATAAAACAGGTGAAAACTATCACATGAGGCTAGTAAAACAAGGCACTTGGGTTCAGCGTTATCGTCACTACAGCTGTGCTTGTGCATGAGAAGTCTACATATCGAGGGGGCTACCGAGCGAGGCACCGAGACACAATGTTTGAGAGAGAAACCAATTGATGATTATGATCGACCGAGTTGTCACCCTTCCGCTATCATTGTTGGGGGGAGGAGAGAAAGACGACGAGAGTGTGCTTGGTAGGCACAGAGGCACAACTAGCGAGTGTGTGTGTGTGTGTGTGTGTTTGAAAGAGGAGTAGATAGATTATTATCAAGATCGATGTGCCACCCTACCTCCAAAGGCCGGGTAGTGTGTGTGTGTATGTTTGAGAGAGAAGCCGGTCGATAGATTAGTATCAAGATCGAGGCGAGGTGTCACCCTACTCCTTCGGTGTTGGGAAGTGTGGTGTGGTAAAAGTGACACTCACATATCTCTACTCTTATAAAAAACAGAGTTGGTGATGATGGTGTTCCTGCCATCCTGCAATATAGGCCATCCGATTTATATCCGATGGACGGGAAGGAAACTATGGCAATTTTGCAAAAAGATACCCACACGCCTCTTCGCATTTGCAAATAAGGCATTCCCTCGTTCATCCTTTTCTCCCACAAGATAAACTTCTCATACAAATGCATCTTGATGTTTCGTGCAACGCATGGGCATCTTGCTAGTAGGGAGAAGGAGTTTGTGTGACACATACCTAGCTATATTAAGGGATAGGTAGATAGCATATGTGTGAGAGACATTATTATACTTTGAGACATTAGTGGTTGTGGGTGGGCGGAATTAAAGGGGTGGGCGTGTTAGACATAGAGAGCGTGTGTGTTTCGTGTGAGAGACTTATAGGACGGGTAGAAAGATTTAATTTAACCCGACGGAGGAAGAGAAATACACGGCGCGCGTTTGATTCTCGATGCCCACAGGAAATGAGATATGTATGCGTGTGAGAGAGATTGCACAATTCATTCACGATCACTATCTAGCGATCGTGGACGGCATCGCTTGAACATAAGTCAATATCTACTTCAGATCGTGGCCAAAGGTACAATACCGATTCAACGCTATAAAGATTGGACACTCACATATCACATTTTTCTATTTAAATAAACCTTTTAGTTGTGCATGCCAAAGTTACAAGAATGTTTCTTCAAACAACCAATGTAGCTATCATGTATATGCACCATTGTTACTCTTGCATTCAAATTCATTAGTCTTGGATGATTTAAGTTTCTATTTTGAAGTAATATATGTAATATTCATATATGAATTCAACGGTACATAATTTATGAAATGGAGGCTATGTAATCATATGAGGTAACACTTTTAAGTAGTGACTACAATATCCATTTCTTTTTGTGCGCCCACACTAACACGCCAATGCATTATGTTTAAAGTAAATCACCAATGGCACTAAATTATCTATTTACACGAGAAATACATAGGCTGAGCGCTCGATCCCTTTTTTTGTGAACGCGCCACTACACCCGTACGATTGGCCGCGCCCGTGTGAACGTCCAAGTTATCGGCGCATCATCCCGAGTTATTATCTTTTTTTTTTGGGTGGACTTCACACCAGTTATTACACTACAAAAAAAAGACACATCCGTGACATTTTGGGCCGAACGAATTTTTTTCCTGTCATACATATGACACTTCTATGACGATAATTGTGACAGAACCCGGTAACATCATAGATGTGGTGGGCTCCTACTTCTATGACAAAAAATCATGACAGAAAATGGGCTTTTCGCTCCGGCGGGCCAGAGACGCAATCGCATGACATTCTTTGGGCCGCCCATGACGGAAAAACCATGGTAGAAGCAAGGGGAGGAAAATTTCGGGAGTTGCCGTTACATGGGAGGTCGGGGCCGAAGCGATGCATCGCTTTCTCTCGTACATACGCTGGCGTGTGTGTGCGAGGCGCTGGCTCTAATCAACCCGAAGCGAGGCGTTGGGCTCTAATCGAACCCGAGAGATTGCACCGCAGCTACGCGCATCGAACCCAAGCGATCGATCGATGGCTGTTAACTGAACCCGATCGAGTGATTCCTTCGCTACTGCTGCTAACTGAACCCGATCGATGCTGCCTCTGGGATGAACAGTGAGCGGTGGCGTTTGCCTCTGGATGAACAGGACCCCGTGGTGTGGTGGAGGGCTGGATGAATAGTAGACGATGGAGGGGTGCCCGTGGTGGGGTGGTTGAACAGGACCCCGTGGTGTGGAGGGCTGGATGAACAGTAGATGGTGGAGGGGTGGTTGAACAATAGCCAGTGGAGTAGCGCACGGTGGAGGCTGGATGAACAGGAACCCGTGGAGGCTGGAGGAGGTCGACGGTGGCCCGTGGAGGCTGGAGGAGGTCGACGGTGGAGATGAACAGTATCCCGTGGAGTCCCGTTTTGTGGTACGCCACACCCCTCTCGATGAACAGGACCCCCGTTTCGACCGTAGGAGGTCCGTTTAAATCCGTTTGGCGGTACGCCACACCCTCCCGATCAAGAGGACCCCTGTTTCGCCGTAGAAGGTCCGCTTCTCCTGCTTTTGCGGACGCCACACCCTCCCGATCAACAGACCCTGTTTGACCGTAGGAGGTCCGCTTCTCCATTTTGCAGACGCCACACCCTCCTAATCAACAGACCCGTTTCAACGTGGTCGGTCGAACACAAGGCCATTTCTCCGCTTCGCGGTACACGTGCCTCGCTTCCATTGCTCGTTTCTGCCCAAGCCGGTTGGCTCCCACGCGTTCCGTTGCCTCCCGATGAACACGACGCATTCCGTTGCCTCCCCATGAACATGACGCATTCCGTTGCCTCCCCATGAACAAGGACGCTGTTTCTCCGTTCCGACCCAGCCATGTACATGAGCCCTCGCTGTACATATGCGCGAGTAGGCGTTTGAGACCCTGCCCGTATGTACGTACGTGGCCGTATTTTCTTTCTTGCACCCGCCGCCAGCAATGTGCGTGTACATGCTACATGCGCGCCTCTACTACGACACGGCGGCGCTTCTACAACGCACCAAGATGTACGCATATCGTCGCGACTAGAATGACAATGCTACGTACGCTTCGACCAGGTGGGTCCCGACTGTCAGGCACTTCCTTGCGTGCGAAAATGTAGCTGGTGGGTCCCAGCAGTCAGAGGGGCGAATCGTAATTTTTTTGCGCAGACGCACTTCCTTTGCATGCGAAGATGTAGTTGGTAGGTCCCAGCATTCAGGAGGGCGAATCGTTTTTTGCCCTTTGCACTTCCTTGCGTGCGAAGATGTAGTTGGTGGGTCCCAGCAGTCAGGGGAAACGTTTTTTGCGAAATACGGTGGACTGTCCGGTGGGTCCCCGCTGTCAGGTGGAGGAATCATTATTTTGCACGTAATAAGGAGGCACTTCCTTGCTGCGGCCGTGGTCCCAGCTGTCAGCCTCTCCACGTACAGTCCGCGTCCGATGGAAGTCGTTCCTTGACCACGTTGACCACGCCGCGCCGAGAGCACCATGGCGGTGGACGACGGCGAGGCCAAGGAAGGGGACGACTCGGAGCCGGGGAAGATGTAGCAGTGGATGCCCACGCGAAGAGGAGTACGAGGGTTCACTGGTTCGGCTGCGGTGTGAGGTTGCCGCCGCATGAGAATAACGGGGGTGTGGGTGAGTAGAGGGATGGCCTGGCCAGCGGTGGGAGTAGTAGGGGCGGTGAGGCCTCCGCGGCATCACAACCGGCCACGGGAGGCAGGAGCACGCGGCACGACCGGTGCTAGTTTGGGCGGCTGGAACAAGAAGACCAGAGGTTGAAGAAGCACTACGGCCGTTGGATGAACATCGTATGGTAACAGGAGCTAGAATCATTCATATTGACTAAGTTGACAAAGCCCTCCGTCCCCGTCAACTTGGTAGTCCCACAAGTCAGCCTCCCACTACGCTGGGTTCCAGCTGGCAGGGGGAGTATTCATTTTTTTGTGCGTAATAAGGAGGCACTTCCTTGCGTGCGAAAATAGCTGGTGGGTCTGACATGTTAGCGGGGGGCACATTTTTTTCGCGAAATACAGAGGCCCTTCCGGTGGGTCCCAAATGTCAGGTGGAGGAATCATTATTTTGCGCGTAATAAGGAGGCATTTCCTTGTGTGCGGCCGTGGAACCAGCTGTCAGCCTCTCCACGCACAGTCTACTTCCGATGGTGTCGTTCGTTGACCACGTTGACCACGCCGCGCCGAGCGCATCCAAGATGGTGGACGACGGCGAGGCCCCGTATAGCAACGAGCCAGAGATGGGAAGACGCGGGAGTAGAGTCGCAGACGGAGAGGTGTACAAGGGTTAACTGGTTCTAGTGCGGTGTGGTTCGACAGTCGGTGGAGAAGAACAGGAGGTGTGGAGGGGTGGAGGGATGGCTTGGCCAACGGTAGAGTAGCGCTTCATAGCAAAGCATGCTAAGCAGAGCTGCTAGCAGCAGGAGGCGGGAGGTGGTCCCGGCGGCGCTGGAGGAAGAAGACGAGAGATTGAAGATGGATGCCGGTCGTTGGATGTAAATCCAACGACTAACATGTCAGAATCATTTGTTGACTAAATTAACAACGACTTGCGCTGGCTTCACCTATTGGCCCACATTTCAGCCTCCAAAATGTGGCACGATTCAACCCATTTTTCAGAATTTATGTCTTTTTTTATGCGGTAGAATTTACAGTCAATTTGATCTGTTTTTTTGAATTACATCCATTAGCTAGGCTGGATGAACAAATAATGTAGCGTCCATACGGCCCGTTTATTTTATTTCCTAAAAAATTACAGGCCATTTGCACTTTCTCAAAATACACGATTTTGCTGGGCTGATTCTAATTATAATGTTGGGTTGGGCCAGCAATGTTATCAAAAAATAAAAAGGGGCTGAGCATTTTGTTATAAATATATTTAAATAATAAGTGATATTATTACATTCGTCCTTAAATCTTACCAAGCTTTTGTACACAATCACTAGGATTTTCGTGCCAAAACAATCCAGGATTTTATTTGTTAAGAAATTATATTTATAAGTTAATAAGATGTGGGATATTGTTTTCTTACATATATAAGTATCTGTTAAATATATGATGAGAATAAAAATAATATATAATAACATATAAAATATATTTTTTAGAAAACAGGAGCATCTCCCGGTTCCATTGGTGAGAACGAAACCACAACATATTTCGACATACTGCTCAAAGAGCAGTTCGAAAGCAAAGGTAGAAAAGCTACAAACTAGGGGGGGTGGATGAACAAGTTCTCTGAATAACACAAATCACCCGAGCGGTGCCAAAGGCAGAGCGGATAGAGCACTCAAATGACACAAGGAGGGTCCAGCGAAGCCTTCATGGTCTTCAGCCGAGGGGCCGTGTCAACAAGGGCGACCAAGAAGCAAGCGGAGACACCGGGCTGGAAGGCGAGCATGGTGGATGTCCTCTTTTTGGTGCCAGTGCCCATCATCTTCATCAGAGATCTTGAGATGAGCCCACGGGTCCAGCCCAGAGCAGGTCGAGCCTTGTTCAGCCACAAGTGATCGCCAACGGTTTCTGGAGGGATCTTGTTAGGGTTTCCACGAAGCTCATCAACTTGTCCTTGTCCGATCCGGAGGAGAGAATCGCCCAGTTCCTCACCATGTTCCTGATCAACCTCAAGACCTGCGGAATGGAAATCCAGGAGGTGTTCTGAAAATCATAGCATTTCTATATTTCCAGAGGCACCAAAGGACACTGAGCTAACAAGTGTTTAAAATCGAGCACTTTTTGGTAGCAATCCAGAATCTGTCGATGATTCAAGGATGAGCCAATCTGACTAGAGAAATATTCCTCAATGTGGGCCCGTAGATGTTTAGCAACTATACATTCAAAAATAGGTGATAACAAGACTCTTGTTCCAAGCAAGAAACACAATCAAGGGGTTTGATGATGTGTCTCTTCCTAAGGTTATCCCTAGTCATCATTGTGTTTGGAGAGAAGCCAGAGAAATACATGAATTTTAGGGGAACTCTCAATTTCAGACAGCAGGATAAACACGGGTTGAACCCTCTAAAGTTGATAACATGATAGAGGGAGCTGGAGGAATACTTCCCTTATTGTCCAAATTGCCAAATCAGGGCATCCGGCTCGGCAGTAAAGGTAATGCTTTTGGCAATTTCCTCCAACTGGAACCATTGTTCCATGAGACTATCACTAAAGTTCCTTCTAAAAGAGAGTTTTAGGCATTGACCGTCCCAAACTTCATTGACACTTTTGTTAAGCTCATTGCGCATGAGTAAATAGGCCAAAATTGGACTGCTAGGGGGATGTGCCAAACCAAATATCTTCCCGTAACCTGGTTCTGCTCCCATCCCCTATGTTCCATCTCAGAGCCAAATTTCACAAAGATGCATAATAGATTTTAATCCTTTCTAGAATCTAGAGGTCTTAGGGTTGGAGGAAGGGACAAAAATATTAGGTTTATTTCCTAGGTATTTATGGGCAATAAGAAGCTTCTGTGGTTTTGTGTCTTCCTCATAGAATCTTTTAATCCAAGACCCTAGAAGACAGATGTTAATTTCTTGGAGGTTAGGTATGCCTAGGCCTCCAAAATCTTTTTTCATAGAGACTAGGGCCCAATTAGCAAGATGTAGCTTCCTATTTCCTCAAAATCATTCCACAAGCAATGAGACATCTGAGAATTGATGAGGTTCACTGCCCATTTAGGGAACATGAAGAAGGAGAGGAGATACACTGGAATGTTAGCCAAACAAGCTTGTATGAGGATCAATCTACCTCTCATAAGAGAGAAGTTTGCCCCTCCACCCAGCAATCCTTTTAATGATTTTATCCAGAAGGGGTTGGATATCCTCTCTCCTCAGTTTATCATAGTGGAGAGGGATACCTAGGTACTTAATGGGGAAGTTACCTTTATTACAGACTAGAATAGAGAGGAAGTCAGCTAACTCCTGATCATCCATGTTGATAGGGATGAGTTCACTTTAGAGTAGTTGATTCTCATGCCTGAGACTTGTTCAAAACAGGTTAGAACAGTTTTCAGATTGCTAGCATGTGTGGAGTCATTGTCTAAGAAAAGGATGGTATCATCTCCATATTGAAGGCAGATGATGCCACCAGGGCAGACCTCAGGACAGAGCCTTGCAATGAGACTATGATCAGCAGCTTTGCTCAGCATTTTAGTAAGAACGTCCACTACTAAATTAAACAAAAGCGGGAGATGGGGTCACCTTGCCTAAGGCCTTTACTAGCAAGGAAAAATCACTTTCACAGTTATTTAACTTGACCCAACAGACCCCCATGAGTAAGTTTTGGATCCAACTCTCCTCTATGAAAGGCTTGGAAAAGATCTAAGAGATCATTTTCACCAAGTCCCAAAAATGCTGGTAAAACAAGAAGGAATCCCATCGGGACCGTGGAGCCCCATCGGGATAAGAGCTAAAATGGCTTCCTTCACCTCCTCTCGAAAAAGGGCTTCTAGCAGCTCATTTTCAGCAGGAGAGGCTTTTATGAAGGAGAGAAAAATTGTTTTGTAGAGAGAACCTGAAGGTTTTCTTTCTTAAACATGTCTTTGTATAAGTCACTAGCCACTTTCAGCATCTCATCTACCTCAGTAACAGGGCCATTTGTAACATCCCAAATTTTCAATTTGGAATGTTATACATAGGTCATCCATGCATACCATATTTTATTGCATCTTCGTTCCGCAATCCTCGAAATCCTAAGCAACTCAAGGACCCTCAGAGACAGTTGGGGATTTCCGGTTTTCATATTTTGATTTTTATCAAATACTGAGAACGAGGATTTTTTATTTTAATTATTTTTCTCTCCAGAAAAATATTTCATATTAAAATATATGAGAGGAGATAATATGACTTCTCCAAAATAATTGAAATATTGGAGGAAAAATGTTAGAATCATTATTTGGATTTTATTTGAGTTTATTTTGAATTTTATTTGCATTAGAAAAATATGCACGTTTTTGAAAATTGCATTTTAGGGCCAAGAAAATGTTCAACTCGTTCTAAATATTTCATTTAGACGATGAAAATTTGTTTTGGCATTTTTAGATTTTTATTTTATTTTATAGGAATTTTTCTATCGGCGGAACTATTTAAAAAAATCATGGCTTCAAGACCCGACCGGGCAAGCTCACTGCCACGCCTGCCCAAGCCGCCGCCGCCTTCCTCCGCGGCCTGGCCAGAGAGTCCGGCTCGGACTCCGCCGCCTGCCCCTCCCCAAGGCACCGCACCCCCTCCTTTAAATACCACCACCCCTCTAGCCGCCACCACCGCCACCGCCTTCCGCCCGGGAGCCGAGCCCCGAGCCCGCCCGAGCCTCGCTTGCCGCGCCGCCCGAGCCCCTCCGCCGCCGCCGCCTCCTCCCGCCGCCACCCGCCATCGAGCCCGAGCCTCACGGAGCCTCACCGAGCCGAGCGAGGTAGCCGCCCCGCCGCCCGGTTTTCCGAAGAAAACCGTTTCGGTTTTTTTTAAAACCCTAGTTTTCGTTTTTTTAATAGATCAGTTTTCCCCGGTTTATTTATTTAGCGAGTGTTCGCTCGTTCGTTTGTTTTAACGAACGCGTTCCTCGTTTAGGTTCAGATAACGAACGTTCATTTGTTAAGCTGTTCGTCGCTTTTCTTTTCTCGGATTTATTCCGCGATTTTTCCGATTGTGATTTCTGATCCGATCTTAGTTTCTATTTATCTTTTTGCTCGTTTATCGGAATCAGGCGATTTAAGAGCCTAGAGTTTCGTCTCGAAACCCTCTTTCCGAATAATCAACTCAAACAAGTTTTTGCCTGTGTAAAATTTGAGCTTAGTTCAGATTAGTAAACGGATCTTATTTCTTTCGCCGTTTGAGTTTTGTTGCTTCGTTTGGTTTGATTCTTTTTGCGAACCGGAGTTCTTAAGTTGAACTTTCTGGTCAACCTCTTTTAGTTGAGCTTTACCTGTGCATCTTTGCTTGTTGCTTATGTATGCTATTGTTTGCTTGCGATAGAATTCCCGGAGTGCGAAGCGTGTTACTACGAGTCTCTATGATTCACGGATCGTCAGCAAGGCAAGTAACACATTGATCATACTCTTTTCATACCCAATTTTTATGCATTAGTTTCAATCCTCAAACATTGCATGATTAGGATGTCATTAATTTGTGGGTTGGGAAGTAGTAGTTGAGGTAGAACCTATTGCCCTGTTACTATCAAACCCTTGGGAGTTACTTCTACGTGTTGTTATTATTGCGATGCTATGCTCGTAGACGTGGATTGGGTTTGAGTGCATCCATGACAGATGTCTGATTGTTAATTAATGGTTTACTTTCAGGTGGCAACTTTAATACACATCTGGGTGGATTGAGGCACCTGGGGAACCCAGTGTTGTCTGTTTTATTTTTGGAAATCCCGGGGTACCCGTGTGATCTTCCTATGGACCGCCACCCAGGCTTAAAGGGAACTGAGATTATTCATGCTAGAAACTTTCGTGTGCAGCCACAAGCTATTATGGGCTCTAGCATAGTTGAGTAAGTTATGTGAAGCTCTTGAAGAGGTAGATCAGCAGGTAGTGGGTTTTGTAGGTTTGGTATGGTCTACCCGGAGTAGAGAGTTAATGTTTCTGAAAGACTATGTCTCGGTCATCCGTTTCTCAAACACCATGTAGTGCGAGAAATCAACGGAGGCGATCGAGTCTTGTGGGGAAAAGTGCGCAAACCTCTGCAGAGTGTACAATCTAATCATGGTTAGCCGTGTCCCCGGTTATGGACAATTTTGGAGTATCTAGTATCTGAGTATTCACATTTATCTCATCACTCTTAAATTAATATTATTGGGATGTTAACTACTTTAATTGGGATTGAGGATGCTGTCAACCATTCTCAATGTTTAACAACCACCATGATAGTTAAATAAAATTTATTCCTTTGTTGTAGGGAAAAATTGGCTTTTCGCAAAACAATAACCATAGAGCTTTCCACCAGCCAAATATGCATGTAGTGATAGCATTATTTTGTTCTTGCTCTACTGTGTTATATTGCCAGCATATTCCATGTGTTGACCCGTTCTCGGGCTGCAACGTATTATGTTGCAGACTTTTCAAACGAGGAGTAAGGATCGTTAGGTCATTGCCGTGCAGCTCAGCTATGCCGTTGGAGTTGATGGACTCACTTTATCTTCCAAGACTTCCGCTGTTATCGCATTAGATGGCCTTAAGCCATATTATTGTAATAAGTTCTCTTTGAGACAATCGATGTAATAAGTGTGTGATTGCTACTCTATTATAAATCCTTCGAGTACTGTGTGTGTCAGCATTACTCATCCAGGGATGACACTGAAACATAGAGACTTGACCATCTGAGGTCGGGTCGCTACAAGATGGTATCAGAGCACACGCTGAGTGTAGGACACGACATTAAGATAAACCATAGGTCACTCTTCTCTACTCATTTCTGACTCCTCTCCATTTTTCCACTCTTTAGGACGACGGAGATGAAGAACAAGTTTGCCCAACCCGATGAAGACACACCTTTTGGACGCCACTTGAAGAAAGTCACTAGGTACTTGAACATTGGAATACCAAGCTTCACCGGGACGTACAATGCCACCTTACCAGAAGAGGAGCGCTGAATGATTCAAGTACAAGTTCCAGGAAGGACGTTCTCGCCAACTTCTAAGCCCATAGAGTTTTCTTTCGAAGCACCCACCTGGAGTCTAGGAAGAGTATGGCAGCTCACATTACCATGGGACGTATTGGAGAAGTCTACAACTTGGAGCTTAAAGACACCATATACCAAATATGTGGGCGCCGAGACGAGCAATGGGAAGTAATCAGCACCAAGAAGGATAGATCCATTGCAGCTTTTATCCAGGAGTTAAACCAACACATTCGACGCCAGGAAAACCAGATGTGTGCAGATATGATTGAATTGAAGAAGGCAAAGACCAGGATCATCGAACTGGAGGAAGAATTCAAGTTTACACGCGATGGATACGAGGAGGAAATCAAGACACTACTGGAGAAGAACGACGACCTGGTCAAGAAGATCAGAATATTCATGGGAGGACCAGCACCGGAAGAAGAAGACGAAGACCCACCTTGCCCGGACAACTACATCATCATCGACGACACTGATTCCGATCCAAGTGATGATGACTATGAAGACGAAGCTGGAGCGGACATCATGGAGTCTTCCACCGATCAAAATTTCTAGATGACCACCATATATTAGTAGTATTTTTCCCCATGTATCTAATAGTAGTTGAGCACTTTTGCGATAGTTCTAGACCGTTTGTATACCCTTGCTTGATTGATTGAGTGAAATGATTGTGTTTGCCTCATATGCATATGGGTAGTGTTTTCTCATTAGACCTCTTTCTATTCTAATCTCTTCCCTCTAAACCCATCAGATACCTCCGAGACGTGACACCGGTTTTGCTTTCCCAACGGGGAAAACCCAGTTGATCCAGCAGCAAAATGCATTGATGCAATTGCTATTTCAGAACCAGGGCAACAACAACAACAACCCACCGCCAGTGGACAATTTAGCCCGTTTTCTGAGGTTACAGCCGCCGGTGTTTTCCAGCAGCACCGAGACAATAGTTGCTGATGATTGGCTACGTCGTATTGGAAGGGAGTTAACCACCACAGGATGCACGGATGCTGAGAAGGTGCGCTTTGCCGCACATCAATTGATGGACCAGCAGCCGCATGGTGGGAGAATTACGACTACTTTTCCTATAGCCAATGTCACTTGGGACCAGTTTCAGCAAGCTTTTAAGACGCCCATGTCTCAACCGGAGACATGCAGATGAAGAAGCGTGAGTTTATAACTTACGCCAGGGAACCGTCTTGTGGCTCAAGACGTGGATGATTTTAGTAAGTTATCACGCTATGCCCCTGATGATGTGGCCACACATGCCGCGAAGCAGGAGAAGTTCATGGAAGGGTTGAACCATGAGATGAGCATGCAGTTGATGGTGGCAATTTTCAACAACTACCAGGAGTTGGTAGATAAGGCCCTTATGATTGAAGGAAAGCAACAACAGATTGAGAGCCGTAAGAGGAAGTATGGACAAGGGAAGTATAATTCAGAGCTCAACGAAGCCCCGCTTAACCCGAACTCGGGAGGACTTGTTCATAACCATGGAGGTCACAACCATCTTGGAGGAGGATCGATAACCACAATGGTGCGAAGAATGGCAATGGGAACGGAGTTAATAACAATCAGAACCGCTCCAACCCATCTACACCCGCCAAAAGAGACCTAAGTCAAGTTACTTGCTATAAGTGCGGGAAGACTGGGCACTATGCTAATGACTGCCCTCAAGGAAGGAATGGAAACGGAAATGGGAGCGCTAGGAAGAAGCCCAATCCATTCAACAAAGGACAAGTAAACCACGTTAACGTGGAGGAGGTTGAAGAGCAGCCGGACGCGGTAATAGGTAAGTTTTTGGTTAAGTCATTTACCGCTCTTGTTCTTTTCGATACTAGTGCATCGCATTCATACATATCAAGGGGATTTGTGGATAACTTTAAGTTACCAACCCAAACCCTTAGGACCCCTTGAAAGCACAAGTGCTCCCTAGGTGGTTTTTGTAATTAATGTCAACATATCTCTTATTGGACTAACACTTTTATCTAGTATGTTTCAGATAAGTTCAACAATGGAGAGGCATGGACTAAAGGATGTGGGAACTCCTTCAAGATGCTAAGAACAAAGGATTGGCTAAAGCTTCAAGCTCAAGACTCCTTACTTTACATTTTAGTGATCCAAGATCACATTGAGTCTTTAGGAAAAGCCAATACTATCAAGGAGGGATGAGGTGTTGCTTAATGAGCCTGTTGCTTCATGTGCTTAGTGATATGCTCCAAAACCCTCAGCTACTTTCTCACATCCACATATGACCTAAACCTAAAGCCAAAATCGGTCTCACCGATTCTTCCTATCCGGCGCCACCGATTTCATATGTCATATCCACTGCCACAAACCCTAGGCAAATCGGTTCTACTGATAGGGATCTCGGTCTCACCGAGATGGGATTGTAATCTCTCTGTGTATGTCCACTATCAAAATCGGTCTCACCGAGTTTGAGAATCGGTACTACCGAGGTTACAATGCAAACTTTCTGGTTGACTTATTACCAAAATCGGTCCTACCGAGTTTGAGTAATCGGCCGCACGGAGTTTGCCTGACCAACTCTCTGGTTAGCTAATTACCAAAATCGGTCTCACCGAGTTTGTGTAATCGGTCTCACCGAGATTACGTTATGCCCTAACCCTAACCATATCGGTCCTACCGAGATGCATGTCAGTCCCACCGAAAACCCTAACGGTCACTAGGTTTACTAAAATCGGTTTGACCGAGTTTGTTGATTCGGTCCCACCGAGATTGGTAAATTGTGTGTAACGGTTAGAATTTGTGTGGAGGCTATATATACCCCTCCACCTCCTCTTCATTCGTGGAGAGAGCCATCGACTGAACCTACACTTCCAAAGATCCTATTTACGAGAGAGAACTACCTACTCATGTGTTGAGGCCAAGATATTCCATTCCTACCATATGAATCTTGATCTCTAGCCTTCCCCAAGTTGCTTTCCACTCAAATCTTCTTTCCACCAGTTCCAAATCCTATGAGAGAGAGTTGAGTGTTGGGGAGACTATCATTTGAAGCACAAGAGCAAGGAGTTCATCATCAACACAACATTTGTTACTTCTTGGAGAGTGGTGTCTCCTAGATTGGCTAGGTGTCACTTGGGAGCCTCCGACAAGATTGTGGAGTTGAACCAAGGAGTTTGTAAGGGCAAGGAGATCGCCTACTTCATGAAGATCTACCGCTAGTGAGGCAAGTACTTCGTGGGCGACGGCCATGGTGGGATAGACAAGGTTGCTACTTCGTGGACCCTTCGTGGGTGGAGCCCTCCGTGGACTCACGCAACCGTTACCCTTCGTGGGTTGAAGTCTCCACCAACGTGGAAGTACGATAGCACCACCTATCGGAACCACGCCAAAAACATCTGTGTCTCCAATTGTGTTTGATTTCTCCAAACCCTTCCCTTTACTTTCTTGCAAGTTGCATGCTTTACTTTCTGCTGCTCATATTCTCATTGCATGCTTGCTTGTTATGTATTGAAAAAGTTAAACTTGTGCCTGAACTCCACTTAAACTTTAATAAGGTTAAAAACTGCAACTTTGGTACTTAGTGTCTAATCCACCCCCCTCTAGACACCTCTTCTCAAGATCCTACAAGTGGTATCAGAGCTTTGGTCTCCATTGACTTGGTTTAATCACTATTGGAGGAAGATGGATGAGTCTACTTTGGGGAGTCTTAGTCATAGAGTGCCTATTCTTGATGGAGAGTATTTTCATGAGTGGAAAAATGAGATGCTTGTAATTTTCAATCAATATCATTTGAACAAGTACATTGCTAGCCCTCGTGCTCCTCATGTTGATCCTATGCATCCTACCCTTGATGAATCTATTGACATGACTAGGAATCTTAGAACTGTTAATCTTATCACTAGAGGCTTGCCTAGAAACTTGATTAGAATCTTGCCTACCTTTGAGTGTGCCTACACTATATGGAAATTTCTTGAGGAATGCTTTCCAAATTATTCCTTGAAAAATCTAGATGAAATTATCTATAAGTCTATTGCTTTGAGTAAAATAAATACTAGTGATCCTATGTTTGGTGATCGTCTATTTGAACTTACCGACCTTATGCGTGCCAAAGGAGATGTTGGAATTATTGGTGATATTATTTCCGAAGCTATAAGAATTCATAAGAAAGATCTTTGTCAAATTCACTCTAACGAATTACCCTCTCTAGGACTTGATCCACCACATGACGATGTTGAACATGGATACTATGATGAGGATGATGATAGTGACTTCGATCTTGATGATGCAATGAGACATTTTGGTCTTATGGCAAATCTTCGGGGATATGCGTCAGGAGGAAAGGAATGGGTTCTTGATAGTGGATGTACCGATCACATGACCGGAGATAAAGACATGTTTCGTGAGCTTGCTGAAAATGATAGTCCTCGAAAGTTTGTCACTTTCGGTGACAACTCAAAAGGTAAGGTGGTTGGCCTCGGTAAGGTGGCCATCTCACATAATAGCTCCATTCAAAATGTCATGCTCGTTGAATCTCTTGGCTACAACTTACTTTCGAGATCTAGACTTGCTGATTTGGTTTCAATGTCTTATTTACTGAAATTGATTGCCAAGTGTTTCGTCGAGACAATCATAAAATGGTCTTTACGGTGTGCGAGAGGTGATCTATACATTGTTGATTTCACTAAAAAGGCTCAACCTAAAACTTGCTTCATTGCTAAATCCTCAAAAGGTTGGTTATGGCATAGACGATTAGGTCACGTTGGCATGAGAAACCTTGACAAGCTTATTAAAGGGAATCATATCCTTGGAGTTAACGATGTCATATTTGATAAGGATAGACTTTGCAGTGCTTGTCAAGCAGGTAAACAGGTTGGAGGAAGGCATCCCGTGAAGAACATCATGACCACAAAGAGGCCACTCGAGCTGCTTCACATGGATCTCTTTGGTCCCAACTCCTACAAGAGTCTCGGTGGAAATTCTTTTGGTCTAGTTATAGTTGATGATTTTTCAAGATTTACATGGGTGTTCTTTCTCGATGATAAATCGCAGGTCCAAAAGATCTTCAAAAACTTCGCTAGAAAGGCCCAAAATCAATTTGAAGTAAAGATCAAGAAGATTCGCAGCGACAATGAAACGGAGTTCAAGAACGCAAATGTGGAAACCTTTCTTGACGAAGAAGGGAATTCACACAAGTTCTCGGCTACGTACACACCTCAACAAAATGTTGTTGAGAGGAAGAACCGGACACTCATCGAAATGGCGAGAACGATGCTTGATGAGTACAAGACGCCGAAGCACTTTTGGGCAGAAGCGGTTGAGACAGCTTGTCATGCCACAAATCGCTTGTATCTTCACAAGATACTCGGCAAGATGGCATACGAGCTCCTCACCGATAAAAACCCCAAGTTGGATACTTTCGAGTATTCGGCTCAAAGTGCTACATTCTTGATAAGCATCGTCGTTCTAAATTTGCTCCTAAGTCTCATGAAGGTTTTCTACTAGGTTATGGCTCAAACTCTCACTTACCGTGTCTACAACAATTTCACCCGAAAGGTTGAAGAGACGGTAGATGTGAAGTTTGATGAATCTAACGGCTCGCAAATAGAGCAATTGCCAATTGATGTAGGAGACAAAGACCCTTTGGAAGCAATCCAAGACTTGTCTATTGGCAAGGTCCGTCCAACGGAAGTGAAGGAGAGTACCTCGTCTATTCAAGTGGAAGCTTCTACTTCACGACAAGGTGAACCAAGAGTTAATACGGAAGCATCCACAAGTGGGACACACCAAAATGAAGAAAACGAGGGAGTGCATCAAGATGAACGTCAACGACCTCCTTCTCCACCACGACAAGAGAACGACAACGCCAACAATGAAGAAGGCCAAGAAGAAGAACAAGATTAAGAAGATGTTCAACGAAGACCCAAGCAAAAGCTTTCACGAGTTCGAGCAAGAATTGCTAAAGACCATCCCGTCGAGCAAATCTACAATGATATTCAAACCGGGAGAATCACTCGCTCTAAAACTCGTTTAGCTAACTTTTTGTGAAAACTATTCTTTCATCTCTAGAATTGAACCTATGAAGGTTGAAGAAGCATTGGAAGATCCGGATTGGATAAATGCTATGCATGAAGAGCTACACAACTTTGAGAGGAATCAAGTTTGGACATTAGTTGAGAAGCCCGACAACAACCACAACATCATCGGTACCAAATGGGTGTTTCGCAACAAGCAAGATGAAGATGGACAAGTAGTTCGCAACAAAGCACGCCTAAATCGCCCAAGGCTACACACAAGTCAAGGTATGGACTATGGTGAGACTTATGCTCCTGCTAGACTTGAGTCCATTAGCATCTTACTTGCCTATGCTAATCATCATGATATCACCTTGTACCAAATGGACATTAAAAGTGCTTTTCTAAATGGAGAAATAGAGGAGGAAGTTTATGTTAAGCAACCTCCCGGCTTTGTCAATCCTAAGAAACCCAATCATGTTTACAAACTTCACAAAGCTCTTTATGGTCTTAAACAAGCTCCTATAGCATGGTATAAATGATTGACCAAGTTTCTTCTTGAAAATGGCTTTGAAATTGGGAAAATTGATTCCACACTTTTTACTAAAAGGGTTAATGGAGAATTATTTGTATGCCAAATTTATGTTGATGATATCATATTTGGATCAACTAACCCTCATTTTAGTGAAAAGTTTGGGAAGCTAATGTCGGAGAAGTTTGAGATGTCTATGATGAGTGAACTCAAATTCTTTCTTGGGTTGCAAATCAAGCAAACTAAGGAAGGTACTTTTGTCTCTCAAACAAAGTACACTAAGGACTTATTCAAGAAGTTCAATATGCAAGAATGCAAAGGTATGTCTACACCCATGCCTACTAGTGGACATCTTGACTTAACCAAAGATGATGAACTGGTTGATCAAAAGGTTTATCGCTCTATGATTGGTTCATTGTTATATCTATAAAATCACGTCCCGATATTATGCTAAGTGTGTGCATGTGTGCACGATATCAAGCTGCTCCTAAAGAATGTCATCTTAAGGCCGTGAAAAGGATAGTGAGATACTTAATCCATACACCAAATTTTGGCATTTGGTATCCTAAGAGGGCCTCTTTCGATCTTGTTGGCTATTCCGACTCGGACTATGCAGGAGACAAGGTTGATAGAAAGTCCACTTCGGGTACGTGTCAATTTCTTGGTAGATCTCTTGTGTCTTGGTCCTCCAAGAAACAAAACTCGGTATCCTTATCCACTGCCGAAGCGGAATACATTGCCACTGGTTCATGTTGTGCTCAATTACTTTGGATGACCCAAACTCTTAAAGATTATGGGATATATGTGAAACATGTTCCATTGCTTTGTGACAATGAAAGTGCTATCAAAATTGGTCATAATCCCATACAACATTCTCGAACTAAGCATATTGAAGTTCGTCATCATTTCATTCGAGATCATGTTGCTAAGGGTGACATTGATCTTAAGCATGTTCGCACCGAAAAGCAATTAGCGGATATATTCACTAAACCTCTTGATGAGAAAGTGTTTTGCAGGTTAAGAGGAGAATTGAACATCATTGATGCTTCAAACTTGGAGTAGAAACTCCATTGGATACATGCAAGACATGAGCTTATGCCTAATCCTTGATATGTCACCTATGATGGAAATCTTATGTCTTGGATATATTTGTATCTTGCCTGTTATCTAACCCATGTAGGTACTTGGTTGAATCAAAATCCATGAGATTGTAAACCACTCATATCTTGAGCAATCTCTACATCACCAAGTCTCTACACAAGGTGGTTGAAGCCAAGGAAGCACAAAACCATTTAAACATATCCTTTTGACAAATTCTATGTTGAGCTTCATGATTGTCATTTTTGGATACACAAGTGCTCTTCCTTGCACGAACTAACCCATGTAGGTAGATGGACTCAAATTCCAAGTGGTGCTCCAAAATCTTGATAAGCTACATCAACCTTGAACAACCCACACAAGTTCAACTACATGGACGACACCACCAACCAAGGTATGTTATTCCATCTTAGAGAAGCTTTACTCCAAGTCATGAGTTAAAGCAACTCGACAAGATGTGAATACATCAAGATGCTTAAACGAAAAATGGCAACCCCATTTTGAGCTTAAACGATGAGTATGACCTATGATCAAGTGATCTCACTTGACTCCTAAGTCAATATACTCTAACATAGGTGACTTTGTCGCCGACCATCTCTAGATGAAGTTCTCTTGTGTTCTTTTCTGAGTTTTTGCATTTGACTCATGCATATGTGTTTCCCCTTTCAAAATAAAAAAAACTTAATCTAGATTTCTTTCTGTTTGCTCTGCATTTTCTGCATTCCAATTCATTGCAAATCTTTCAGTAAATTCCTTGCAAATCTTTGTGAGATCTTATTAGTCAAGTGAGCTGAGGTGACAAGTGTCCTCTCTGCGATGAACTCGGTTACACCGATTTGTTATTTTCGGTCCAACCGAAAACTTTCGGTACCACCGAGCATACCACTCGGTACCACCGAGCATACCACTCGGTACCACCGATTTCACAACAGGAAAAATAGTTTGCCACTTATTCTGTGTTTATTTTGATCCATCTCCACTCAATGAAACTTGTCCTCTACAAGCATCACATTTTTATCATTGCTTTAGGTTGTGACTCAAGGATCAAACCCATTCACGACAAATTCCAACGGGGGAGAGAGAGCTCAATTTTTTTTCAAGCCCTTCTTGGAAATTGATGTCAAAGGGGGGGGGGAGAGAGATCACATCAAAACTTATCATTTAGAGAGAGAAATCACATCTCAGAGGGAGATAGAGATCCTTCGGGAGGAGAGAAAGATCTCCAGGGGAGAGAATACTAGATAAAAGTATTTCTCAAGGATCCCAGATGCTTC
The DNA here is from genome assembly GCA_021605205.1 of Aegilops longissima. NCBI lineage: Eukaryota > Viridiplantae > Streptophyta > Magnoliopsida > Poales > Poaceae > Aegilops > Aegilops longissima. The sequence continues at coordinate 370,036,966 of CM038681.1, forward strand.
GTGTTCAAGAGGAGAGATGCCACATGTCTTCTTGAGGGGAAAGACATGTTCATATGTGATTATTTGCACTAGCTTGCATTAGCTCTGTTCATTTATATCTTTCAGCTCTGATTTTCTTTTCAGCTCTGATTTCCCGTTCCCTACCTTCTCCCAGTATCCCATGCTAGATTCAGGGGGAGCAAGACATCTAAGGGAAAGAAATCATTCAAATTCATTGCATATCTTTACTCTTAGGGACATGTCAAATCCAATGTAGTACTTAGTACTCACTCTCAACATGTCATCCCAGTCTTGGTATTCTTGTGGTTTCTTTTGTTTGCTCTGGCTAGTAGGTGCATCTGTGTTATCTAACCTTGTTTACGCAGGTTCATTCCATCCTAAGCCAACTCAAGACTACAAGGTAAGTATATGCATCACAATCATGTGTATGAGGAATTCTTTCTGATGTACATACTGTTTGCAAGAAGGACTCGTGGGCATGAAGGTATTTTCTTTAATATTCTTTGCTCCGATGCATATGGCCAAGATACATGTAACACATTGCCTACTCTATCATGGTTATGCTATCACATGCTTCTATATTCCATATTCACATGATTGCATACATATAGGGGGAGCCTATGCCTGTTACATGTCCTTCCAAAGATTTACTTGTTATTCTTTATATCTGTATCTAAAGCTTTGATGGTAATTAATGTCAACATATCTCTTGTTGGACTAACACTTTTATCTAGTATGTTTCAGATAAGTTCAACAATGGAGTGGCATGGACTAAAGGATGTGGGAACTCCTTCAAGATGCTAAGAACAAAGGATTGGCTAAAGCTTCAAGCTCAAGACTCCTTATTTTACATTTTAGTGATCCAAGATCACATTGAGTCTTTAGGAAAAGCCAATAATATCAAGGAGGGATGAGGTGTTGCTTAATGAGCCTCTTGCTTCATGTGCTTAGTGATATGCTCCAAAACCCACAGCTACTTTCTCACATCCACATATGTAGCGACCCGACCTCAGACGGTCAAGCCTACGTGTTCTTGTGCCATCCTCGGATCAAGTATGTTTGCACACACAAGACATCAATGTATATATCAAAGTGCAATCACATGTATAAATAACGTAAAATGATATATACCTCATAATACTCAGCGGAAACAATCAAACGGGTGTGGAGTCCCATCAACGCCATCGGCAGGTTGAGTGTAGACCGTAACCCGTCTGTAATCTTACTCGTCGGAAGAAAATATCTGCAACATGATACGTTGCAGCCGTGTAGGTCAGTACATTGAATGTACCGGCAAGATCACAATAAGAGAAAACAGATGATAAACTATACTATATGCAGTATGGCTTTATGGCTCTGTATCTGAATTTTGTTTGCATAAAAGCTGGTTTTATTTTACCTACACCAAAGGAATAAATGAAGTCTGTACTATGGAGTTTTCTATCATGACATGGTTCCGCCAACCGATGTCTCATAGCCCAAAGTCATCATAAATTACCCACAATTAAGTTATCAGTCCGGTGTTGAGAGTTCCGAGATAGATCCAAGTCCAGATGCTCAAATTGTCCGTAACCGGGGACACGGCTAATCGATTAGGTTTAAACCCTCTGCAGAGGTTTGTACACTTTACCCGCAAAATTCGATCCTTCTCTTTACGTTCTCGCACTTCAGGGTGTTTGAGAACAAGATGACCAAACATGGTCTTCCAAAGAGTTCCTCGACCACCGTCTGTACTCAACCCATCCTACCGTAGTTCTACATCTGCTAGTACCGCCCCACCAGAGTCACAACTAAGGTCAACCAAGCCAGAGCCCATAATGACTTGCGGTTGCACAGGTAAGCTTCCGGCATGAAGTATTCTTCCGTCTCTTTGGGTCTGGGTGAAGCTTTCCGCAAGATGTCATGGCGCTTCTCCATGCATCCCGCCAACCATTGGTTTCTCCAGGTGCCCGTCAACCGCCCTTCACCCAATGAGTGTGTATTGAATTCTTGTCTCGAGTCTTGAAGTCTTGAGGTCTTGAAGATGCAGTCCTTGCAGATTCCATCATTGAGTTGTCGTCATTGACGTAGAGTCCTCCTTCACACCACTCTCGAACACTCATACCAAACCCCGTCTACTATAGCGTAGCATTAGAATAAAATAACGTCCCGGCTTGGTAACAGGGTGATGGGTTCCTACCTCATGCATACTACTCAACTACAAGAATTTCAATAACACTCTCGAGGGGTGGTTGCAAAGGTGCCACTAAATGCAATAAAACATAGGTAAGAAAGCATGGTCAAAGTGAACTTGCTCGGTGATGTTGACGAAGAAGAATTATCGTTCTCAAGAAATAACTTGATAGACTACTCGTCACTCTCGATGAAATCTATATAACAAACATATCATTCACATAAGCACTCACACTAACAATCAAAACAAAAGAGAGAGCGAATAAGAATCGAAGGAACTTCAAATAAAACTAGGAGTCTTCTTCTACAACATTCACAAAAATAGTTTTGTCTAACGGAAAATAAAACACTAGGATAACAGAGAATAAAATATAAATTTAGTTAAGACAAAGAAAAAATAAAGTATTTTTTCATAAAGCTATTTTGAAAGTATTTTCAATTGGGAGTTAAAAGTAGAGAAATCCATTGCAAGTTATTAGCTTAACTTGAATTGATTTCACGATAACAAAATAAAAATAAATATAAAAACTTGTTGAACACCTACTGTTTAACTAATAGAAACCAAACATAAACTTTCTGAAATATAAAATAAAATAATTTAAAACAACTATAGAAAAGAAGTAGCTATAATTCAATAGAACTAAAACAGATTTTGTTTTACATGAAACAATAAGCTAAAATACTCAAACAATTTTGAAGTTTTTACCACTGGTAAATATGATCACTAGTGATCAGTAGAAAAAGAATCAAATAAAATCTATTTTAAACTCCCGAATAAGCAAAACAAGCTTTAATTCAAATCTGATCTAACTCAATTTTTATAAATCCAAACATAGACAAATTATATATTTTTGAAACTACAAGAAAATTGTGATCTAACACAAAAGAATCAGCATCATTGGACTTCTAGATCAAAAGTTATAAGCTAAACAAGAACGGAACTAAATCTGTTACGGAAATAAATCTGAAAACGAAAACGGAGTTACCTGTACGTGAGGCAGAGATGGCAGGAAGGAGACGGCGATGTGGAGGGCTGCTCCGGCGAGGGGGCGAGGTCGCCGGCGAGGGTGGGGGTGGCGGAGGAGGGGGTCGGCGCTTGGGGAGGGTGCGCTGGGGTGCTGCAGGGCGATGGGGAGGTTCCAGGAGAGCTCCTGGTGAGCGTTTCTAGGCAGGAAAAGGAGGACGGTGGCGAGAAGGCTACGGGCAGGGAGGGGGCGTGGTGATGGGAAAAATGGAACGAGGAGAGGGAGGGGGTTTTATAGGCGGTCTCGGGAGGCGCTGGGATGGAAAGACGAGGGAGATCGGGAAGGTGGAGTTTCTGTCTCCAGGATATGGAAAGCTTCAGAACGTGAGAGGAAACAGAGGAAGGAGATGATCTCTTGTTGGGCTAGAATAGGAAAGTGCTTAATGGGCCAGCAGGTTTTTCCTAATAAAAACGATTCCATTCCTATTTTTAAAATTAGGAAACTAAAACAATAAAAAGGAAATCAAATCAATTTGGAATAAAGAGTTTTTATATACTAAAATTATCAGAAAAATAAAATGTAGATGATGAGCATTATTCTACGGCCAAAACAAAACTTAAAAAATGTTTTCAGAAAATCCCTAAAGGCTTTATTTCTTTTTGCAAATAATTTTAAATAAAAACTTTGGTTTTCTTGGCTCAATATTTTCAAAATGCCCCTGATTTTGGAGGGTCATTTTCTCCGCTCTTTCTTGCTTGCAAGAATTTATTTTTCGGGTATTTCTCGGGAAGAAAAATAGAGAAGCAAGTGCAAATATTTGAAAGAATTAAATTGCAAAACTCCGTTCAAATTCTTTATAGTTGAAGAAGTCATGTCATCTTCTCTCATTGATTTTAATAGGATGAATTTGAATTTACCGGAGAAGGGGAAAGTCATTTTATTCCCTCTCATTCAAAAGTTTTTGAAAAGGTTCAAATTTCACTCAAGTTTAATTCACTCAAGCAAACAAACAAACAATTCAATTAATTATATTAACATTCCAAAATTTAGAATTTTGGGATGTTACAAACCTACCACACTTAAAATGAATCTCGTCCTCGAGATTCGAAGAGGCTAGCAAGAAAAAGGTTAGGGGTTGGGGGTCTCCTAGCAAATGTTTTGGTCGAAGGTCGTGGGTGCTACCACACTTAAAAACAAGGTCATGGTTCCAATAAACTCAGATATTTCCTCCGGAGGGCTGACAATGTATGTCTCTTCACATATCTTACAATAGCTCCTTCATTAAAGCTCTTCCATCGTAAGCATAGAGTTTTCTCAAAAGCTTAGGTCGGTTCGTCAAGGTTGAAGTTCGTCCGAGACCGGATCTTCTTAGCTGATGGGTCTGTGTCCATTCTAAACAACTATCAAACACTCATGGTGGTCTACAATTTATGGTTTTCTCCTGCAGAAAACGGGTCTGGGTTGAACCTCACCGATAACCTACGTTTGGCAACGGTTGCCTGTAATGGGGTTCCATCGTCCTACCATTTTATGGTTTTATGGCTTATCGCGTCGACACTCTTCTAAGTTTTTCAAGGCTCTCGATTTTCCATCAACATATGATAGTTCATGATAGAAGTCTCCGTATGGGGCCAATCCATCCCGCATTTGAATCATTACCACATATGTAAATATCGAATCACGTGTTCTAACACTTGGGCATACTCACAAGCATTGCAGAATTTTCTCTTTTTCTCGGACTGGTTTTCGAGTAAATCCATGGTTTCTGCAAGCCAAACAAAACATCTATCGTTACTTCATCACTCTTAGGTTTTTGCGTAATCTCCTATGAAACGATGCTGATTGGACTGCTGATTTCTCCAATTTATTCCTTTATTAAGGTTATATCAGTTTCCTTTCAAAATCCTGGGCCTGTGGGTTATGGCCCACTTCAACACTAGTGCAGCTTTAACTCATCCTTGGAGTAACTCTCTTGTTACACCTCCTTTAAATCTAGTAGTACTGCTTCTTCATACCATCATATCAAAAGCAAAATTTCAACTTATTTTGTCCATCTTCCTTCTATGGACCGTCATGGATAACACATTTCTTTCTTCATTGATCCTGTGGTTTTACAGAGTACTATGACCAAAATAAATGCACAAGTTTATCCATAACATCTCATTATTCTCATATCAATCTTTCATTACATCCTTAATCATTTTTCGTGAATCCAAATTCCAAAAAGTTTATTACAAATGCTGCCACCCACATGGTTCGGTATGGTCAGACATTACTTCCAACTTTATTCATTTTTCCTCCTTGAGGATCCTTCACCCCATCGAATTGGGCGACATCTGCCTTGAATTCTTCGATCTTCTGTTTCATTGTGGTGGCCTTGAGCTTCACCTCCATCATCTCAAGATGCACTTCGCTTAGGTATTCCTGAGTATAACGGAGTCTTGCTTCTAGTATTTCTCCGATCGACGATGGCTTCCATGGCTGCTTCACTTAACAGCATCGAAGAAAGTTGCTTGTGGCACACGTGAAATGAAAAAGTATCGCCCCATCATTTTTGGGCAAACTCTGCAGTTGTGGAACAGAAATGATGCTCGAATTAAGGTACTTATCTCCTGGGGCATACATTCATATCATCCAAACAGAACTTCAAACTCAATTTCCAATTTCCTGTTTATGCATCACAACTCACTTTCTTCCATGTTCATCAAAAATATTAATTTCCAAGATAAAACATGGCAACTCCTTAAAGCTTTTCAGCATGTGACATTACAACTTTATTGAGTCATGAACTATTACAAACTCTGAGAAATCTATTACATAACTCAACTCATTGAGCTCATGAAAAGGAAATTGCTTTCTACTACTCTTATTATCCATATCAAAATTCCAACTACTCAACTCCAGCTTTCATCTTGTCGGGACATTTAATAGCATAATGTCCTGCCTCCTTGCAGCGAAAAACAAATGACTTCCGACATGTCTCGGGCTTCTTTGTGATTATGTGGGCTCCTTGGATTCTTGGCTTCTTTTACGGGCATTTACTAGCGTAATGACCTAAATCCTTGCACCTGTAACGGTGATATGACTCAAGTCCTTCTCTGCAAAAATTGTGTTGCTCTCGGGTTGCCTTCCTTTTCTCTTCCTGGATTTCTCTCGTAATGATCGAGTTTCTATCTCCGGGGTCAAACTTCACTTTCATTGTCGGAAATATCCTGGATACTCCTTTCTTTCCTTGGTGCACATCGTGAAAAATGTCCTTCTTCTCCACATGAATAGCGGTGCATTGAGTAAAATCTGTTGAGACCTTCTCCATCCGTGTCTTCAACACTTTCACCATTATCTGGTTCTTCTAGATCTTCCTTGAGGGCTTCTTTCATTCCATCTTCCCGGTTCGAATAGTTTGTTGCACCGTGGAGTAAATGTGACATCGCACCGGTAGTGGGTGGTTCCTTCACACAGAAGCAAGTCACCTGGCTAGTTGGGCATTCCTCAGCTGGGTGTTTCTCCTCACAATGAGGGCATCCATCTTTGTGTTCCTCCTCGGTGTGTCCTATTTCTCCGCAAATCTTGCAGGCACAAGGTTTACTTCTTGGTGCATCATTGTGTTTCCGGATAAGACGTGATTTCAACAGGGTCTTCTTGAATTCCTCCCAAGTTCTTGCTCCATTAAATCCCTGTATGGCTTGATGCATGTTCCACCAGGTTGCAGCACTTTTCGCAAAGTAATCAAGAGCATATTGAACCTCATACTTCCTCGAAACCAAATTGCTCCCAAGTGATTTTCCATGTTCGCATCCATAGCTCTGCCTCGGGCTGAGTCTTCGTCCAGAGAATATCACCCAACTTCATTCATCATCTATGGGGTTCAAGGGTTTTAGGGTGAGATGAGAGAGAGGTGGGGAGGGATATACACACAATACAAACAATAGTTTTTGAAGAAACAAGTTTTATTTTTGGGGCTGTCGGAAAAACATCAAACAAAGGACAGCTCACAAATCAGCGCATCTAACGTAAGTATGTAACAGGGGTTTGGTCTTCTAAAGGTCAAATAATTCTTCAGGAACTTCAAATTCTTCAAGTCTTCAGAGTCTTCAATTGTTGCAGCTGCAATTCTTCCAACGCATGGTGAAATCCTCTTTACTCTGAAATGGCCATCAGTTGTCCGATATCTTTACTTCTTGGAGCGGCTTCAGTTGATCCTCCGTGTGGTCAAAAGGAAAGGGGTATATTCTAACTATTTGAGGTGAGAGTGTCTATTTGATAAAATCTGAAAAGATGAGAAGTAAGAGTCTTTTTGAAAATAAAGTTTTAGAAATTTCCTGTCCTAGGGCTTTCCGGTTTCTAGGGTCACGTCCTCACATCAACATGTGCTCGATAAGATTCATCAATTTAGACATTTCATTCACAGTTTTATTTGTCACAATTGTAATTGTTCAATGTCTGTTTCAAGTCAAGTTCAGATGACACGGCTAATCGACAGGTTTAAACCTCCGCAGAGGGTTATAACCTAATCGATTAGCCGTGTCCCCTGTTACGGACAAATTGAGCTCGGACTTGGATCTATCTCTTAACTCTCAACACCGGATTGACAACTTAATTGTGGGCAACTTATGATGATTTTGGGTTATGAGACATCGGTTACGGAACCATGTCATGATAGAAAACTCCTTAGTACAGACTTCATTCTATTCCTTTGATATAGGTAAAATAAAATCAGCTTTACGCAAACAAAACTCAGATACAGAGCCATAAAGCCATATTGCATATAGTATAGTTTTATCATCTGCTTTTTCTATATTGTGATCTTGCCAGTACATTCAATGTAATCGATTTCACACGGCTGCAACGTATCATGTTGCGTATATTTCCTCACGAGTAAGAGTTACGATACAGTGGTTACGGTTCACACTCAACTCGCCGATGGCGCTGATGGGACTCCACACCCGCTTGATTGTTTCCGCTGAGTATTATGAGGTATATATCATTTTACGTTATTTATACATGTGATTGCACTTTGATATATACATTGATGTACTGTGTGCCAAAGATACCGATCCAGTGGATGGCATGACACACGAGGCTCGACTGCCCGAGGTCGGGTCGCTACAACATATGACCTAAACCTAAAGACAAAATCAGTCTCACCGATTCTTCCTATCCGGCGCCACTGATTTCATATGTCATAGCCACTGCCACAAACCCTATGAGAGAGAGTTGAGTTTTGGGGAGACTATCATTTGAAGCACAAGAGGAAGGAGTTCATCATCAACACACCATTTGTTACTTCTTGGAGAGTGGTGTCTCCTAGATTGGCTAGGTTTCACTGGGGAGCCTCCGACAAGATTGTCGAGTTGAACCAAGGAGTTTGTAAGGGCAAGGAGATCGCCTACTTCGTGAAGATCTACCGCTAGTGAGGCAAGTCCTTCGTGGGCGACGGCCATGGTGGGATAGACAAGGTTGCTACTTTGTGGACCCTTCGTGGGTGGAGCCTCCGTGGACTCACAAGAACTGCTACTCCTTCGTGGGTTGAAGTCTCCACCAACGTGGAAGTACGATAGCACCACTTATCGGAACCACGCCAAAAACATCCGTGTCTCCGATTGCATTTGATTTCTCCAAACCCTTCCCTTTACTTTCTTGCAAGTTGCATGCTTTACTTTCCGCTGCTCATATACTCATTGCATGCTTGCTTGTTATGTATTGAAAAAGTTAAACTTGTGCCTAAACTCCACTTAAACTTTAATAAGGTTAAAAACTGCAAGTTTGGTACTTAGTGTCTAATCCCCCCCTCTAGACACCTCTTCTCAAGATCCTACACCCCTCTATTAGTGAGCTCGCCTGGAGCAGAGTACATGGCTAGCCGATGGTGCACCCAGATACCCCTAACCATTGGCACACATGTTTTTCCGTATGACCTAATTATCTTGGAGTCGCAAGGATTGGATGTGATATTAGGTATGGACTGGATGTCAAAGTATGGAGGAAGCATTGACTGTGCTAGCAAATGAATTTATCTTACCACCCCGGAGGGAAAAAGGATTAAGTATGTATCTAGGCATATGCCTAGGAGGAGCCAAGTGAATGCCCTCACGGGAGTTGTGCAGGAGGAAGTGCCTGTAGTAAAGGATTACCCGAATGTTTTCCCAGAGGAGTTACCAGGCATGCCCCCAGATCGAGACATCGATTTTTTGATAGAGCTATTGCCAGGTACAGGGCCAATATCCAAAAGACCCTATCGGATGCCCGCAAATGATCTAGAGGAAATTAAGAAACAGATCAAGGAGTTATTGGAGAAAGGTTATATTCGCAGGAGTTCATCACCTTGGGGAGCACCAGTACTTTTGGTCGAGAAGAAGGATAAATCCCTGAGGATGGTCGTTGATTACCGAGCCTTGAATGAAGTAACGATAAAGAATAAGTATCCATTACCGATGATCAATGATCGGTTTGATCAGTTGCAAGGAGCTACGGTGTTTCCGAAGATCGATCTACGATCAGGATACCATCAGTTGAAGATTCAAGAGAAGGATATACCAAAGACAGTGTTCACCACGCGGTATGGATTATATGAGTATACGGTCATGTCGTTTGGACTGACTAACGCCCCTGCCTATTTCATGAGTATGATGAACAAGGTGTTCATGGAGTATTTGGACAAGTTTGTTGTGGTGTTCATCGATGATATTATGGTATACTCAAGAACGAGGAGGAGCACAAGGAGCATTTATGCTTAGTTCTCGAGAAACTCGTGGCACACCGCTTATACGCTAAGTTCAGCAAGTGTAGTTTTGGTTGAAGGAAGTTGGATTTCTTGGGCATGTTATATCGAGAGGGTATAGCGGTGGACCCCAAAGAAGGTTCGGCCAACAACGAATGGTTGGCACCCACTTTAGTTAGCGAGATTCGCAGTTTCCTTGGACTCGCAGGATACTATCGGAGATTCATTGAGAATTTTTCCAAGATTGCTAAGCCAATGACTGGATTGCTGAAGAAGGATACTAAGTTTAAATGGACAGAAGATTGCGAGGCAAGTTTTCAGGAGTTGAAGAAATGATTGACTACAGCCCCAGTATTAACACTGCCAGATATACATAAGGAGTTTCAAGTGTATTGTGACACCTCACGCTTGGGACTTGGATGTGTGCTTATGTAGGACGGAAATGTTGTTTCGTATGCCTCACGACAACTGAAGCCCCATGAGTTGAACTATGCCACGCATGATTTGGAGCTAGCAGCCGTAGTGCATGCATTGAAGACTTGGAGATATTATCTTATTGGAAATCGCTAGATGTGTACACGGATCATAAGAGTTTGAAGTACATTTTCACCCGTATGAGTTGAACCTTAGACAAAGGAGATGGTGGAGCTTATAAAGGATTACGATATGAAGCTGCACTATCATCCAGAAAGGCCAATGTCGTAGAAAGGCACGCTTTGAGCCGAAAAGTTACGCTAATATCCTTGAAAGTAAGGGATTGCCAAAGGAGTTAGATGAGGATATCATGGAACTTCGGTTGGAGATTGTTCCAAGAGGTTTCATTGCAACAATGGAGGTTCAGTCTACATTGTTGGACAAGATTCGAGAAGCTCAGAAGAATGATAAAAAGATTGCCGAGATAAAGGAGAAGATGAGCAAAGGAAAGGCCAAAGGTTTTCGCGAGGATGAGCACGATACCTTATGGTTTGAGGACCGACTTTATGTGCCCAATGACCCAGAGATCAGAAAGTTAATACTTCAGGAGGCCCATGACTCACCATACTCGATACACCCCGGAAACACAAAGATGTATTTGGATTTGAAAGGGCGTTTTTGGTGGACAGGTATGAAGAAGGATATTGCCGAGTATGTAGCCGTATGTGATGTATGTCAGAGAGTGAAGGCAGAGCATCAGAAGCCAGCAGGACTGTTACAGCCTATGCCGATACCCGAATGGAAGTGGGATAAACTTGGCACGGATTTTATCACCGGATTGCCCAGAACCAAAGCAGGATATGACTCAATATGGGTAGTAGTGGATCGCTTGACCAAAGTGGCTCACTTCATCCTAGTGAAAACCATGTATACAAGTGCGAAGTTAGCCAAGATATATATGACCAGGATCGTATGTTTGCATGGAGTTCCGAGGACCATCGACGATAGAGGAACACATTTTACTTCAAAGTTTTGGCATCAGCTACACCAGACTTTGGGAACAAGATTGGAGTTCAAGACAACATTCCACCCACGCATGATGGATGCATGAGAGAGTCAACCAGATTTTGGAGGACATGTTGAGAGCCTGTGCGCTAGACTATGTGTCTAGTTGGGATGACAATTTGCCTTACGCAGAGTTCTCATACAACAATAGCAACCAAGCTAGTTTGAAGATGGCACCGTTCGAAGCTCTGTATGGACGCAGATGTAGAACACCTCTGATGTGGGATGAGGTAGGAGACCGTCTGTTGTTTGGACCGGATTTGATCAAAGAGTCGGAGGAGAAGGTTAAACTGATCCAAGACAGATTGAAGATTTCTCAGTCCAGGCAGAAAAGTTATGCAGATTCAAAACGCAAGGAAGTAACTTATGAAATTGGAGACAGAGTCTATATGCGAGTATCACCCTTGCGAGGAGTGAAATGTTTTGGAGTTAAGGGAAAGTTAGCTCCAAGATTTGTAGGACCGTATCGTGTTTTGGAACGGATGGGAGAAGTTGCCTACAAGCTGGAGTTACCTAAAGGATTGTCAGGAGTTCACGATGTGTTCCACGTATCACAGTTGAAGAAGTGTCATGCTGAGACGGACGATATACCGTTAAGAGATACAGTGCCCCTGGAGGCGATTCAGTTGGACAGTAATTTGACCTATGAAGAGAAGCCAGTGAAGATTCTTGACTTTGACAACCGAGTCACGCACAACAAGGTTATCAAGTTTTGCAAGGTTCAGTGGAGCCACCATACCGAGGAAGAAGCCACCTGGGAATGAGAGGATGATATTCGCAAGGACCACCCGCACCTATTTTCTAGCCAACCCGAATCTGGAGGACGAGATTCATCTTAAGGGGGGTAGGTTTGTAACATCCCAAATTTTCAATTTGGAATGTTATACATAGGTCATCCATGCATACCAAATTTTATTGCATCTTCGTTCCGCAATCCTCGAAATCCTAAGCAACTCAAGGACCCTCGGAGAGAGTTGTGGATTTCTGGTTTTCATATTTTGATTTTTATCAAATACTGAGAACGAGGATTTTTTATTTTAATTATTTTTCTCTCCAGAAAAATATTTCATATTAAAATATATGAGAGGAGATAATATGACTTCTCCAAAATAATTGAAATATTGGAGGAAAAATGTTAGAATCATTATTTGGATTTTATTTGAGTTTATTTTGAATTTTATTTGCATTAGAAAAATTTGCACGTTTTTGAAAATTGCATTTTAGGGCCAAGAAAATGTTCAACTCGTTCTAAATATGTCATTTAGACGGTGAAAATTTGTTTTGGCATTTTTAGACTTTTATTTTATTTTATAGGAATTTTTCTCATTGGCGGAACTATTTAAAAAATCTACGCTACCAAGACCCGATTGGTCGGCTCAGCCCAGCCAGGCCAGCCTCAAGCCAAGCCGCCGCCGCTTTCCTCCTCCGCGCCCGCTGCCAGCAGAGTCTGCTCTGACTCCGCCGCGCCCGCCCCTCCCCAAGGCACCGCACCCTCCTTTAAATACCACCGCCTCTAGCCGCCATCACCGCCACCGCCTTCCACCGCCTGGGAGCCGAGCCCCGAGCCGCCGCCGAGCCTCGCTTAAGCTGGCCGCCGCCAGAGTCTCCGCCAGAGCCGCCGCCACCAGAGCCAGCCGCCCGCTTCGAGCCCGAAAGCCTCACGAGCCGAGCGAGATAGCCGCCCGCCACTGGTTTTCCAAGAAAACTGCTTTTTTTTTTAAACCCTAGTTTTCGCTTTTTTAATAGATCGGTTTTTCCCGGTTTATTTATTTAGCGAAGCGTCATTCGCTCGCTCGCTTTTAACGAACGCATTCTTCGTTTAGGTTCAGATAACAAACGTTCGTTCGTTAAGCTGTTTGTCGCTTTTCTTTTCCCGGATTTATTCCGCGATTTTTCTGATCGCGATTTCTGATCCGATCTTAGTTTCTGTTTATCTTTTCGCTCGTTTATCGGAATCAGGCAATTCAAGCGCCTAGAGTTTTGTCTTGAAACCCTCTTTCCGAATAATCAACTAAAACAATTTTTTGCCTCTGTAAAATTTGACGTTAGTTCAGATTAGTAAACGGATCTTATTTCTTTCGCCGTTTGCGTTTTGTTGCTTCGTTTGGTTTGATTCTTTTTGCAAACCGAACTTTCTGGTCAACCTCTTTTAGTTGAGTTTTACCTGTGCATCTTTGCTTGTTGCTTATGTATGTTATTGTTTGTTTGCGATAGAATTCCCGGAGTGCGAAGCGTGTTACTACGAGTCTCTAGGATTCACGGATCGTCAGCAAGGCAAGTAACACATTGATCATACTCTTTTCATACCCAATTTTTATGCATTAGTTTCAATCCTCAGACATTGCATGATTAGGATGTCATTAATATGTGGGCTGGGAAGTAGTAGATGAGGTAGAACCTATTGCCCTATTACTATCAAACCCTTGGGAGTTACTTCTACGTGTTGTTATTATTGCCATGCTATGGTCGTAGACGTGGATTGGGTTTGAGTGCATCCATGACAGATGTGAGATTGTTAATTAATGGTTTACTTTAAGGTGGAAACTGTAATACACATCTGGGTGGATTGAGGCACTGGGAACCCAAAGGTTGTCTGCTTTTATTTTTGAAATCCCGGGTACCCGTGTGATCTTCCTATGGACCGCCACCTGTGCTCAAAGGAACTGAGATTATTCATGCTAGAAACTTCCGTGCAGCCACAAGCTATTATGGGCTCTAGCATAGTTGAGTAAGTTACGTGAAGCTCTTGAAGAGGTAGATCGGCAGGTAGTGGGTTTTGTAGGTTTGGTATGGTCTACCGGAGTAGAGAGTTAATGTTTCTGGAAGACTATATCTCGGTCATCCGTTTATCAAACACCATGTAGTGCGAGAAATCAACGGAGGCGATCGAGTCTTGTGGGGAAAAGTGCGCAAACCTCTGCAGAGTGTACAATCTAATCATGGTTAGCCGTGTCCCCGGTTCTGGACAATTTTTGAGTATCTAGTATCTGAGTATTCACATGCATCTCATCACTCTTAAATTAATATTGTTGGGATGTTAACTACTTTAGTTGGGATTGAGGATGCTGTCAACCATTCTCAATGTTTAACAACCACCATGATAGTTAAATAAAATTTATTCCTTTGTTGTAGGGAAAAATTGGCTTTTCGCAAAACAATAACCATAGAGCTTTCCACCAGCCAAATATGCATGTAGTGATAGCATTATTCTGTTCTTGCTCTAATGTGTTATATTGCCAAGATATTCCATGTGTGACTTGTTCTCAGCTGCAACGTATTATGTTGCGACTTTTTGGACGAGGAGTAAGGATCGTTAGGTCGTCAGCCAGGCAGCTCAGCTATGCCGTTGGAGTTGATGGACTCACTTTATCTTCCAAGCCTTCGTTGTTATCGCATTAGATGGCCTTAAGCCATATTATTGTAATAAGTTCTCTTTGAGACAATCGATGTAATAAGTGTGTGATTGCTACTCGTTATAAATCCTTCGAGTATTGTGTGTGTCAAGACATCGATCCAGGATGACACCAAACATAGAGACTTGACCATCTGAGGTCGGGTCGCTACACCATTAGGGCCATCAAGGGAGTGAATGAGGGGTTTCCTCCTCCTCTGGTTAGCTACTGCATGCAAGTAAGCAGTATTTCTATCACCCTCCTTAATGTTCCTATCTCTAGACCTTTGTTTGGCTTTGATTTCTTCTTGAAGCCAAATTTTCTTGAGCTCTCCATGGACAAAGTTTAATCTATTAGTCTCAGCATCAGAGAGGTCAGTGGTTTCTGCTGTAATTTCTAGAGAATCAAACTCAAGGAGGAGAAGCATTTTGTATCTTCTAAGATTAGCTTCCTCATTGGAGTTCCACCCTTTGGTAGTTCTTCTAAATCTCCTGATTTTGATCTGCCAATTTTCTAGGGGGCAGCTGCTCCCAGTAGGCTCATTCCAGATTTTCCTGACTAGCTCAGTAAAATCTTCTCTAAGCAACCACCACTTTTCAAATTTAAAACTATTTCTATTTGGAGTTTGGTTAAGGCCAGAGTCCCAGAGCAAAGGAGTGTGGTCACTACCACATCTAGGCAGAGCTCTACAACTAGAAAGGGGAAAGAAACTATCTAATTTCAGGTCACGTAAAATTCGTCAATGGTGGACATAATCTCGAGCAAAGACTTCCAACATATCTAGCGTAACTGTGGGTTTTCCTTGTGACAGGCAATTCTCAACTTTATGGGTAACCATTTTGCGATAAAACACCTCTTGGGCTTGACACATTTATCCAAATGATGCCCTGTTCCCCACAGCTTGTAGCAGATCACCTCGAGTATGCCATAAGGCCCAAGCAGGACAAGAGCAGTTTTCGGATGTCCTATCTCTTCTTTTGCTGATTCTTGCCTTGATATTTCCCATCGATCCGAGAGTCGAACCACCAGCAGATTGATCTTGGGCAATTACAGGAGCTCGCCTAGATTGTGCCCCCATTTGGGGCCGAGGTGGGCCGCACCACCGCCCAACCGGGCGCCCCCCCAATTGTGATAGGGGAAATTCATCGAGTTCTGGTTCCTTCTCATCCTCTAGCCGATGTTGTCTCTCAGAAGCGTAAATAACCACCAGACAGCTCAATTGAAGCAGATTGCAAGCCTAATTTCAATCTTTCGCAGGTTTGGGGAGAGGTAGGTAGGGGATCCACTGCCCGGCCCGGTATGCTACTGGTGGGCAGGAGTCCACCAAGCATTCCCATCTCACAAGATGGCATGGATCTCCTGAATTCACTTCTCCTTTCGCCCATCGAATCTAACGCAATCGGCGGCTCACCGGGTGGGGCATCTTGTGCTTCTCCGAGAAATCTCCTTCAAGTAGATCCATGTGGCTAGATTCAGCAGCTCCCAATCCACATGATCCTTGCACATCCGAGCATACTGCTGAAAGTGAGAGAACGGATTCGGTCCCACCTCGCTTCCTCCCTTGCAGCTTCCTCCTCCGCTTCCCTCCATTCGCAAGGCACCGGGTCCAGAGAGAGGTCGTCATGATCCGTGACGCCTCGCTCCCTCCATCTCCTCCTCGAGTCTCCCGCAAGATCACGCGCGACGGAGTCGAGAGGTCGGAGCATCCGCGGGAAGGCTTTGTAGACATGTGGGAGATGCATCTTGTACATTCGCCGCCTTCCAGCCATTCCCGTGGATATGGCCGACGACTCCATGGGGCGCGCGAGCGGACTTGCCGAGGGGGGGCGCGCCCGAGTCGAGGCGGGGGGGTGGCAGCGAGATCTGAACTTACGTGTTTATGACTTTGTTTCCCAGAAATCCTGCAGCGGAAGATCCTGGATTTGAGACTTTCTACACCAAAAATATTCTTTTAAACGAGGGTATTCGTGCGTGGATGGCAGCTCAGGATCAGCCTCATGAAAATCTTATATTCCCTGAGGAGGTTCTACCACGTGGAAACGCTCTTTAATGGAACTTTCGTTTTAGCTGGTCGTGACCAAGAAACCACCGGCTTTGCTTGGTGGGCTGGGAATGCCAGACTTATCAATTTGTCCGGTGGCGGCGGCGAGGGTGGAGGTAGTGGCGGGGGCGGCGGCGAGGGTGGAGGTGGTGGCGGGGGCGAAGGGGATCGCGAGAGCGGTCATCTATTTGCCAATTATGTGAACTAAACAGTCAACATATAAAATAATTTAAATATATATAATATAGTTAGAAGGGAAAGATAAGTTGGACCTCATGCTCCTATTCTTATATAGAAAAATAGAACAGACTCTCTGCGTTTTCTTCAAAAAAAATACATAAATTGGGTTGCCAAAATAAAACCTCGGATGGGAGGTCCATAGGCGGTCGATACATGACGGCCCTAAGAAAATACAAGCAGGCCTATGGACCTCCCATCCGAGGTCGGGCTACGATGTTAAAAATGAAAGCCTAGACGGGCAGCCCAAAACCACGCCCAACAACACTTGCCAAAACTTCGTCCCTCGTTTTCTCTGTGTTTCGCACACTCGACATTGTGTGTGCATTTTGACTGTGCATCATATGAAGATGTTAACTGGCTGGTAGTTCCATTTTCGACCATGAATAAAACTTCCAACATGATGTTAACCCTGTTTGAAAAGGCCATGTTAATATAAATGCTCGCCTCGAAAGTTGCAGTCTTATCTCGAATCGAACTTGCGCTTATTTGAAACTGAAACTTGCGTTTTTCTCCGAGAATCACACGTTCTGCACTTTTATACTCCTATGAAACTACATTTTTAAGTGCTAAAATAGATCTCTAGAATTCATAAAATACTTCATATGCTGAATATCGCAAATCTGAAATTCAAAAGACATTCATATCTGAAAGTACTCTCAAAATACACAACACAAAACACAATTCACAACCTGCAAATATCGACAACCCTAAGCTCCTCCCGACAATTCACAACCTGCCCGACTATTGGGCTGGGGGGCAGCCCTCCTATTCCTCGACGGCGACAGCCGCCTGCGGAGACAATGTGAACGGCGAGGGAGACGATGGCGGGAAGCATCGCCGACCAACTGCTTTTCTCCTCTTGCGCTTGTGTTCGGTCGACGAAGACTCCACCGCTCGCTCCGCAGGACACCTCACAAACGGACCTCAGATGCTCGATCCTTCAATCTCGTGGATGCTCCATCCGGGATCGACATCCCACCACCGCTTCCTCACGATCGGATTCGTGAATCTGCTTGCTCCATGGCCCAGAGGAGCAGCTCTGTGTACTCGGGCGCGATCTCCGGGAGTATCACCGCTTTTCGCCTGTTGTAGATATTTGGCCATGGATGTCGCCGCCGCTTAGTTGGTCCTTGTTGTCAAACCAAGACTGTATCTCCAACATCCTAGCTAGCTTCACAGGGTCGCCGTCTGCGATCCTCACGTATCGGTTGTACTCCTCCATCGATCTACTTCTCCACAGCACCTTCACTCGCCGGCGGTGGTTTTTGAATGGTCGTCGGGATGTCTCTAGGTGGGCGACGGGAGGCCGGATCTGCCCACACTACGGCAGCGAGGAAGAAGGGGTCGGAGGCCCTCCCTCGCCAGCGGTGCTTGGGAGAGAACGGCAAGGCAAGCTGATCGGGACGCACCCAGCAGTGGGTAAGAGCTGTCGCCGAGGACGACCGCATGAACGTTGCACCTTCTCACCTTCCCCGGCGGAAAGGATCCGAATGGATCTGTGACCAGCGGTGAGCAGAGAGAGAGAGAGAGAGAGAGAGTGTGTGTGGCCATCGCTGTCGTGTTTAGATCTGGAGAGGCCGAGACAGTGTGAAGAGTGCAACACTAGCAAGCAAGCGCGGAGGCTCCTGCCTATATAGTGGAGTAGTACTAGTTTTCTTTTGTCTACGGAGTTGGCTTGACTCGCCAATGACTGCCGAGTAGTCTTCATGCACGCGGGTCGGAGGCGCAGCTTGTCGCCATTTTGATCTCAAGCTACCGGATTATAACATATAACACGAAAAAATGCCACATGACAAGAAATCATAACCTCACCGCCCAAAGGAGACAACATGAATCCCTACGGACAAACTAGACGAGGAACAAAGCTCAAATTAAAGATAAACTCAGAGAAAAGGGGTCCATCGACAGATGTCCTAATTAACATAGCCGCTTGACCTAGATGGCAGCCGAGTAGTCACCGTCGTGCATGTGCCCCAATGACTAGCCCAACTCGCTTGTCGCTGCTTAACCCTCGCAGTGATCCGAAGCACATGACACCTAATTTTGCGAGATGACAAGAAACCTTTTTAGATTTCTCACCACAACTACAGCCATGTACAACACAGCCGCATGATATGTAGACGATAGCCAATCCAGCGTGTTCCGCTGGAGTCCGGTCACATGCATGGACGAACCGATCTTCCGTGGTCTTATGGGATCGCCCGTGCACCAACATAGTACTACAACACTTTCTAGTACTATCGCCGCCTCCTCTTCTATTAAGTCACCCAACTTGCGGGCCGGGAGTGTGCCTATGGTCGGTTCTCAATTGCCGTCCCACATGTGTGTGCGAACGCAATATGACGCGTGTTCCATTCGGAGAGCAGCGTGCCAGACCGACCGACCGTCTGGGGTGCGACGCGAACGCGACGGGCGTGCTGTATACTCCGTACATGTGTACCGCCATTTTCTAGATGCATTGCTCCATGGCGCGGGCGCAATCCATGGATACAAAATTAGTATATCAGATACTATTTAAAAGTCGAGGGCGGGCTTTCTGCGCGGTAGGCGGCGGGCAGTTCCGCCTAGTCGGTTCGACAGAGACGCGAGAAGACGAGGGAGTAGGCTGCTGCAAACATAGGGCTGTGTGATTTGACAGCGAGTTACTGCTGGACAGGTGGGGCCCCGTGATTTGACTTGCCACTATCATTTTAATCAAGGGCGCCACGACCGGCGTGAGTCTCCCGATTCCTGACCACCTCCATACAGGTGCCTCTCCCAATGCTCCACCATGTAGTAGAGGTTGGCTCTTGCATGAGAGCCCACTTCTCCACTTTTTCCTTGCCTCTCTTTCCTCCACATATGCAAAAATGCCATGTAAAGTGCACTATTGTACTTACTTGATCCTATAGGTGCTTAAGCTTGCCGCATAGGCATAAAGTCTGATGTGGCAAGTTAATCAAGAAGAGAGAGACTAGTTTGGTGACCCAAGGAAGAAACGGTGCTAAGCGCATGTACCTAGGTGAAAAGACAATTTTGAGTCTATAGCTAATTAAATGAAGCAAACTTAGCAACACCATTTCATTGGAAGAGGTCACTCCTTGGCAAATGCAATAATACTAGTATTTCACATGTCCCATATATAAGAACGTTTTGGCACTACCCACTAGTGTCAAAAACGTTCTTATATTATGGGACTGAGGAGTACGAAGAAAGAGATAGAGAGGAGTAAAAAATACACTTATAGCCAACCTTATAGACAACCTTGTTGTAGTATGAGTGACTAAGTGATGACTATGTATGACATGCCAACATCGATAGCCTAACGCACCGTGTTAAATCTCCAAGGCGCGACCGCGTGAGCGACGCGATGGTCGTGGTAGGCGCGACCATGATACGGGCTGGCAGCCCTTGATCTGAGATCAAACGGTCGATGCTAAGTTGCTGAAAATTTGCGTAATAACCTCCGTGATAGGATATTCACCCATAGGTCTAGAATCACGCCATGCAACCGTCAATCTCAGATCCAAGGGCTCTCGAAGCCCGTGATCATGGGAGAATGGAAAGCCACTACCCCTGCTGCTCGCGACGCCGGCAGTTCGCTTCCTACTCGCCCCCGCACGCCTTTAATACTATGGCGGTTCGCTCCTAGTCGTCCTGGCCCATTCACATTACGGCAGTTCCACTAATCCTAACCTCCTCCCAAATCCATGGCGCCCCAAATCTCCCCGATCGGCGGTGAGTACAAGGTCGAACCATCATCGGCGATGAGTTCGACGTCATCTACACCCGCTCTTCCGCGACGGTGAAAGGATGTTTTCGCTTCAAACGCATGTTTGAAGACTCGATGATGAGTGGGTCGCTGGGCTAGATGTTGAGTACACCACAATCTCGGGACGAGAGAAGGATCTAAAGGACGAAGAGAGGAAGAAGCCCGCCGTGATCCAGGTTTATGCGGCATGACTTATTCTTGGTCTACCACATATGCCATGCCGACGTTGAGTGCCAGGATTTTAAGGACTTCTCGAGAGCAACCTAGTCAAATTCGTTCTCAGAGACTTTGGTAACGACAAACAAGTCCCAAGGTCGGATAGGCCTCGTTGTAGGCAACACCTTCGACCTCCAAAAGAATCGGCTGGTGTCCTCTCGTCACCTTCACGCCGACCGGCAGAGCCATGGTTCATCCTTTGTACGGTAAACTGGAGAAACCTCCATACATGTTTCATCGTCATGCATGGCAGCGGAATGTACTAGATATAGACCACATCCACTACGCTGCAATGGATGGCTACCTTTGTTTCAATATCTACAAGGGTTGGATGAAGAGCAACAGCCAAGTTGGCGGTTCAAGCAAAGAAGTATCGGCCAAATGGAAGAGGGACAAGGATGAAGCCGAGGACGTGGACGAGGACTCCGAGTAAGGTGGCAGTGTCATTGCTCCTGGTGGTTCTAATGTAGTGTCTATCGGGATAGTTGCAAAGTTTAATTTCAGGTGTGCTTAATTTAATTTGAGGGGTGTGTTGTGCTGAGCCCCCAGCAGAACTATGTTATGTTTCTTCTTGTTACTTTAACTCTTCAGTACGTACATACTATTATTTCTTACATTTCATCTTTTAGTTGGTATAGTACTACCACTCGTTTCTTCACATTATATACGTACAATATATATGGCCAACATCATATAGCCAACAGTTTAGTTGTCAAAGAATTTCAGTGGTGCTTAGTTTTGTCAAAGAATTCCAAGGTGCTTAGATTTATTTGAGGGTGGGTTGTAGTTGGACACCATTATTGTGACTAGCCTTTTAATAGTAATATATGCATAATTTGGCAACCAGGTTTCTATATGTACCACCTTTTTTTAATTTCAAGTTTTTCTCCATGGCGCAATCCATCGATACTACTGATGTACAAAAGTATACATTTTTTAAAAGGCTAGAGGGCGGGGCAGTCTAGCTTGGTCAGTTTCAAGAGAGGCGAGGGCCTTTGTGATTTGACGGCTCATTACTGCTGGAAGGTGGGGCCTTGTGATTTGACTGCTCGTATAAATGCGCTGACGACCTGATCGAGGAGGAGCAAAGAACCATGCGGTATACTCAAGTTTTCCATCGGAGTAGTATCATGACGGAGGAGCACTAAACATGGCAGCCCAAAGGCCATATGGCGATAAAAATTATCTAATTTGCTAGTCATCTCATTGTTAGCATTGTTCTATTCATTCCCTAAAAACCATTGTACTATTCATGCCTCACAGAGAACGTGACACGCAAGGGCGGAACACCAAGCAAAAGATGAAACACAGCAGAAAAGAAGAAGGAAGATTATCACCCCAAATGATCTAATTCGCCATGAGTCGTGAATCGCTTCTTCATCGCCTCCACGACCTCCATCTCCTTGCACGCCTCCTCCACCATCTTCTTCATTATGTCCATGACGCGGGATTTCTCGACGCGAGACTTCATCATATGTTCCACGTCCGCATTACGCACCTTGACAAAGAGCCGGTGCTCGGCGGAGCTTCGCCAACTCCTCCTTCGCTCCATGACGAAGGCCCGCAGATCTTCATCGAGGAACTACTATTCTCATGCAGCTTCTTCCAACCGGCGCGTTATTCTCCTTCAACAGGTCGATCTCGTGGAAGAGCTTCGCCTTTGTCCTCCCGGTCGCAGGATTTCGCGGTCGCCTTCTTCTCCGAGGCAATGCTCTTCTTTTAGCAAAGATCACCAAGTCGGCGGTCAACTCCCCGCTGATTGACCTCAGCGGGCATGTCGTCGAGGCTCTCCTTCGCAACTCCATCAAGCCTTGATGAACTCCTTCGCTTATTGAGGTGCTTATTGAGCTGATCGGGCATGCCATCGAGGATAACGACTCCAGCCCGCCGGCTCGGCATGTTCGCCTCGCGGCTAGGACGCCCCGGGAGCCATCGCCGCCTGTGAGAGATCTTTCGAGGTCTCTGCGTGGCGGCGAGCCCTCTCTTTTTTTCGGCAGCCTTGGTTGCCACTCCCTTGTTACGAGTAGTTCTCGACCTAGAGCTCTGCTCACCGGCCATGGCAATGACGGACGAAGAAGAAGCACTTATGAGGAGGAAAGGTAGAGTAATTTTTGTTTAGGTAGTTCCCCTTTTTATAACCTAAGTACTAGCACTAGTACTAATAGCTGCATAGTGGGAACACGTCCAGGTTTGGTACGTACTAGTAGGTGTGAGAAGGCTTTCGAATGTCATGGGAACAAGGTAAAGATTAATTTATGGTTTTGGTTTCGAGGCCCGAAACGGCTCCCGATGAGTTTAGCGGAACATAAATTTCAAGTACTACACTACTCAAATGCGTAAATATTATGTTACTGTCAAAAATTGGCACAGATACGAAGGAGACCAATGGAAGTACTACTTAGCAACCCACGATTTAACTACTCGCATGCGCGCAGTGGAGTAATAATGTATTTTTTCCGCCCTCACGTCCACTCAATTTTCATGCGCTGTATTAATTGACCATCAATGAAGTGAACGACTTTACACGCGCCAAATTATCACATGGGTGGATCTTGGTACAAAATTGCGTCCGCCAAAGGTACCCGCTGCAGCGTGCGAGGGAATGAGTGCGTGCGTATGGCGTGCGTGGCACATCTTCGCTTCGTGCATGTACCGCCAAGATGGCTCGTGGAGGACGAGTACATTCTTCCGAACCAGCAGCACGTCACCGTGATCAATCCATGCAAGGAGATCATGATAACGCCTCCACATGTGCCACGTGGCTTCATGAACTGTAAGAGAGACACTGTAGCGTGCCATTGGTATTTTAATTTACGTGTTTTGCACATACTCAAGTACTAGTAAGGTACACGCATTGCACGCATCAGATTTTGCAACCAAATTATGAATAAATACCACACTATAGCATGTAAGCTCCGAGTCATATATGCCCGATGTAGCCCTTCGCTTAATTCTTATAGTTCATCTCATTCAAAATCAATTAGAGGGTGTTGGATACGCTTTTAGTCCCATGACTAAAAGTAGTGAGACTAAAACATGCTAGCCTCATCCATGCTTGGATCCAAATACTAAGGAGACTAAAATCAAGTTAATGAGCATTTATTATCCTCCAAACCCTCCAATCCGTAACTCGCCTGTTAAAGGAGAGGAGTTAAATGAGAGAGAGAGGACTAATCCACATTTTAGTAGGGGTACCCCGACTAAAAAACTTTAGTCTCAAGACTAGTTTTAGCCCCTCTTTAGTCGTGGGTGCTTGGAACTTTAGTCTCTTAAAGAGACTATTTTAGTCGACTAAAATAAGTCCTTAGGATCCAAGCACCCTCTTAGTTTTTATAAAAAAAAGCTAAGAACGCGGGAATAGGAAAAACATGGGATTATAGTGGAATGTCATCTTGAATCCTACAGGATTGTACGAGTGTTTGATTGTGCATGGAAAAAACGCAGAATTCTTTCAAAGAGGTTTGAGTGGATGGGATGTTTCCTATGAAATCTAGTGCAAATGAATCATATGGAAAAATTCCTATGGTTTACAATCCTACGAATCAAACAACCAAGATATGAAAAATTCCTAATGATTAGAATCCTCCAAAATTCCTTTGAGAATCCTTTGAATCAAAGAAGCCCTTAATCTATTTTATGATTCATGGAATTTTGCATTGTAAAGCATAAAGTAAAAACAAATAATGGCAATTCAACTAGAAAAAAAGTTTGGGCAGTTATGATACGGAAGATTCTAGAACAAAAGAGAACCACTGTTGTTTTGAGGTTTGTGCATTATGCTTAAGTTCAACCATGGAGTCTACTAGATTGTACATGTGGCAAAATCCGGTGGGGGGCTAGAAGATGGTGCGAGGGGCCGAGTGGAGGGAGACTATGAAGGAATGCACAAGTGCGTAGATCGATATTTAGAGAGAGGGGCTAACACGCGCGCTGTTGCACGAGTGGGCGGAGCCATGAAAATAAATGAGCTAGGGGCCAAGCATTGCTAATCCTTTACGAGGAGGGTCAATTCATGAAATGAAACCTTTTTTAGCAGCAATTGTCTAATGATCACATTCATATTAGCCTCGATATATTGTGATGTTAGGGGGGGCAGGGCCCTTACTGCCCCCTGTCTTCGCCATTGTGCATGCGTCTGAGAGATGAAGCGGAAGGCATGGATGATGAGAGGGGGACGTTGGATATATAATTAATGTGGGTGTATTACCTATATATGTTAATCCTATATAGAGAGGTATAAATTGATTGATGTAGACATGGGAAAGAGGGTGAGACCTCACTGGATATATCGATTGATCGATTTGTGTGGAAAACTATGAAAGACCTAGCTATATACACACATACATATAGGAACATCGATTGTTGCGCATGCACGCGCGAGAGATAAAGAATGCCCGATATGATGGAGAGGGGGATGTGTGTGGGTGTGTGCCTTCATGGGAGACCGGCCTGAAGAAAAAGATTGCATGCGTGCAATGGATAATGCCGGTTGGTAGTGTGTGTGCATGCATGCACGAGAGAAAGTTAGTGGTACAATTATAAAGAGAATACTACTGTGTGGGTGTAAAAGAATAGGTGAGGTCATAATCAATGTAAAGTTGAATTCAAATATTTGAATAAGAGATCCTGATGTTTGAAACCCATGCATGCGTGAATATAACGGAGATCTGCACGGTGTGGTTTGGAAACGAGCATGTTGTAATGTATACACATTGAAAAAGGTCAGACTGATTTGAATTTGAGATACCGATGGCAGACATCATTTGGCCACGTCGCATCCGTGCATGGACACACTATTCTAATTGGAGATGATGGGCGGCTTCGCATCACATATCTATATCTATACCCCTATATATATATATTATCTTTTATATTTTTTTATATTGTGTGTGGGTAACTTTAACTTTGAAAGGTGGTCGTTGGATGAGGCGAATCCGATGGTCCAAAGATGGCAAATTTGAGCACTATTGGCCGTTGGATATCATCTAGATTCCACCAGATTTCACCACATGTATAATCTAGAAGACTCCATGGTTGAACTTAAGCATAATGCACAAACATCATAACACAAGCACTTCTTATTTGTTCTAGAATCTTCCATATCAGAATTGCCCAAATGTTTTTCTACATGATTTGCCATTATTTGTTTTTACTTTATGTCTTACAACGCACAATTGCATGAATCTTAAAATAGATTAGCTTTCTTATAAAAACTAGATGATTTTGAATGAAATGAACTATAAGAATTAAATGAACATCTACATCATGCATATATGACTCAAAGCTTGCATGCTATAATGTGGTATTTATTCATAATTTGGTTTCCAAATCTCATGCGTGCAATGCACGTGTACCTTACTCTAGTCAAAATGGTGTTTGTGTGTGTGTTGTGCGTGTTGAGGTGAAAATTGTCTTTTTTTGTACACGTTAAGCTTGTTCTTCCGAAATTTCAAGCCACGCCTTGTTATGCCGAAAATTCAAGCTAGCGTCTCGCTCATCGTGGCTGCAAAACTCCCGCCTCTTCAACCCGCGCTTTGTTAGCCCGAAATATTTAAGATATATCTTTGTCTCGTGCAGATCCGACAACTCCCTCCATCTCAACCCGCGCCTTGCTATTCGAAATTACAACGCTGCGAAAACTCCCACCTCTGTGAAATCCCGACACGTGAAATGCCCGTGGTACCTCGAACCGAAAGAACCGCCTCAAATCGGTGGGGGGTACTTTCGTAACTTACCCCACATTTTGGACAAGCGCGTCTCTAAGCCATGGTTCCCCACTGCCATCCCATCCGCCCACCCATTCATACACTGAGGCCGCGAAAACCCGCGATGAAACCCCACACCCTGCTCCATCCGCCACCCAGTCGGAGCCTCTTCCCCGACGACTTTGTCCATAGAAACACCTCGACGTCCCTCATCCATCGTACCGGATGAGGATCCCTCGTCGATCTCATTGTCCCGCCGGTTCAGCCACCTCGTCCTCCACCTCCAAGGAGCTGCCCCGACGTTCCCCTCATCTTTCGCGCCATCTCCATTCCCACACCACCGTCTTCACCTGCACCACCGGAAGAGCATCATCATCACCGTTTCCTCGGATGAAGTTACGGCCTAATCGGCGCCACCAAAGAGGTTGTACACTAATCGCCGCATTTTCTTCTTGATTCGATCTCATGGTGCTGCCGGCGCTCGGTCCCGAGCCGACATGGCGCGGCTTCATCCACGGGCGGCGCCGCCGCCACTTCCTCCACGGCGTCGCCTCCCTCGGCGGTGAAGTCCACATCGAGAGGAGCTCCTGCTGCTTTAGCTTCGCCGCTGCTGCTCTGCTCTTGCTCTCGGTCCCCCGCCTGGTCTGCTCTTGCTATTGCTTTTGCTTGCGCTGCTGCTCTCGCTCTTGCTCTTGCTTGCGATGCTGCTCGATTTAGCTACACTTCACCGGTGAATCGACTTTTGGGTCACCAATTTTCAGGGGGGGCTCACTGGGTGAAGGAAGAACCAGCCGCAGCAGGAGGGGGCTCACCAAGAGGTACCCCACTATCTATCTTAGGGTTCAGGATGGGGCGGTGGTCGCCTGGCGGTGGCGGGCAAGTGGCGTGGGGATCACGGAGAAAAAGCTCGGCATGGGGGCCTAGAGGATGGTTGGGGCGGCGGACCGGCGGTGGGAGTGTTTTGGCGAGGCGGAGGGTGGCGACCGCCGTCGGCATGGCGGCGGGGGGGCTGTTTGGCGGTGGTGGTGGCGGCTCAAGGGGTGGAGGTTGAAGATGAACCGCAGCCCTTGATTTCAGATCCAACGGCTGCAAAATCGACTGACCAGAGATGAAAAACTCAGTCGACCGACGTGTAGCCTCACCTTGCTAATGCGTTCATTTTCGACAACAAAATTCAGTTTCAATAGCAAAATTCAGTTTCGACCGTTAAGTTCAGTTTTGACAGTTAAGTTCAGTTTCGACAGTTAAGTTCAGTTTCGACAGTTAAGTTTAGAGATGAGCGGCTGATGTATTTTACATCTAGCACTTTGTGGTTATGTATTTTACGTCATTTATTGGAGATGCTATTCGAATTCCACTCAGGTTAACCTTGTTCGTTGTCTCTCTTGTCCTGCTTCAGGCTCGGCGTCTTCCAACTCATCGGAGCTGCTCCAACAGCGAAACCCTCCATCACAGCGGAGCAGTACCTCGGGCTCCATCTCCAGACGCCTAAGATCTTCTTTCCTCCTCCGACAAAGAAAGTCAGCGAGCATCCTCACCGCCAACCCAATCATGCTGAGATCGACATGGCTTCGCCAAAGAGGTTGTACACTTGTTGCATCTCTTTTTTACTCTACATGTATGTATATTGTCCACTGAGCACTCGTAGTAACGGGAAATATGATTATTTTATCCTACTATATGACAAGCAGTGAGGTACCAGGCAACTTAGCTATCCGTGATGGACTCTCTTGAACGCCATCATTATTTATCTCTGCGTGTTTGAGCTGTGCATTTGTCGATGGGCCTGGGAGTTGAGCTAGTATGGCAATGGCCTGGGTCCAAAGTAATAGAAGTAGCACAAAAACATTTTTTTAGTGTAGGATTTTTCTTGCTCAAGCCTGCCTACTAGAATCACCTGTGCTTGAAAGGAAAAGTGAATGAAAAACATAGGAATTGGAAAGTTTCCTATGGTACTACTTTTCATGAATTTGGTGCAAAGGAATGGAGCAAAGGAAAACTGTAGGATTTGTTCCTTTAGTGTCTCCTTGAAAGAAAAACCGTAGGAATTCTAATTTCCACTTCTCCTCCTTTTCATATTACTATTCATCAAGCACAAGACTAAGAGATAGTAGCATAATAGCATTATAACCGTACATTTTCTTGTTGTTTGACTTAATCTCACCATGCTTTTTTGCATCCTGTGATCTTCCAATTTTTGTGAATCAAACACCCAGATTGGCAGAAATTCTGTGTTTTTAAATTCTCTTTTTTGCACGTGCATTCCTATCCTATTCCTGTCTATTTCCTATCCCTGCATTGTTAGAATCCTCAAATTCTAACAAGCCCTTACTCAATTACTTCTGTTACAGATATGTGTCAAAGAAAACCTTGTGTGATTTGTCCTGCTCCTGCGGCGCTGTGTTCCACCCCAGCTCAGCTGCTCCAACGACGGAAGGGTTCACCACAGCAGGGATCCACTCTCCAGACTGTCTTTCGCCGCCTCAGATCTTCTTCCCCGCCGCCGGCAGCCACGACAACTACATTACCATCATCAACTGAGCAGATGACCTTGAAGACTACACGGGTCCGCAAGAGAGGTCGCACTCTTCCGTGTCTGCTTACGTTATGCGTCGCTTAATATGATGACATGCTACATTATCGTCGTGTTCACCTATTAGACTCCGAGTCAGGTCCAAACTAATGCTGAAACTTGAGTTTTTAAATGGTTGTGGGGTACATATTGGGGCAGCAATGGGTACTATTTGTCTAATATCTGGTTAATCTCCGGTGTCTACTATGAGTTTCATGTTGGGTGCAAACAAACATTAAAGGAGCCATTATCTGTATTTTTTAACTAAAGCTATTATCTGCCTACTATCATTGCTTTTGGGTCTATCCACAATTTGCTACCATCACTCTAGATTTGTGCATGCACTCCTTACATAATCTCACTATGTTTTATTCCTATGCATGCCAGTTATTGTACACAATGGAACTGATCATGTAGAGCAAAAGAGACGAGCCTTGCGTGGCAATAAAATTTCATGCAGACGCTGCTCCATGGTGGGCTTAAAAGCAGCCCCCTCCACCCATTTCGGATCGTAATCAAGAGGAAGATAACTGTTCGAGGGGATTCGTAGGAGAATGCCACTCCTATTTACCCCATGAGGTCTTCGCCTAACTTGGCATGCCGATGTTGGTAATATCATGCATATGGTTCCTTGCATTGCTTACTATATACATTAAAGATGTCATCCGCTTAGTTTTGACATGCTTTGTGTCAATGCCATCTGCTTAGTTTCTTTATCGATATATGAATCATGCAATGCCATCTTGTCTAGCCGGGCATCATATATGTGAATTTTGCAATGCCACCCTGGTTAGCCACCATCTTATATGTGAATTATATCATGCCATCATTTTTTATCACGTGTTAAATTTGTCAACAATTTTAGTACATTCAATTACTCTTCCTGCATCAGCCATTCGACACGGTCATGGAAAAATCTGGAGCGGAAACAAGGTCTTCAGAGCGCATAATGCTATCTCGACGAAGCGCATGTCTTGCTGGTTACCGATAGCTCCTCGGAGGAGGATTCGAGAGAGATGACCACCATATCCCCCGAGGTGCATGCCCTAACTTGGGTGGTTATGTTGCTCATATCATGCGTATGGTATCTTGCATTGCTATGTCATTTGCTTAGTTTAGACATTCTTTGTGTGAATGCCACCTGCTTAGTGTCTAATTACCATATATGTGAAATATGCAATGCCATCTTGTTGCAAGACATTATATATGTGAATTATGCAATGTTATCTTGTTGCAAGGCATTATGTATGTGAATTATGCAATGCCATGTTGTTTAGGCAAGCGCCATATATGTGAATTATATCATGCCGTCCTTTTTTGTATTTCTCATTGCTTTTGTCGACAATGTTTGTATATTCAACTGCTCTTCCTGCATCAGCCATTTGAATTGGTGATGGAGAAATCTGGATTGAAAACAAGGTCTTGAGAGAGCATAATGCTACTCTTTGAAGCAAATATCTTGCTGGTTACGATAGCTCTTCAGAGGAGGATTCAGAGGCGATGACCAGTCCTATTAACCCCCGAGGTGTATGCTCAAACTTGGCAGGGTTATATTACTCATATAATGCATATGTTGTATTGCAATGCTTAGTTTTTACATCATATACACAATATTGAATGCCATCTCCTTAGTTGACACATCATATATGCGATTGCCCTCTGCTCACTTCCTTAGTATATAAATCATATATTTGAATTATGCCATGCCATGATGTTTACATAGACAGCATGTATCTGAATTATGGCATGCCAACGCATTTTCTAAAGACATAATATATTTATATCATCTCATCCTGTTTACATAGTCATCATATTTTAAATTATGTCATTCTATCCGTGAATTATATCATGCCATCATGTTTCCATCGACGACATGTTTGTGATTTATGGCATGCCAACCACTTTAATAGACACATCGTATAGTTATATCATGTCATCCTGTTTACATAGTCATCATTTTTGAAGTATGTCATTTTATCCTGTTTAGTTAGCCATCATACATGTGAAATTGTGTCATGCTATCCTGTTTAATTAGCCATCATATATGTGAAATTATGTCCTGCTATTCAGTTTGCTTAGACAACATAAATGTGAATTATTTCATGCCCTGTTTTCTTCCCTACTATCCATTGCACCTGTCTATCTTACAATGTTTGTACATTCAATTACTTTTCTTGTTTATCAGCCATTTCAATTGGAGGGGGTGATGGCAGATTCTGTGGGAGTAAAACACGGTCTTCGAGAAAAGATCGTGCTACATCGTCGATGCAGATAGAACCACGGTTGTACTTGCCCAAGAACCAGCCCCACCACACATAACCCACACTCATGCAGATTGTACCCCTACCCAGTTGGACAGAGAACCAGCTACACCCTTCTAACCCCAACCCCAAGCAGACAGACACCCAGTTCCTGCTGACACAAAGACCGTCTCCACCATAGAGCACCCAAACACGAAAGCAGTTAGTAAGGCAACTGCAGTGCCCAAATCATGAGGACCACCACTCTGAACCCGAAGTCAACGCTTAAAGCAGAAGAAGAATTGTTCTCAGGTCAGGTTCCGTAGCTATGGTTCATGCTACTTTGCTCTTGCATCACTGTATTAATTGATACCAAACAATTTAAAATTTGAAGGATGCAATTGAAACTCCAATGGCGCAACAGGTACCTGTTTCTTCAACATGTTTGGCTGTTTGCTATTGTAACTTGCTCTATGTTGATTTCAGTTTCAATTGAATAAACAGTTATGTTCTCATGCCATGCACATTACAAGTGTTGTTATTGCTGTGTAGTTTCCCACACTTATATTCTGTCTATGCTGCTTTGTCTTAAATAGATATGATTTGAACTGTATCTATCTTGATTTGGCAACATAAACTAGAATTATATATACCATACAGTGACCATACTACATAGATATATATTTGTTTCATGCTGTTATCCTGTCCACCTTACTACTGAACTGGTTTACCAAAATGAGTTTCATATACTACATTGTAAACCTGAGATGTGTTTGTTTGTTTCTCGGATAAAATATTGGAGAAGAGTACCCTGTTATGCAATGGTAAAGGAAGTAATGTAGATAAGGTTCAAGATAGTGAGACATCCCTGTTGGTCTCCAAGAAAGCTGATAAAAACTATATTGAAGACACTGAGACAACCCCAACGTCCTGTCTTGATGTAGTGTTCGAGTTATTGGCTACCTTCTTTGGCACCAGCTCTTGAACTCGTTGCTGAATCAGTTCGGCTTCTTGAGTCTCAACTTCAAGTTGAAAGACATCGATCGATGTTATGCCACAGAAGTCAAGGACCGAGGAAGTCCCGCAGAATTCAGATGCATACTTTTCGTGCAACAACAATATTTGGAGGACTTAAGCGCCAAACAAGAGAAAGTTAATAAGCTTGCTAAGCATCTTGCCAGCATTATGGGTACCCAGGATATTGTTTCTTGAGCTCTTATGAAGTGGTTTCAGTTTTGGCCTTGTTTTGCTGTGGCGTTTATATGCTGCTGTGTTCCCTATATTTGCACTGGTGGCGAACTTTGATGCCCAGTGGATGTAATATGTGTAATATCTGTGATAGCCTAGTGTAAGTTGCTTGCTTATTTATTTCCTTGTTGTCTTGTTTATTTGTTTGCTTGTAGTTAGTGCAGTTCTTTTTCTGCGGTTTGCTAGTGGCTGCAATAACCTATTTTTTAAAACTAGGCCACAATAAACGCCACAAGATCGACCTTTGGGCCACGGGTCAGTAGAAATAGTGGGCCTTCTACGTCAGAGAACGATGGGCCTTCTACGGGCGTAGAAACAATGGGCCTTCTACGGGGTCAGAAACAATGGGCCTTCTACGGGCCGTAGAAACAATGGGCCTTCTACGGGTCAGATCATCAATGGGCCTTATACGGCAGTATGATCGACACAAACATGGGCCAAACAGACCGCATTCTGGCCATAAACGGGCTAGAGTTGGAATCGTCCGTTCATGGGCCGACCATAATGGGCCATCATTAGTAGGCCATATTTGATGACGCTATGAAAACGGCCCAACGTATTAACGGACCACAAACGGGCCGACTGTCACCACGGGCTGAATTTGGCCCACAAGCAGAAAATGACAGTAACGGGCCGTAAGTAAACGAATGCTGGAAATGAGCCCAAGAATAAATGGGCTCTGAGAAGGCCAAAAGATAACATGGGCTGGAAACGGCCCAACGGAATAACGGGCCATTAATGGGTATAAAGTGATACACTGTTCTATACGGGCCAGTTTCACCATGGGCCGTTAATGGGTGTAAAGTGATACACTGTTCATTACGGGCCGTTAATAGGCCAAGAGTTACATAGGGCCTCATATGGGCCGAAAGACGTCATGGGCCATATATGGGCCAGAAGTGAAAACGGGCTGGAATCATATTGGATGGCCCACATGACGCTACTGGGCCTATTCGAATAGGGCGTAACAGGCCTTGGGTTAGCGGGCTGTAAATGGGCTATATGCGAACATGCCGTTAACAGGTTTCCATGGGCCGGCCCGCCACCTTTTGACCAAGTCAAACGGGCCGGCCTTTTCACAGCAATGGGCCTCTGTTGGGTCGTGCCACGGTCGACGTATCATAGGCGCCTTCATCCAATGAGTGGATGACATCTGCCCCGGCGGTGAGCCGACACGTGTTTTCTCCACCAATGATGATTTTACGTGGAAAATCCCCATTGGTCGGGCTGTTAACGGGTTATCGGATCCAAAACCCGCCCGATAGCTTAACGGCGTCCCGTTATGGTGGATACCACGTGTCGGTCACCCTTGACGAAAGCACTTCGTGACGCGATTTATTGTCATGGAAGTGGACACTTCCGTGATGATAATTTTCGTAATGTCATGGAACACTTCTACGACAGCACAGGTATGACTATCTTGATTTTGTCATAAATTTGTCATGGATGTACATGCATGACAAAAAACGCGACCTACTGTGACAAACACGTATCATCACGGAAGTGTATTTTTTTTTTGTAGTGTTAACTGCTGACGCGTGCCCCGTGTACACAGTCTAGCATGACCTTCCCGCTAGCACGATCCAAAATTAGTTGAAAATGGATACGAACGATCCCGCGGGCGGCAAAATCTCCCACCTCCTTCTAAAATTTCCGCCACCTTAGTCTTTAGCATGCAAAATCCCCCTTTTGTCCTTGGTGCACGGAGACCAACAGTTACAATACCGCCCTCATCTACATGATAGGTCGGGGCTGCTTTGGTAACTTCCGGTTCCCCCACTACACGGCACCCCATTTCCTCTCCCTCCCGCAAAAGCGATTTAAATCCACAAAGACCATAGCATCTTACATCATGCCGTCCAGACGTCATCGCCTCTTTCTCCCTCCTCTCAAACCCTAGATCGCTCATCCACGGCGTACCATAGCTCATTCATCGCCAAAGAGCGTCCACCTCGTCGGATCGCTTCTGCGGCCAGATCTACCCTCCCACCTCCGCTAGAAACAAGTAGATCTGCTCATCCACCATTGTACCACAGCCCATTCAAGTGCCGGCCTTGTCCACGGCGCCGGATCTGCTTCGCTGTACTTCGTCAACTGTCGCAAGATCTGCAGTGGCTCATTCATACTCCCCATCGAGACGCCGTCCACACCCCGAGCCGCCCCACCGATGCCCCGTGGACGGCCTCTCGATCCTCTTCGCCGACATCTTCCTCAACCCTACCGAGCCGCTTCACCGACACCTTCCTCGAACCCTACGGAGCCGCCGCCCGACACCATCGCTAACCCTACCGGAGTAGCCGCTTATACCATTCTCAACCCTACCGGGCTGCTTTGCCAACTCACAAGTCCACGGCCTCATATCCGCTTCCTCGCACCCTCATCCAACCTACCGGAGTAGCCGACGCCCGCCCACGGCCGCAGATCCGCATCGTCGACACCACCCTTAACCCAACCACCGGGCAACCGGCGCTCGTCCACGACCGCAGATCCGCGATCGTCGACACCATCCTTAACCCAACCACCGGAGCAGCCGACGCCCGCCCACGTCAGCAGATCGCGTCGTTGACACCATCCTTAACCCAACCACCGGAGCAGCTTCACCCACGCCTCGCCCACGCCCACAGATCCGCTTTGCCCACACCGTAGTCCACCCTACGGAGCCGCTCCACAAACACCCTACTCGACGGTTCTAGATCTCCTTATCGGACCCGGCAGCCAGCAGCAGCGTCATCACCTCGACGTTTCTAACCTGATTCCCACTGCTCGAGAGATGCCAAGCACCGTCACGGCCTAAGTACTTGTCACCTTTAAACCCATCGAGCATCACCGCCGATGTACTTCAAATATACTAACCGGTCAGTTGTTACTGTTATGCGGTGGCAAAACTACAAGGACGATGTTTTTTCCGGATCTAACAGGTTGGCCAACCAAGATCTGGATCGAGGCATTGCTATGATCTTGTAAGCGCGTCTCTCTCTCTCTCTTGTATTGTTTTGTGCCCGCCAACGTGCTTTGCTAGGATTTTCACCAAGAATCCCTTTGTGCGATAATGATTTCTACTATTGGATGCTAAATTAGATATGTAGATGTCATACATGATACTATCTCGTACCTCCGTTCCTAAATATAAGTCTTTCTAGAGATTCCACTATAGGCTACATACGGAGCAAAATGAGTGAATCTACACTCGAAAATGCATCCATATACATCTGTATGTGGTCCATACTGGAATCTCTATAAAGACATATATTTAGGAACAGGGCAAGACATTACACAAAATCATAGGTGGCATGTAGGAATTCTAGTGCACTACATTAGGCTCCCTTAGAGTGCTCGCTAGTCCAAGCATGCAGAGTCATGGCTAGTTTATGGTACGCACACAATCGTTAATTGGTGGTTTAAATATGCATAAGGGATATGTAATGTAGTATCATGTAGAGATGTCTCGAAATTAGCCGTGTCAACTTGCAAATAGGGTTACACAATGAAAAAGTACAAGATGTATGTGGCAATTTCATGGAACATCGCAAAAAAAGGAGGGCAGCGGTGAGCCTTATAAGGTGTGCTATGGTACGTCACTCCTCCATTGCAATCATCGTGACATGTTATTTGTATGCCAGTTCTATTAGCCAAGTTTCTTAGGGACAGTTATTACGAGTTATCCTAAGAAAATAAGCACCTATGAATATAAGCTCCATGTAATAAGCCAACCAATTCTTTTCATTGTGTTTTCAGCTTATCTTTGGTATGGTCAGTGGAAAGTCTAGATTGCATTATATTTTTTTCATTTTGCTGCCCATATGGAAATTAATTTGACTTGCAAACATCACAAATTGAACCCGGTGTAGTAATTAATATGATAGGAAAACAAACCATCACCATTTGCTCAAAATGCAAATACAAAGATACCATCTACTTGGCACAATCTACATTGGTCAATGTTTTCCATAGAGATCCCATTGCCTAATTTAAACAAAGAACGCATGACCCACATTTAAATGAAGAACAATTATTTATTCAAATTCGATGGTCCAAGTGGCTGGTTATTATCGTATAGCAGCACCACCGAAAG
Source organism: Aegilops longissima (assembly GCA_021605205.1). Taxonomy (NCBI): domain Eukaryota; kingdom Viridiplantae; phylum Streptophyta; class Magnoliopsida; order Poales; family Poaceae; genus Aegilops; species Aegilops longissima. The sequence goes on from CM038681.1 coordinate 370,073,777, forward strand.
CATCATATAGCAGCAGAAGCAGCTCATAGCAACTCATCATACAAAGCAGCAGCAGCGATGCGCAATTCATCATATAGCAGCAGCAGCTCGTAGCAATTCATCATATAGCAGCAGCAGGAGCAGCTCATATCAATTCATCATATAGCAGCAATGGAGCAGCTCATAGCAATTCATCATATAGCGGCAGCAGGAGCAGCTTGTAGCAACTAATCATATAGCAAAGAAACAGCTCATAGCAATTCATCATATAACAAAGCAGCAGCAGAGCAGCTCATAGCAACTCATCATCAAAGCAGCAGCAGCTCATAGCAATTCATCATATAGCAGCAAAGAGGAGCAGCTCATAGCAATGCATCATATAGCAGCAGCAGAAGCAGCTCATAGCAATTCATCGTATAGTGGATCGAATGAAAATTTGGCAAAAAATCGAGGAGATCCTCACCTTGTTGGATGAGCTCATCCTTCAACAAAGACCTCAAGGCCATGGCCCAGGAGGAGCGGAGGGGAATAAGGTGCCTTCGCGCATGTGGCATCACCAGAGTTGTGCGGCGCCCACGGAGTAGTGCGTTGGGCTAACCACACGATGGAGCAGAATCTTTGGAGACCATGAGAATGAGGGGCGGCGCCAGAGAGAGGAGCAGCCAGGAGATTTGCCTCACCCGCCGTCCATGTAGCCTAGCTGGACATAGCATCGCCGAGACTGGGCCAGATGGGACCAAAGGGCAACGGCTCATTGGAGGAACCCTAGTGTCTGCAGTGTGGGATCGAGGTAGAGGGAAAGGGAGAGGAGATGCAAGCGGGCAGGGCAATGAATGCTTGTGTGTTTGTTTTACTTGAGGGTCGTGTGACACAGGCGCCGTAGATTGCATTTTGAGTGTAATATAGGCGGACAACATAGTCATTTCACTATTCCCTTCCTTCAATTTTAGTGAGGTTCTACCCAAACACACCCTCCAAAGCGAAATTAGTTAAGCCCAAGCCCATAACTCAAAAATGACTTCTTTATATCTTTTATGGCTTATTTTGACAATATGCCCCGAAAAGGCGGAATGAATCGGCCCTTAACCTGCAATTCAATTGTGCGTGCAATGATGAATCACTCCCGCCGCTATCTCGTACATTTAGGCATCATCATACATGGCATAACCTAATACATGTGCATTCCATTGTAGAATTTGGAATATGCAATGTTTATGTTAGTTCACACGTTGCACATGATGTTTAAATGCCCTTAAATCTGGTCACCAAGTGATGGTCTTTAAGCCTCCTTCTTTGCTTCTTTTCTTGATATGTAAGATTTGCTCACACATCTGTTCAATTGCTTGTTTGCATCAGCCAGCCATACTAGGACTGTTTGCTTTGATTACTTGCCGTTCTTGACCTAACACTCTAACAGAGCTTATCAACGATTTAAACACTAAGGGCTGCTGTAGTGGGGCCTTGTCTAACTCATAGGTGACATAAAGGTTTGGCTGTACACTACAGTAGGCTCTCCAAGAGTACTTGGAGATCCAGTTCAAAGGTATGCCTAGTTTTTACATTGTGCAGACATAGTAAATGCTCATTTCATTGTGTGCAAGTGCAAGAGATGCGGCATGTTTCATTATGTGGTGTTGTTTTGTTATAATCTCATCCTTTTGTGTTCACAGATGGAAAGTATGCATATTTATCTTCCAAGAAGACGAGTAACTAGTTTGTGTCACCTTGCGGAGGGGTGCAATGAAGATAAGATTGAGGATTTCCAAGTACAAGATGTTAGGAAGGAGCCTTGCAAGAGAAGTAGGAGCTATGTTGAGCCTCTTCAACCTGCTAAGGTAAGTCACCGTATGCAACTCAACAGTTCAATTCCTTGTTTGTTTCAGGCATAGTTAATTTTCTCTTTTCAATTACTTTATTTGTCCTCGCTAATGAGATGCCCAAATAATCATGCCCGATGTTCGGTACTTGTATCACTATTAGTTGACATAATTAAAGGCCTTACCATTTAATTACTCTCGCCAAGTGTGCTCAAGCTTTGAAGTCTATTAACCAACTATTATTGCATGAGGCTCACAATCTAGTTTATACTACGCTAATGATTGCATAGTTTTGCTGCTGTAGTATGTTTGTATGAAACCCTCTGCTGTTCATTATGCTCCCTAAGACTTTAATTGAGGCAATGTAATGGCCAACTGCTTTCTTACTTATAACGCAATGTGCTGTCTAAATTTGTAACTTGTCCTGTTTTCGATTGGGCCCCAACATCATGCTCCTGTGGTGAGCTAAGAGGATTTCTGTATGCAGGCTACATGACTATCTTTTTATAATTTTAAAATATCACCGCTTATGCTTCATGACGTGTAACATTTTTTTTTCTGAAAGTGACGTGTAACATTATTGTTAGTCCTGTTTTGCCATGTATTACAAAATAGTGTCTTGTTCGCTTCATTGTTGTAACTATATTTTTGCCCTAGTCATGTGTACTTACGTAAACATCTCGGGATGAAGTGACATCAACACAAAGATCTCATGAGCAAATGCGGCATGGCCTTTACCGAATGATTATGGATTGAATTGGAATGTGCGGATGTTCTCGAGCATCAACTAGAGGTGGCAAGACAATGTGTACATGATTGTCAACGATAATCAACAAGTTGAGGCTGGACATGCGGTATTAGATGCAGGAGTCAAAAAATGAAACAAGACACCGAGGTAACCATGAAGGAATTGGAGATTTTGCAGACTGAAATTTGTGCTATCTGAATCCGCCAATCCTATTTTCTCAAGAGATTATAGTTCAAATGGAGTTAAGTTGATGCGGCGTCCATGATGTATGAGCTGTATTTGCCAGTGTATGTAATTTGTTGTTTGTGTATGCTTTATTATCACCGTGCGAACCATAATGCCCAAGTGGGTATAATCGGCTGTAATTTCTTTATTGTATAGTGTAGGATTATTCTACCTTTCTATGCCTTGATCTCTTTGTTGTATAGTGTATGCTTTTTAGAGGTGATAGTATTGAGTAGGATAATTCTTTGAATATGCTATATCGCTCAAACGGGGCCAACTCGCTTCGACCATGGCCCTTCACGGGCCGTCGGATCCATGGGCCTTCTACGTCTCGTAGGATCCATGGGCCTTCTATGTCTCGTAGGATCCATGGGCCTTCTACGTCTCGTAGGATCCATGGGCCTTCTACGTCTCGTAGGATCCATGGGCCTTCTACGTCTCGTAGGATCCATGGGCTCCCGACTCATTTATGGGTCTTGTACGGGCCTTTAATGGGCCGTAGACGGGCCTTTAATGGAAATCGTATGTTTTCTGGGCTGACCATAATGGGCCGTTAATAGGCGTGTTGGTGATGCTATGAAAATGGCCCAACAGACTAACAGGCGACAAACGGGCCGATCAGAACGACGGGCTGAATTTGGCCCACAAGCGAAAAATGACAAGAACGGGCCGTAAGTAACCGAATCCGCAAATGAGCCTAAGAATAAATGGGCCCTCGAAGGCGGAAGTTAACTTGGCTGAAACAGCCCAACGAAATAACAGGCCGTTAATGGGTATAAAGTGATACTTTGTTCATTACGGGCCGATTTCACCACGGGCCGTTAATGGGTGTAAAGTAATACTTTATTCATTACGGGCGCCAAAGCATGGGCCGATGGGCCAAGAGTTACAAAGGGCCTCATATGGGCGAAAGACGTCATGGGCTATACATGGGCCGAAGTGAAAACGGGTGGAATCATATTGATGGCCCAGATGACACCATCGGGCCTAATTTGGATAGGGCGAACGGGCCTTGGGTTAGTGGGCTGTAAATGGGCTATATGCGAATAGGCCGTTAACAGGCTTTCCATGGGCCGGCCCGCCAGCTGTTGACCAAGTCAAACGGGCCGGCCTTTTCACAGGAATGGGCCACTGTTGGGCCGTGCCATGTGTCGATGTATCATAGGCGCCTTTTGTCCAGTGAGTGGATGACATCTGTCCCAACGATGAGCCGACACGTGTTTCCTCTAGCCAATGATGATTTTACACGTGGAAAATCCCCATTGGTCGGGGCTGTTAACGGGTTATCGGATCCAAAACCCGACCCGATATCTTAACGGTGTTCCGTTACGGTGGATGCCACGTGTTGGTCACCCTTGACGAAAGCACTTCTGTGACACGCGATTTATCGTCATGGAAGTGGACACTTCCGTGATGATAATTTTGGTAATGTCATGGAACACTTCTACGACAACACAGGTATGACTATCTTGATTCCGTCATAAATTTGTCATGGATGTACATGCATGACAAAAAACGCAACCTACTGTGACAAACACGTATCATCACGGAAGTGTAGTTCTTTTGTAGTGAATTAAGCGTATTGATCTATCTCTATAGATCTTGATGCCCAATATATAAGCAGCTTCACCGAGGTCCATCATTGAAAAACTCTCATTCAAATATCGTTTTATGCTATCCAGAAATTCTATATCATTTCCAATCAACAATATGTCATCCACATATAATATCAGAAATGCTACAGAGCTCCCACTCACTTTCTTGTAAATACATGCTTCTCCAAAAGTCTGTATAAAACCATATGCTTTGATCACACTATCAAAACGTTTATTCCAACTCCGAGAGGCTTGCACCAGTCCATAAATGGATCGCTGGAGCTTGCACACTTTGTTAGTTCCTTTGGATCGACAAAACCTTCCGGTTACATCATATACAACTCTTCTTGCAGAAATCCATTCAGGAATGCAGTTTTGACATCCATTTGCCAAATTTCATAATCATAAAATGCAGAAATTGCTAACATGATTCGGACAGACTTAAGCTTCGCTACGGGTGAGAAGGTCTCATCATAGTCAATCCCTTGAACTTGTCAAAAACCTTTTGCAACAAGTCGAGCTTTATAGACGGTAATATTACCGTCAGCGTCAGTCTTCTTCCTGAAGATCCATTTATTCTCGATGGCTTGCCGATCATCGGGTAAGTCAACCAAAGTCCATACTTTGTTCTCATACATGGATCCCATCTTAGATTTCATGGCCTCAAGCCATTTTGCGGAATCTGGGCTCACCATCGCTTCTTCATAGTTCGTAGGTTCGTCATGGTCTAGTAACATAACCTCCAGAACAGGATTACCGTACCACTCTGGTGCGGATCTTACTCTGGTTGACCTACGAGGTTCAATAACAACTTGATCTGAAGTTTCATGATCATCATCATTAACTTCCCCACTAATTGGTGTAGATGTCACAGGAACCGGTTTTTGTGATGAACTATTTTCCAATAAGGGAGTAGGTACTGTTACCTCATCAAATTCTACTTTCATCCCACTCACTTCTTTCGAGAGAAACTCCTTCTCTAGAAAGGACCCAATCTTAGCAACGAATGTCTTGCCTTCGGATCTGTGATAGAAGGTGTACCCAACAGTTTCCTTTGGGTATCCTATGAAGACACATTTTTCCGATTTGGGTTCGAGCTTATCAGGTTGAAGCTTTTTCACATAAGCATCGCAGCCCCAAACTTTAAGAAGCGACAACTTTGGTTGCTTGCCAAACCACAGTTCATAATGCGTCGTCTCAACGGATTTTGATGGTGCCTATTTAACGTGAATGCGGCCGTCTCTAAAGCATAACCCCAAAATGATAGTGGTAAATCAGTAAGAGACATCATAGATCGCACCATATCTATGTAACGCCCCAGATTTGATGCGCCAGGTGTCTGCCAGTTATTCGCCGTCGTTGCCATGTCATTTGCTTGCGTGTTGCATTTTATCATGTCATCATGTGCATCTCATTTTGCATACGTGTTCATCTCTTGCATCCGAGCATTTTCCCCGTTGTCCGTTTTGCAATCCGGCACTCCTATGTCCCCTGGCGCCCCCTTTTGCCTCTTTTCATGTGCGGGTATTAAACGGTCTCGGAATGGACCGAGGTTTGCCAAGCGGCATTGGTATAGCACCGGTAGACCGCCTGTCAAGTTTCGTGCCATTTGGAGGTCGTTTGATACTCCAACGGTTAACCGCGTAGCCCGAAACCCCCCCTTTCTCTTTGCAGCCCAACACCCTTCCAAAGTGGCCCAAAACCCAGCAAACCCCCCTCCATGCTATCGGTCGTTCGATCACGATCGCGTGGCCGAAAACCGCTCCTCATTTGGACTCTCCTAGCTCCCTCTACCTATAAATTAGTCCCTCTCCCCCGAAATCCCGGTCTAACCCTAGTTTTCCCCTCGCACATGCCGGACATGTCCGTCCCGGCGGACACGTCCGCCGCCGCCCCCGCGAATCTCTGCCCGCCACGTGTCCTCCCCGCGCCCACATCGCGCCCGGCCCAGAGCCCATCCGGGGCCCGCGGGCCCAGATCTCGCCGCCGCCTCGCCCGTCCCACCCGCCATGCCGCGCGCCCGACCCGAACCCGTCTTTGCGCCGCCGCCCAGCGCCGCCGTTGCGCCTCGTCGCGGCCTTCGCCCGCCGCTGCTGCAGCGGCGCTTCGCCCCAACGCCGCCCGGCCGATCCCTCCGCCGCCGGCTCCTCCTCCCATGGAGCCCGTCCGCGTCGGAGAGCGCGCCTCCGCGCCCGAGCCCCGCCTGCGCCGGCGCCTCCCGTGCCCGATCTCGCCGGCGCTTCGCCCGCGTCCGTCCTCCGCCGGCGCCCCCAAGCCGCCGCCCGAGCTCCTCCGTCGGCGCCCCGAGCCCCTGCCCGCCCGCCCGCGTCCCGCGCCTCCCGTCGTCGCGGAGCACCGCCGAGCTTCGCGGAGCTCCACTCGGCGGATCTACCCGGTGGATGAGATCCGCCGGAGATGAACCAACGCCTCCGCCTCGCCCCGGATCCTCCGTCCCGCTCGTCCTCGTCCCGTTGACTTTTCGGAGTGGTAAAAATCTGCTAAGTCCTGATATTTTCATCTCATGTGCCCATGTTTATCATGCCATAACTCTCTGCCTGTTGCTCCGATTTGTGTGTGCGATATACCGAAATGTTCATCTGGTTGTGGTATTCATTTCATTCCATTGCGTTATTTTCATCTGAGCTCATCTTGATTCCTGAATCATCGTTTCAAGAGTGCTATATGATGTTAACCTGCTGAAACTGTTATAACTTGATGATTTGTCATTTTTGTTGCATTTGATTTGTGCATCCTATGAGCATGATCTCTACATGTGTTTTGTGCTATGTCATGCCATCTTTACAGTGGTGCCATCCATGGATTTTTGTGGGCCTTGTAGTGAGTGCATCGAGCTTGTTAAGTAGGTTACTTGCTGTTGCTGTTTTGCTAGGCTGATTCCGTTATATTATGATGCTATGTAAACCTGTTGCTACAAGTCATTATATGCATAATCTGAAGATGTTCACTAAGGATATTCTGTTATACATGTCTTGCTCTATCCATCCATGCCCTTTGTTGCAATTATAGTCTGCCGTAACTTGTTGTAATCTTGCTCTCAAATTGCTAAATAATGTTGTTGTCAGCCTGTTAACATTAAGTTCAGTTTCGCCATGAGCTTTGTTAGTGATCCATGCACTCTATGAACTTGATCTTGCCATGTTTATATTCATAAACATGTGTTCTTACTGTTGGTTGCCTTGACATGCCATTTATTGCTCTGTGGTGAGTGGTTCAAGCTCACCAACATGCCTACTTATTGTTGTTCCTGCCATGTATGAATCTGTAATATAACTTGTCATGTTTACATGGGTGCCATCATATCTTCTGATCCTTTTTGGCTCATGGTCAGTAAAGGACTTTTGTTATATGCAATTAGTAGATTCATGCCATGCCTTTGTTTGCACTGATAAGTTCCTGTAACATATTGTTTGATAGCGCTAAACATTGCAACCTGATGTTATTTCTGCAAAGCCTGAAACTGTTATTATTTGCAATCTTGCCATGTGTGTTTGAGCATGTTCTAGTGATTTCTGGAGATAGCTCAATGTTCATGTTTTGTAATGCTTTACCTGTACATAGTGCCCATGCCTTTTGTTATCATGTTAAGATGTTGTAGCTTGTTGTTTAGGTGCTTGCAATATGCCTAGTTGCTGTTTTGGACAGATTGTTGCTATAACTTGTTTCATGTGTATGTATTGAACCGTTGCTCCGTTTTGAGTGTGCTCTATATGAAACTTGCTTGATTTTGCATGTAGTTCCATATTATCATGTTGCATCCTTATTTTGAGGTGTTTGCTTGATGTTTGTATGCATTTTGCATCAATGCCATGTTTAACTTGTTTTGCTCATATCTTCTAGGCCGTAGCTCCGAATCTAATGAACTTTATATGTAACTTGACTAGAATTTCGTGTAGATCATCGTGGTGCATCTTAACTTGCTGTTTAACAACTTGAACATAAGGTTTATTCAGATCTGGACCAATTTCGAAATTTGCATATGAGGACTTACCGGAATTGTTATATGTTGTTTCCGGCCTCATTTAAACGTGCTTTGATGTGTTGTTCTTGTATGCATCATCTCTTGCCATGAGTAGCTTAATGTAGCCTTGTCATACATCATACTTGGTTGAGCATCATGCCTTGTTCATGTGTGGTGTGTTTACCATGTTGTGTGCTTCTTCTCGATAGTTCCCGTTTCGTTGCGATCGTGAGGATTCGTTCGTCTACGCTTGGTTCGTCTTCGTGGCTTCATCTTCTTCATGGACTCGTTCTTCTTCCTTGCGGGATTTCAGGTAAGATGACCGTCACCTTGGATCTCATTAATATCATTGCTATGCTAGTTGCTTCGTTCTATCGCTATGCTGCGTTACCTATCACTTGCTGCTCAAGCCTCCCAAATTGCCATGAACCTCTAACCTTTGACACCCTTCCTAGCAAATCGTTGTTTGGCTATGTTACCGCTTTTGCTCAGCCCCTCTTATAGCGTTGCTAGTTGCAGCTGAAGATGAAGATTGCTCCATGTTGGATTATGTTTATGTTGGGATATCACAATATCTCTTATATTATTAATGCATCTATATACTTGGTAAAGGGTGGAAGGCTCGGCCTTATGCCTGGTGTTTTGTTCCACTCTTGCCGCCCTAGTTTCCGTCATATCGGTATTATGTTCCCGGATTTTGCGTCCCTAACGCGGTTGGGTGATTTTGGGACCCCCTGACAGTTCGCTTTGAATAAGACTCCTCCAAAGAAGGCCCAACATTGGTTTTACCATTTGCCTCACCTATGCCCTTTTATTTCCTTGGGTTTCGAGCCGAGGGTCATCTTTATTTTAGCCCCCGGGCTAGTTCTCCTCTCGAGTGCTGGTCCAAACCGAAGCGATATCCGCGCCCTCGGCAACTAGGGTCTATGCCAACCCGACGTCTGCTCATCCGGTGTGCTCGAGAACGAGATATGTGCAGCTCCTATCGGGATTTGTCGGCACATCCGGGCGGCTTTGCTGGTCTTGTTTTATTACCGTCGAAATGTCTTGTAGCCGGATTACGAGACTCGATCGGTCTTCCCGGAGAAGGAATATCCTTCGTTGATCGCGAGAGCTTATCATGGGCTAAGTTGGGACACCCTGCGCAGGTTTGAACTTTCTAAAGTCGTGCCCGCGGTTATGCGCAGATGGTAATTTGTTAATATCCGGTTGTAGTAAACTTGAAGCAAACTCTTCTAAAATACACCAACCGTAATGCGTAATCGTGAGTGTCTCTTTTCGTGGTTGATCGAGAGGAGAACACGGTTTCGGGTTATGTCGACGTAAGTAGGAGTTCAGGATCACTTCTTGATCATTACTAGTTGACGACCGTTCCTTTGTTTCTCTTCTCGCTCTCATTTGCGTAAGTTAGCCACCATACATGCTTAGTCGCTGCTGCAACCTCACCACTTTACCCCTTCCTTTCCCTTTAAGCTTTGCTAGTCTTGATACCCATGGTAATGGGATTCTTTGAGTCCTCGTGGCTCACAGATTTACACCAACAGTTGCGGTACAGGTTTGCGATGATCATGACGCGAGAGCGATGTTGCTTGTTTTGGAGTTCTTCTTACGCTTCTTCTTGATCGGGGATAGGTTCCGGTCGGCAGCCTGGGCTAGCAGGGTGGATGTCGTTTGAGTTTCTGTTTATGTTTCATCCGTAGTCGGATGTTGATCTTATGTATGTTGTATTGTTGTATTCGTGTGGCATTGTATGCCTCTTGTATGTATCCCCATCTATTATGTAATGTTGATGTAATGATATCCACCTTGCAAAAGCGTTTCAATATGCGGGTCTATCCTTGGTGGTACCTTCGAGTTCCTTTCGGATAGGGTCGCATATTGGGCGTGACAATCTAGTAAAGTACGATTACGACATTCGGACACACCATTACGCTGTGGTGTTCCGGGTGGCGTGAGTTGCGAAACTATTTCGCATTGTTTCAAATGTAGACCAAACTCGTAACTCAAATATTCTCCTCCACGATCAGATCGCAGAAACTTTATTTTCTTGTTACGATGATTTTCAACTTCACTCTGAAATTCTTTGAACTTTTCAAATGTTTCAGACTTATGTTTCATTAAGTAGATATACACATATCTGCTTAAATCATCTATGACGGTGAGAAAATAACGATACCCTTCGCGAGCCTCAACATTCATTGGACCACATACGTGAGTATGTATGATCTCCAACAAATCAGTTGCTCGCTCCATAGTTCCGGAGAACGGCGTTTTAGTCATCTTGCCCATGAAGCATGGTTCGCAAGTACCAAGTGATTCATAATCAAGTGATTCCAAAAGTCCATCAGTATGGAGTTTCTTCATGCGCTTTACACCAATATGACCCAAACAGCAGTGCCACAAATAAGTTGCACTATCATTATCAACTCTGCATCTTTTGGCTTCAACATTATGAATATGTGTATCACTACTATTGAGATTCATCAAAAATAGACCACTCTTCAAGGGTGCATGACCATAAAAGATATTACTTATATAAATAGAACAACCATTATTCTCTGATTTAAATGAATAACCGTCTCGCATCAAACAAGATCCAGATATAATGTTCATGCTTAACGCTGGCACCAAATAACAATTATTTAGGTCTAATACTAATCCCGAAGGTAGATGTAAAGGTAGCGTGCCGACGGCGATCACATCGACTTTGGAACCGTTTCCCACGCGCATCGTCACCTCGTACTTAGCCAGTGTCCGCTTAATCCGTAATCCCTATTTCGAGTTGCAAATATTAGCAACTGAACCAGTATCAAATACCCGGTGCTCTGCGAGCTCGTAAGGTACACATCAATAACATGTATATCACATATACCTTTTTCACCTTGCCATCCTTATTATCCGCCAAATACTTGGGGCAGTTCCGCTTCAAAGGACGACCGCTTGCGGTGAGAAGCACTCAATCTCGTGCTTAGGTCCAGACTTGGGTTTCTTCTCCGAGCAACAACTTGTTTGTCGTTCTTATTGAAGTTCCCTTCTTCTTCCCTTTGCCCTTTTCTTGAAATCGGTGGTCTTATTGACCATCAACACTTGATGCTCTTTCTTGATTTCTACCTCCGCAGCCTTTAGCATTGCGAAGAGCTCGGGAATCATCTTATCCATCCCTTGCATGTTATAGTTCATCACGAAGCTCTTGTAGCTTGGTGACGTTGATTGAAAAATTCTGTCAATGACGCTATCATCCGGAAGATTAACTCCCGCTTGAATCAAGTGATTGTTATACCCGCACATTCCGAGTATATGCTCACCGATGAACTATTCTCCTCCATCTTGCGGCAGTAGAACTTATTGGAGACTTCATATCTCTCAATCCGGCATTTGCTTGAAATATTAACTTCAACTCCTGCAACATCTCATATGCTCCATGACGCTCAAAACGTCGTTGAAGTCCGGTTCTAAGCCGTAAAGCATGGGCACATCGAACTATCGAGTAGTCATCGCTTTGCTCTCGCAGACGCTCATAACATCCGGTGTTGCTCTTGCAGCGAGGTTTGGCACCTAGCGGTGCTTCCGGGACGTAATTCTTACGTGCAGCAATGAGGATAATCCTCTCGTTCGGACCCAATCCGTGTAATTGTTACCATCATCTTTCAACTTTGCTTTCTCAAGGAACGCATTAAAATTCAACAGAACACCAGCACGAGCCATCTATCTACAACAAACATAGACATGCAAAATACTATCAGGTACTAAGTTCATGATAAATTTAAGTTCAATTAATCATACTACTTAAGAACTCCCACTTAGATAGACATCCCTCTAATCATCTAAGTGATCACGTGATCCAAATCAACTAAACCATAACCGATCATCACGTGAAATGGAGTAGTTTACAATGGTGAACATCACTATGTTGATCATATCTACTATATGATTCACGCCCGACCTTTCGGTCTCAGTGTTTCGAGGCCATATTTGCATATGCTAGGCTCGTCAAGTTTAACCTGAGTATTCTGCGTGTGCAAAACTGGCTTGCACCCGTTGTAGATGGACGTAGATCTTATCACACCCGATCATCACGTGGTGTCACGACGAACTTTGGCAACGGTACATACTCAGGGAGAACACTTTTATCTTGAAATTTAGTGAGAGATCATCTTATAATGCTACCGTCAATCAAAGCAAGATAAGATGCATAAAAGATAAAGATCACATGCAATCAATATAAGTGATATGATATGGCCATCATCATCTTGTGCTTGTGATCTCCATCTCAAGCAACCGCGTCATGATCACCATCGTCACCTGCGCGACACCTTGATCTCCATCATAGCATCGTTGTCGTCTCGCCAACTATTGCTTCTACGACTATCGCTACCGCTTAGTGATAAAGTAAAGCAATTATAGGGCGATTGCATTGCATACAATAAAGCGACAACCGTATGGCTCCTGCCAGTTGCCGATAACTCGGTTACAAAATAGCATCATGCCTTGACCATATCACATCACAACATGCCCTTCAAAAACAAGTTATACGTCCTCTACTTTGTTGTTGCAAGTTTTACGTGGCTGCTACGGGCTGAGCAAGAACCGTTCTTACCTACGCATCAAAACCACAACGATAGTTCGTCAAGTTAGTGCTGTTTTAACCTTCTCAAGGACCGGACGTAACCACACTCAGTTCAACTAATGTTGGAGAAACTGACACCCGCCAGCCACCTGTGTGCAAAGCACGTCGGTAGAACCAGTCTCGCGTAAGCGTACGCGTAATGTCGGTCCGGACCGCTTCATCTAACAATACCGCCGAACCAAAGTGTGACATGCTGGTAAGTAGTATGACTTGTATCGCCCACAACTCACTTGTGTTCTACTCGTGCATATAACATCAACGCATAAAACCAGGCTCGGATGCCACTGTTGGGGAACGTAGTAATTTCAAAATTTTCCTACGCACACGCCAGATCATGGTGATGCATAGCAACAAGAGGGGAGAGTGTGTCCACGTACCCTCGTAGACCGAAAGCGGAAGCGTTAGCACAACGCGGTTAATGTAGTCGCCTACTCGTCGGTTTCACAAGACAGAGAGAACGCAACTACATAGATTAAAAATCTCAGTGCCACATTTGCCGAGGTCAAAGACTGCAATTGATCGCTTATGGTGCACCCCCATACAGATTCAAAAGAGATGTAAATCCTTCCACACAGAGAACAAATATGATGACACGGGGTCTCCCTCACGGAACAAAGTTATACTAAATTAATGATAATTTAATATACTGTAGAACAGAAGGGTTACAAGTTACTAGTATGTACATTGGTTTTTTTTTTTTTTGAGGCAATGTACATTGGTTTTTGTGGTTGAGACTAAAAAAACTACAAACTCTAGGGGGCGTGGAAAGGAAAAGCCCAAATAGAGGGCCAGGGATAGGTGATGCGAAATTACCAATATTGCCATCATACCTCTTTTATTTTTACAAAATTGAAGCACAAGGACATAATGGAACTAACAAAGACTCAAATAAAAGAACTCCTGGCCAAGCTACCCTTTGTTGTACATAGTCTCTATCATTAAAAGGGAGTTGGTAGTGTCCTCTTCATCTCCTTCCCGGTTTTTTCCTCCCTCACGCCTCCCCCTCCACTTTGATTTTCTTTTGGGTTTGTTTTGATGATCTCAACAAATACCGCACAAAATAAAAACCAACATAAATAGAGTAACTTGAAATAATTAAAAGAAAATCGGTACTTCTCAAAAACCATGTCATGCATTAACTCAATCAAAACAATTAAAATCAGCTGTTACCAAAATCTTGACTCAATCATAACTTTTTGTTTTCCCCTGTCCATACCCAAATCGGATCAAAATCTTATCAAAACCTCAACTAAACAACATGCTATCAAAATCTAGAATACGGTGAGGGTAAAGTATACGTCAGATAACTAATATTTATGTTTCCGTTGCAACGCACGGTCAAATAGATTAGTATACTTCACTAGTAGTAAAATAATAAAAAATCAACAAAAGATTAACTACAAGCAGATGTAGTGTTGACAAATGCAGCTCATGCATGCTCACCCTATTTACAAAACAGAGTGCAATATTTTGCTGCGCGTTGCACGGCTACCCAGACCAAACTATGCAATAACAAATATGATCAACAAAACAATTGTAGAACTTTAATCAGAAAAAACAACAAATGAAACCAATAATTCAAAAAACAAGTTGCTTCTGAGCAATAACCATAGAGGACCATATCCCTGCAATAATAAAAAGAACGCATCATAAGCACTAATATAGGGACCCTAATATAGCATAGGTTGGCAACCAAAATACAACATTTGTTCAATGACTCCTCCATAATAGAAGTCTCCATTCTACGATAAAATCGTAAAATACTACTATGTCAAAGCATCTGAAGTTATTCAAGTATTGTAATCAAGTGAAGGATAATTGGGCATCTCACTGTGACCAACTGGAAGATAAGTGGCAATTCATTCACCGGGCAGTGCTGAGCCCAAGCAGCATCTGGCCGTTGCTGCCAGAAGGGATGTAGGAAACATTGGGTGAGCGCGCAATCACCCCAGCTATCTCCTTGGCAGCCTCGATCCTCCTGAGCTCGATCAGGCCATTGCCTACAAGAGCGGTGGCATCTGAGATGAGCCGTGCGGACTCGCTCTCTCCCTCCGCGCGAACGATAGCAGCACGCCTCTCCTGCTCTGCACGCGCAACGAGGAACCTGGAGCGCTCAGCCTCCTGCTGCGCGACCTGCTTCTTCTCAACGGCCTGGGCGAAGTCGTGCCCGTAGGCGAGGTGGGTGATGGCGACGTCATCGAGCACGATGTTGAACTCGCCGGCGCGGCGGACGAGGGCTTCACGGACGAGGGCAGAGACGTGGGGACGGTCGGTGAGGAGCTGGTCTGCGTTGAACTGGGCGACGACCGCCTTGAGCACCTCGTTGCCGATGGAGGGGAGCACCTTGTCGTCGTAGTCGAGGCCGAGGTTGGTGAAGATTTCAGGAAGGCGTTCCACATCGGGGCGGGCGAGGACGCGGAGCGTGAGGCTGACCATCTGCAGATCCTTGGTTCCGGAGGTGGAGGAGAAGCTGTGCGGGCGCGTGCGGATGTCGAAGAGGAAGGGCTTCTGGAGCCAGGGGACGAGGAAGTGGGTGCCCTCCGAGACGACCGCCGGGAGAACGCCCTGGAAGCGGTCGAAGATGACCGCCCGTTGGCCGCCGTCCACCGTGTAGAGGGACGTGGAGACGGCAGATGCCGTCAAGCCCAACCCGGCAGCCACCTTTGCGACCTTCGTCAGGAACGAGACCGCTGCTTGCCCGCCGCCAGACATGGATGACCTAGTTTGGGGGTGGATTTTGGTTGGGGTTTGGGTAGTTCTGCGCCGTGGGATCTGGTGGCTTTAACGCTGTACCATTTCTTGATAGAGAAGAAGAAGCATAGTGCGGGCCGTGCAAGTGGATGGGCCTGATTGGCCTGTTGTGCGAGTGGGTGGGCGAGCCTACCAAGCCCATCCACCTTATTATTTCGAAAGAAGTCCATTTTTCACTCCCAAATGTGCCCAGAGGGATAAATCCCCCCCTGAACTCTAATTTGGTTCAATTTTAACCCCCAAATCCTCAAAACCGGGCTAATTTTCCCCTAAGCTGGTTTTCCTTCAATTTTAGGTTGTTTCCGGTTTCAGCTTCTGACGTGGCGAGTTGGTAGACGGAGTAAAGGGAGCTGACATGGCATGGTTGGGTCGGGTCAGTTCATTGCGCCTTCCCTGGTCGCTTCGCCCCTTCTCCCCAGCCGCCGTCGTCGCCGCCGCCGTGGGTTGCAGCCGGCGCAACTCATGATCGACGCAACGAATCCGTGATCCGATTGAAGCCATGGAAGGAGGTACGTGATGTGAACCCAATGCCCCACGATTTTTGCCGTGCCTCCTCTATTTCATCGTGCACAAAGCCCCTGTCGGGTGCACGAGATAGGGTTTTCGGGATCGGTTTAGGCATGATTTTGAAGCGGTTGGTTGGAGGAGGGGATGCCCATAAGTGACGCAATCACGCGATGAGCAGGTGCTCGAAGTAGCTTGTGTTTCCCTGCAGATGAAGATGGTTTTTGTGGAGATATTTAGTGATTTTCGTCAGTCTGTGTCATTTCATCAGAGTGAGAAGTGAGAAGTGAGAGGTTGATTGATGTAGGATGTGAGAAGTGAAGAGAATATTGTTGATTGTCTTTCGTCAGTTTGTTCCTATGTGGTCAAATTCCGAAGAAAGCAAAGTGAAGAGTTTTAAGTCTGAAACTCTGTTTTTGGAGTAGTTCTATTTCACAGTTATATTCTGAAGAAAGAACATTGTCTGTTTGTTCTCTGTATAGTCAAATTCAGAAGAATGGAAAAGTGAAGAGCTTGTTTGTTCTCTCTGTGGTCAAATTTATTATGTGGAATTAAATAAATAATAAACTCAGTAAAACACAACTAGAACTTGTTGTTTGTTCTCTGTGTGGTCACTCTATTTGTGTGGTCACTCTGTTTTTGAGTACTGACATTAGTTATGTAGCAGCACAAAAAATAATCAAGCTTGTTATTTGTGTGGTCACTCTGCTAAGAAAACAAATGCAGTTAGCTTAATATGTTGTACTGGAGATGGAGCTCGCTGAATTTCTTTTTCATGTCATGCAGGAGATGTCTTCGATCCTCTCGATTACCTTGGCGTCAGGTATCACTATAATGGGCACTTTGTCAAGAAAGCTGGAATTATATATTACAGTGGTGAGTTAGAAGCTGAGGCATCAATTGAGAGGGATCAACTCAGTTACCAGTACATCTTGGAGGTTGCTAAGGATTTATATGATGTGGAAGAGGAATATGTCATTAAGGACAGACTGATGAAGTTGCATTGGCTCTTGCCAGGTGAAAGGATCGATATGGTTGACTAGAGGGGGGGGGGGGTGAATAGGCAACTAACAATTTTTAAGCTTTTCTTAGCCAAATTAAACTTTGCAATAATAAAGGTTGTCTAGATGTGCAACTAGGTGAACAACCTATATGATGCAACAACACTAGCACACGAGCAAGCAAGGATAAGAACAACAAATAAGCTAGCACAAGTAAAGGGAAGAGATAACCAAGAGTGGAGCCGGTGGAGACGAGGATGTGTTACCGAAGTTCCTTCCTTTTGAGGGGAAGTACGTCTCCGTTAGAGCGGTGTGGAGGCACAATGCTCCCCAAGAAGCCACTAGGGCCACCAGATTCTCCTCACGCCTCACACAATGCGAGATGCCGTGATTCCACTATTGGTGCCCTTGAAGGCGCGACCGAACCTTTATAAGCAAGGTTGGGGCAACCCACAACAACCGGAGGCTCCCAACAACAACAACAAACCCATAAGCTTCACCACAATGGAGTATGGCTTCGAGGTGACCTCAACCGCCTAGGGTGCTCAACACCCAAGAGTAACAAGATCCCAAGGGATAGGTGGGGAATCAAATATCTCTTGGTGGAAGTGTAGATCTAGGCCTTTCAACCAATCCCGAGCAAATCAACAAGTTTGATTGGCTAGGGAGAGAGATCGGCGAAAATGGAGCTTTGAGCAGCAATGGAGCTTGGGGGGAAAGAGGTAGGTCAACAAGGAAGAAGATGACCCCTTTATATAGTGGGATAACACATCCAACCGTTACCCCACTAAACAGCCCCGCACAGAGCGGTACTACCGCTAAGTAAGGGCGGTACTACCGCTAAGAGCGGTACTACCGCTCTACCACAGAGCGGCACTACCGAGGGAGCAGAGCGGTACTACCGCTTGGAGCGGTACTACCGCTACTGCTGCCGCTCCTAGTGCCGCAAAACCCGACACGAGAAAACACCGTCTCGAATCGAGGCGGTAGTAGGCGATGTACTATCGAGGTAGTAGTCGAAGTTCATGAGCGTACTACCGCTCATCGGAGCGGATTATACGGCTGGGAGCGGTACTACCGCTCATTGAGCGGTACTACCGCTAGGGCTTCGCGGTACTATCATCAGAGATCGCGGTACTACACCGCACGCATGTAAACCGAAATGGAAGAGAGAGGGCAGCTCCAAAGATGCAAAGGGAAGACGACGGTGTGAAAAGGATGTGTACGTGATGATTCCACCTAGCCTTACCAACGCCGGATCCCTCTTAAAAGTACGGACTCCTACGAAACTAGTCCACCAACAACGAACCGCAGGAGCTACACCGTCTTGAATAAAAACACCAAGGGGATGAAATCGTCTCGTGCCAATGGATGATCTTCTGAAAGAACTTAACGCACACGATTAGTCCGCAAAAGCATTGTCATCAATCACCAAAACCACTAGGGAATAAATATGCCCTTACACCAGGGAAATCATTTGTCGATGGCCTATGTTTTCTTTGTGATGATGACTCGGTGAAAAAAATGGACAGTTCCATTGCATATGGTGAGTATGCAGATATCTATGTAGATCAAGTGGAAGCAAACAGAAATTCTGGTGCCAATCATAAGGGGGCAGGGAATCAGACTGCAGGAGATGGTATGTTTGACATTGCAGTTGGTGAAATATACACTGCACACAAAGGAACAAAACTACCACTTGTTAGTGTTGAAGTTGTTGACACAATATATGTTGAAGCGCTACTGAAATGTGATGATATGGTTCCCCAAGTTGGAGAAGAAGCACATGCAACTCCTATCCCAAGGTCATCAAGCTCTGCTCCTGGTTGTAGCTTTGTCAAGGCAGCAACAAGATCTGTCGTCTCTGCGGCAAGCTCAATTCCTGGTTTTAGCTCTGCTAATGCAGCAACTAGCTCACCTCCCGGTACTCCAAGAGCAACAACTGGTGTTGAAGCACCTTTGCAAACACCAGTTAATGCTGACAAGAAGAGAGAGAAAAGGGAAGAATGTGAGAGTTCAGAAGATTCAGACTGTGATTATCTTCCTCTTATTGAATGCAGTTCAGGCAAGGATTCGGAGGCAAAGGAGTTGAGAAAGATGGCTAGAGCCCTCAGGCAGCAAAGGAGAGCCAAGAAAAGAGGAGATGTAGTAGGTCCAATTGTGCAAGACAATAAAGTGGCAGAGGCTGGTGAAGAAGGTCTTGAAGAAGGAAATGAAACACCTTATTTTGACTCAGATGATGATTGGTCATACGACGAGGAAAGCGATGGTGAAGGAGGTACAACTATAGTTAGGAGAAAAAGTCAATGGCCTAGATATGACAATACGGCTGAAAAACCAAAGTTTTTGCTGGGAATGGTGTTCAGAGGTAAGGAGCAAATGAAGAAGGCCATAATAAACTATGGAATTAAAGAGTGCGTTCATTTGGCTTTTACAAAGGACGGGGAAGCAAAGGTTAGAGCTCATTGCACATGGCCAGGTTGCCCATGAATGATCTATGCATCAAGAACAACCAAGAACAAGTGGCTTCAAGTCTCGACTCTTATCGATGATCATCAATGTGTCCCTATGTAACGCCCCGGATTCGATGCGCCGGGTGTCTGCCAGTTATTCGCTGTCATTGCCATGTCATTTGCTTGCATGTTGCATTTTATCATGTCATCATGTGCATTTCATTTTGCATACGTGTTCGTCTCATGCATCCGAGCATTTTCCCCGTTGTCCGTTTCGCGATCCGGCACTCCTATGCCCTCCGGCGTCCCCCTTTTTGTCTCTCATTGTGAGCGGGTGTTAAACGTTCTCGGAATGGCCCGAGGTTTGTCAAGCGGCCTTGGTATAGCACCGGTAGACCGCCTGTCAAGTTTCGTGCCATTTGGAGGTCGTTTGGTACTCCAACGGTTAACCGGGTAACCGTAAAAGCCTCTTTTGTTTGCAGTCCAACACCCCTTCCAAAGTGGCCCAAAACCCATCTAACTCCCATCCATGCTCTCGGTCGTTCGATCACGATCGCGTGGCCGAAAACCGCACCTCATTTGGACTCTCCTAGCTCCCAGAAATCTATTTATAGCACCCCTCCCCCGAAATTTCGCGCAGTCCAAACCCTAGCAAACTCCTTCGCGCGCGCCGGACATGTCCGCTCGCCCGTGTGACGCGTCCATCCGCTGCCACGTCGCCCGGCCAATGGCGAGGCGACACGTCGCTTCGCCGCCGCTCCCGGCCAGTGGCGCGCCGCCACCTCGGCCCGGCCAGCCCTCTCTCTCGCGCCGCCACGACCATGGGTTCGAGCGAACCCTTGAGCCATGAGCTCACGCCCGCCGCCGCCCGAAAGACGCCCTCCGCCGCTCGCCGCCTCTCCGTCGCGGCTCGGCCCGCTCGCCAGCGCGCCCTCCGGCCGGCGAGCTTCGCCGCCGCCGCGCCACACAGATTTCGGGCGGCTTGCCCGCCACCCGCCGGAGCTCCGCCCGCCGTCGTCTTCCTCCGCCGGGAGGACCCCTCGCCGCCGAATCCTCCGGCCAGACGCGCGCAAGATCAGCTTGCCTCGTCGCGCCCGGCCCTGCCCCCGGCGACCTCCGCCACCGGGACCGGCCGGATCCGCCTCCCCCGGCGCTTCTCCCTCTTCTCCGGCCACCGGCGCCCCCGATCCGGCGAGATCCCGGCCGTCCTCGTCGTCCGTGCCCTCGGTTGACTTTCCTCCCCCCTCTGTTTTTCCCTAAGTCCCCGTTCTGCAGTAGTTTTCATGCATTTTCATCGCATCATAACTCTCTGCATATTGCTCCGTTTCGTGCGTGTAATATGTCAAATTGTTCTTCTCGATGAGTAGATCATTTGGTCTCATTGCATCATTTTCATTTGAGCTCATCTTGATGCCCGAAATGCTGTTGGAAGAAGGCTATGTGATGTTAGTTTCAGATTTTTATCAGAACATGCACTTTTGTCATTTTTGTCATGATTGATGTGTGCACCCTATGAACTTGAGTCTGTAACGCCCCGGATTCGATGCGCCAGGTGTCCGCCAGTTATTCGTCGTTGTTACCATGTCATGTGCTTGCGTGTCTCTCTTTGCCATGTCATCATATGCATTTCATATCATGTCATCATGTGCATCGCATTTGGCATACGTGTTCGTCTCATGCATCCGAGCATTTTCCCCGTTGTCCGTTTTGCAATCCGGCACTCCTATGTCTCCCAGCGCCCCTTTTTACCTCTTTTCATGTGCGGGTGTTAAACGGTCTCGGATTGGACCGAGACCGTCCAAGCGGCCTTGGTATAGCACCGGTAGACCGCCTGTCAAGTTTCGGATCATTTGGAGGTCGTTTGGTACTCCAACGGTTAACCGGGTAACCGCAAAAGTCTCTTTTGTTGCAGCCCAACACCCCTTTCTAAGTTGCCCAAAACCCACCTAACTCCCCTCCATGCTCTCGGTCGTTCGATCACGATCGCGTGGCCGAAAACCGCACCTCATTTGGACTCTCCTAGCTCCCTCTACCTATAAATACATCTTCCTCTCCGAAATTCGCGGATGAATTCGCCCCTAACCCTAGCCCCTTCTTCCTCCATGCACGGACATCGTCCGCCGGCGCCGGACGCGCCCAGCCGCCACCTCACCCCGCCAATGGGCGCTGCCACCTCACCTCAGCCGCCTCCGCCTCCAATCCGCCGCCGCCACGTGTCCTGGCGCCTCCCCGCCGCATGCGGCCGAGGAGTTCAGATCGGGCCCGCCGGGCCAGATCAGACCCGCCGCCGCCGCCTGCCGGCGCTGGCCAGAGCCCGTGGCGCTGTCGCCCTGCCGCCTCGTCGCCAGCAGCCTCCCGCCGCGAAGGCCGCCACCGCCGCCGCCCGCCTCTCCGTCGAAGTCGCCCGGCCCGGCGCTGCCTCTGTCGGCCGCGCTCGTCGGCTCCGACGCGCTGGTTTCGCTCCGCCGTTCCGCCCATGCACCAGCCGCCGCCGCCCGCCCGCCGACGCCCTCTGCCGCCTCCGCGGCTCGCCCTCGCCTGCCGCCTCGAAGTCGCCCGCCCCGCCTCGGTGCTCGGGTCGGCCGGATCCGCCGGATCCGAGCCTCGACCCTCCGGCCGTGTCTCCGGCCATCTCCGGCGCCGGATCCGCGTCCTTCTCCGGCGCCGACCTCACCGGAGTCCGGCCTCGTCCCGCTCGTCCTCGCCATTGACTTTTTCCCCGAGGTCCATTTTTCCCCTAAGTCTTTTTTCCGCTTATATTTTTAGCCATTTTCGTCATGCCATATCTCTGTCATCGTTGCTCCGTTTTGCGCGTGTAATATGTCAAAATGGTCGCCTCGAGGAGTAGATCATTTCATCTCATTGCACCATTTTCATTTGAGCTCATCTTGATGCCCGAAATGCTGTTAGAAGAGTGCTATGTGATGTTAGTTTCTGATTTTTATCAGAACTTGCACTTTTGTCATTTTTGCCATGATTGATGAGTGCATCCTATGGACTTGAGCCCTACATGTGTTTTGTAATATGCCATGTCTTCTTTCCAGTGGTGTATGCCATGTATTTTTGTGATCTATGTGGTGACTAGCACAAGCATGCAAACTAGGTGTCTTGTTATTGCTGTTTTCAGCCCTGTTTGCTGTTATTTTCATGCCATGTTAACTTGACGCTACCGAGAGATCCATGCATATTTTGAGATACTTCAGTAAGGATGTTTTGTTATACATGTCTTGCTCTATCCATCCATGCCCTTGTTTGCAATTATGGAGTGCCATAGCTTGAGTCAATCGAGCTCTACTTTTTCTATCAAATGTTTCCTGGCAGATTGTTTACATGTTATTCAATTTTGCCAAGGTTGTTGTGGTTGATCCATGTATGCTATGTTGTTGTTCTTGCCATGTATGTCTTCTATGCCATGTCTTATTGATGTATGTATGCTTAGTTTTTCATATAAGGCTCTGTAGTGAGTGCATTGAGCTTGTAAACATGCCTACTTGTTATCAGTTTTTGACATGCCATGTTGCTGAATCTGTTAACGAGACTTTCAATATTGACATGGGTGTTACTATATTTTCTGATCCTTTTTGGCTTATGGCCACTAAAGGACTTTTGTTCTATGCTTTGAGTAGATTCATGCCATGCCTTTGTTTGCCATGATAAGTTCCTGTAACATGTTGTTTTCTTGCTCTAAACATTGCAACCTGATGTTATCTCTGCCAATGCCTGAAACTGTTATTACTTGCAATCTTGCCATGTGTTTTTGAGCATGTTCTAGTCATTTCTGGAGGTAGCTCAGTGTTCATGTTTTGTAATGCTTTACCTGTAGATCATGCCCATGCCT
Organism: Aegilops longissima; assembly: GCA_021605205.1. Classification (NCBI taxonomy): domain Eukaryota; kingdom Viridiplantae; phylum Streptophyta; class Magnoliopsida; order Poales; family Poaceae; genus Aegilops; species Aegilops longissima. Next base: position 370,097,294 of record CM038681.1, read on the forward strand.
TTTGTTTTCATATTGTGGTGTTGTAGCATATTGTTTTGATGCTTGCAATATGCCTAGTTGCTGTTTTGGACAGCTTGTTCTTTAAACTTGTATAGGGTGTATGTGTTGAACCGTTGCTCCGTTTTGAGTGTGCTCTATATGAAACTTGCTTGATTTTGCATGGAGTTTCATATTAACATGTTGGATCCTTGTTTTGAGGTGTTTTTCTTGATGTTTATATGCATTTTGCACCAATGCCATGTTTAACTTGTTTTGCTCATATCTTCTAGACCGTAGCTCCGAATTAAATGAACTTTATATGTAACTTGACTAGAATTTCGTGTAGATCATCGTGGTGCATCTTAAATTGCTGTTTAACAACTTGAACATAAAGTTATTCAGATCTGGACCAATTTCGAAATTTGCATATGAGGACTTACGGAATTGTTATATGTTGTTTCGGCCTCATTTAAACTTGCTTTGATGTGTTGCTCTTGTTTGCATCCTCTCTTGCCATGAGTAGCCTCATCTAGATTTGTCATGCATCATGTTGTTGTGCATCTTGTCATGTTCATGGTGGTGTGTTTACTATGTTGTGTGCTTCTTCTTGTTAGTTCCTGTTTGCTATGATCGTGAGGATTCGTTCGCTCACGCTTGATTCGGCTTCTTCCGCTCGTCTTCTTCATGGACTCGTTCTTCTTCCTTGCGGGATTTCAGGCAAGATGACCGCTACCCTGGATCTCACTACTATCATTGCTATGCTAGTTGCTTCGTTCCTTTCGCTATGCTGCGATACCTATCACCTGTTGCTCAAGCCTACCTAATTGCCATGTCAGCCTCTAACCTTTTGCACCCTTCCTAGCAAACCGTTGTTTGGCTATGTTACCGCTTTGCTCAGCCCTCTTATAGCGTTGTTAGTTGCAGGTGAAGATGAAGTTTGTTCCTTGTTGGAACATGGAGATGTTGTTCCTTGTTGGAACATGTTTACTTGTTGGGATATCACAATATATATATTATTTAATTAATGCATCTATATACTTGGTAAAGGGTGGAAGGCTCGGCCTTATGCCTGGTGTTTTGTTCCACTCTTGCCGCCCTAGTTTCCGTCATATCGGTATTATGTTCCCGGATTTTTGCGTCCCTAACGCGGTCGGGTGATTTATGGGACCCCCTTGACAGTTCGCTTTGAATGAGACTTTTCAAGCAAGGCCCAACATTGGTTTTACTTTTTCCTCACCTAGCCTTTTTCCCTTGGGAGTCGCGATCCCGAGGGTCATCTTTATTTACCCCGGGCGGTGCTTGTCTAGTGTTGGTCCAAACTAGAGCACCGTATGGGACCATCCCTTGGCAACTTGGGTTACGTCGGTACTGTGACGCTTAGCTTATCCGGTCGTGGCTCGAGACGAGATACGCTGCGGCTACTATCGAGGTGTCGGCACGCCGGAGGTCTTGCTGGACTTGTTTTATTGTTTGTCGAATGTCTTGTAGCCGGATTCCGAGACTCGATCGGGCTTCCGGGAGAAGGTCTATTCTTCGTTGATCGCGAGAGCTTATCATGGGCTTGTTGGGACACCCTGCAGGGTTTGAACTTTCGAAAGCCGTGCCTGCGGTTATGTGGCAGATGGGAATTTGTTAATGTCGGTTGTAGAAAACCCGAAGTTGATCTCAATTAAAATACACCAACCGTGTGTAACCGTGAGTGTCTCTTTTCGGGTTGATCGAGAGGAGAACACGGTTTCGGGTTATGTCGACGTAAGTAGGAGTTCAGGATCACTTCTTGATCATTACTAGTTGACGACCGCCTTTGTTTCTCTCCTCGCCTCATTTGCGTATGTTAGCCACCATACATGCTTAGTCGCTGCCGCAACCTCACCACTTTACCCCTTCCTTTCCTATTAAGCTTTGCTAGTCTTGATACCCATGGTAATGGGATTGCTGAGTCCTCGTGGCTCATGTGTTACTACACCACCGTTGCAGTGTACAGGTTTGCGATGATCATGACGCGAGAGCGATGTTTGCTGTCTTGAGTTCTTCTTCCGCTTCTTCTTCGATCGGGGATAGGTTCGTGTCGGCAGCCTGGCTAGCAGGTGGTGGATGTCGTTTGAGTTTTGTTTATGTTTCATCCGTAGTCGGATGTTGATCTTGTATATGATGTTGATGTATTCTTGTGGCATTTGTGCCTTATGTATCTATCCCTATGTATTATGTAATGTTGATGTAATGATATCCACCTTGCAAAAGCGTTTCAATATGCGGGTCTATCCTTGGTGGGACCTTCGAGTTCCTTTTGGATAGGGTCGATATTGGCGTGATAAGTTGGTATCGAGCCTCGACCGACCCTAGGAGCCCCCTTGATTGATCGTGTAGTTTGGCCGCAGTTGAGTCTAGAATAAAACTGTTTTCGGTGTCTAGTTATATCGGAGAGTAGGAATTCTTTTACTCCTCAGCCCCTTTAAATCGCTTCCGTAAGGAATCTTGACGTAGGTGTTTTGAATTACTCCTCTTCCCCTTCAAAATTTTTCTTTAGGATCACGCAGTTGGTTTTCCGGTAGTTGTCCATCCTCTTTTGATCCGATGCATTTCTCGTCAAGTTGACTCGACCATCTTCATCTTTGCCAAGTTCAATCCTCAGTTCTTCCTCTGACGTCGTTGTTTCCTTGTCCGAAGTTGTCCTTGTTGTTTTTCCCGCCCGCCCACCCTTCTTCTTCTCGAACCGAGTCCGTAATCAAGTATCGATCCTACTCGTGCGAAGTTTTGCTTTCTCTCCTTAATGATTTCAACCGGTGTTTTTCTCTTCAAGATATTCGTCGATTTCCCCTTCCAAGTTGCCTGTGTTTTCCCGACTCCCACCCTCTTCTTCCCGGAGTTTGAGTCTGTTTCGACCATCTATTTCATTTGTGTGGAGCCTCTTCAGTCTTTCCTCAATTATTTTAACTGGTGAATTCTCGTCTCGTTCGTCATTCTTCATCCTTTTCTTTTCCCGGTGGACTCAATTCAAGTTTTCGGGTTGATCATATTCTTTTCCTTGGCTCAAATGTTTTCCTCGCTCGTTCGCCTCTCGCCAGCTTTATCATTCCGGAGTTCCGAAGACATCTCAGGATATTCGTCTGTGTTCCAATTAATTCGGGGTTGTCACCTCATTTAAATATTTCAATCATTCCGGTGCATCATCTATCTGTTCAACATCCCTTTCCAACGGTGTTTTCTTTTAGTGGGCCCTAACCCACAGGTCTTTTCCCAGGATCTTACCTGACTCTTCTAATTTTCCCCGGAGCTATTCTCAATTCTTTTCAAGTCTGACGTAAGTATGTATTTCATCGGTCAGACGCCTTCCCAAGATTTCTTTCAAATTATTTTCATTGTTGCCTCAACCTCTTCGCTTTTCATTCCCCCGGAGTATCTCCGTAATTTTGGTGGTGTTTCTCATCGTCATTTGAAGATCGAAGAAGAGTCTTTCCTTTAAATCTTATCTGTTCCCCCGGAGATTCATGGTGCTAGCTCGATGCTATCCTATCTAATTGTTTCGAGTCATGCAAATTCTTTTCATCCATCCGGAGTATTTCAGGAGTTACTTTCCGTCTCAATCATTCGGAGGCCATCTTTTCAGAAGATTTCTTCGTTATAAGTTTTCAGATTCATTCCCCAATTATTCTATATCCGTGCCTTTCGTTCGTCTTAATATTCTTCCGGTGCTGTGTTCAAGCATTCGTTAACCAGTTCGCGATTTCTTTGATCTCTTTTCTCTAAATTCCCTCAAGTATCTTTGTGCTCTTCTAATTCTGTCCGGTGATTCATTCTCTTTCATCAGTCATTTTTCGAATTCTTACGGTGGCTCGTTCAAGATTCTTTTTCCTTGATTATCATTTTAATTCATTCGTTCTATCCAATCTTATCGGTGGTTCATGAAGACCTTCTCAAGTTTGCGATATGTCACTTCTCAATCCTTTTTCAAGAAGAATAAGTGGTATGCAAAATCCATTGCTTGTCATCAATTTAATTTGATGAAGGATAAGCATACAATAAATCTTACTCTTATTTCATCCAAGTGATTAATCTTTTTCTTCGGAGTTTGTTCTCGATGAATAAATTCTAGTTCCAAGTCTTTTCATCTTTTCTTTTCCGGAGTTCAATTTTCCTCAGCCATTTCGTCGGAATCCTCCATCTAATTCATTTCAGGATCATCTTATTCTTTCATCCTTCAATTTTACCTCATAATCCTTTTGTTACCGGAGTTCTTCACGGTGGTTCTTCATGATTTAATTCATTCTTCAAGTGTTCATCAAGTTTCTTGCTCAAGGAGCTCAAGTATCTTTTCTTCTCGCTTCTCAAGTGCAATTAATTCTCCATATTCTTTTGAAGTGGAGTTTTGCATTTCTTCGTTCTTCTCAGCTATTCAATCTTTTCCGCTTGTGGTCGGTTATCACCTTATAATTTCGTGAGGTTATCCATAAGTCCACATCAAGTTTATTCTTTTCGTTGTTGAATTTTCTCACCAACTCCATTAAATTTTTCTTCTAAGATTGCTTTCAATTTCATTCGTGGCACAAGTTGTCATATTCTTATCCGTTCTTTTCATTCAACTTTTTCAATTCTTTCCGGAGATTTTGTGTCATGTCTTCATCAATTATCATTCCATCCTCTCAAGCTCAGTTTTTCCTTGTTCAACCGGTGTGCTGCCTAAATCCTTTCAGTCTTATTCGTTTCTTTTCTCATTCTAACCACTCCGGTTAGAACGAGTGGTTTCATAGTCTATCTGATTCCGTGAGCTTTCGATTCTTGTCATTCTCATCGTTCCTCTCTTCTTCTCGAGTGCTCTCGATTCTTTGCTTCTTCTCTTGAGTTCTTGCTTCACCTCATTCCTTTTCTCTTCCGTCTCGGTCCTAAGATCTCGGGACGAGATCTCTTGTTAGTGGAGGAGTGTTGTAACGCCCCGGATTCGATGCGCCAGGTGTCCGCCAGTTATTCGTCGTTGTTGCCATGTCATGTGCTTGCGTGTCTCTCTTTGCCATGTCATCATATGCATTTCATATCATGTCATCATGTGCATCGCATTTGGCATACGTGTTCGTCTCATGCATCCGAGCATTTTCCCGTTGTCCGCTTTTGCAATCCGCACTCCTATGTCTCCGGCGCGCCTTTTACCTCTTTTCATGTGCGGGTGTTAAACGGTCTCGGATTGGACCGAGGTTTGCAAGCGGCCTTGGTATAGCACCGTAGACCGCCTGTCAAGTTTCGGATCATTTGAGGTCGTTTGGTACTCCAACGGTTAACCGGTAACCGCAAAAGTCTCTTTGTTGCAGCCCAACACCCTTTCTAAGTTGCCCAAACCCACCTAACTCCCTCCATGCTCTCGGTCGTTCGATCACGATCGCGGGTCAAAACCGCACCTCATTTGGACTCTCCTAGCTCCCTCTACCTATAAATACATCTTCCTCTCCAAATTCGCGGATGAATTCGCCCCTAACCCTAGCCCCTTTCTTCTCCCATACGGACACGTCCGCTGGCGCCGGACGCGTCCAGCCGCCACCTCACCTCGCCAATGGGCGCCACACTCACCTCAGCCGCCTCCGCCCCAATCCGCCGCCGCCACGTGTCCTGGCGCCTCCCCGCTGCCGCCTGCCCGAGGAGCCAGATCGGGCCCGCCGCCGATCGCCCGCCGCCCGCCCGCTTGCTGGCGCCGCCGCAGTCTGCGGCGCTTATCGCTGCCGCTTGCGTGCGCAGAGTTTCGCCGCTGGCGAAGGCCGCCACCGCCCGCCCGCCTCCGCCGCCTGAAGTCGCTGGGCCCCGGCGCCGCCTCTGTCGGCCGCCGCTTCGTTGGCCTCGACGCTGCTGGCTCGCTTCGCTGTTCCGCTTGCGCCATAGCCGCTGCCGCTGCCCCGCCTGACGCCCTCTGCCGCCTCCTCGCGGCTCGCCTCACCGAGCTGCGCCCTCGCCGGCCGCCTCGAAGTCGCCCGCCCTCCGGTGCTCGGGTCCGCCGGATCCGCCGGATCCGAGCCCCGACCTCCCGGCCGACGTCCCGGCCATCTCCGGCGCGGATCCGCGTCCTTCTCGGCGCCGACCACTGAGTCCGCCTCGCCCCGCTTGTCCTCGCCATTGACTTTTTCCCCGAGGTCCATTTTTCCCCCAAGTCTTTTTTCCGCTTATATTTTTAGCCATTTTCGTCATGCCATATCTCTGTCATCGTTTCTCCGTTTTGCGCGTGTAATATGTCAAAATGTTCGCCTCGAGGAGTAGATCATTTCATCTCATTGCACCATTTTCATTTGAGCTCATCTTGATGCCCGAAATGCTGTTAGAAGAGTGCTATGTGATGTTAGTTTCTGATTTTTATCAGAACTTGCACTTTTGTCATTTTTGCCATGATTGATGAGTGCATCCTATGGACTTGATCCCTACATGTGTTTTGTAATATGCCATGTCTTCTTTCCAGTGGTGCATGCCATGTATTTTTTTGATCTATGTGGTGACTAGCACAAGCATGCAAACTAGGTGTCTTGTTATTGCTGTTTTCAGCCCTGTTTGCTGTTATTTTGATGCCATGTTAACTTGACGCTACCGAGAGATGCATGCATATTTTGAGATACTTCAGTAAAGATGTTTTGTTAAACATGTCTTGCTCTATCCATCCATGCCCTTGTTTGCAATTATGGAGTGCCATAGCTTGAGTCAATCGAGCTCTACTTTTGCTATCAAATGTTTCCTGGCAGATTGTTTACATGTTATTCAATTTTGCCAAGGTTGTTGTGGTTGATCCATGTATGCTATGTTGTTGTTCTTGCCATGTATGTCTTCTATGCCATGTCTTCTTGATGTATATATGCTTAGTTTTTCATATAAGGCTCTGTAGTGAGTGCATTGAGCTTGTAAACATGCCTACTTGTTATCAGTTTTTGACATGCCATGTTGCTGAATCTGTTAACGAGACTTTCAATATTGACATGGGTGTTACTATATTTTCTGATCCTTTTTGGCTTATGGCCACTAAAGGACTTTTGTTCTATGCTTTGAGTAGATTCATGCCATGCCTTTGTTTGCCATGATAAGTTCCTGTAACATGTTGTTTTCTTGCTCTAAACATTGCAACCTGATGTTATCTCTGCCAATGCCTGAAACTGTTATTACTTGCAATCTTGCCATGTGTTTTTGAGCATGTTCTAGTCATTTCTGGAGGTAGCTCAGTGTTCATGTTTTGTAATGCTTTACCTGTAGATCATGCCCATGCCTTTTGTTTTCATATTGTGGTGCTGTAGCATATTGTTTTGATGCTTGCAATATGCCTAGTTGCTGTTTTGGACAGCTTGTTCTTTAAACTTGCATAGGGTGTATGTGTTGAACCGTTGCTCCGTTTTGAGTGTGCTCTATATGAAACTTGCTTGATTTTGCATGGAGTTTCATATTAACATGTTGGATCCTTGTTTTGAGGTGTTTTTCTTGATGTTTATATGCATTTTGCACCAATGCCATGTTTAACTTGTTTTGCTCATATCTTCTAGACCGTAGCTCCGAATTAAATGAACTTTATATGTAACTTGACTAGAATTTCATGTAGATCATCGTGGTGCATCTTAAATTGCTGTTTAACAACTTGAACATAAAGTTATTCAGATCTGGACCAATTTCGAAATTTGCATATGAGGACTTACCGGAATTGTTATATGTTGTTTCCGGCCTCATTTAAACTTGCTTTGATGTGTTGCTCTTGTTTGCATCCTCTCTTGCCATGAGTAGCCTCATCTAGATTTGTCATGCATCATGTTGTTGTGCATCTTGTCATGTTCATGCTGGTGTGTTTACTATGTCGTGTGCTTCTTCTTGTTAGTTCCTGTTTCGTTGCGATCGTGAGGATTCGTTCGTCTACGCTTGGTTCGGCTTCTTCCGTTCGTCTTCTTCATGGACTCGTTCTTCTTCCTTGCGGGATTTCAGGCAAGATGACCGCTACCCTGGATCTCACTACTATCATTGCTATGCTAGTTGCTTCGTTCCTTTCGCTATGCTGCGATACCTATCACCTGTTGCTCAAGCCTACCTAATTGCCATGTCAGCCTCTAACCTTTTGCACCCTTCCTAGCAAACCGTTGTTTGGCTATGTTACCGCTTTGCTCAGCCCTCTTATAGCGTTGTTAGTTGCAGGTGAAGATGAAGTTTGTTCCTTGTTGGAACATGGAGATGTTGTTCCTTGTTGGAACATGTTTACTTGTTGGGATATCACAATATATATTATTTAATTAATGCATCTATATACTTGGTAAAGGGTGGAAGGCTCCGCCTTATGCCTGGTGTTTTGTTCCACTCTTGCCGCTCTAGTTTCCGCCATATCGGTATTATGTTCCCGGATTTTGCGTCCCTAACGCGGTCGGGTGATTTATGGGACCCCTTGACAGTTCGCTTTGAATGAGACTTTTCCAAAGAAGGCCCAACATTGGTTTTACTTTTGCCTCACCTAGCCTTTTTCCCTTGGGAGTCGCGATCCCGAGGGTCATCTTTATTTACCCCGGGCCGTTGCTTGTCTAAGCGTTGGTCCAAACTAGAGCACCGTATGGGACCATCCCTTGGCAACTTGGGTTACGCGGTACTGTGACGCTTAGCTTATCCGGTCGTGGCTCGAGACGAGATACGCGGCTACTATCGTGGTGTCGGCACGCCGGGAGGTCTTGCTGGACTTGTTTTATTGCTGTCGAAATGTCTTGTAGCCGGATTCCGAGACTGATCGGGCTTCCCGGGAGAAGGTCTATTCTTCGTTGGTCGCGAGAGCTTATCATGGGTTGTTGGGACACCCCGCAGGGTTTGAACTTTCAAAGCCGTGCCTGCATGTTATGTGGCGATGGGAATTTGTTAATGTCCGGTTGTAGAAAACCCGGTTGATCTCAATTAAAATACACCAACCGTGTGTGTAACCGTGAGTGTCTCTTTTCGGGTTGATCGAGAGGAGAACACGGTTTCGGGTTATGTCCGACGAAGTAGGAGTTCAGGATCACTTCTTGATCATTACTAGTTGACGACCGCCTTTGTTTCTCTCCTCGCCTCATTTGCGTATGTTAGCCACCATACATGCTTAGTCGCTGCTGCAACCTCACCACTTTACCCCTTCCTTTCCTATTAAGCTTTGCTAGTCTTGATACCCATGGTAATGGGATTCTTTGAGTCCTCGTGGCTCACAGTGTTACTACACCACCAGTTGCAGTGTACAGGTTTGCGATGATCATGACGCGAGAGCGATGTTTGCCTGTCTTGAGTTCTTCTTCCGCTTCTTCTTCGATCGGGGATAGGTTCCGTGTCGGCAGCCTGGCTAGCAGTGGTGGATGTCGTTTGAGTTTTGTTTATGTTTCATCCGTAGTCGGATGTTGATCTTGTATATGATGTTGATGTATTCTTGTGGCATTTGTGCCTTATGTATGTATCCCTATGTATTATGTAATGTTGATGTAATGATATCCACCTTGTAAAGCGCTTCCAATATGCGGTCTATCCTTGGTGGGACCTTCGAGTTCCTTTTGGATAGGGTCGCATATTGGGCGCCATGTAGTCCTACATGTGTTTTGTAATATGCCATTCCATCTTTACAGGGGTGTATGCCATGTATTTTTGTGATCTCTGTGGTGACTAGCACAAGCATGCAAACTAGGCTTCATGATGTTGCTGATTTCAGCCCTGTTTTGCTGATATTTTTATGCCATGTTAACTTGATGCTACAGAGAGATCCATGCTTATTTTGAGATACTTCAGTAAGGATGTTTTGAACATATGGTTATTTTCTATCCATCCATGCCCTTGTTTACAATTATGGAGTGCCATAGCTTGAGTCAATCGAGCTCTACTTTTGCTATAAAATGTTTCCTGGCAGGTTGTTTACATGTTATTCAATTTTGCCAAGGTTGTTGTAGTTGATCCTTGCATGCTATGTTGTTGTTCTTACCACGTATAGCTTCTATGCCATGTCTTCTTACTGTTGGTTGCCTTGCCATGCCATGTATTGCTCTGTGGTGAGTGGTTCAAGCTCACCAACATGCCTACTTATTGTTGTTCCTGCCATGTATGAATCTGTAATATAACTTGCCATGTTTACCTGGTGCCATCATATCTTCTCGATCCTTTTGGCTTATGGTCAAGAAAGGACTTTTGTTCTATGCATTTAGTAGATTCATGCCATGCCTTTGTTTGCCATGATAAGTTCCTGTAACATGTTGTTTGATAGCTCTAAACATTGCAACCTGATGTTATTTTCGCTAAAGTCTGAAACTGTTATTATTTGCAATCTTGCCATGTCATTTTGAGCATGTTCTAGTTGTTTCTGGAGATAGATCAGTGTTCATGTTTTGTCATGCTTTACCTGTACATCATGTCCATGCCTTTTGTTCTCATGTTGGGATGTTGTAGCATGTTGTTTTGATGCTTGCAATATGCCTAGTTGCTGTTTTGGACAAATTGTTGCTATAACTTGTATAGAGTGTATGTGTTGAACCGGTGCTCCGTTTTGAGTGTGCTCTATATGAAACTTGCTTGATTTTGCATGTAGCTTCATATTATCATGTTGCATCCATGTTTTGAGGTGTTTGCTTGATGTTTGTATGCATTTTGCAGCAATGCCATGTTTAACTTGTTTTGCTCATATCTTCTAGGCCGTAGCTCCGAATCTAATGAACTTTATATGGAACTTGACTAGAATTTCGTGTAGATCATCTTGGTGCCTCTTAACTTGCTGTTTAACAACTTGAACATAAGGTTTATTCAGATCTGGACCAATTTCGAAATTTGCATATGAGGACTTACCGGAATTGTTATATGTTGTTCCCGGCCTCATTTAAACTTGCTTTGATGTGTTGCTCTTGTTTGCATCATCTCTTGCCATGAGTAGCTTCATGTAGCTTGTCATGCATCATGCTTGTTGTGCATCATGTCTTGTTCATGTGTGGTGTGTTTACTATGTTGTGTGCTTCTTCTTGTTAGTTCCTGTTTCGTTGCAATCGTGAGGATTCGTTCGTCTACGCTTGGTTCGGCTTCTTCCGTTCGTCTTCTTCATGGACTCGTTCTTCTTCCTTGTGGGATTTCAGGCAAGATGACCGTCACCTTGGATCTCATTACTATCATTGCTATGCTAGCTGCTTCGTTCTATCGCTATGCTGCGCTACCTATCACTTGTTCCTCAAGCCTCCCAAATTGCCATGTCAGCCTCTAACCTTTTGCACCCTTCCTAGCAAACCGTTGTTTGGCTATGTTACCGCTTTGCTCAGCCCCTCTTATAGCGTTGTTAGTTGCAGGTGAAGACGAAGTTTGTTCCTTGTTGGAACATGGAGATGTTGTTCCTTGTTGGAACATGTTTACTTGTTGGGATATCACAATATATCTTATTTAATTAATGCATCTATATACTTGGTAAAGGGTGGAAGGCTCGGCCTTATGCCTGGTGTTTTGTTCCACTCTTGCCGCCTCTAGTTTCCGCCATATCGGTATTATGTTCCCGGTTTTTGCGTCCCTAACGCGGTCGGGTGATTTATGGGACCCCTTGACAGTTCGCTTTGAATAATACTTTTCCAAAGAAGGCCCAACCTTGGTTTTACATTTGCCTCACCTAGCCCTTTTTTCCTTGGGAGTCGCGCCTCAAGGGTCATCTTTATTTTACCCCCGGACCAGTGCTTCTCCAAGTGCTGGCCCAAACCGAAGCGATGTCCGCGCCTCGGGCAATCAGGGTCTATGCCAACCCGACGTCTGCTCATCCGGTGTGCCCCGAGACCGAGATATGTGCAGCTCCTATCAGGATTTGTCGGCACATCCGGCGGCTTTGCTGGTCTTGTTTTATTGTCGACGAAATGTCTTGTAGCCGGATTCCGAGACTGATCGGTCTTCCCGGGAGAAGGAATATCCTTCGTTGATCGCGAGAGCTTATCATGGGCTGTTGGGACACCCCGCAGGGTTTGAACTTTCAAAGCCGTGTCTGCGGTTATGTGGCAGATGGGAATTTGTTAATGTCCGTTGTAGATAGCTTGACACCTGATCCGAATTAAAACGCATCAACCGCGTGTGTAGCCATGATGGTCTCTTTCGGCGGAGTCCGGAAGTGAACACGGTTTCGGGTTATGTCGACGTAAGTAGGAGTTCAGGATCACTTCTTGACCATTACTAGTTGACGACCGCCTTTGTTTCTCTTCTCGCCTCATTTGCGTATGTTAGCCACCATATATGCTTAGTCGCTGCTGCAACCTCACCACTTTACCCCTTCCTTTCCTTTAAGCTTTGCTAGTCTTGATACCCATGGTAATGGGATTGCTGAGTCCTCGTGGCTCACAGATTACTACACCACCAGTTGCAGGTACAGGTTTGCGATGATCATGACGCGAGAGCGATGTTTGCTTGTGGTGGAGTTCTTCTTCCGCTTCTTCTTCGATCGGGGATAGGTTCCGTGTCGGCAGCCTGGGCTAGCAGGTGGTGGATGTCGCTTGAGTTTTTGTTTATGTTTCATCCGTAGTCGGATGTTGATCTTGTATATGATGTTGATGTATTCTTGTGGCATTTGTGCCTTATGTATGTATCCCCATCTATTATGTAATGTTGATGTAATGATATCCACCTTGCAAAAGCGTTTCAATATGCGGGTCTATCCTTGGTGGGACCTTCGAGTTCCTTTTGGATAGGGTCGGATATTGGGCGTGACAAGTTGGTATCAGAGCCTTGACCGACCCTAGGAGCCCCCTTGATTGATCGTGTAGTTTGGCCGTTGTTGAGTCTAGAAGAAAACTATTTTCGGAGTCTAGTTATATCGGAGAGTAGGAATTCTTTTTACTCCTCTCGCCCTTCGTCGCCTCCGTGAGGAATCTTGACGTAGGTGTTTTGAATTACTTCTCTTCCCTTTCAAATTTTCTTTAGGATCACGCAGTTGGTTTTCCGATCGTTGTTCCTCAGCTCTTTTTATCCGGTGCATTTCTCGTCAAGTCGACTTGAGCCTCTTCATCTTTGAGTTCAATCCTCAGTTGTTTTCTTTCCAACCCGCCCACCCTTCTTCTTCTCGAAGCCGGGGTCTGTATTCGAGTATCCATCCTACTCTTGCGGAGTCTTTGCTTTCTTTCCTCAATGATTTCAACCGGTGTTTTCTCTTCAAGATATTCGTCGGTTCCCCTTCCAAGTTGCCTTTGTTTTTCCCGCCCTCCCACCCTTTTTCTTCTCGGAGTTTGAGTCTGTTTCGACCATCAATTTCATTTGTATGGAGCCTCTTCAGTCTTCTATCAATCATTTCAACGGGTGGTTTCTCGTCTAGTTCGTCATTCTTCATCTCTTTCTTTTCCGGTGGATTCAATTCAAGTTTTTCGAGTTGATCACACTCTTTTCCTTGGATCAAATGTTTTCCCCTTGCTCGTTCGCCTCTCGCCAGTTTATCCTTGTGGAGTGCTCAAGACATCTTAGGAGATTCGTCTGTGTTCCAATTAATTCGAGGTTGTCATCTCATTCAAATATTTCAATTGTTCCGATGCATCATCTATCTCTTCAACATCCCTTTTCAACGGTGTTTTTCTCTTCAGTGGGCCCTAACCCACAGGTCTTTTCCCAGGATCTTACCTGACTCTTCTAGTTATACCGGAGTTATTCTCAAGTTCTTTTTGAAGTTTGACGTAAGAATGGATTCCATCAGTCACATGCCTTTTCCAAGATCGATTTCAAATCATTTCATTGTTGGCTCAACCTCTCTGCTTTTCATTCTTCCGGAGTATCTCAGTAATTTTGGTGGTGTTTATCGTCGTCCTTGAAGACCGAAGTAGAGTTTCTCTTAAATCTTGTCCGTTCCCCCGGAGATTCATGGTGCTAGCTCGATGTTATCCTATCTAATTGTTTCCATTTATGCAAATTCTTTTCATCCATCCGGAGTATTTCAGGAGTTGTTTTCCGTCTCGATCATCCGGAGGCCATCTTTTCGGAAGATTTCTTCATTCTAAGTTTTCAGATTCGTTCTCCAATTATTCTATATCCGTGCCCCTCCAATTATTATACAAGCAAACCCCACATGGAAACTTGAGAATATTAAACAAACTGTCTTGGAGGACTTGGGTGTTGATGTTCATATAGCCAAGTGCAAAAGAGCAAAGAAGCTTGTGCTAGAAAGGATGTTGAATTCCACACATGGGGAGTATTCTAGAGTGTTTGACTACCAGCAGGAACTTATGAGAAGCAATCCAGGTAGTACAGTTGCTATAACACTTGATCCAGAGATGAGAGATGACCAACATGTTTTCCAGAGATTTTATATGTGCTTTGCTGCATGTAAGAAAGGTTTCCTAGCTGGGTGTCGAAGGGTAATAGGCCTAGATGGATGTTTCATCAAGGGTGCTACCTATGGGCAGTTATTATGTGCTTTGGGCAGAGATGCAAATAACCAGATTTATCCGATAGCATGGGCTTTAGTTGAGAAGGAAACATATGACTCTTGGTTTTGGTTTCTTGCACTGTTGAACAAGGATCTGAAAATACCGAACCAAGGAGAAGGTTGGGTAGTAATATCTGACCAGCAAAAAGGTCTAATTGGTGCTATTGAGGACATAATTCCCAAAGTTGAACATAGGATGTGTGCAAGACATATATATGCAAATTGGAAAAAGAAACATCCTGACCATGACCTACAAAAGAGGTTTTGGAGGTGTGCAAAAGCTCCCAACCGAATCTTGTTCAACTACAACAGAGCTAGGTTGGCTCAGATAACACTGGAAGGAGCGAGAGATATGGTGAACACAAGTCCAGAGCATTGGAGTAGAGCACACTTGAAGATTGGGTCCAATTGTGATTCAGTCGACAACAACATGTGTGAGTCTTTCAACAATCTCATACTTGAAGCAAGGTTCTTGGCTGTCATTTCAATGTTCGAGTGGATAAGAAGGAAGATGATGGTGAGGATACAAGAAAATATTTGCAAGAGTTTGACTTGGAATGGAACAATTTGTCCTAACATTTTCAAAAAGCTCAAACAAAACATAATTAGGCCTGACAATTGCCATGTGTTGTGGAATGGGAAGGATGGATTTGAGGTGATTGAACATGGCAAGTTTAGGTATACTGTCAATTTGCAACAGGGGGTTTGTGCATGCAGATATTGGCAACTATCTGGCCTCCCTTGTTGCCATGCCATATGTGCTATATATAAAAGTTCTCGAGAACTAGATGATTTCATAGAAAAGTGCTACACCATTGAAATGTACAGGAAGACATATGCCCACTGCTTGGAGCCACTTTTGGGACAAGAGAGCTGGCCAGAAGCAGATCATGTGAGGCCAGCAGCACCAGGGTTTATTAACATGCCAGGAAGGAAAAAGAAAGAGAGAAGAAGAGAAGAAGGAGAAAAACCTAAGGGCAACAAGCTTAGCAAGGTTGGGACTAAGATAACCTGCAGCATGTGTCATAGAGAGGGCCACAACTCAACAAGCTGCAAAGCAAACCCCAACTCCATAAAAAATATAAATCAGCATATTGTCAAGCAAGCAAGAAGGAAAAGGAAAGTTGATAGGGAAGCTTTTGAAGCAGGGAAATCAACAATGGTTAGTTCCATACTTTTGCTAACTTCTCTATTCTTTTAATTCCACATAACCAACATATTTTGCTTATTTCCCTGTTTTTTTAATTCCACATAACCAACAAATTTTGCTTGCTTCCCTGTTTTTTTTAATTCCACATAACCAACACATTTTGCTTGCCTTCCCTGTTTTTTAAATTCCATATAACCAGCAGATTATTTACTGATGCAGGAGCATGTTCAAGCACCAAGGAAGAATTCAAAAGGTGATGTTGTCGTTGAATTAAAGGGAAAAGGTCCTGCCGTTGCACATAAGAAGCAGACAGTGAATGTTGCTCTAGGAGGTTTGAAGATTAATGACAATGGACCTAGGGCAAGCTCTCAGACATTGTCCCAACCCTCTCACTGTGTTTTCGACCTTTCTACTTTCAAGGCTGCAAAGGGTCCCTCTTCATCACAAAAGTGAATGTTCAGTGTTCTTCCAAATTAGCTTTTGGAAAACTTGCCTTCTACGTGACTATGTTGTAAAGTAGATTTTGGCAAATCCCTGAAAAACTTATCCTTAGTGTCATCTGTGTGACTGATACTGTTCAAGATCGATGTAATGTGCATGCCATCTATGTTGGTCCTGTTCAATTGCAAGTACATCATGAAACTTAAACATCATATGTTGGTCCAGTTCAGTCGCTCAAACATTCAGTTACATAATGCATTTCTTTATATACATGAGTGCACTGAACATACATGTTTTCTAAAAAGAGAGCATTTACGAGTGCTTTCTTTACACACATTCTTGTACTGAACATATATGAGTGCTTTCTTTATATACATGCTTGTATGCTTGTACTGAACATATACATGAGAGGAAACATGTCTCAATGGAAGCATGCTTGCACTAAACATACAAATGAGTGAGTATGCACACTTGCCTGAACATACATACAAAAGCTTAAGTTGGCACTGTTGAAAGCTTCAGTTGCAATCAAATGACAATTCACAACACACTCCCAGGTCTCATTACAAAAGGAAGTAAATAAAACATACTGATTTCCTCATTCAAAACACACTCCCAACACAACAGAGTACAAGCACAAAGATACAAAATGTCATTTCCTGTTTCAAAATGTCATTCATCCCAGGTTCATACCAATTTCAGGTTTCAGATTGTGCCATCAAAAATCCATTACAGTCGGCTCATTTCTTACAAGAAAATTAAACAGAGCACAAGCACAAAGATTACAGCCTTCAAGATTTTTATTTTCTTGGCTTGTTCTGAAAACAGAGCATTCTTCTCTTCTATCTTCTTCGTCGGCTCAACTTCTTTCCACCCCTCATCTCCATTTCACGCCTGCACTGAACCATCAAAGCCTGCTGCAACAGCCCCCTTATTTACAAGCAGATCGATTGGGGAGTAAATTGGCGGCGGCAGCGATAGATATGGAACTATGGCCGCGGCGGCGGCAGGATTGGAGCTACGGCGGCGGCTGGGCTGGAGCTACGGTGCGGCGTGGAGCTACGACGGTGGCAGGACTGGAGCTGCGACAACGGCTGGGCTGGAGCTACGGCGCGGCGTGGAGCTATGGCGGCGGCGGCGGCTGGTCTGGAGCTACGGCGGCGGCGGCGGCTGATCTGGAGCGACCCATCTGGTCTGGAAGGAGAGACCCGTCTGGTCTGGAGCCGAGTCAACCCCCTGCCACGTCAAAAGTGCCGCGTCAGAAGCTGAACCCGGAAACAACTTAAAATTTAAGAAAAACCAGCTTAGGGAAAGATTTATCCGGTTTTGAGAATTTTGAGGTTAAAATTGAACCAAATTAGAGTTCAGGGGGTATTTGTCCCTCTGGGCACATTTGGGGGTGAAAATAGACTTCTTTCTATTATTTCTGATCTGCTTTTTTGTAACATTCGTAATTTCATATTGTCTCAATACGTTTTTAAAATTGAGCATGATCGGGTAAAATACTCTAATAAAAGAGGCTCCATAAGGATGCACTCTTTCTTCTCTCTCCCTAAGATATAAGTGGTGCCTCATAAGATTGATTAGTAGCAAGCAAGGACATAATAATATTAATTTAAACCTATGAGGTGGCTGGGCAACTCGCCTCCTTAGTGCTCCCCCGATTTGCATCGTTTTGTCCGTTAGATCTTACTCAATCCGGTCTTTGTTTCGCTGCCTAACATTGGATCGTCGCTGCAAATCTATGTTGTTGTTTTCACCGTGTAGTGAGTTCATTGAGGGTGATGACCCGTGGGCTCAGCCTCTTGCGCTATTGGCCGGGCCATTGCTTTTTTGGTCGCGGGCGAGCTCTCCTTGGGCGCCGTGTGCGTGTGTAACCGGCAGACAGGCGTGGGGCGATGTAATGCATGCGAGAAACAGGGTGAGCCGACGCCTGCACACCCGCATCTTCCTACCAGACAATGATGGGTGGGCACGTTTGCTGCTGGCCCTACACGTCGGCCGGTGGGCTGCGTGCAATCCATGTCGCTTCAGTTACGTGAGAGAGTTGTTGGGTTCGTGCACGAGTAGTGCCGAGGCTGACCTCCACGCACTGTCGCGTCCACTCACTCGTTTTTTCTCCGGATTGTTCGGTGCACTTGCGTTTTTCTTCCTGGTCGTCCAGGGATGAGACTTGCGTTCTCCCCGCGCGTGCACCCATCCGTGCTCCTGCGTACGTGGCTTGATTTGATTGAAACAAAATAAGGCCCGGCTCTATCCCCCTTAAAATCAGGGGGAGATGATTAGATTAGACAGGAAAAAGGAAAAAAGACAGCTGTAGGATGATGGGAGCATGGGGAGGGAGCAGGCAAGCCGTATCCATCGTCCAGTGCCATTCGTTTAGTACTTTAGTTTTACAAAGGCCACTGATGCTGGGGCTGTGTCGAGGGGCGGGGCCGGTGGTCGGTTGTGTTGTGTTCGCTCGTTGTTGGGTTCGTGTGGCCGACGCACAGCTGACAACTGGACTTGCAAGCGCCGCGCGTTGGGTCCCTCGTGCGAGGCGTGCTTCCTCTCAGACTACCCACAGTGGGAGTAACATAGGTAGTAACATCACACATATCTAGGTTAAATAGATGATGTGGCATGCAATAAATGAAGAAAGTGATGAAAGTGATAACATAGCTAGTTACTACTAGTACTAGTAGAATGCTCGTGCGTTGCCACGGGTAGTTTTTAATGTTTTCAATGAAATTGCAAACAAAACTGTGTTACAGAATTGAAAGGAAAGAACTATGCCATCAACACACCAGTAGAAAACCCTGTGGTCTATGTGTTGCAACTTGTTTTACTGGCAAGAGATAATACGGGTCAACAGTAAATAGTGTGCCACAACAATGAAAATTACACTCAGCTTCGGTCTAAAGTATGAGCTAGCATCTCTCTCTTTACCTCTCTAGTTCTTCATGTGTATGGCAGAGTAAAAAGAAGCCTGTTTTTACTCATTCTCATATAAGCAATGGAACTCATTAATTACGTTGCATGATAAAACCAAGGCTACTATTATTAATTTGAGGGTTGATATCATCAATGTACTAATACATACCTAAACCTGCAAAACAAATCAGAATACAACAGTATGTGTCATATTTATTTCTTAACAACAATTATCCTCAATAGTGTGTGAATCCAACTGTTTCAACCTGAAAATAATGTAAAGGTACCAGCCTGGTCCTAGCTAAGTTAATTTAACACTACCAAGTGAAGTAGATTGCCCATGCGTCATCACAGGCTTTTGAAATATTTTGCTAGTTATATTAACATAATGCATGTTAAATTTTACATGTAGAGACAAGATAACACGGGCACAATCGGGTAATAATTGAAGCCCACTTCACTTACAATGTAAATTGATGAAAGAAAGGCAAATTGTCGATGCATATATATAGAGTGATGATCCAACTAAATATCCATTACAAAGTAAGCTCTACTTGATGCGCTTCAGAAATTCTCGCACAATATTTCGAATGTTGTCTTTAGCTTTATTCGCAAGATATTTGAGCAAGTATAATAAAAACTTCTTTTTCAACTCATACTCATCCCGCATAAGCAATATATGTTAGTAGGAGTACTTGATGTCGAAGGTCTTAAAATGTGTACCGGAGAATACTCACCGTTCAAACCGGGCGAAACAATTCTTTAACACTCCACCAGAGTATAAATGTTCTAGTGGATCGATACTAAACATGTCAAACATATATCTTTTCCTCATGTGTTTTACAAAATAGCACCTCTAGAAACATTAGCCTGCTAGCAAATATGGGAGGTAATGAGAGATGTATCACTCATTTTTTTACACACAATAGTTAAACGTTTGCCCGCGTGCAAATATGGGCCATAATGAGAGGCACATCTTTCATTTTTATACACACAATAGTTACAATAGTCGGCGATAAAACCCTAGTATTTCGGAACATTTCCCTTCAATGGAAACCAGGAAACGCTCCTTTGGGAGGCAGAAGCATTTCAGTGATTCGTTTTCTTTTCAACCACATATCCAAGTGTGTCACATACTTTCGTTACTTCAAATATCTGAGTTGTTTGTAAATTGTGAGGCCTAATCCCATTCCACTGCCCATTAATTAACACATTCTTTGTAGTAGCAACCGATCATTGTGCAAATGTATTTCCATTTATTTGATATAAAACAAAGTTGGGCCATGTAGTTTCCATTTAAACAAAGTTGTGCTTTTGTCCAGAACTCAAGATGATGAATCAAACTTTTGAGAGTCCATGCATGTTTATTTTATTCAAATGCCAGTAGATATATAATCTTGTCTAGAAGATTTGTAATCATCAGCGAGCTTCTACTCCCCTGCTCAGGCCATCTGAAAGTGCAACTATCACTGGGTGGTTTTGGTAATTCCTAACAACATATAGCTCATTAAGCTAACATTATTCCAAGATGAATATTTCAGGAAAACCTCAATGAATGGCATGGCATGGATGAGGAAAGTGGACCCCTCAAAATGCTAAGGATAAAAGGATTGGCTCAAGCTCAAAAGCTCAAGACTCTACATTTTATATTTTAGTGATCCAAGATCACATTGAGTCTATAGGAAAAGCCAATACTATCAAGGAGGGATGAGGTGTTGCTTAATGAGTTTCTTGCTCCATAGTGCTTAGTGATATGCTCCAAAGCCCTCAACTACTTTCTCACATCCACATATGACCTAAACCAAAAGTCAAACTCGCCCCACCGATTCTTTCCATCCAATACCACCGAGTTCGGGATGTCATAGCCACCGCCACAAACCCTAGGCAATCGGTCTCATCGATAGGGATCTCGGTCTCACCGAGATGGGGTTGTAATCTCTGCTTCCTTCAGAACGTTTCGGTCCCACCGAGATTGCAATGTAAACTCTCTGCTTCCTTTTCGTAACATTTCGGTCCCACCAAATGAGCGAACCGTCCCACCGAAGTTTATTCGACCAACTCTCTGGTTAGCTTATTACCAAAGTCGGTCTCACCGAGTTTGCGTAATCGGTCTCACCGTGCCCTAACCCTAACCATATCGGTCCTACCGAGTGGCATGTCGGTCCCACCGAAAATCCTAACGGTCACTAGATTTGCTAAATCGGTCTGACCAAATTTCTCAATTCGGTCCCACCGAGATTGGTAAATTGTGTGTAACGGTTAGTTTTTGTGTGCAGGCTATATATACCCCTCCACCCACTCTTCATTCGTGGAGAGAGCCATCAGAACAAACCTACACTTCCAATACACATTTTCTGAGAGAGAACCACCCTCCCTTGTGTTGAGGCCGAGATATTCCATTCCTACCATATGAATCTTGATCTCTAGCCCTCCCCAAGTTGCTTTCCACTCAAATCTTCTTTCCACCAAATCCAAATCCTGTGAGAGAGAGTTGAGTGTTGGGGAGACTATCATTTGAAGCACAAGAGCAAGGACTTCATCATCAACACACCATTTGTTACTTCTTGGAGAGTGGTGTCTCCTAGATTGGCTAGGTGTCACTTGGGAGCCTCCGACAAGATTGTGGAGTTGAACCAAGGAGTTTGTAAGGGCAAGGAGATCGCCTACTTCGTGAAGATCTACCGCTAGTGAGGCAAGTCCTTCGTGGGCGACGGCCATGGTGGGATAGACAAGGTTGCTTCTTCGTGGACCCTTCGTGTGTGGAGCCCTCCATGGACTCGCGCAACCGTTACCCTTCATGGGTTGAAGTCTCCATCAACGTGGATGTACGATAGCACCACCTATCAGAACCACGACAAAAACATCCGTGTCTCCAATTGTGACGCCCGGATAATCAGGCTACAGTAATCCCACGTTAATGATGCCACATCACCTCGATTACTGTTGCTAATCTCGCGTTAGTTCGAAACTGGTTCGAATTCAAATTCAAAATCAAGCAAACAATAAAATATTTTCAAATATTAAAACTGAAATGTTGGGGTGTTGCCAAATAATGCATATGTAATTATTGTGGAGAAACCACAATTTTATAAAAGGTTTAAGTGCACTAAAATATTTAAAACAGCAGCAAAACATTTAACTAACTACCCTTTTCAAATTGATAAAAAATTAAATTATTTTGTTTTAGTTGCGGAGCTAATTGTGGTAGTGGCATAATTATTAATGCTCTTTTAGGTACAACTTTTGTATTCTATAAAAGCTAAAATTTAATAAAATAGAAAAGAAAATTAAATAAAAAGAAAAGACAAAACTGTAAACAAAAACAAAAGGCAAACTCCCTTCCCCTGGGCTGTTTGGCCCAACTGGGCACCCAGCTGGTCGGCCCACCCCTTGGGCTATACCCCCTCACCCCACTACGTGACCTAGCCCACACCCCACACTCCCCCCCTGAAATATCTCCCCCCTCTCCCCCGATTGGATCGGGATCGAGAGGAGGAGACCGCTGGACGTCACCGCCCGAAGGCCTCGCCGTCGCCGGACCTCCCCACCGGACCTCCTCATCTCCTCCCGCCCGGACTGCCTCCCCGCCTCCGACGCGTCGTCCTCGTCCTCCTCCCCGCGCCCCACTGCCCCCTCCATACGAACGCCTCGTGAGCTCTCCTCCTCCTGTCTCCCTCGCGCACGCGCACGCACTCACGGCCACGGCCACGCCCAACAGACGCTACAAGACGCTGCTGCCCTGCCACAAGACGTTACCCGCTCC
Organism: Aegilops longissima; assembly: GCA_021605205.1. Lineage (NCBI taxonomy): Eukaryota > Viridiplantae > Streptophyta > Magnoliopsida > Poales > Poaceae > Aegilops > Aegilops longissima. Next base: position 370,119,887 of record CM038681.1, read on the forward strand.
GCGCTTGTCAGACGCCCTCCCCTCTCATCGCGCGCGCGCGCGCATGAACGCCGCCGTTGCCGCGCCCGCCTCCGCCGCGCCTCTGCGAAGCTGTCCCCACGCTGCTCAGTTTCGCTGACACGCGCGTGCTGCTGCCGCCGCTCGGCCTCCTTTTGCCGTTGCTGGCCGCACCTCTCCTGGCCGCACCACCACCGACCGCCATTCTCGTCACTGCCTCTCCGGCGCTGCTGCAGCTCGCCGGAACCGCCGCTCGCCTCCGCCCCGCTTCAAGGTGCTTGCTGCTGCTCCTCTCGCCACCGCGCGCCGCCGCCCCTCCACCGCCTTTGCCGCCGTCTGCCCGCCCCACGAGCGCATGGCCTCGCCTCAAGGCTGCACTGCACTCGCAGGCCGCTGCGCCCCGCCTCATGGCTGGCTCTGGCGAAGGCCTGAATAGCACCCACACGCCAAGATCCGTCGCCGCCGCTTCGGGCTGGCGGCGCCAGGTTCGCTAAGGCCACAGGGGCCTTTGACAACTAGGCCCTGTCCCGTGTACCCATGACAAATGGGGCCCAGCGCCTAGAATGTTTTAATAAAAAAGGAATTAAAATATATAATAATAATAATAATATATTAATTAATTAATTTAATTAACTTAATAAATTATATTAAATTAACCTAATTCACTAGTGTTAATTAATTAAACAATAATTAGTTTAACCTAAACCCTAATCAACCTAACAGTGTATGACAGGTGGGTCCCACTGGGCTCACACGTCAGTTTGACCAGTTAACACCTCTGTTGACTGCTGACGTCATGCTGACATCATGATGACGTCAGCAAACACTGTTTTGGATAATGTTGAATTAAATTAATTAAATAAATTCTAAAAATGATTTAAAACTTTAGAAAATTATATAAAATAAATCGTAGCTCAGATGAAAATACTTTCTACGTGAAAGTTGCTCAGAACAACGAGACGAATCCGGATATGCAGCCCGTTTGTCCGCCACACATCCCTAACCTATCGAACTCGTAGCTTTCCCCCTCCGATTCCTTTGTCCGAAAACGTGAGACACCGGGAATACTTTCCCGGATGTTTCCCCCCTTCACCGGTATCACCTACTACCGCGTTTGGGCACACCTAGCATCACACTTTGTCATGTCATGCATCATTATGCATCTGTTTGCATTATATTCATTGTTTCTTCCCCCTCTTCTCTCCGGTAGACTACGAGACCGACGCCGCTGCTGGTGCCCCGACCGACTACGCTGTTGACGACCCCTCCTTGCCCGAGCAATCAGGCAAGCCTCCCCCCCTTGATCACCAGGTATCGCCTATTCTTCTCTATACTCTTGCATTAAAGTAGTGTAGCATGTTACTGCTTTCCGTTAATCCTATTCTTCTGCATAGCCAGTCTTTGCCACTACTGTTGTTACCTTTACCTACAATCCTACATGCTTAGTATAGGATGCTAGTATTCCATCAGTGGCCCTACATTCTTGTACATCTGCCATGCTATACTATCAGGTCGTGATCACTAGGGAGGTGATCATGGGTATATATTATATACTTTATACATGATACATGTGGTGACTAAAGTCGGGTCGGCTCGTGGAGCACCCGCGAGTGATTTACGAATTGGGGGTTGAAAGGACCTTTGTCCCGACGGCCCTCTGGGTGGATCTTTGTGGCGGAGCGACAGGGCAGGTTGAGACCGCCTAGGTGAGAGGTGGGCCTGGCCCTGGTCGGTGTCCGCGGTTACATCAATTAACACGCTTAACGAGATCTTGGTATTTGATCTGAGTCTGGCCATTTGGTCTATACGCACTAACCAACGAGGCGGGAACAGTTATGGGCACTCGACGTCGTGGTATCAGCCGAAGCCTTCGTGACGTCAGCGACTGAGCGGCGCGCGCCGGATTGGACTAGAACGCTTGCTAGGCTAGGTTTGCTTCCGGCCGCCCACGCAACATGCAGGTGTGCTAAGGGCGATGGGCCCAGACCCCTGTGCGCTTAGGTTTAGACCGGCGTGCTGACCTCTCTGTTGGCCTAGGTGGGGCTGCAACGTGTTGATCTTTCGAGGCCGGGCATGACCCAGGAAAGTGTGTCCGGCCAAATGGGATCAAGCGTGTTGGGTTATGTGGTGCACCCCTGTAGGGAAGTTTATCTATTCGAATAGCCGAGATCTTCGGTAACAGGACGACTTGGAGTTGTACCTTGACCTTATGACAACTAGAACCGGATACTTAATAAAACACACCCTTCCAAGTGCCAGATACAACCCGGTGGTCGTTCTCTAACAGGGCTACAAGGAAAGGATCGCCGGGTAGGAGTATGCTATATGATGCTACTTGGAGGACTTCAATCTACTCTCTATTACATGCTGCAAGACGGAGGTGGCCAGAAGCGTAGTCTTCGATAAGACTAGCTATCCCCCTCTTATTCTGGCATTCTACAGTTCAGTCCACCGATATGGCCCTTTACACATATACCCATGCATATGTAGTGTAGCTCCTTGCTTGCGAGTACTTTGGATGAGTACTCACGGTTGCTTTTCTCCCCCTTTTCCCCCTTCCTTTCTACCTGGTTGTCGCAACCAGATGTTGGAGCCCAGGAGCCAGACGCCACCATCGACGGCGACTCCTACTACACTGGAGGTGCCTACTACTACGTGCAGCTCGCTGACGACGACCAGGAGTAGTTTAGGAGGATCCCAGGCAGGAGGCCTGCACCTCTTTCGATCTGTATCCCAGTTTGTGCTAGCCTTCTTGAGGCAAACTTGTTTAACTTATGTCTGTACTCAGATATTGTTTCTTCCGCTGATTTGTCTATGATCGAGCATTTGTATTCGAGCCCTCGAGGCCCCTGGCTTGTATTATGATGCTTGTATGACTTATTTATGTATTTTAGAGTTGTGTTGTGATATCTTCACGTGAGTCCCTATCTTGATCATACACGTTTGCGTGCATGATTAGTGTACGATTGAATCAGGGGCGCCACAAGTTGGTATCGAGCCATCGCTCAGGAATCCCTTTCCAACTCCTTGGCCGAAGTCGAGTCTAGACATTGCAAAACTTTTACTAACATGGCTATGTGTCTTACGGGCACACGTCGCCATTGGGTGGTAGTAGGATCTTTTATTCCTCAACCTATACTCTGGGACTCTGACATCTCTTCTATTCGGGTTAAACGATTTTACTAACTCTGACTCTAGGTTCTCGATAATACTTTCTCCCGGAGAGCCCCTTATTACAAATGATCGTCTGCTGCACCAGAAGAATCTGAAGATACTCTCCAATGTTCTCTTGAGACTTTATGGCGTCGCTTTTGCAATTCCCTTCCATCGATAAACCCCTGTGGATAACCACGTATACTCGCCATTCATACAATGCTTCCCAGTTGATCTTGTTATTACAAGATACCCCGAAATTCTCTCTGTTGTTCCGAGAACCCTTTGAGCTTACTGCCTTGCTGTTCTTTGCCACATGAATACCACTATTGATAATTTCTAGCACTCACCAGATATTTGCTCATCCCCAGTTGATTCATGTATTTCACAAAAGTCTTCAAAATACTATTTGAACTTCCGAAAATCCTGAGTAGCCTATTGCTCTTGAAATTCTTACTTGCTTGCATTATGGTTAATCCCATAAGTCTATAATCTTATTGGCATCTCTTGTCATTATCATTTTGAGTCCGTTGATTCAATTTGTTGCGTATGCTCGCAATCCTCAATCAGATCCTAGAATTCATCCTTCCGGCTCAGACGCCATTTTAAACGTGAGCTGGTTCTCGACCAAACTATTTGTCGTTGATTGTGCCTCTGGTCTATTCAATTTATCCATCATTGATCAGAGCGTCTGCTTCTGATGCTTTGTTTTGGAAATCATAATTCCTTTGTTATCTAAGTATCGAATTATTCGGATATTGCCATAATCTGATGCCTTTGCATTCTTTCTTCCTCTGGTTGTGAGCCGATACTCACATCAGATCCTTTATGGACCATCAGGACCTTGTTGGATTTTATCCGACAACGTCCTTCATATTCAATCACTTTGGAAGTTCTTTCCCTGATACATAATGCCTTTGGTAAATCATATTCCTTGATTTGGCCAACCATGCTCTGCTTTCGAGCTGGTGATATTTACTATTGAAGCTTGTGGTATATGTTTCCACGATCCCCCGATGGGTTGAACCTATGCCTTCCATAATATGTGTGAACTCGAAAGTTTTCATGAGTTATACTCTTCAGGTATTTTACCAGATAAAATTTCAACACTGCAACTTCATCAAACGCGAGAAGTGAATGAAAGGTTATGCATTGAAGAAGTGGGAGTCGACCTTGAACTTTGCGTCCATGCCCATGGACACGATGCAAATCTTATCATGGAAGCTTCTCGCAAAATAGTTACCCCCTTGTCATAAGTGCTTGTATCTGTGGTTAGATCATGTACAAATGTGATTCTGACCATATTGTTCCCCTTTGATTCAATTTCTCAGACAAGTTAAAACCACTTGTCCTCTACAGATCAATGCACCCGTCCAACCTCTATTATGATCTACCTTCGAGTATTACCCCATGGTATCTCGATAATATCATAGAACCATATTACTTCTTATGAGTTCTTCTTCAAGTATTATTTCTCACCAATTCCAATTTCCCCTGGGTTCTAAGTTGTTAGACACTCAAGGACACCGATAAGTGAATCAATTCCGCACTCCGATTCAATAACTCTAAGTATCTTCGTTGCTTATGAGCTTATTAATCCTTCAAGTCGTTCATAGCCTAATCGACTATATCATTATCGTGTAACTTTTAACTGTGCTATCTGGTCCTTCTTCTCGAAGCACAATTTTTGATGGTGAGCTAAGCTTACGTCAACTTTCCTCGTCATATCATTTTGCCATGAACAACAAGCTTGATTCCGAGTTGGCGTCGTACCCTTGGTTCCAATAACCTTTCGCTTCAACATTCCTTTGATTTGATGTCATCGCCGACCGATTACATCTTCATGAAACCTCTCGACAAATGTGTGATCATCATCAACATTCTGAGCCTTTCCAGGATATCAATCGAATTCATGATAAGAGATATCATCCTTGCCCCCTCGATGATTGTGTTAGCATCGACAACATTCTTGCATTTCCGCAACACAAAACTGGTTCACGATTTGTGTTGTACCTTGAGTTCTTGCTATCCAACTTATGTTATGTTCTACCTTGGAGTATTACCATCTTTTATGTCAAGAATGTCGTGAGGATTGCTCCACCTCTTAAGAATTCTTGGTGTAGTGATGCTTCTCACTGTCACCCTTATTTCTTGGTCACCGTGTTGATTCTAACCGGGGTACCAACAAGTGAACGGTGTTGTTTGGATTCTGCCCTTCTAGCAACCCTATTGCTTTGAAGTTAATGGCCAACTGTTCATTCTTAGACTATTGATTATTGAATCACCATTCTGACATTGGTCGTGCAACCCAGCCCATATTTCGGGTGCACCTTTCAACCAATGTTTAATTGTGTGTTTCCCCTCGAGCATACATCATTATACCATTTGATCTAACAAATGTTATCTCCTTTTTCACATAATTGTGGAGATCCATCTTTTGGAAATCTCAATGTATTGATGTTGAGTCCATCAGCCACCTCCTCATCCTCTCCTTGGTTTAATGATGAACTCTTGTTTTGGAACTCGCTCCCATAGTTCATTGCCCGAGAATCTTACATTGTCATCTCGTCAAATTGTGTTGCACCTTTTCTTCTCTGGCATCCTAAGTCGGAGATATCCTGACACCAATCGGATCTGAACGTCGGACATATATGATGGTTGGAACATATTTCCAAGAGTCATAATATTGGTCTTTATATGACCTGGTAAGATGATGTCATGCCTAGCACACCTGGCCGAAGGACCTATTGTTATAGTTTCCTTTTTAGCAAGATTAGTGATTCTTCCATGAGGAAATCGTAAGACTTATCTTATAAGTTGTTCCTGATGGATCCTTTGTGTATGCAAAGTCTGACCTTTGCTTGAAGAACATGTTAATGCTATCTCGAAGCATGTCCGTGGTACTCTAATTTTCAACAAAGAACATTTGATGCACAATGCTAAATTTTCCTTATCAATTATCCAAACAACACTGTATGGGTAATGTCATGAAATTTCTCTCCCCTACCTAAAGAGTTTTCTACTTTTTATCCTGTCATGGATATCATGCTCTGCTTGTCCTTGGGAAGGATATACCCTTGAAATATGTGTTTAAGCACATTTTCCTTTCCATTTTTTTCTATTTAATCTGATGATCACATTTTCCTTTCCATTGTTTGGTTTAACATTTCTTGTGATCTATATGATCTAAGCAGTAATATTTTCCTGCTTATGAAAACACCTCGGCGTACCACCTTATCAGTCAGACCCTGTTACTATTGTTGATGACATTCCGGTAACCACCGATGGACGAGAACTTCGCCTATTGGTCCGCCTTGTTTCAACGAGCAGGAAAAAGGTTCTCTTCGTCCCTCGCCCTTGGTACCGAAGTTGTTGCCGACATAATCGACAGGCTACCCTCTGACATGCCTTGCTTGCATGATCACACAAGACGTCTCCGCCCTTCCTACTTTTAACCCACATGGTGGGCCCATAACCCACAATACCACATGATCGAAATCTGACTCTCGTGTACACCCCCTTTTCCCAAGGTTGTTCCTCGCACGTGGCCTCGTATGTAATTCACGGGCCACCTTCCTAGTGATCTATTTTCGTAACAGACACAATACTTAATCTCGTTGTTCTGGACCCCTTCCGCACTTGGTTTCAGACATCGAACCATTGCCTATCCATTTGAAACTTCTCATGGTACCTTCTTACTTTGATCTTGATATCTTCTTAAGTTTCAATTCGAGAGATACTTATGCTTCTTCCCCCGAGTTAACCGTCTGATGCTCAATCCTGCTGGAATCTGTCCTTATAGAGTTTTCCCCTCTTAACCTTTCGTAAGTACGGTGAAGATCCTGAAGGAAGGACGGCAAATTCATCATGATGACCTGGAGAAGAGGAATGAAGGCATCAACTTAATGGATCGACCTCTTCGAGAAGAGTAACCAAGGCCGAGAAGATCCGTTAGAACTTCGTAACTAAACCTCCCCCCCCCCTTCACTACCTCTTAAATCTCGGGACGAGATTTCTTGTAGTGGAGGAGAATTGTGATGCCCGGATAATCAGGCTACAGTAATCCCACATTAATGATGCCACGTCACCTCGATTACTGTTGTTAATCTCGCGTTAGTTCGAAACCGGTTCCAATTCAAATTCAAAATCAAGCAAACAATAAAATATTTTCAAATATTAAAACTGAAATGTTGGGGTGTTGCCAAATAATGCATAGGTAATTATTGTGGAGAAACCACAATTTTATAAAAGGTTTAAGTGCACTAAAATGTTTAAAACAGCAGCAAAACATTTAGCTAACTACCCTTTTCAAATTGATAAAATATTAAACTAGTTTGTTTTAGTTGCGGAGCTAATTGTGGTAGTGGCATAATTATTAATGCTCTTTTAGGTACAACTTTGTATTCTATAAAAGCTAAAATTTAATAAAATAGAAAAGAAAATTAAATAAAAAGAAAAGACAAAACTGTAAAAAAAATAAATAAAAACAAAAGGCAAACTCCCTCCCCCTGGGCAGTTTGGCCCAACTGGGCACCCAGCTGGTCGGCCCACCCCTTTGGCTATACCCCCTCACCCCACTACGTGACCTAGCCCACACCCCACACTCCCCCCCGAAATATCTCCCCCCTCTCCCCCGATTGGATCGGGATCGAGAGGAGGAGACCGCTGGACGTCACCGCCCGAAGGTGATAGAGGCGGGGGTGTCCCGATCTTTCGATGAGATGATAACTATCGATTTGGTGGAGACGACTTTGATGATCCGACTACAAACGTGCACGACGTTGCGCCTTAGCAATCGCTAAACCAATCTCCTTAGGTTACTGACGATGCCGGAAGCACGGTCAGCCTGACCACGAAGGTCTATTCCTGCAAGCAATCGAAGAACGAGCAAGAATATGATAAAGCAATCTGAATATTGCGAATATATATGAAGTATTGATAATGGTGGGGATCCGTAGCGGTCTTGGTCTGGTCGTTGGACACAAACAAAGTACACGGTTGCAATGGCTAACTTTTAACTAAACAAATCCCAAGGAAAAAGCTACTAGATGGATCTACTTATATAGGAGCAAGGGGTGGCGGCCAAGGAGGTGGGAGGACGTCCCAAGGCAGCCTAAAACTAACCCTAGGTCGTACAAGGCCAATGGGCCCAAGCGGAGGTGACGTAACACCTTTGGACTTGTAGTTTGACTCGGATTCTGCTGCAGCATCAGATTGTTTCGTCCATAACTCAACGCTCCGGACGGATTTTAAGGTGATTCAATTGGGTTGGAAAATGCACGAAATCTATTTTCCAACAAAAAAAATCAACCAATTTGGAGTCCATATGAAAAATTTATTGACGTTTTGAGTCAGGTATGTCTGTGCAGTCCGAATCTGAGTCCAGAACGTGAGAGACTTGGACTCTATCTTCTCTTGGGCCAAAAGTGACATGAGAGAACTTTTTGAACAGCAGGTAAACATCTCTTTCTCCCTTATCTTCATATGTGGATTGTACAAATGTCCCATACACCTGCAATTAGACATGGCACAAAAGTTTGTGAAGTATTTTTGTCCTGGATAACATAAATATATTATTGAATAGTTTGCACTAGAAATCACCTGATAAATATGCATGTATGCAATATTTTTGGTCTCATCCAAGGTAGTCATGTCCTCATCAGAAGGCCTCGCCGTCACCGGACCTCCCCACCGGACCTCCTCATCTCCTCCCCGCCGGACTGCCTCCCCGCCTCCGACGCGTCGTCCTCGTCCTCCTCCCCGCGCCCCACTGCCCCGTCCATACGAATGCCTCGTAAGCTCTCCTCCTCATGTCTCCCTCGCGCACGCGCACGCACTCACGGCCGCGGCCACGTCCAGCGCGCGCTGCCGTCCAAAGCCAGCGACGTCACCCGCTCGGCGCCCGTCACACGCCTCCCGCTCATCGTGTCGCGCGCCCGCCAACGCCGCTATTACTGCGCCCGCCTCCGCCCGCGCCTCTGAGCTGTGACCACGCTTCGTTCTCGGGACACGCTGCAGGGTGTGCCGCTGCCGACCGCTCGGCCTCCTTTTACCGTTGTTGGTCGCACCTCTCCTGACCGCACCACCACCGACCGCCGTTCCCGTCACTGCCTCGCCGGCGCTGCTGCAGCTCGTCGGAACCGCCGCTCGCCTCCGCCCTGCTTCAAGGTCCTTGCTGCTGATCCTCTGCCACCCGCGCCCGCCGCCTCCACCATGCCTGCTCATCGCCGTCCTTGCCTGGCCCCACGAGCGCATGGCCTCGCCTCCTGCGTCGTCGGCGCCTCGCCGCGCCGCCGCCGATCCGCCCATGGCTGGTTCTGGCGAAGGCCAGAATGAGCACCCACGCGATCCGCATCCATCGCCCGCTCGGGCCGCGCGGCGCCCCGTGCCCGCTAAGGCCACAGGGGCCTCTGACAAGTGGGCCGTGTCCCGTGTACCCATGACAAATGGGGCCCAGGCCCAGAATGTTTTAATAAAAAAAGGAATTAAAATATATATAATAAAAATAATATATTAATTAATTAATTTAATTAACTTATTAAATTATATTAAATTAACCTAATTTACTAGTGTTAATTAATTAAACAGTAATTAGTTTAACCTAATCCCTAATCAACCTAACAGTGTATGACAGGTGGGTCCCAATGGGCCCACACGTCAGTTTGACCAGTCAACACCTCTGTTGAATGCTGACGTCATGTTAACATCATGATGACGTCAGCAAACACTATTTTGGATAATGTTGAATTAAATTAATTACATAAATTCTAAAAATGATTTAAAACTTTAGAAAATCATATAAAATAAACCGTAGCTCAGATGAAAAATACTTTCTACATGAAAGTTGCTCACAATGACGAGACGAATCCGGATACGTAGTCCGTTCATCCGCCACACATCCCTAACCAATCGAACTCGCAACTTTCCCCCTCCGGTTCCTTTGTCCGAAAATGCGAAACACCGGGAATACTTTCCCGGATGTTTCCCCCCTTCGCCGGTATCACCTACTACCGCGTTTGGGCACACCTAGCATCACGCTTTGTCATGTCATGCATCTTTATGCATCTGTTTGCATTATATTCATTGTTTCTTCCCCCTCTTCTCTCCGGTAGACTACGAGACCGACGCTGCTGCTGGTGTCCCGACCGACTACGCTGTTGACGACCCCTCCTTCTTGCCAGAGCAATCAGGCAAGCTCCCCCCTTGATCACCAGATATCGCCTATTCTTCTCTATACTCTTGCATTAGAGTAGTGTAGCATGTTACTGCTTTCTGTTAATCCTATTCTTCTGCATAGCCTGTCTTTGCCACTACTGTTGTTACCTTTACCTGCAATCCTACATGCTTAGTATAGGATGCTAGTATTCCATCAGTGGCCCTACATTCTTGTCTGTCTGCCATGCTATACTATCGGGTCGTGATCACTAGGGAGGTGATCATGGGTATATACTATATACTTTATAGATGATACATGTGGTGACTAAAGTCGGGTCGGCTCGTGGCGCACCCGCGAGTGATTCACGGATTGGGGGCTGAAAGGACCTTTGTCCCGACGGCCCTCTGGGTGGATCTTTGTGGCAGAGCGACAGGGCAGGTTGAGACTGCCTAGGTGAGAGGTGGGCCTGGCCCTGGTCGGTGTCCGCGGTTACATCAATTAACACGCTTAACGAGATCTTGGTATTTGATCTGAGTCTGGCCATTTGGTCTATACGCACGAACCAACTACGCAGGAACAATTATGGGCACTCGACGTCGTGGTATCAGCCGAAGCCTTCGTGACGTCAGCGACTGAGCGGCTCGCGCTGGATTGGACTGGAACGCCTGCTAGGCTAGGTCTGCTTCCGGCCACCCACACAACATGCAGGTGTGCTAAGGGCGATGGGCCCAGACCCCTGTGCGCTTAGGTTTAGACCGGCGTGCTGACCTCTCTGTTGGCCTAGGTGGGGCTGCAATGTGTTGATCTTCCAAGGCCGGGCATGACCCGTGAAAGTGTCTCCGGCCAAATGGGATCAAGCGTGTTGGGTTATGTGGTGCACCCCTGCAGGGAAGTTTATCTATTCGAATAGCCGTGATCTTCGGTAACAGGACGACTTGGAGTTGTACCTTGACCTTATGACAACTAGAACCGGATACTTAATAAAACACACCCTTCCAAGTGCCAGATACAACCCGGTGGTCGCTCTCTAACAGGGCTACGAGGAGAGGATCGCCAGGTAGGAGTATGCTATATGATGCTACTTGGAGGACTTCAATCTACTCTCTTCTACATGCTGCAAGACGGAGGCGGCCAGAAGCGTAGTCTTCTATAAGACTAGCTATCCCCCTCTTATTCTGGCATTCTGCAGTTCAATCCACCGATATGGCCCTTTACACATATACCCATGCATATGTAGTGTAGCTCCTTGCTTGCGAGTACTTTGGATGAGTACTCACGGTTGCTTTTCTCCCCCTTTACCCCCTTCTACCTGGTTGTTGCAACCAGATGTCGGAGCCCAGGAGCTAGACGCCACCGTCGACGACGACTCCTACTACACCAGAGGTGCCTACTAGTATGTGCAGCCCGCTGACGACGACCAGGAGTAGTTTAGGAGGATCCCAGGAAGGAGGCCTGCGCCTCTTTTGATCTGTATCCCATTTTGTGCTAGCCTTCTTGAGGCAAACTTGTTTAACTTATGTCTGTACTCAGATGTTGTTGCTTCCACTGACTCGTCTATGATCGAGCACTTGTATTCGAGCCCTCGAGGCCCCTGGCTTGTATTATGATGCTTGTATGACTTATTTATGTTTTTTAGAGTTCTGTTGTGATATCTTCACGTGAGTCCTTGATCTTGATCGTACATGTTTGCGTGCATGATTAGTGTACGATTGAATCGGGGGCGTCACACTAATTGCGTTTGAATTCTCCAAACCCTTCCCTTTATATTCTTGCAAGTTGCATGCTTTACTTTCCGCTGCTCATATACTCTTTGCATGCCTGCTTGAATTGTGTTAAGATTGCTTGACTTGTGCTTAGATAGCTAAAATCTGCCAAAGACTAAAATTGGGAAAAGGATAAGTTTTTATTTGGTCAAGTAGTCTAATCACCCCCCTCTAGACATACTTTCAATCCTACAAGTGGTATCAGAGCTTTGGTCTCCATGTGCTTTGATTTCCATAGTTTTTTGTGGTCATAGCCTTGGTTTCACAACCTAGGAGAGTATGGCGTCTAGCGAGGGAAATTATCACCGTAGAGGTCCTTACTTTGATGGTACTAATTTTGCTAGTTGGAAGCATAAGATGAAAATGCATATTCTTGGATATAACCTCACCGTTTGGGCTATTGTGTGTATTGGCTTGCAAGGTGAATTCTTTGATGGGAGAGAACCGAACCGTGAAGCTAGCGCGGAAGAGTTGAAGATGCTGCAATACAATGCTCAAGCTTGTGATATCCTCTTCAATGGATTGTGCCCCGAAGAATTCAAAAAAATCAGCCGTCTTGAGAATGCAAAGGAAATTTGGGATACTTTGATTGATATGCATGAAGGTACCGACTCCGTCAAGGAATCCAAGTTGGACGTGCTTGAAAGTCAACTTGACAAGTTCAAAATGATGGATGGTGAAGGTGTCGCTGAAATGTACTCTAGGCTTGCTCTTATTACAAATGAGACTGCCGGCTTAGGAAGTGAAAAGATGACCGAAAAATTCATCATCAAGAAAATCCTAAGAGCTTTGGATGGAAAATATGATACCGTGTGCACATTGATCCAAATGATGCCCAATTACAAAGATCTCAAGCCAACGGAAGTCATTGGAAGAATTGTTCATCATGAGATGTCACTCAAGGATAAGGAGGAACTTCACAACAAGTCAAGTGGTGCTTACAAAGGCTCATGTGAAGCCCCCACATCATCAAGTGAGAAACAAACCTTCAATGAAGAATTGAGCTTAATGGTGAAGAACTTCAACAAGTTCTACAAGAATAGAAGCAAAGAGAGAAGCTCCAAGTCAAGGTCCTACAATGACAAACGATCTTCTAGTCGAGAGCGCAATTGCTACAATTGTGGGAGACCCGGACACTATTCCAATGAGTGTACGGCACCCTACAAAAGAAGAGAAGAATCACCCAAGAGAAGAAGTAGAAGAGAAGAATCACCACCAAGAGAGAGGAGGAGTAGAGATGATCGTTATGAACGAAGACCCTCACGGAGAAGCAAGGATTCGGAAAGGAAGGACAAGTCATCAAGGAGCTACACAAAATGAAGACATCAAGCTCATGTTGGTGAATGGGTATCCGGCTCTGACTCCGACAATCACTCCGAGAGAAGCTATCACTCCGACTCTGAATATACTCAAGATGAAGGTGTTGCCGGTCTAGCACTTGTGTCAACCAACTCCTACGACATATTTGATTCACCAAATGAAGGAATTGGAAGATGCTTCATGGCCAAAGGTCCAAAGGTCACACATCCCGAGTATATTGATTTCAATAGTGATGAAGATGACTTGTTAGGTGATGATGATTTACTTGTTGACAACTCTAGTGATGAATACTATGATGAAACGTCAATTAATCATGCTAATCAAGATAAAACGAATGACAATGATAAGGAGAAGATTGAGCTTGTAACTAAAGAACTAAACACTCTTAAGTTAGCCAATGAAACTATCTTAGAAGATCATCGAGAACTTTTAAGGACTCATGAGAAGTTACGCTTTGAAAAGCTCAACCTTGAGCAAGAGCATGAGTTCTTAAAGGCAATCAATGATGATCCCCGTAAGAAAAGTTCTTCTTACATTGCCAAGCGTTTACACCTATCTACTTACATGCCTCAAGTCAAGTCTAGTAATAAGAACAAGAAGGATTCTTCCTGTAGTAATAACAATAATCATGCTAAACCCAATGATGTTGCTTCTAGTAGTTCTCTTGATTCCACTAATGATTCTCTTAGCCAAGTTACACTTGAGCAAGAAAATAGCTTATTGAAGGGAATTATAGAGAAAGGTGTTTACAAGAGCCTTGCCGGGAGTAAGCAATTTGAGGAAATTGTACGCAAGCAAGGAAGGCACCGGAAGAACCAAGGTGTTGGTTTTGAGCGAAAGTTCAATGCCAATGGAGTTGAGTGGGAAGAAGATCAATACCCCAAGACGAAGTTTGTTCCTCAAATAGAGAAGTATGATCCTACTTCTTTCAAGGGGACACAAGCTTAAGATGATCTTCCACCACAAGACCACAAGCAAAAAGGCAAGGATAAGCTTCAAGAGGAGATTGATGCATTTGAAGAAGCTCCAAAGGCCTTGGTCAAGTGGGTTCCCAAGACTACATCAAGCTCTACTTCATCAAGTACGACTACAACTCCAAGGATTCCCATCAAGATGATGTGGATCCCGAAGAAGAAGAACTAGAGAGTTCTTGAGGGTGACTCCGCCAACATATTTCACTCATATCATTTTGGCAATAACTAGTGCGATCAACTTCCACATCTTGCACTAAGTTCAAGGAGTCACAAACCCTCTTGTTGGTAAGACAAGGGACAAGGTAACCTAATGCTTTCATAGACATCATCTTATGTGTGCATCACTCTATGTCTATGGATATCCTTGTTTGTTCCTTGTGGGACTAACCCGTGTAGGTATTGAAAGTGCAACTCACTCCAAAAGGATTGCTCCAAATGATCTTTATCAACATTGAGCATCCATATCTTCAACACCTACATGAAGTCATCATCGACAAAACCCAAGGTTAGTTCATCCCTCTTAGGGGGGATCTCACATCTAGGGGGAGCTTAACTCTAAGAATTGATTCAAAGCAACTCTAATGATGTGAACACATAAATGCTTTATGTAAAAGTGGTAACCCCACTTGAGCTTAAACGATGAGTATGACCTATGATCAAATGTTCTCATTTGACTCCTAAGTCAATATACTCATACATAGATGACCTAGTCATCGCCAATTGCTTGATAGATACTAGAATTGGTTGTCCATGCTTTGCCACATATTTAATTTGCCATTTTATTGTGTGAGCATGATGGTTGCATATTTTACTCATTCGAGGACATCCACTTGTTGTTTTGATTGATTGTTTTCTTTTTCTTTTGCCAAGTGGATGGACAAGAATGCCTAAGAACCTTCTCTAGCTATCTATGCTCTTCTCGTCTCAAACTCTATTCATGTTGCATCACAAAATTTGATCAAGTCAGATTCGAACCACTTTGTGTGAGGAGCACTCAGAGTCCCCGATTCGTCATAGACTTAAACTTCCAAAACTTCTTTGTGCGTTTCAGTCTGACCGATTCTTCCATTTCGGTCATACCGAGATCACTAAGTCGATCTAGGTTTTCAATCTCGATGCAACCGATTTGAACTTTTCAGTCACACCGAGTTGCTGTAACTGCTTGCAGTTATGCATCTTGGTGCCACCAAGTTGTTCCAGTCGGTCACACCGACAGGGTCGGGCTATTTATACCCACGGGCAAAAATTTGGAAACTTTATCTAAACTCTTTCACCCGCGCGTAGCCCGCTCTGCCTCCAGGGTCTCCGGATCGTCCTCCTCGTCGCCAGCCGCCTCCTATCGCTGGTCTCCGCCGCCGTCAACGGAAATCTTCCCCACCGTTGCCGCCGTAGCGAGTTCATCGCCGAACTAGGGTATGGACTCGATCACTGTGCTATCCCTGTCCGATTCCTAGCACATTGTGTTCAACATGAATCTTGCCACAATTGAAACTATTCTGTCCAGTCAAAACACTCCGTAGATTGGAGATGAATTGAAAATTTAGGGTTAGGTTTCCGCCGAAACCATCTCGGACCCACCGGGTTGTAGGACTTGGTTCCACCGATTCGGCTAAGGCCATTGCACATGTGGTTCTCGGTCTGACCGAGAATTGCAAACTGGTGTGACCGAGTTTAGGACTTTGTGAAACCCTAGCAGTCTCGGTGCCACTGAACAATGACTCAGTCTGACTGAGTTCACTAGTTTAGGTTCCAAAAGCTGCTTCGGTATCACCGAGTTTACAAATCGGTAGATCCGAAATGCTTTCTATGGAAAACTAAAACTAAGTTTTTGACTCATTCTTTTGTAAAAATCTCTGTATTTTGTGATGCTCATCCACTCTATCTCATCTATATCTATTCACAGGGTCTGCAGTCAGTGTTTGCAATATGTCTGATCAGAGTGATAGCCAGAACAGGTCAGAGGAGCAGGTGCAAATGAGTGAGGGCACTAGTCCCTCTAGCAGCTCTGATGAGGGTAGCAGGAGCACTCCAAGCAACTTACCCAAAGCTGCCACTAGGACTAGGAAGAAGAGAACCTCAGAATCTGAGGATGAAGACTATGTGGCTGTTGAGGATGAGGCCATTTCCAAGAAAAAGGTGCTCAAGAAGGAGTATGGCACAGCTGGTGCCACCAAGCCTGGTATGAAGACCAAAGTACCTGCCAAAAGGATTCCCATGTCTAAAGCCAGAGCCTCCACTCAAGCATCTTTGGAATCTGAACCCAAAGAGGCTACTGCAGAAGGGAAGAAGAGGAAGGAAAGGGTCAAGAAGACCATGGCCAGAGTTATTGGAAAGCCTTCCATGATGGAAGAGGAGGAAGAAGAAGAGGTTGTTGCACCAGCACCCAAGGCTCAGAAGCTTATGGGTGATGCTATCAGGTCAGGGGCTGCATCATCAAAGCCCAAAGAAGCACCCAAAGCCGCCTCCAAACCCAAGACTGCACCTAAGAGGAGTACCAGGAACATTCCAGCTGCTGAGAAGAACAAGGCCCCAAGGTTCAAGCTATTCTTGAAGAAGAAGGTGATGAGACACATGTCTTGAGAAAATTGAAGCCAAAAATTCTAGATCATAATGATGCTCATCCTGTAGCTGAGAACATGAAGATCAGGAGAGACTCAGGATTGAGGCTATGGAGAGAGTCAGATCCATATGCCACCAGAAGGAGGATTGCTGTTGACTACAGGTTCCACACAAAGGAACAACATGATTTCTATGAGACAGTGTTGTTGGACAAGAAGCCAATAGTGTGTGACATGAGGTGGGTTGACTGGACCTACATGAAGGAGAATGAAGAACACTATCCTGGTGTGTATGACAGTTTCAGTGCTTATGGAGTGGCAGACTTTGTTGGGCAGAAGCTCACAAAGTGGAATGAGGAGCTCATAATGCAATTCTACTCCACATCACACTTCTATCCAGATGGAAGAATAGTATGGATGCCTGAAGGTACTAGGTACCAATCATCTATTGAAGAATGGGCCAATCTGATCAATGCACCTAAGGAGGAAGAGGATGACTTGGATGTCTATGCCAAGAAGAAGATGGATCACAACTCTATGGCACATATGTACAAGGAGATCCCAGATGCTGCTATAGAATCACACAAGTTTGGATCAGTACATTACCTTCTGTCAGGACTGCCAACCATTAACTGGATCCTCAGGCACACTCTCTTGCCCAAGTCAGGTGATTAAAACATGATCATAGGCCATGCAATAAATCTGCTACACTTATTTGATGTGCCACAGAAGTTCAAGGTCATGAGCCTTATAGTTGAGACTATCAAGAGGACAGCTGCTGACCAAAAGAGGAGTTGTGGATATGCCCCACAGATCCAGGAGCTGATTAACTCCAAGATGGGCACAGGCACATACCTATTGGACAAGGAGCACATGCATATCTATCCAGACTTTGAGGACAACCAAGTGGTAATGGATGAAGATGAACCATCTTCAGTGTAAGCACAAGCTAAGAAGGAGAAGGCAAGGACTGAGAAGGCTGCCAAGATGCCAACGATGGAAGAGGCATCTCAGTACTTTTTGAAGAGCAAACAGGATCAACTTGGCTACTTGATTGCATCCACTCTGAGGATTGAGAAGGGGCTGGCCACCTTGACTCGAAACCAGGAGAGCTTGGAGAGGATCATGGAGCAGAAGTTCTATGACATGGATGTGAAGGTCACAGAGATCCAGTCAGTTGTTGAGCAACTTCAGGATGATATGCAGGAGAGGAAGGGCAAGCCAACCACTAAGGCATTTGCTAGAGTGCCTAGAGCTCAGAGATCAGCTGCAGTGCCAGTGACAGACACCAGAGCCACTTCATCTACACCAGCTACAGCTTCAGTGCCACCAGCTCCAGCACCTACTCCACCAGCTCCATCTACATCAACTGATGCTTTCGTCCTTGGCGTTCTGTCTAGACCACCACCTGAAGATCAAGCCTGAGAGACGATTTAGTACTATGCATTTTCTATGAACTTTTTGGTAACTTGTTGCCAAAGGGGAGAAAAATGTATAGATCATAAGCTTCGAGAGAGAGTGTTGCTTTTTATTCTCTCTTGCTTTGGTGGTTGAACTTTATTTGCTTGTTTGAGATACATTATGTCTGTGTGATACTTGGATGATCATGTGTTTGATCATATGCTGCATTTATGCTTGTTGGATGACATTATCCTTTTGATCTCTATATGATCATTCACTTTGCTTGGTGATGAGTGCATGTATTCAATTATTATCATTTTAAGCGCTCCACCAAGATGTATGTGACATGGAAGAGTAACCCATGAGCCTAAATTCTTGTGCATTTGCAGTCCAAAGCAAATCTTAAACTATGCACAAATTTAGGGGGAGCTCTTGCTTATCACATACTTCTCAAAGCGACAATGTTTTTCACTCTTATTATCATTTGTCAAAGCTTTGATCTATATGTTGTCATCAATTACCAAAAAGGGGGAGATTGAAAGTGCAACTATCCCTGGGTGGTTTTGGTAATTCCTAACAACATATAGCTCATTGAGCTAACACTATTCCAAGATGAATATTTCAGGAAAAGCTCAATGAATGGCATGGCATGGATGAGGAAAGTGGACCCCACAAAATGCTAAGGATAAAAGGATTGGCTCAAGCTCAAAAGCTCAAGACTCTACATTTTATATTTTAGTGATCCAAGATCACATTGAGTCTATAGGAAAAGCCAATACTATCAAGGAGGGATGAGGTGTTGCTTAATGAGTTTCTTGCTCCATAGTGTTTAGTTATATGCTCCAAAGCCCTCAACTAGTTTCCCACATCCACATATGACCTATACCAAAAGTCAAACTCGGCCCCACCGATTCTTTCCATCCGGCACCACCGAGTTCAGATGTCATAGCCACTGCCACGAACCCTAGGCAAATCGGTCTCACCGATAGGGATCTCGGTCTCATCGAGATGGGGTTGTAATCTCTCTGTTTCCCTTCGTAACGTTTCGGTCCCACCGAGATGAGCGGTCGGTCCCACCGAGATTGCAATGTAAACTCTCTGTTTCCCTTTCGTAACATTTCGGTCCCACTTAAATGAGCGAACCGGTCCCACCGAGTTTACCTGACCAACTCTCTGGTTAACTTATTACCAAAGTCGGTCTCACCGAGTTTGTGTAATCGGTCTCACCGAGATTACGTTATGCCCTAACCCTAACCATATCGGTCCTACCGAGTTGCATGTCGGTCCCACCGAAAATCCTAACGGTCACTAGATTTGCTAAATCGGTCCGACCGAGTTTCTCAATTCGGTCCCACCGAGATTGGTAAATTGTGTGTAACGGTTAGCTTTTGTGTGGAGGCTATATATACCCCTCCACCCACTCTTCATTCGTGGAGAGAGCCATCAGAACAAACCTACACTTCCAATACACATTTTCTGAGAGAGAACCACCCTCCCTTGTGTTGAGGCCAAGATATTCCATTCCTACCATATGAATCTTGATCTCTAGTCTTCCCCAAGTTGCTTTCCACTCAAATCTTCTTTCCACCAAATCCAAATCCCGTGAGAGAGAGAGAGAGAGAGAGTTGAGTGTTGGGGATACTATCATTTGAAGCACAAGAGAAAGGAGTTCATCATCAACACACCATTTGTTACTTCTTGGAGAGTGGTGTCTCCTGGATTTGCTAGGTGTCACTTGGGAGCCTCCGACAAGATTGTGGAGTTGAACCAAGGAGTTTGTAAGGGCAAGGAGATCGCCTACTTCGTGAAGATCTACTGCTAGTGAGGCAAGTCCTTCGTGGGCGACGGCCATGGTGGGATAGACAAGGTTGCTTCTTCGTGGACCCTTTGTGGGTGGAGCCCTCCGTGGACTCATGCAACCGTTACCCTTCGTGGGTTGAAGTCTCCATCAACATGGATGTACGATAGCACCACCTATCGGAACCACGACAAAAACATCCGTGTCTCCAATTGCGTTTGAATTCTCCAAACCCTTCCCTTTACATTCTTGCAAGTTGCATGCTTTACTTTCCGCTGCTCATATACTCTTTACATGCCTGCTTGAATTGTGTTAAGATTGCTTGACTTGTGCTTAGATAGCTAAAATCTGGCAAAGACTAAAATTGGGAAAAGGATAAGTTTTAATTTGGTCAAGTAGTCTAATCACCCCCCCTCTAGACATACTTTCGATCCTACACCATCTTAGTACAACCACGTCTCATTCACAAAAAAGCTGTAGCAACAGCACCCAATCCCCACAGAGATATCTCATCGCCCAGTGTCCCTTCTGTTCTATACACATCACCACTCCTTCCTTTCTACCTCACCACCCAGTGTTGCTCCTCCTCTTCTCATTTAGCTCCCACAAACGGCTTGCAACGCCCCGCCCCAGCTCCCTCGTATCGACGCCTGGACGTGCTCCACCCGATCCCCCGCCGTGACGCCCATGCTCCAACCACACTCAAGAAGCCGCATGGAGAGCTCCGGCTCCGCCCCCCTTCCCGTACGGTGAAAAGGGCAAAGCTGCCGCCCCGTGCTCCCTAGACCTCCATCCGCCCGTGATTCATCCTCCTACCATCCAAAACGGCGCTATCCTGTACTCCCTTCCCCTCCTCCACAACCAAGGAACCCCTACATGCTCCTCCACCCAGCCTCGACCGTGGCGCCCGGATCTATGGACAAAGAGACCGATTACGCAGAACAGTCAGATTCAAACAAATAACAGGACCAGCAATGTGTACAAACCTATATCTATGGACAAATAAAGAATGTAGCATCAATCATATTATCTCTGAGCCCATCGGCATGGACCACATACTTTGGAAAAGTAAAAATAAAATTCAAACCCCGTGTGTTTATTTACTTATTTCAAATGTCATCGGAAGCACTAACCCAATACTTCTCTACATACCTCTTTAGTTTCTCACACTAAACTACTGAAGTATGTGAGCAAAGTTACAAACAAGTATACTACTGAGGTCTATAGGTAAGTTACAAAAAATGACTGAAGATCTAGGAAGTATACATTACCTAGCTCTCAAAACTACGTTGTTCGTATGACGACATCATGGTTCAGCATAACTATTTTATCCATGGCAAGACATAATGGAGTCAATTCTCCAAAAGCAATTGAGAGCAGAAACATTGTATTCTTAGTTATAAACTTGTAATAAGGTTTTCATGTGTTTCCTTGGAAACTTGGTTGGTGGAAAAGGACTGAATAAAGTGCACACTCTTTAGTCATAGCCAACTGAAGTTCACGATAGAAGAGGCAACAAAGAAATTATGTTTTGCTTTTGTGAAATATGCAAAACCTGTGTCTCTAACCGATCCTAGGTTTTTCTTAATTGGTTGCTCTGGTGTAGACATCCAAAAGAAATATTATTAAGGGTATATTGTGCTGCAACCACATAGAAAATAACAAAAATGGTATTTACTTTAAAACTACCATGTAGAAGTTCGGCAAGAAAATTTGCAAGAATCAGTTTAGGCAGAAGAATTGCTAGTTTCTATTAATTCAATCCTCAAGGACATTTACAAACCAAAGTGATTTCGTTAAAGCTTTTCTTACAAGACATCCTTAGGCTTGTATGTGCTTGGAATAAGCAAGTGCAGTCTATTGACCAGGAATACTTCATCGAAAGCAAGCTAGGCAGAAGAAGCAGCAATTGGTTGTGCCAGAATAAATAATTTACAACTCCAATTTTGTATTAGAAGTTTAAGAGGAATAGCAGAATTTATGAGATTCTAGAGAGTTTACGCATCAACAGTGATTTGTTCTTGTTTGAATACCAAGAAAAGAAAAGACAGTTACAAGAACTTCTAACCCTTCCTTTCATTTAAGGAAAAAACGGCTTAGAGCATACCTTGTCTATCCATGCAATTATTTCTTTAGTGAACAGAAGCCGCAGATCCGTTTGAATTCAAAATCATAAGCAACACGGCTCGGTGAAACAAAATATACACCATGAATGTCGAAAGGCCTATTTGCTTGTCGTATTCTAATGCTCTTTCCATGGGACAATATAATTAGAACCAAATCATAACCAGGGACCAAAAATTAAGGAATGCCACCAGTCTGACAAATGAAATCCGCAAATTATACAACTTGGCTTCCCGTCTCAATACACAGTTCAACTATGCACAAAAACAATCTAACGACTATTAAACGCACATGTACTACTATACTTCCTAATCAGCTGTGTACAGATAAGATAAATAGTTAATCTGCAGTAACAAAATCAAGTAGATACATTAGGTTTAGTGCCTACTCTGCATCATGATATTTGACCTCTGAGCTGCATTCGAGTTGTTACAATTTTTCTTTAACTGTGCACTTAACTGAAACTCTGAAGTTCAGCCAGTTCCTCATCTTGTACTATTTCACTACAAAGATTGAGAACATAAGTACAAAGGACAACAAAACTTAACCTAGCAAAGGATGCATGTCTATTTGGCCATCCCAAGAAAATATCAGTAATGTATACCATAGTTATTTGCAAGATGGCCTAACTAATCTGGATAGCAATCACATATTCATTCATTTTGTCATATAACAGTAAAAGAAGATCTCTATACTCAATTTATCATTTAATTAGAACACCGGTTTAATCCACCAAGTTGGCGTGTAAGTTTCTAAAAAGGATAAGAAAATAAAACACAGCTACAGGTCTAGATGTCTATCAAGATCCAAACTACTGAGCCGGAACTCTATATTCATAGGTCGAACCGTGAATTGAATAGTCAATATAATCTTCTGAATGAACATGCAAACTTAGATATATGGTTGTTCAGGGGTGCATAACGTTCAGTGGAAGCACCATCAAGAGGAATAATATCCTGTGATAGTAATCTACATTCCTCGATGATCAAACATTCCAACCTATCACCATATTACCATATAACAACTTAAAAGGCTTGTTAGTGTTAAATAAACCCTCCTGCATGTAAAATATATGATTGTTATTATATTAAATAACAGTAATGATTATAGCAGAGGATCAATCCAAGCAGTACAATAAGAAGTATTGCATCTTGAGGTAGAGATTGGAACAAGAGAAACAAAAGAAAAATGTTCACCATTGAGTAAATCCTCGGAGATTAGCACCCTGATAGCTTTCCTTCAGAAATAAGGGTGGGGAATCTTAAGCTCCACAATTTTGTGCTTCCAATGGTGGTTGCCTTCATCAGCTGCAAGGACCAATCTGTAGCAGCACATGCAGAATGTTAATGGAAGAACTTTCGGCCTAAAGCTTTCCTTTTCGAAAAATTCTGCAATAGCATGAATGTCCACATTAGTATTCTGGTAAAATCAGAACAAGTTCAGTATTTTGGTAAAAGAAATTGCAGACCACAATTGTCTGCCATATGCCTTTGCACAATCATAATCCAAAACATGCATGCACATCTTCGGTATAGGACAGCGGCTTCCGCGGCTGAGCGAATCTGGCGTCTGCGCCTGCAACTACATTGTGCATTGTTTTCAAGAGGGTTAGAGCCCTCTTGGGTGGGGACATATGGGACGGTGCCCCTACATCGGCAGAGAAGATGGAGGTCTACAGTGGGAGGTCCGGCAAGATGTTGTCCAGCGACGAGGTCAAGCGTTATAGCATCAAATCAAACTTTACTGTTTATCCATTTGTGGTTATTATACCCATCTTTCGTGTGATGTTTTGGAATGCTCACAGTCCAAGTTTTAAAAGTGACCATCAATATAAGCTGACTGTCAATGGAACAAACAAATAACTATGTGCAGGAGCCGAACAATAATTCTCAGGTCGGAGAACAAATACCTCAAGAGAGGAGCGTAATGGAGCAGCAGTTCTGGGGAGCCCCTCACCTTAGGCAGTGGTGTGGAGGTAGGCTCCTCGCCCTGGCGACTCACATGTCATCGGGGTCGTTGTGCTTGCCGCCGGCGCGGATGCACTTCAGGTATTGCAGCGCGGTGCACTCGGCAAGTTGCGAGTCCAGGGAGGCACCACGTCATGGCCGAGAATACTGCTTGAACTGGTTCAGCCAGACGTTGGCGAACAACTACATGAGGTGGATTATGTGCACCATAGATCTAGACAGCCACAACATGTGTGACTTGTAACTGAAGAAGGCCCCGCCTCTGTTGCCTCATCAATCTTCGTCACCCACTCCGGCGCTACTCCTGACAGTGAGACCCACCACCACGTGGTCTCCAGTCACCGGGATACAATGGCCATCAGCTAAATAACCACATTATGGAAAATATCACATAAACTGCTAGGGTTTGACCTAGGTCAAAAAAAAATCTTATCGCGAGATCTAGGGGGTATCCCTGAAAAAGCGCCACGATGCCTTGATACGTCTCCGTAGTATCTACTTTTCCAAACACTTTTGCCCTTGTTTTGGACTCTAACTTGTATAATTTGAATGGAACTAACCCGGACTGACGCTGTTTTCAACAGAATTGCCATGGTGTTGATTTATGTGCAGAAAACCAAAGTTCTCGGAATGACCTGAAACTCCACGGGATATCTTAGAATAAATAATAAAAAATCCTCACCAAAGATGAAGACCAGGGGGCCCACACCCTGTCCACGAGGATGGGGGCGCGCCCCTCCCCCTGGGTGCGCCGCCCTACCTCGTGGGCCCCCTGGTGGCCCTCTGACGCCAACTCCAACTCCATATATTGGCTTTCGGGCAGAAAAAAATCGTGGAGAAAGTTTCATCGCGTTTTACGATATGGAGCCGCCGCCAAGCCCTAATCTCTCTCGGGAGGGCTGATCTGGAGTCCGTTCGAGGCTCCGGAGAGGGGGATTCGTCACCGTCGTCATCATCAACCATCCTCCATCACCAATTTCATGATGCTCACCGCCGTGCGTGAGTAATTCCATCGTAGGCTTGCTGGACGGTGATGGGTTGGATGAGATTTATCATGTAATCGAGTTAGTTTTGTTCGGGTTTGATCCTTAGTATCCATTATGTTCTGAGATTGATGTTGCTATGACTTTGCTATGCTTAATGCTTGTCACTAGGGCTCGAGTGCCATGATTTCAGATCTGAACCTATTATGTTTTCATGAATATATGTGTGTTCTTGATCCTATCTTGCAAGTCTATAGTCACCTACTATGTGTTATGATCCGGCAACCCCGAAGTGACAATAATCGGGACCACTCCCGGTGATGACCATAGTTTGAGGAGTTCATGTATTCACTATGTGCTAATGCTTTGTTCCGGTTCTCTATTAAAAGGAGGCCTTTGTAGCGACCCGACCTCAGACGGTCAAGCCTTTGTGTTGCTGTGCCATCCCTGGATCAGCATGCTGGCACACACAGTACATCAATGTATATATCAAAGTGCAATCACATGTATAATTAACGTAAAACTGATATATACCTCATAAGTCACAGCGGAAACCAATAGTCGGGTGTGGAGTCCCATCAACGCCATCGGCAGGTTGAGTGTAGACCGTAACCCTGTATCGTAACTCTTACTCGTCGAAGAAAATCCTGCAACATGATACGTTGCAGCCGTGTAGGTCAGTACATTGAATGTACCGGCAAGATCACAACATGAGAAAACAGATGGTAAAACTATACTATATGCAATATGGCTTTTGTGGCTCTGTGTCTGAGTTTTGTTTGCGTAAAAGCTGGTTTTATTTTCCCTACATCAAAGGAATAAATGAAGTTTGTACTATAGAGTTTTCTATCGTGACATGGTTCCGCCAACCGATGTCTCATAGCCCAAATTCATCATAAGTTGCCCACAATTAAGTTATCAGTCCGGTGTTGAGACTTCCGAGATAGATCCAAGTCCAGAGGCTCAAATTGTCCGTAACCGGGGACACGGCTAATCGGTTAGGTTTAAACCCTCTGCAGAGGTTTGTACACTTTACCCGCAAGATTCGATCCCTCTTTTTTTTACGTTCTCGCACTTCAGGGTGTTTGAGAACAAGATGACCGAAACATGGTCTTCCGAAGAGTTCCCCTGACCACTGTCCGGTGCTCATCCAATCCTACCGTAGTTCTACATCTGCTAGCATCGTCCCAGCCAGAGTCACAACTAAGGTCAACCAAGGCAGAGCCCATAGTGACTTGCGGTTGCACAGGTAAGCTTCCGGGCATGAAGTATTCTTCCGTCTCTTTGAGTCTGGGTGAAGCTTTCCGCAAGATGTCATGGCGCTTCTCCATGCATCCCGGCCAACCACTGGTTTTCTCCAGGGTGCCCGTCAACCATCCTTCACCCAGTAGTGTGTATTGAATTCTTGTCTCGAGTCTTGAAGTCTTGAGGCCTTGAAAATGCAGTCCTTGCAGATGCCATCATGGAGTTGTCGTCATTGACGTAGAGTCCTCCTTCTTCACACCACTCTCGAGCACTCATACCAACCCCGTCTACTATAGCGTAGCATTAAAATAAATGACGTCCCGGGCTTGGTAACAGAGTGATGGGTTCCTACCTCATGCATACTACTCAACTACAAGAATTCAGTATCACTACTGGAGGGTTGTTACAAAGATGCCACTAAATGCAATAAAAACATAGGTATGAAAGCATGGTCAAAGTGAACTTGCCTAGTACGTTGATGAAGATAACAACGCTCTCACAAAATTTGATAGGACTATTCGTCACTCTCCGAAGAAACTCTATACAAGTCAAACATAGCATTCACATAAGCAATCACTCTAGCAAGCAATACTAACACTCAGAATAACAATTAAAACAAAAAAAACTCAATAATAAAACTCCAACAAATTCCAAAGAAGCTACAAATAAAACTAGAAAGAAAAACTACTAACGAAAATCTATGACTTTGCTACAAGCATCTAACATAGTTTTTCCCTAAGTAAAAAAAACATAACAGCAATTAAAACACTAAACTAATAATTTAACAGAAAATAAAAAGTAAAACAACTCAGTTAACAGAAAGTATTATTTTCATAAAATTTTATTTGCAAAAGAAACAAATAAAAAGCTTTTATAAAACTCTAACTATGACCTATAGAAGGTTTCATACAGAACTAAGGAAAATAAATTTTTAAAATAAAAATAAAATTTTCTCCTGTTGTCTAACAGAAACACAACTAATTTTGTCAAAAGTGACAAAAAGAAATAATTTAAAACTAATAAAAATAATAAAGAAAAAGCTAAAACAGAACTAATAATAAAACAGTACTGTTTTGCTAAAAACCTAATTTAAATTAACCTAGAAATAAAATACTAAATACTACTGGATAAACAAAGGTCCTAGAGACCAGGAGCAAAAAGAATCGGTAAAAAATAATATTCCTAACTCAAAATAGCTCAAATCTAGTGATTTGAGCAAATTCATACAAACACAAATTTAAACTGCTCAAATGTGAAATAAAATTGAACTAACAGAAACTTAAGCAAATTTGTGACACATAGCAATTGGAATCACTCAAAAATACTAAAAACTCTAAAAGATATGAATTTTCTAAGATTGCTATTTTATGAAAAAAATGAATTACGGGATTTCGTGGATCTCACCGGAGTAGTCGTCGGAGTTGGGGAAGAAGATCGGATCCGATGTTGCGGTTGCTCCTAGAGGAAAGGAGATCACGGGACGGTGGAGAGGAGATCATATAAACCTCAGGAGAGGTCGAGGGCGCGGCGGCAGCACTTGGCGGCGGCGGTGGCAAGCGGCGGCGGTGGTGCTGCACTGCTGCTGCTGCGGAGAGGAGAGGAGAGGTGTTGGTTTGATGTGTTGGAGGGGTGGGGGGTGCTTGGGTATTTATATTGGGGAGGGGAGGGTTTTGCTTGGGGTAGGGGACAAAAAATAGACTAGGATTAGGAAACAAAAGGGAAAAGATCTAGAAACAAATCGGAATAAACGAAAGTAGGAAAAAAAAGTCCTACTTGGATTGGAAAAGGAAAAGGAGCGGCTCCCTCCTGGCTCCCTGTGCGCGCGTGGGCGTTGGCCTTGGCCTTGGCCGGTGGCAAGTGGCGGCTTGGGCCTTTGGCCCAAGGCGCTGCGGATTTTTTTTTAAACAAAATTTTCAGATAACTAAAATAAAAAAAACAAAATGAC
Organism: Aegilops longissima; assembly: GCA_021605205.1. NCBI lineage: Eukaryota > Viridiplantae > Streptophyta > Magnoliopsida > Poales > Poaceae > Aegilops > Aegilops longissima. Next base: position 370,148,271 of record CM038681.1, read on the forward strand.
TAAAACTTTTATATAGGCATATAATATACCAAAATTTGCAGAAAAAGATTTTCTACAACATGGACATTATTATAGCATTAAATAAAATACACACAAATTTAAATAAAGCAAAGAGTGCTTCAACTCTAATAAAATCCAATAAAATCATTTTAAAAATACCAAAATGAATTCAAATTTATTCCTCTCCAATTTTAGGTTGTAGGAATCATGTTACCCTATTTTCCATGTATTTTATTTTGGATAAAAATAATTTGAATAAAACTCAAATAACTCCAAATTGAAAAATAATTTCAAAAGAACTTTGAATTTAATTCTTTGAAACTCCCAACTCATATTTCATATGTTTTGAAGAAGTCATTTTTATCTTCGCTCGTGAAAATCATTGAGTTGCATAAAGTTTCAGAATGGAAAATATTTTCAACACCCCTTGTCATTTAAATAAATGGAAGAAGTCATGTCATCTTCTCTCCAGGGTTTTGTGATGAAAAGAATTTGAATTCCCGGAGATCATAAAAGCAAAATGAAAGTTTGGGAAAGTCCTTTAATTCCCTCTCATTTAACCTTCGAAAAGTTTCGAATTTCACTCAATTTCAGTTAATCAATCAAACAATCAATCAAAACTATCTATATGTTTATAACATTCCAAAATTTAGAATTTTGGGATGTGACAAACTACCACCCTTAAAATGAATCTCGTCCTCGAGATTCGGAGAGGTTAGCAAGAAATAGGTTAGGGTTTGGGGGTCTTCTCAAAAATCCATCGATCGTCTTGGTCTCGGTGCTACCACCCTTAGAAGCATTTTACGGTTCCATCAAAACTCAGATACTCCATCCTTATTCTTGACGATGTCGGTCTTCTCAGATATTAAGGATAATTCCTTCTCTAGGCTCTTCCGGTAGTGGCATAACCTTTTCCTCAATTCTTTTGTCTTTTACTCTTGGTAAGGTTATTCCGAGACTGGGTCTTCATAGCTGACGGGTCTGGTGCCAATTCTAAACAACTATCGATATCTCATGGTGGTCAACAATTTATGGTTTCTCCTGCAGAAAACGGGTCTGGGTTGAACCTCACCGTATAACCTACGGTTGGCAAAAGCTGCCTTGTACAAGGGGAAAAATGCTTATACCATTCTAAGGTTCAACAAGGTTTTGATCGTCGTCTCTCTACTATAGGTAAGTCACTCAGATTTACCATTCCATATAGCAAAGCGAATAATAAGAGTAAGTCGGTATGGTGATCAATCCATCCCGCACCCAAATCATTACCTTGTACATGGTTTAGCGAATCTCGCATTCTAACACTCGGTCATCCTCACAAGCATTGCAGAATTTCTCTTGTCGACGAACCAAGTTTGGAAAATCCATTGATTCTGCAGGCCAAACAAACATCTATCGTTCCTTAACAACTCTCAGGTTTTGCGTAAACTCCTATAGAATCGTCGGTTGATCAAATCGTAGTCTATTCCCGAAATTTCTTTCTCCAGTGGGTACTTGATCCTTATTAATTCTTGGGCCTGTGGGTTATGGCCCACTTCAACACTAGTGCAGCTTTAACTCATCCTTGGGGTAACTCTCTTGTTCCATATTACACATCCTTTAAATCGGTAGTACTACTGTTTCTTCATACCATCATATCAAAAGCAAAACTCAACTTTTTTTTCCTTCGAACTACAGTCCGTGGAATATATATTTTCTTATCCATTAGTCTAGTCTTCTTCACAGGGTACTACCACCCTAAAAATGAAATTCACAAATCCATCCATAGACCATATTTCTCATATCCTCGAAAATGGTCAAAATCTTTGTTCACAGAGTAACAACTCCTACAATTAAACATATGAAAACATGTCACCTTAACTTTATTGATTTCATGAATCCATTACAAACTCTGAGCACCCATTACATAACTCAACTTATTGTACTCATAAAAATGAAATTGCTTTCCATTACTCTTGTTTCCAATATCAAAATTCCAACTACTCAACTCCAGCTTTCATCTTGTTGGGACATTTAGTAGCATAATGTCCTGCTTCCTTGCAGTGAAAAAAAAAAGACTTTCGACATGTCTTGGGGCTTCTTTGTGATTATGTAGGCTCCTTGGATTCTTGGCTTCTTTTCTGGACATTTACTAGCGTAATGACCTAAATCCTTGCACTGTAACAAGTGATATGACTCAGGTCCTTCTCTGCGAAAATTGTGTTGTTCGGGGTTGCCTTCTTTTCTCTTCCTGGATTTCTCTGTAATGATCGAGCTTCTATTTCCGAGGGTCAAACTTCACTTCGCTGTCGGAAATATCCAGATACTCTTTTCTTTCCTTGGTGCAATCTGCGAAAATGTCCTTCTCCACATGAATAGCAGGCATTGGAGTAAAATCTGTCGAGGCCTTCTCCATCATGGTTTTCAACACATTCCTTCATCACAGGTTCTTTCTTAACTTCTCGGAGGGCTTCTTTCATTCCTTCTTCCTGCTCCTGAATAGTTTGTTGCACCATGGGGTAAATGTGACACTGAGTCGGGTAGTGGGTGGTTCCTTCACACAAGAAACAAGTCACCTGCCCAATCGGGCATTCTTCGGCTGAGAGATTTTCCTCACAATGTGGGCATCCATCCTTGTGTTCCTCCTGGGTGTGTCCTATTTCTCCGCAAATCTTGCAGGCACAAGGTTTATTTCTTGGTGTGTCATGGTGCTTCCGGATAAGACGAGATCTTGTCAGAGTCTTCTTGAATTCATCCCAAGTTCTTTCTCCACTAAATCCTTGTATGGCTTGATGCATTTTCCACCAGGTTGCAGCACTTCCTTCAAAGTCTTCAAGAGCGTAAGATACTTCATTCTTCCTTGAAACCAAATTGCTCCCAAGTGATTCTCCATGTTCGAATCCATAGCTCGCCTCCGGTGAGTCTTGATCCAGAGAATATCGGCCAACTTCGTTCATCATCTATGGGGTCCAAAAGTTTTGGGATGAGATATGAGAGAGGTGGGGAGGATATACACACAATACAAACAATAGTTTCGAAGAAACAAGTTTTACTTTGTGGCTGTCGGAAAACATCAAACAAATGACAGCTCACAAATCGCCGCATCTAACGTAAGTGTGTAACAGGGTTTGGTCTTCTAAAGGTCAAATAATTCTTGATTCTTCAAATTCTTCTAGTCTTGAGTCTTCAATTGTTGCAGCTTCAACTCTTCTAATGCATGGTGAAACCCTTGTTACTTTGAAGAGGTCATCAGCTGTCCGATATCTTTCTTGGAGCGGCTTCAGTTGATCCTTCATGTGGTCAAAAGGGAAAAGGGTATATTCTAACAATTTGAGGTGAGAGTGTCTATTTGATAAAATCAGAAAAGACGAGAAGTAAAGGATCCTTTTGAAAATAAAGTTTTTTTTGAGACATCCTGTCCTAGGGGCTTTCCGATTTCTAGGGTCATGTCCTACAGTCAACATGTGCTCTGATACCATATCTGTAGCGACCCGACCTCAGACGGTCAAGCCTTTGTGTTGCTGTGCCATCCCTGGATCAGTATGCTGGCACACACAGTACATCAATGTATATATCAAAGTGCAATCACATGTATAATTAACGTAAAACTGATATATACCTCATAAGTCACAATGAAACCAATAGTCGGTGTGGAGTCCCATCAACGCCATCGGCAGGTTGAGTGTAGACCGTAACCTCTATCGTAACTCTTACTCGTCGAAGAAAATCCTGCAACATGATACGTTGCAGCCGTGTAGGTCAGTACATTGAATGTACCGCAAGATCACAACATGAGAAAACAGATGGTAAAACTATACTATATGCAATATGGCTTTTGTGGCTCGTGTCTGAGTTTTGTTTATGTAAAAGCTGGTTTTATTTTCCCTACATCAAAGGAATAAATGAAGTTTGTACTATAGAGTTTTCTATCGTGACATGGTTCCGCCAACCGATGTCTCATAGCCCAAATTCATCATAAGTTGCCCACAATTAAGTTATCAGTCCGGTGTTGAGACTTCCGAGATAGATCCAAGTCCGAGGCTCAAATTGTCCGTAATCGGGACACGGCTAATCGGTTAGGTTTAAACCTCTGCAGAGGTTTGTACACTTTACCCGCAAGATTCGATCCTCTTTTTTACGTTCTCGCACTTCAGGTGTTTGAGAACAAGATGACCAAACATGGTCTTCGAAGAGTTCCCCGACCACCGTCCGGTGCTCATCCAATCCTACCGTAGTTCTACATCCGCTAGCATCGTCCCAGCCAGAGTCACAACTAAGGTCAACCAAGCGAGCCCATAGTGACTTGCGGTTGCACAGTAAGCTTCCGGGCATGAAGTATTCTTTCGTCTCTTTGAGTCTGGGTGAAGCTTTCCGCAAGATGTCATGGCGCTTCTCCATGCATCCCGCCAACCACTGGTTTTCTCCGGGGTCACCATCCTTCACCCAAGAGTGTGTATTGAATTCTTGTCTCGAGTCTTGAAGTCTTGAGGCCTTGAAAATGCAGTCCTTGCAGATGCCATCATGGAGTTGTCGTCATTGACGAGAGTCCTCCTTCTTCACACCTCTCGAGCACTCATACCAACCCGTCTACTATAGCGTAGCATTAAAATAAATGACGTCCCGGGCTTGGTAACAGAGTGATGGGTTCCTACCTCATGCATACTACTCAACTACAAGAATTCAGTATCACTACTGGAGGGTTGTTACAAAGATGCCACTAAATGAAATAAAAACATAGGTATGAAAGCATGGTCAAAGTGAACTTGCCTAGTACGTTGATGAAGATAACAACGCTCTCACAAAATTTGATGGGACTATTCGTCACTCTCCGAAGAAACTCTATACAAGTCAAACATAGCATTCACATAAGCAATCACTCTAGCAAGCAATACTAACACTCAGAATAACAATTAAAACAAAAAAAAACTCAATAATAAAACTCCAACAAATTCCAAAGAAGCTACAAATAAAACTAGAAAGAAAAACTACTAACAATAATCTATGACTTTGCTACAAGCATCTAACATAGTTTTTCCCTAAGTAAAAAAAGAACATAACAGCAATTAAAACACTAAACTAATAATTTAACAGAAAATAAAAAGTAAAACAACTAAGTTAACAGAAAGTATTTTTTCATAAAATTTTATTTGCAAAAAGAAACAAATAAAAAGCTTTTATAAAACTCTAACTATGACCTATAGAAGGTTTCATACAGAACTAAGGAAAATAAATTTTTAAAATAAAATAAAATTTTCTCCTGTTGTCTAACAGAAACACAACTAATTTTGTCAAAAGTGACAAAAAGAAATAATTTAAAACTAATAAAAATAATAAAGAAAAAGCTAAAACAGAACTAATAATAAAACAGTACTGTTTTGCTAAAAACCTAATTTAAATTAACCTAGAAATAAAATACTAAATACTACTGGATAAACAAAGGTCCTAGAGACCAGGAGCAAAAAGAATCGGTCAAAATAATATTCCTAACTCAAAATAGCTCAAATCTAGTGATTTGAGAAAATTCATACAAACACAAATTTAAACTGCTCAAATGTGAAATAAAATTGAACTAACAGAAACTTAAGCAAATTTGTGACACATAGCAATTGGAATCACTCAAAATACTAAAACTCTAAAAGATATGAATTTTCTAAGATTGCTATTTTATGAAAAAATGAATTACAGGATTTCGTGGATCTCACCGGAGTAGTCGTCGGAGTTGGGGAAGAAGATCGGATCCGATGTTGCGGTTGCTCCTAGAGGAAAGGAGATCACGGGACGGTGGAGAGGAGATCATATAAACCTCAGGAGAGGTCGAGGCGCGGCAGCACTTGGCGGCGGCGGTGGCAAGCGGCGGGGTGGTGCTGCTTGCTGCTGCATGAGAGGAGAGGAGAGGTGTTGGTTTGATGTGTTGAGGGGGGTGCTTGGGTATTTATATTGGGGAGGGAGGGTTTTGCTTGGGGTAGGGACAAAAAGTAGACTAGGATTAGGAAACAAAAGGAAAAGATCTAGAAACAAATCGGAATAAACGAAAGTAGGAAAAAAAAAGTCCTAGTTGGATTGGAAAAGGAAAAGGAGCGGCTCCTCCTGGCTCCCTCTTGTGCGTGGGCGTTGGCCTTGGCCTTGGCGGTGGCAGTGGCGGCTTGGGCCTTTGGCCCAAGGCGCTCATGGATTTTTTTAAACAAAATTTTCAGAGAACTAAAATAAAAAAACAAAATGACTAAAACTTTTATATAGGCATATAATATACCAAAATTTGCAGAAAAAGATTTTCTACAACATGGACATTATTATAGCATTAAATAAAATACACACAAATTTAAATAAAGCAAAGAGTGCTTCAGCTCTAATAAAATCCAATAAAAATCATTTTAAAAATACCAAAATGAATTCAAATTTATTCCTCTCCAATTTCAGGTTGTAGGAATCATGTTACCCTATTTTCCATGTATTTTATTTTTGGATAAAAATAATTTGAATAAAACTCAAATAACTCCAAATTGAAAAATAATTTCAAAAGAACTTTGAATTTAATTCTTTGAAACTCCCAACTCATATTTCATATGTTTTGAAGAAGTCATTTTTATCTTCGCTCGTGAAAATCATTGAGTTGCATAAAGTTTCAGAATTGGAAAATATTTTCAACACCCCTTGTCATTTAAATAAATGGAAGAAGTCATGTCATCTTCTCTCCAGGGTTTTGTGATGAAAAGAATTTGAATTCCCGGAGATCATAAAAGCAAAATGAAAGTTTGGGAAAGTCCTTTAATTCCCTCTCATCTAACCTTCGAAAAGTTTCGAATTTCACTCAATTTCAGTTAATCAATCAAACAATCAATCAAAACTATCTATATGTTTATAACATTCCAAAATTTAGAATTTTGGGATGTTACAGCCTTAATATCCCTTAGTTTCCAATAGGACCCCGCTGCCACGGGAGGGTAGGACAAAAGATGTCATGCAAGTTCGTTTCCATAAGCATGTATGACTATATACGGAATACATGCTTACATTATATTGATGAATTGGAGCTAGTTCTGTGTCACCCTATGTTATGACTGTTACATGAGGAACCACATCCGGCATAATTATCCATCACTGATCCGGTGCCTACGAGTTTTCCATATACTGGTTCTCGCTTATTTACTTTTCCATTGCTACTGTTATCATCACTACAAAAATACCAAAAACATTACATTTGTTGTCTTTACTTTTGTTACCGTTACCACCACTATCATATTACTTTGCTACTAAACACTTTGCTGCAGATACTAAGTTTCCATGTGTGGTTGAATTGACAACTTAGCTGCTAATACTTGAGAATATTCTTTGGCTCCCCTTGTGTCGAATCAACACATTTGGGTTGAATACTCTACCCTCGAAAACTGTTGCAATCCCCTATACTTGTGGGTTATCAAGACCTTTTTCTGGCACCGTCACCGGGGAGCATAGCTCTATTCTTTGAGTCACTTGGGATTTATATCTGCTGGACACTATGAAGAACTTGAAAGACGCTAAGACAACAATTTATCCCTCAACTACGAGGGAGGTAAGGAACTGCCATCTAGCTGCACTTGATTCACCTTCGTTATGAGTAAGCTAGCGACACCTAAACCTACTTCGCTATTCGTCCGATATGTCGCATGTTATTGATGATGCCACTTCTGCTATGCATGATACTTATGATGAAACTACTTCTATGCTTGATACTACTATGCCCCTTGGTGAATTTCTAGATGAACAAATTTCTAGGTCTAGAGAAAGAGAAATTATTGAAACTGAACACAATGATGTTAGTAATGATGATAATATGCCTGCTATTCCTGAGGGTTATCTTTTTAATGCTGAATCTACTGAAGCTATTCTTGCTTGCCAGGATAGTCTTGAACGTAAGAGGTTGCTAGTTAAGTGGAGTAAAGAATCTTTTAGAGATAGGATGAGACCCGACCCTGCTTTTTCTACTTCACCTATCTGTGTTCCCGATCAGGATTATTATGATTTTTCTATTGATCCAGATATAATTACTTTGGTTGAATCTGATCCTTTTTATGGCTACGAATCTGAAACTGTTGTGGCACATCTTCGTAAGTTAGATGATATAGCTGCCCTGTTTACTAATAATGAGAGATCGCGCTACCTTTATTTACTCAAAATATTTCCGTTCTCATTAAAAGGGTGATGCTAAGATATGGTTTAATTCTCTTGATCCTGGTTGTGTGCAAAGTCCCCAGGATATGATTTATTACTTCTCTGCTAAATATTTCCCTGCTCATAAGAAACAAGCTGCTTTGAGGGATATATATAATTTTGTGCAAATTGAAGAAGAGAGTCTCCCACAAGCTTGGGGGAGGCTTCTCAAGTTACTTAATGCTTTGCCTGATCATCCTCTTAAGAAACCTGAAATATTTGATATCTTTTATAATGGACTAACTGATGCTTCTAGAGATTACGGATAGTTGTGCTGGTTCTCTTTTAGGAAAGAACACGGATGAAGCTGAAATTTTATTGAATAATATGTTGACAAATGAAAATAATTGGGCACCTCCGAGCCACCTCCGAGCCAGCTCACGAGCCAATTCTGGGCCTATTCCTAAACCAACTCCAAGAAGAGAGGTGTTCTATTTCTCAGTCCCGAAGATATGCAAGAGGCAAAGAAATCTATGAAAGAAAAATATATTAAAGCTGAAGATGTTAAGAATTTACCTCCTATTGAAGAAATACATGGTCTTAATTTACCGCATGTTGAAGAAGTATATGATCTCAATTACTTATTTACTGAAGAACCTCCCGATATCCCGACACATGTAGTAAAGGTAAATTCTCTCTATAGATATGATAAAGCTGAAGTCCCTCCTACTAAAATTGCTAGTCAGTGCTTGGATGAGTTTGATAACTTTATGTTTAAGCAAGATGACTTTAATGCTTATTTTGGTAGACAATTAAAACAGAATACCTTTATGATTAAACGCTTGAGTGATTATATGGCTAATATTAGAGGTGAACTTAAACTTGTTAGCAAACATGCTTCTATGGTTACCACTCAAGTAGAACAAGTACTTAAAGCTCAAAAAGAAGTGCTTAATGAAATGAATAGTAAGAAAAATGATTATGATGTTAGAGTGGCTACTAGAACTGGTAGAATGACTCAGGAACCTTTGTATCCTGAAGACCACCCTAAGAGAATCGAGCAAGATTCTCAGAGAAATAATATAGATATGCCTAGTTCTTCTAAAAGGAATAAAAAGAAAAATGATAGAACTGTGCAAACTTCTAGTGAACCTATTGCTGAACCACCTGATAATCCAAATGATATCTCTATGTCTGATGCTGAAACACAATCTGGTAATGAACATGAATCTAATGATAATGTTCATGATGATGCTCAACCTAGTAATGATAATGAAGTAGAAGTTGAACCTGCTGTTGATCTTGATAACCCACAATCAAAGACTCAACGTTATGATAAAAGAGACTTCGTTGCTAGGAAACATAGTAAAGAAAGTGAACCATGGGTTCCAAAACCCATGCCTTTTCCTCCCAAACCATCCAAGAAAAAGGATGATGAGGATTTTGAGCGCTTTGCTGAAATGATTAGACCTATCTTTTTGCGTATGCGATTAACTGATGTGCTCAAAACAAATCCTTATGCTAAGTATATGAAGGATATCATTACTAATAAAAGAAAGATACCTGAAGATGAAATTTCCACCATGCTTGCTAATTACACTTTTAAGGGTGGAATACCAAAGAAACTTGGAGATCCAGGAGTACCTACTATACCATGCTCCATTAAAAGAAATTGTGTTAAAACTACTTTATGTGATCTTGGAGCCGGTGTTAGTGTTATGCCTCTCTCTTTATATCGTAGACTCGACTTGAATAAGTTGACACCTACTGAAATATCTTTGCAAATGGCTGATAAATCAACTGCTATACCTGTCGGTATTTGTGAGGATGTACTGTTGTGGTTGCAAAGCGTTACTATTTTAACGGACTTTGTTATTCTTGATATTCCCGAGGATGATAGTATGTCTATTATTCTTGGAAGACCTTCCCTTAATACTGCAGGGGCTGTTATTGATTGCAACAAAGGCAATGTCACTTTTCATGTTAATGGTAATCAGCATACGGTACACTTTCCGAGGAAACAACCTCAAGTTTATAGTATCAACTCTATTGGAAAAATTCCATCGATTATATTTGGAGGTTTTGAATTTCCTCTCCCTACTGTCAAGAAGAAATATGATATACTTATTATTGGGGATGTCCATATCCCCGTTGAGGTAACATAGTGTTATTCGAAATTTCTCCGGTTCCATGATTATCGGAATGAGTTTGTTAACAAGACTTGATCAACCTTGTTAGTGGATTCTTTTTGATGAGCATGAGATGGATGAAACTAGAAGCACAACCTTATGTACCCTCTTTATATTTTCTGTTACTTAGTAGAAATAAAGTAACATAGTATTTTTCTGTCTGTTTCCTGATTTATCCGTGCAATATAAAAATATCCCAAAATAAAAGTCCTCGAATGCCATGCCAATTTAATATGATTTTTTCGGGAATATTTGAGGATTTTAGTGCAAAAATTACATGGGAGCTGCCACCTGCCACGAGGGTGGAGGGCGCCCTACCCCCTGGCGCGCCCCGCCTCGTGGGCCACGGTGGCCCTCCTCCACTTATCCTGCACCCATCTTCTTCCTCTGTCTCACACAAACCCAAAAACCAACTCAAGCTCGTGTTCCAGCAACTTTTGCTGTGATTTTCGATCTCCTTGCTCAAAGCACCTCTCACAAAATTGCTTGGGGAGATTGTTCCTTGGTATGTGACTCCTCCATTGGTCCAATTAGTTTTTGTTCTAGTGCTTTATTCTTTGCAAATTTGTGCTGCATAGGTGACCATATTCTTGAGCTTGCATGTCAAATTTATATGGTTCCAAGTAGTTCTAATGCTTGATATATGCTCTAGGCATTTGTATGAGTAGTTCCTATCAGTTTTATTGAAGTTGGTTCACTTTTATTTGAAGTTACTAAAAATTTCAGATTGTTTTAGAAATAATGAAGAGACTTTTGAGGGGCTCGTCGAGCCGAAGCTCGAGGGAAAAACAAAAGGAAGAATAGCAAAAGCCCAAATTTAATTTGCCTCGCACCGCGGAGGTCTGGCCGTGTGAATGGCCTTCCGATGACTTCTTGAGGAGAGACGGGATTTATGAGGATTTCTATCTATTGATTGAGAACGCGGGCCTCACCAACTTCCTCCGCGACCAACGTCATCAGTATCTCTTACTCACAAATACTTTTGTGCAGAACTTCTACTTTTTCCCTAAGAAATCACCTCCAACAGTAGAGTTCCATTTATATGACGTTGTTAAGGAGATGACATTAGCTGAATTTTGTGAGGTTATACCTTTTGAGGGCACGTTAGATGAACCACACCGTAATGAAGTGGAAGCTTTTATTAACACTATCACTATGGGAGAAACCAGGAAGGTTTCTGATGCAAGAATTACTAGTATACATTTTCCTATTTTACGCTACTTTGCCTTATTTGCTAGTCGTTGCTTGATTGGTCGCGGGAACTGTGGAAACCTTAGTATTCCTGATATTATTATTTTGCTCCATGGTTTACACGATAATAACTCTGTTAGTATGGGTGGAATTGTTGCTAGACGGTTAAGTCTGAACCGTACTAAGGGCCCCATCTTTGGAGGCATTTATGCTTCGCGCCTAGCTGAATATTTTGAAATACCTATTAGGCATGAGGAGAAAGAAGAAACAACATTTCCCCGTGCTTATTTAGATTATAAGAGTATGCTAGCGCATGATTTTCTTGTTAAGAGTCGCGAAGGGGAGCTTAAATATAAATTGTACTTTGATAAACATCACCACGAGACTATTACTTTGCTGCTCCTCTTTGTTTAACTTGTCTCAGTGTCCTTACATTGTTCCGTGGCGGCTGTTCAAGCTTATCGGAATCCTGCACCAGCCTCGAACCGGAGGCACAAGATGAGCCTCCACGAATGTCTGCTTATTCTTGGGATCTGAGGCGGTTGTCGATCGATGGCGTCGAGTCCTCTTCATCACATTATGATCCCAACTATTCGCATCGCGAAGACGACCTGACTACACCTACGGGTATCGGCCGAGGCTATCCTCGCAATAGACCAACAGGCCAAAATCCAAAGCTTGGGGGAGTTCGTATTTCTCACCGACATTACATTTATGCTCACACACACTCATTGCTAGATGTCGGTGCTCGTACTCTTTCACTGTAATATCCATGTTAGTTTAAATTTCTTTTTCCTGCTTTCTTCTTGTGTGTTTAATAAACCTTAAGAAAAACCAAAAAAAATTAATAGTAGTTTATTTTTCCTGCTGTAGTAGTAATAATTAAAAATAAAACCCAAAAATATTTCCCGTTCTTCTTTTGCTTGTTGGGAGCTTTCCCGTGTAAATAGTTTTTATTTCTTTTCCTTTCTTTGGGGGTCGAGAAGACTATATTGAAAATGCTTAGTGGCTCTTATATGCATGATCGTTTATTTAACTTAGAGCCCATATTACTTGTCTTCTCTCTTGAGTTGAATGCTTGCAGATTCCAGCTTAGTCCAATGCACGTGCACTCTTATTATTATTCACACCGTTCGGTCGTGCAAGTGAAAGGCCATAATGATGATATATGATGGACTTATTGGGATGAGAAAAGCTGGTATGAACTCGACCTCTCTTGTTTTTGTAAATATGATGATTCATCATTCCTGATTCAGCTATTATGAAGTAAACATATTTGCAATGAAATTTAGAGATTATAGTTGCTTGTGCCATGCTTGATTAGCTATGAGTTATAATGGTTTACCTTGCGTGCCAACATGCTATTAGAATGATTATGATGTGGTATGATGGATGGTATCCTCCTTTAAATGAATTGAGTGACTCGACTTGGCACATGTTCACGCATGTAGTTGAATCAAATCAACATAGCCTTCATGATATTTATGTTCATGGTGGATTATATCCTACTCATGCTTATATTCGGTGTAAATTAATTTTAATGCATGTTTACGACTGTTGTCGCTCTCTCAGTTGCTCGCTTCCCAGTCTTTTGCTAGCCTTCACCTGTACTAAGCGGGAATACTGCTTGTGCATACAAACTCCTTAAACCCCAAAGTTGTTCCATATGAGTCCACCATACCTTCCTATATGCGGTATCTACATGTCGTTCCAAGTAAATTTGTATGTGCCAAACTCCAAAACTTCCAATGAAATTCTGTTTTGTATCCTCGAGCAGCTCATGTGCAACTAGGGCTGCCTATATCTTCCATGCTAGGTGGGTTATTCTCAAGAGGAGTGGACTCCGCTCCTCATTCACGAGAAAGGGCCGGTAACCGGGATGCCCAGTCCCATGATCCAAAAAGATCAAAGCAAATCAAAATAATTAAATAAAACTCCCCCGGGACCCGTTGAATGTTGGAGGCACTCGTTGTTTTGAGAAAGCCATGGATTGATGCTTGTGGAGGAGGGGGAGTATAAACCTTTACCATTCTGTTTGGGAACTGCCTATAATGCATGTAGTATGGAAGATACAGCCATCTCATAGTTGTTGCGTTGACAGTGAAAGTATGCCGCTCAAATATAATTTATCTCTATTTCAAAATCGAGCTCTGGCACCTCTACAAATCCCTTCTTCCCTCTGCGAAGGGCCTATCTATTTACTTTTATGTTGAGTCATCACCCTTCTTATTAAAAAGCACCCGCTGGAGAGCACACTATCGTTTGCATTCATTATAATTGGTTTATGTTGGGTATGACTTGACTGGATCTCTTTTACCATGAATTACAATGTTTAGTCAGTCCTTGATCTTTAAAGGTGATCTGCATTTATGTTTTGCGGTCTCAGAAAGGGCTAGCGAGATACCATTTCGTTATATCATGTTATGATTATTTTGAGAAAGCGTTGTCATCCGAGTTTTATTATTATGGCTTGCTAGCTGATTATATTATTGATATGAGTAATTGTGAGACCTACGTGTTATTGTGAGTATGGTTAGTTCATAATATTTGCTGAAACTTGAATGTTGTCTTTTCGTGTTTACAACAACAAGAGCAAACAGAGTTGTAAAAGTTTTTCTTTTTCTTTTTCAGTTTGTCAACTGAATTGCTTGAGGACAAGCAAGGGTTTAAGCTTGGGGGAGTTGATACGTCTCCGTCGTATGTACTTTTCCAAACACTTTTGCCCTTGTTTTGGACTCTAACTTGTATAATTTGAATGGAACTAACCCGGACTGACGCTGTTTTCAGCAGAATTGCCATGGTGTTGTTTTATGTGCAGAAAACAAAAGTTCTCGGAATGACCTGAAACTCCACGGAATATCTTAGAATAAATAATAAAAAATCCTCGCCAAAGATGAAGACCAGGGGGCCCACACCCTGTCCACGAGGGTGGGGGGCGCCCTCCCCTGCGCGCTACCTACGTGGGCCCTTGGTGGCCCTCCGATGCCAACTCCAAGTCCATATATTGGCTTTGGGAGAAAATATTCGGAGAGAAAGTTTCATCACGTTTTACGATACGGAGCCGCCGCCAAGCCCTAATCTCTCTCGGGAGGGCTGATCTGGAGTCCGTTCGGGGCTCCGGAGAGGAGGATTCGTCGCTGTCGTCATCATCAACCATCCTCCATCACCAATTTCATGATGCTCACCGCCGCGCGTGAGTAATTCCATCGTAGGCTTGCTGGACGGTGATGGGTTGGATGAGATTTATCATGTAATCGAGTTAGTTTTGTTAGGGCTTGATCCCTAGTATCCATTATGTTCTGAGATTGATGTTGCTATGACTTTGCTATGCTTAATGCTTGTCACTAGGGCCCGAGTGCCATGATTTCAGATCTGAACCTATTATGTTTTCATGAATATATGTGTGTTCTTGATCCTATCTTGCAAGTCTATAGTCACCTACTATGTGTTATGATCCGCAACCCGAAGTGACAATAATCGGGACCACTCCGGTGATGACCATAGTTTGAGGAGTTCATGTATTCACTATGTGCTAATGCTTTGTTCGGTTCTCTATTAAAAGGAGGCCTTAATATCCCTTAGTTTCCAATAGGACCCGCTACCACGGGAGGGTAGGACAAAAGATGTCATGCAAGTTCTTTTCCATAAGCACGTATGACTATATACGAATACATGCTTACATTATATTGATGAACTGGAGCTAGTTCTGTGTCACCCTATGTTATGATGTTACATGAGGAACCACATCGGCATAATTATCCATCACGATCCGGTGCCTCTGAGTTTTTCATATCTTGGTTCTCGCTTATTTACTTTTCGTTACTCTTGTTATCATCACTACAAAATACCAAAAACATTACTTTTGCTGTCTTTACTTTTGTTACCGTTACCACCACTATCATATTACTTTGCTAGTAAACACTTTGCTGCAGATACTAAGTTTCCAGGTGTGGTTGAATTGACAACTCAGCTGCTAATACTTGAGAATATTCTTTGGCTCCCCTTGTGTCGAATCAACAAATTTGGGTTGAATACTCTACCCTCGAAAACTGTTGCGATCCCCTATACTTGTGGGTTATCATGCCTCAACTTTTGCACTCCCATCTATAAATAGTGCGGTGGGAACCCGAGACCCATTTTCACATCACACGCT
Source organism: Aegilops longissima (assembly GCA_021605205.1). Lineage (NCBI taxonomy): Eukaryota > Viridiplantae > Streptophyta > Magnoliopsida > Poales > Poaceae > Aegilops > Aegilops longissima. The sequence goes on from CM038681.1 coordinate 370,163,907, forward strand.
TCTACTACAAGAATCAACTGATTTGCCGTCTGTCATGGTAGACGGTAAAGGACCAGAAAGCAGACGGCAAAGGTCTTTGTCGTCTGCCGTAGATGGCTAACTTTTCTGGCACTGAAAGTTATGGTAATGAGCTTCTTTGTCGTCTGTTTTCACACAGCTACGACAAAGACCTTTGTCATCAGCTTTCCTAGCCAAACAGACGGCAAATAGACTGGATGACAAAGAATAGACATTAGCCATGTTAGGTGGCTAACGGTAGACTTTGCCATCAGCTGGCTGACGGCAAACATGGCCTCCCCTTTGTCGTCTGCTTACTGACGTCAACAGACCAGTGGTTAATGTTACTCCTGTCCGGTCTTTGCCGTCTGCCGCTCTTTTTCTTTCCTGTCTGCTAGGAGATGGCAAAGAACCAGCCGCCTTTGCCGTCTACCACCGGCGACAAAGTAACAAAATTGCTCATACCTAGTGCTCCCAGGTCGCACAGGTAGCTGCCACGGGTCACCTTTGTCGTCAACGACAGACGACAAAGAGCCCTTTGCCGTCGGTGGCAGACGGCGAAGTGCCTATATTGCCTATTATTGTACTGTTTTTTGTTATATTCACAACAAATATATGATATATATATATACACATCTGGGCTATTCTGTTTCGCATAACAGAATATTATTCTGTTACCCTACTTGAACTGATGAATTTGAGCGGTTGAACTGATGCTTTCATTTTCCGTTGAAAATCGTCTTCTTTAGTTCAATTTTTTTGTAATTTTTTTGTCGAAACAGGGCGTGTAATATATCGTTGAAAATATCTTGACATCTACATTACAATCATATAATTTATTTTTGCAAAAAAAATTATGGTTTAAGAGCAGTTTTGAAAAACTCGTTTTTTTCGAAACCGAAAACGCGAATCGTATTTTGGACTTAATTTCCAAACAGTTCGTTGGAATTGAGCAAATAAGATGGCGTTGGAAATCTGATGAAAATCTGCTTCTTCCATATATCTAATGTTTTTTAAAATTCTATACGATTTAAATGTAATTTGGAAAACGGTGAAATTTTGGGCGAAACATATTTTCGCTTTTTTTGTAGACGGTTTGTCGGATTGACGCAAATGGTACGGCATTGGAAAACTATGGAAAATGCGCAACTTTTTCGTATATAAATGTTTTCTAATTCCTTACGATTTTAAATCGAATTCAAATACGGTCAAATTTGATTTCGAACGTGATTTTTTTAAAAAGTTTGTTGAAATGGGGAAAATACTATACCGTTGGATAGCTATCAGAAATGCGAAACTTAGTCATGTTGAACGTTTTCTCTATTTCGCAACCATTTAAGAGTAATTGTGAATACGGCAAGACGGATACTACTGTTTTCCTGTCTGAAAAACAGAGTACTCGTACTGATGTATGTGTGTATTTGTACTGAGCAATTTTTGTAGTGTAATTTTGAATGATTCTTAAAAAAAGTACTTGGACTGATGTCCATATAATTTTGTACTGAAGTGTTTTCACAGACTAGACTTACTCTATTTTTCTGTATGGTTTTCCTCGTAACTTTTCAATGATTTACGATATCATCGTCCCCGAACTTGCATCATGTTATATCATTGAACTGAATGACATTTTTTATATAGAAATAATGTTTTCTGTGTTTCTTTTTTTAACTGACATTTCTTGCAATGATCTTCTGGACTTCTTTTGTTTTGCGACTTGAACTTTTACCAACTTGAATTACCGTGTATGGATGTGCACTTGAACTTATAGAAGTGAAAGTTTTTGGTTTTAAGTTCATATTTGTTTCCTTGTCCGAACTTATGGCATCATCATCATCGAACCTGCATGGTTTGTGTATAAAATAAACTTCTACCCGAATAAATGTGTTGAGTTTTTTCTTTGACCATATTTTTGTCGGGTCCATAGACGGACTTACTCAAATTGCATAGACAAACCGACCGTGTTTTATTTTTTGAAATTACATGCTAGTAATAATTAAACATTCCCATACAATTTTTCACTATTCATGGCATCAACCAAAATAGGCAGGAGAGAGCACTATCGAACCGATCATTGTTTTTGATTTGTACTAATCAATGTTGTTAATTCAAACAAATTTTCCTTTCTTGCATAAACATATAACTGTTATGTACACTTTCTTTAAGAAGTAGCAATCAAATCATCATAGACAGATTTGAATTTGCAGTTGGTGATATGTGTACGGATTCCATGTTTTGGTCGTCCTCATTGTCTGTGTCATGTTCTTCATCCTCAACCTGCTAGTGTCCTTCATGCAAGTGATCGGCGGCGTCATTGTGGGCTAGTGATTAGTGTCCGTCCAAACCTCCCTTGTGTTGCAGTACAGATAGAAACAAAATAGTGAGAGAAAAGAGCAGTAGAGAGAAACAAATTAGAGGTGAGCTACAAAACATTAAATTATTCTAATAAATTCATATGGTCAGTAATATCCATAGTGAAGCTTGGCTCTATATAGTACTGATCGTACTAGTACTGTGTAAGTCATAATGATCAGTACTGCTACTTTCTACTGATGTATCTTCTTTCTAGTTTCTGAATTGTTATACCAGAGTACTGCATCCTTGGAAATGAAATACCAACATCATTGGTTGTGTAAAAACACTCAAAAGAATTGCTTGCTGTACTGGAAAATTGGTTTTTGAGCCCGAGCTCAGCTGGACCTGCAATCCTCACCACATGCCCACATTGGGATCTCTGTAGTTCTCATATTACTTCACGTATGTGTCAGATGTATCTAGCTCGTATTCAAACCAGCCCCCATGCATTAACAGTCTTCCCCAAGTCCCAGACATGCCGGCACATCAGGTTCCTGGACAATCTTGATAGTTTCTGAGCTGGCCTGTTCTGCTTCCTTCGGCCTGAGATAACGGCCACCTAGCCCCAAGTGGATAAGGAAACCCCTAACCCATACTCCTCATCTCAACCTTTTCCCCTGAGTCCAAACCAGTCTTGCTGCCACCCAACAGCAGCAGGTGCTACCCCCCTAATCAGTTGACAAAATTTCAATTCTTTGGAGCATATGTGTGCTGTTTGAAGCAATCACACAATCACGTGGATACACCAACCTGGATGCATACTAAATTCAGTGTGAACAACTTCAGTTTGAACCCAAGTGCTCTGCACAACAGCCACACTGAATCCTCAGACTCCCACACTGAAGAGTTCCTAATTGAAAACACCAGCACCCAATTGTGTAGAAAGGTGTAGGATGCAACTCATTGTATTCCATGGAGTAGGTTACAATATATACACAGGATGTCTTGTGTGACAAGGAAACTAATCCTACCATATGTCTAGAAGTCAGCTATACAAGGCTAGAGAAGATAGGAATAGCAATACAAGATATGTCACGTTCAACACTTCGCAGCGATCGAGCGTCGGTGTCGGCGATGCAAAGACTGGAACGAAACTCCTGGAATGTAGCGGTTGGAAGCCCCTTGGTCATAATGTCAGCAAACTGCTAGGTGGTCGGTACATGAAGAACACGAAGCTGACCCAACTGTACCTTCTCGCGGACGAAGTGAACATCAAGTTCAATATGCTTGGTGCGCTTGTGCTACACTGGGTTGGCCGCGAGGTAGGTGGCCGAAACATTATCACAAAAAACCACCGTAGCTTTCGGGATTGGAACCCGAAGTTCACCAAGTAGCTAACGGAGACAACATGTCTCAGCAACAACATTGGCGGCGGCACGGTACTCGGCCTCAGCACTCAAGCGGGAGATGGTGGGCTGCCGCTTGGAGGACCAAGAGATGAGAGAGTCACCGAAGAAGACACAATATCCAAACGTGGAGCGTCGAGTGTCAGGACAACCGGCCCAATCCGCATCAGTGTAAGCAAGCAGCTCGGTGGAGGCGGAGGCGCGAAGACATAGTCCGAAGGTCGGTGTGCCACGAATATACCGAAGAATGCGCTTGACCAGAGACCAGCGAACATCATGGGCCAAGTGCATATGCAAGCAAACTTGCTGCACCGCAAACTGAATGTTTGGTCTGGTGAGCATGAGGTACTAAAGAGCACCAACAATACTACGGTAGAGAGCGACATTAGTGGCAGGTTGCCCGGCAGTAGCAGAAAGCTTCGGCTTGGCCTTGGCAGGAGTGGCAGCAGGCTTGCATCATACCAACACGATCCAAGAGATCAAGAGCATACTGTCCTTGATGAAGAAAGAATTCGGAGGCATCACGTTGCACATTAATGCCGAGGAAGAAGTGCAATGCGCCCAAGTCCTTCAGCCGAAACTCAGAACCAAGATGACTGATGATGTCGCGAAGTAGATCTGTGCGAGAGGCGGTGATGACAATATCGTCAACATACAAGAGAAGCATGGCGACATGATCAGCTCGATGAAGCACAAATAGCAACATGTCCGAGGTGGTGCCGCGAAACCCAAGAGCAGTGAGGAATGCTGCAATGCGTCGATACCAAGCATAGGGCGCCTGTTTCAGACCATATAGAGACCGTGAGAGCAAGCAGACATCATCAGGCCGAGTGGGATCAACAAAACCAGTAGGCTACTGACAGAGAGCACGCTCCTAGAGATGACTATAAAGAAAAGCATTGTTGATGTCGAGCTGATGAACAGGCCAATGACGAGATGCAGCGAGCTGAAGAACAACACGAACCGTGGCGGGTTTGACAACCAGAGAGAAGGTCTCCGAGAAATCAACTCCGACACATTGTGCAAAGCCGCGAACAACCCAACGGGCCTTGTACCTGTCCAAAGAGCCATCCGGAAGAAACTTATGCTGAAATTCCCACTTGCCGGTGATGATATTAGCTCTAGGGGGACGAGGGACCAACGTCCAAGTCCGGTTGGCGACGAGGGCAGCATACTCAGAGCGCATGGCTGCAAGCCAATGCGGATCACTCAACGTAGAGCGCACCGAGCGCGGTACGGGAGAGATGACCGTGACACTTGGGTTATGATAATGAGGGTTCGGTTGCCGGATCCCGTCCTTGGCGCGTGTCACCATAGAATAATGAGGCGGCGGAGGCGGGGGCCGAGCCCGAAATCGAGGAGGAGCCGCAACCTCGGGTGAAGACGGGGCCGCGGTGACAGCCGCGGGTGACGAGGCGGCGGTCGAGGCTGAAGACGAGACCGCCGATGACAACGGCATGACCGCAGCTGAAGCTGCGGATGACGAGGGCGTTGTAGGATCGAAAGTATGTCTAGAGGGGGGGGGGGGTGATTAGACTACTTGACCAAATAAAAAACTTATCCTTTTCCCAATTTTAGACTTTGGCAGATTTTAGCTAACTTAGCACAAGGCAAGCAATCTTAACACAATTCAAGCAAGCATGCAAAGAGTATATGAGCAGCAGAAAGTAAAGCATGCAACTTGCAAGAATGTAAAGGAAAGGGTTTGGAGAATTCAAACGCAATTGGAGACACAGATGTTTTTTGTCGTGGTTCCGATAGGTGGTGCTATCGTACATCCACATTGATGGAGACTTCAACCCACGAAGGGTAACGGTTGCGCGAGTCCACGGAGGGCTCCACCCACGAAGGGTCCACGAAGAAGCAACCTTGTCGATCCCACCATGGCCGTCGCCCACGAAGGACTTGCCTCACTAGCGGTAGATCTTCACGAAGTAGGCGATCTCCTTGCCCTTACAAACTCCTTGGTTCAACTCCACAATCTTGTCGGAGGCTCCCAAGTGAAACCTAGCCAATCTAGGAGACACCACTCTCCAAGAAGTAACAAATGGTGTGTTGATGATGAACTCCTTGCTCTTGTGCTTCAAATGATAGTCTCCCCAACACTCAACTCTCTCTCACAGGATTTGGATTTGGTGGAAAGAATATTTGAGTGGAAAGCAACTTGGGGAAGGCTAGAGATCAAGATTCATATGGTAGGAATGGAATATCTTGGTCTCAACACAAGTGTAGGTGGTTCTCTCTCAGAAAATGTAGGTTGGAAGTGTAGGTTCGTTCTGATGGCTCTCTCCACGAATGAAGAGGAGGTGGAGGGGTATATATAGCCTCCACACAAAATCTAACCGTTACACACAACTTGCCAAACTCGGTGGGACCGAATTGTTAAACTCGGTCGGACCGATTCAGAAAATCTAGTGACCGTTAGGATTTTCGATGGGACCGACATGCAACTCGGTAGGACCGATATGGTTAGGGTTAGGGCATAACGTAATCTCGGTGAGACCGATCACACAAACTCGGTGGGACCGATTTTGGTAATAAGCTAACCAGAGAGTTGGTCAGGTAAACTCGGTGGGACCGATTCACTCATTTCTGTGAGACCGAAATGTTACAAAAGGGAAACAGAGAGTTTACATTGCAATCTTGGTGGGACCGATCGCTCATCTCGGTAGGACCGAAACATTATGAAGGGAAACAGAGAGATTACAATCCCATGTCGGTGAGACCGAGATCCCTATCGGTGAGACCGATTTGCCTAGGGTTTGTGGCAGTGGCTAGACATCTAAACTCGGTGGCGCTGGATAGAAAGAATCGGTGGGGCCGAGTTAGACTTTTGGTTTAGGTCATATGTGGATGTGGGAAAGTAGTTGAGGGTTTTGGAGCATATCACTAAGCACTATGAAGCAAGAACCTCATTAAGCAACACCTCATCCCTCCTTGATAGTATTGGCTTTTCCTATAGACTCAATGTGATCTTGGATCACTAAAATATAAAATGTAGAGTCTTGAGCTTTGAGTTTGAGCCAATCCTTTTATCCTTAGTATTTTGAGGGGTCCACTTTTCTCATCCATGCCATGCCATTCATTGAGCTTTTCCTGAAATATTTATCTTGGAATAATGTTAGCTCAATGAGCTATATGTTGTTAGGAATTACCAAAACCACCTAGGGATAGTTGCACTTTCAATCTCCCCTTTTTGGTAATTGATGACAACATATAGATCAAAGCTTCGACAAATGATAATAAGAGTGAAAAACATTGTCACTTTGAGAAGTATGTGATAAGCAAGAGCTCCCCCTAAATTTGTGCATAGTTTAAGATTTGCTTTGGACTGCAAATGCATAAAGAGTTAGGCTCATGGGTTACTCTTCCATGTCACATACATCTTGGTGGAGCGCTCAAAATGATAACAATAGAATACATGCACTCATCACCAAGCAAAGTGAATGATCATATAGAGATAAAAGGATAATGTCATCCAACAAGCATTAATGTAGCATATGATCAAACACATGATCATCCAAGTATCACACAGACAAAAGGTATCTCAATCAAGCAAATAAAGTTCAACCACCAAAGAAAGAGAGAATAAAAGGCAACACTCTCTCTCGAAGCCTTTGATCTATACATTTTTCTCCCCCTTTGGCAACAAGTTACCAAAAAGTTCATAGAAAATGCATAACACTAAATCGTCTCTCAGGCTTGATCTTCAGGTGGTGGTGTAGAGATGGCTCCTTGGACGAAGACTTCAGTAGATGTGGATGGAGCTGGTGGAGTAGGTGCTGGAGCTGGTTGCATTGGGGCTGTAGCTGGTGCAGATGAAGTGGCTCGTGTGTGCCATCGCACTGCACTGGTGACCTCTGAGCTCTAGGCACTCGGCAAATGCCTCGGTGGTTGTCTTGCCCTTCCTCTCCCGCATATCATCCTCGAGTTGCTCAACAACAGATCGGATCTCGATTACCTTCACATCCAAGTCATAGAACTTCTGCTCCATGATCCTCTCCAGGCTCTCCTGGTTTTGAGTCAAGGTGGCCAGCCCCTTCTCAATCCTCAGAGTGGATGCAATCAAGTAGCCAAGTTGATCCTGTTTGCTCTTCAAGAAGTATTGAGATGCCTCTTCCATTGTTGGCATCTTGGCAGCCTTCTCAGTCCTTGCCTTCTCCTTCTTGCTTGTTCTTGCACAGAAAAGATGGTTCATCTTCATCCATAACCACTTGGTTGTCCTCAAAATCTGGATAGATAGGCATATGATCCTTGTCCAACAAGTATGTGCTAGTGCCCATCTTGGAGTTAATCAGCTCCTGGATCTGTGGGGCATACCCACAACTTCTCTTTTGGTCAGCAGCTGTCCTCTTGATAGTTTCAACTATAAGACTCATGACCTTGAACTTTTGTGGCACATCAAATAAGTGTAGCAGATTTATTGCATGGCCTCGATCATGTTGTGATCACGACTTGGGAAAAAGAGTGTGCCTGAGGATCCAGTTGATGGTTGGCAGTCCTGACATAAGGTAATGTACTGATCCAAACTTGTGTGTTTCAATAGCAGCATCTGGGATCTCCTTGTACATATGTGCCATAGTGTTGTGATCCATCTTCTTCTTGGCATAGACATCCAAGTCATCCTCTTTCTCCTTAGGTGCATTGATCAGATTAGCCCATTCTTCAATTGATGATTGGTACCTAGTACCTTCAGACATCCATACCATCCTACCATCTGGATAGAAGTGTGATGTGGAGTAGAATTGCATTATTAGCTCATCATTCCACTTTGTGAGCTTATGCCAAAAAAGTCTGCCACTCCACAAGCACTGAAGCTGTCATACACACCAGGATAGTGTTCTTCATTCTCCTTGATGTATTCCCAGTTCACCCATCTCATGTCACACACTATTGGCGTCTTGTCCAGCAGCACTGTCTCATAGAAATCCTGATGTTCCTTTATGTGGAACCTGTAGTCTACAGCAGTTCTCCTCCTAATGGCATATGGATCTGACTCTCTCCATAGCCTCAATCCTGAATCCTTTCTTATCTTCATGTTCTCAGCTACAGGATGGGCATCATTATGATCTGGAATTTTAGGCTTCAATTTTCTCAAGACATGCTCTTCATCATCTTCCTCTTCAGCAACAGTTTCAGGCACTGGGGCCTTGTTCTTCTCAGCAGCTGGAATGCTCCTGGTATTCCTCTTAGGTGCAGTCTTGGGCTTGGAGGCAGCCTTGGGTGCTTCTTTGGGCTTTGATGAAGCAGCCCCTGACCTGATGGCATCACCCATAAGCTTCTGAGCTTTGGGTGCTGGTGCAGCATCCTCTTCTTCTTCTTCTTCCTCTTCCATCATGGAAGGCTTTCCAACAACCCTGGCCATGGTCTTCTTGACCCTTTCCTTCCTCTTCTTCCCTTCTGCAGCAGCCTCTTTGGGTTCAGCTTCCAAAGATGCTTGAGTGGAGGCTCTGGCTTTAGACATGGGAATCCTTTTGGCAGGTGCTTTGGTCTTCATACCAGGCTTAGTGGCTGCAGCTGAGCCATATTCTTTCTTGAGCACCTTCTTCTTGGAAGTGGCCTCATCCTCAACAGCCACATAGTCTTCATCCTCAGATTCTGAGGTTCTCTTCTTTCTGGCCCTGGTGGCAGCTTTGGGTAGGTTGCTTGGGGTGCTCCTGCTGCCATCATCATAGCTGCTAGAGGGACTAGTGCCCTCACTCACTTGAACCTGCTCCTCTTCCCTGTTCTGGCTGTCACTTTGATCAGACATATTGCAAACACTGACAACAGACCCTGTGAGTAGATATAGATGAGATAGAGTTGATGAGCATCACAAAATACAGAGGTTTTTGCAAAAGAATGAGTCAAAAACTTAGTTTTAGTTTTCCACAGAAAGCATTTCGGATCTACCGATTTGTAAACTCGGTGATACCGAAGAAGCTTTTGGAACCTAAACTAGTGAACTCGGTCAGACCGAGTCACAGTTCGGTGGCACCGAGACTGCTAGGGTTTCACAAAGTCCTGAACTCGGTCACACCGATTTGCAATTCTTGGTCAGACCGAGAATTACATGTGCAATGGCCTTAGCCGAATCGGTGGTACCGAGTTCTACAACTCGGTTGGTCCGAGATGGTTTCAGCGGAAACCTAATCCTAAATTTTCAATTCATCTCTAATCTACGGAGTGTTTTGACTAGATAAGATAGTTTCAATCGTGGCAAGATTCATGGCGAACACAATGTGCTAGGAATCAGATAGGGATAGCACAGTGATCGAGTTCATACCCTAGTTCGGCGATGAACTCGCTATGGCGGCAACGGCGGGGATGATTCCCGTTGACGGCGGCGGAGACCAGCGGCTGGAGGCAGGTGGCGACGAGGAGGACGATCCGGAGACCCTGGAGGCAGAGCGGGCTGAGCGCGGGCGAAAGAGTTCGGAGAAAATTTCCAAAGTTTTGCCCGTGGGTATATATAGCCCGACCCTGTCGGTGTGACCGAGTGGAACAACTCGGTGGCACCGAGATGCATAACTACTAGCAGTTACAACAACTCGGTGTGACCGAAAAGTTCGAATCGGTTGCACCGAGATTGAAAACCTAGATCGACTTAGTGATCTCGGTATGACTGAAATGGGGATCGATCAGACCTAAACGCACAAAGAAGTTTTGGAAGTTTAAGTCTATGACGAATCAGGGACTCCAAGTGCTTCTCACACAGAGTGGTTCGAATCTGACTTGATCAAATTTTGTGATGTAGCATGAATAGAGTTTGAGACAAGAAAAGCATAGATAGCTAGAGAAGGTTCTTAGGCATTCTTGTCCATCCACTTGGCAAAATAAAAAGAAACCAATCAATCAAAACAACAAGTGGATGTCCTCGAATGAGTAAAATATGCAACCAACATGCTCACACAATAAAATGGCAAATGAAATATGTGGCGAAGCATGCACAACCAATTCTAGCATCTATCAAGCAATTGGCGATGACTAGGTCATCTATATATGAGTATATTGACTTAGGAGTCAAATGAGAACATTTGATCATAGGTCATACTCATCGTTTAAGCTCAAGTGGGGTTACCACTTTTACATAATGCATTGTTGTGTTCACACCATTAGAGTTGCTTTAGCTCAATTCTTAGAGTAAAGCTCCCCCTAGATGTGAGATCCCCCCTTAGAGGGATGAACTAACCTTGGGTTTTGTCGATGATGACTTCATGTAGGTGTTGAAGATGTGGATGCTCAATGTTGATGTAGATCATTTCGAGCAATCCTTTGGAGTGAGTTGCACTTCCAATACCTACACGGGTTAGTACCACAAGGAACAAACAAGGATATCCATAGACATAGAGTGATGCACACACAAGATGATGTCTATGAGAGCATTAGGTTACCTTGTCCCTTGTCTTACCAATAAGAGGGTTTGTGACTCCTTGAACTAGTGCAAGATGTGGAAGTTGATTGCATTAGTTATTGCCAAAATGATATGAGTGAAATATGTTGGCGGAGTCACCCTCAAGAACTCTCTAGTTATTCTTCTTCGGGACCCACATCATCTTGATGGGAATCCTTGGAGTTGTACTTGTACTAGATGAAGTAGAGCTTGACGTAGTCTTGGGAACCCACTTGACCAAGGCCTTTGGAGCTTCTTCAAATGCATCAATCTCTTCTTGAAGCTTGTCCTTGCCTTTTTGCTTGTGGTCTTGTGGTGGAAGATCATCTTGGGCTTGTGTCCCCTTGAAGGAAGTAGGATCATACTTCTCTTGTTGAGGAACAAACATCGTCTTGGGGTATTGATCTTCTTCTCACTCAACTCCATTGGCATTGAACTTTCATTCAAAACCAACACCTTGATTCTTCCGGTGCCTTCCTTGCTTGCGTACAATTTCCTCAAATTTCTTACTCCTGGCAAGGCTCTTGTAAACACATTTTCTATAATTCCCTTCAATAAGCTATTTTCTTGCTCAAGTGTAACTTGGCTAAGAGAACCATTAGTGGAATCAAGAGAACTACTAGAAGCAACAACATTGGATTTAGCATGATTATTGTTACTACTAGAGGAAGAATCCTTCTTGTTCTTGTTACTAGACTTGACTTGAGGCATGTAAGTAGATAAGAGTAAATGCTTGGCAATGTAAGAAGAACTTTTCTTACGAAGATCATCATTGATTGCCTTTAAGAACTCATGCTCTTGCTCAAGGTTGAGCTTTTCAAAGCGTAACTTCTCATGAGTCCTTGAAAGTTCTCGATGATCTTCTAAGATAGTTTCATGAGCTAACTTAAGAGTGTTTAGTTCTTTAGTTAGAAGCTCAATCTTCTCCTTATCATTGTCATTCATTTTATCTTGATTAGCATGATTAATTGATGTTTCATCATAGTATTCATCACTAGAGTTGTCAACAAGTAAATCATCACCTAACAAGTCATCTTCATCACTATTGAAATCAACATACTCGGGGTGTGTTACCTTTGGGCCTTTAGCCATGAAGCATCTTCTAAGTCCTTCATTTGGTGAACCAAATATGTCGTAGGAGTTGGTTGACACAAGTGCTAGACCGGCAACACCTTCATCTTGAGTATATTCGGAGTCGGAGTGATAGCTTCTCTCGGAGTTATTGTCGGAGTCGGAGTCGGATACCCATTCACCAACATGAGCTTGCTGTCTTCGTTTTGTGTAGCTCCTTGATGACTTGTCCTTCCTTTCCGAATCCTTGCTTCTCCGGGATGTTCTTCATTCATAACGATCATCTCTACTCCTTCTCTCTCTTGATGGTGATTCTTCCCTTCTACTTCTTCTCTTGGGAGAATCCTCTCTTCTTTTGTAGGGTGCCGTACACTCATTGGAATAGTGTCCGGGTCTTCCACAATTGTAGCAATTACGCTCTCGACTAGAAGATCTTTTGTCATTGTAGGACCTTGACTTGGAGCTTCTCTCTTTGCTTCTACTCTTGTAGAATTTGTTGAAGTTCTTCACCATTAAGCTCAATTCTTCATTGAAGGTTTGTTTCTCACTTGATGATGTGGGGGCTTCACATGAGGCTTTGTAAGCACCACTTGATTTGTTGTGAAGTTCCTCCTTATCCTTGAGTGACATCTCATGAGCAACAATTCTTCCAATGACTTCTGTTGGCTTGAGATTTTTGTAATTGGGCATCATTTGGATCAATGTGCACACGGTATCATATTTTCCGTCCAAAGCTCTTAGGGTCTTCTTGATGATGAATTTGTCGGTCATCTCTTCACTTCCTAAGCCGGCAATCTCATTTGTGATAAGAGCAAGCCTAGAGTACATTTTAGTGACACCTTCACCATCCTTCATTTTGAACTTGTCAAGTTGACTTTGAAGCACATCCAACTTGGATTCCTTGACGGAGTCGGTACCTTCATGCATATGAATCAAATTATCCCAAATTTCCTTTGCATTCTCAAGACGTCTGATTTTGTTGAATTCTTCGGGGCATAATCTGTTGAAGAGGATATCACAAGCTTGAGCATTGTATTGCAGCATCTTCAACTCTTCCGCGCTAGCTTCACGGTTCGGTTCTCTCCCATCAAAGAATTAACCTTGCAAGCCAATACACATAATAGCCCAAACGGCGGGGTTATGTCCAAGAATATGCATTTTCATCTTATGCTTCCAACTAGCAAAATTAGTACCATCAAAGTAAGGACCTCTACGGTGATAATTTCCCTCGCTAGATGCCATACTCTCCTAGGTTGTGAAACCAAGGCTATGACTACCAAAAGCTATGGAAATCAAAGCAAATGGAGACCAAAGCTCTGATACCACTTGTAGGATCGAAAGTATGTCTAGAGGGGGTGATTAGACTACTTGACCAAATAAAAACTTATCCTTTTCCCAATTTTAGTCTTTGGCAGATTTTAGCTAACTTAGCACAAGTCAAGCAATCTTAACACAATTCAAGCAAGCATGCAAAGAGTATATGAGCAGCGGAAAGTAAAGCATGCAACTTGCAAGAATGTAAAGGGAAGGGTTTGGAGAATTCAAACGCAATTGGAGACATGGATGTTTTTGTCGTGGTTCCGATAGGTGGTGCTATCGTACATCCACGTTGATGGAGACTTCAACCCACGAAGGGTAATGGTTGCGCGAGTCCACGGAGGGCTCCACCCACGAAGGGTCCATGAAGAAGCAACCTTGTCTATCCCACCATGGCCGTCGCCCACGAAGGACTTGCCTCACTAGCGGTAGATCTTCAGGAAGTAGGCGATCTCCTTGCCCTTACAAACTCCTTGGTTCAACTCCACAATCTTGTCAGAGGCTCCCAAGTGACACCTAGCCAATCTAGGAGACACCACTCTCCAAGAAGTAACAAATGGTGTGTTGATGATGAACTCCTTGCTCTTGTGCTTGAAATGATAGTCTCCCCAACACTCAACTCTCTCTCACAGGATTTGGATTTGGTGGAAAGAAGATTTGAGTGGAAAGCAACTTGGAGAAGGCTATAGATCAAGATTCATATGGTAGAAATGGAATATCTTGGTCTCAACACAAGTGTAGGTGGTTCTCTCTCACAAAATGTAGGTTGGAAGTGTAGGTTCGTTCTGATGGCTCTCTCCATGAATGAAGAGGAGGTAGAGGGGTATATATAGCCTCCACACAAAATCTAACTGTTACACACAACTTGCCAAACTCGGTGGGACCGAATTGTTAAACTCGGTCAGACCGATTCAGCATATCTAGTGACCGTTAGGATTTTCGGTGGGATCGACATGCAACTCGGTAGGACCGATATGGTTAGGGTTAGGGCATAACGTAATCTCGGTGAGACCGATCACACAAACTCGGTGGGACCGATTTTGGTAATAAGCTAACCAGAGAGTTGGTCGTAAACTCGGTGGGACCGATTTGCTCATTTCGTGAGACCGAAATGTTACAAAAGGAAATAGAGAGTTTACATTGCAATCTCGGTGGGACCGATCGCTCATCTCGGTGGACCAAACGTTCTGAAGGGAAACAGATAGATTACAATCCCATCTCGGTGAGATCGAGATCCCTATCGGTGAGACCGATTTGCCTAGGGTTTGTGGTAGTGGCTATGACATCTGAACTCGGTGGCGCCGGATAGAAAGAATCGGTGGGGCCGAGTTTGACTTTTGGTTTAGGTCATATGTGGATTTGGGAAAGTAGTTGAGGGTATTGGAGCATATCACTAAGCACTATGAAGCAAGAACCTCGTTAAGCAACACCTCATCCCTCCTTGATAGTATTGGCTTTTCCTACAGACTCAATGTGATCTTGGATCACTAAAATATAAAATATAGAGTCTTGAACTTTGAGCTTGAGCCAATCCTTTTATCCTTAGTATTTTGAGGGGTCCACTTTTCTCATCCATGCCATGCCATTCATTGAGCTTTTCCTGAAATATTTATCTTGGAATAATGTTAGCTCAATGAGCTATATGTTGTTAGGAATTACCAAAACCACCTGATGATTGTTGCACTTTCAATAGCCAAGAAAGAAACAAGCAAGAGAGCGTGGTGCAAGTTTGTGTGGCACGGTAGCGGTGATATTGGGATAACACAAGCAACCAAAGACGTGAAGATCGTCATAGGATGGAGGAGACCCGAACAGAAGATGATGAGGGGTATAGTTCCAGCGTGGTTTGCAAGGCCGGATGTTGAGAAGGAGAGTGGCGGTGGCGAGAGCATCGGGCCAAAAGCGAGGCGGCATGTGTGCATGAAAGAGCAAAGCACAAACACTCTCATTGAGGGTGCGGAAAACACGTTCGGCACGTCCGTGAAAGAAGATGTCGAATGGCGAGGTTATAATTTTTTTTCCGTTATCAGTTTGAAGATGAGCAATGGTGCGATGAAATTGGGTGTTCACATAGGCATAAAGGAGTGGAGAGTGGAGGTGACGTCGGATTTTCGGCATAATTGAAAAGTCCAAGTGAAGTGAGAAAAATCATCTAAAATCACAAGGTAATATTATAAACCCGAATTGCTAGGCACTGGAGATGTCCAAACATCACAATGAATAACATCAAAGGGAAAAGTAGCAATTGATGAATATGAAGAAAATGGTAGACGAACGTGTTTTACTATGCGGCGAGCATGACAAGTGTGAGCCGCTGATTTATTACATGAAAAGGGAAAAGTGCTCAAAATTTTATGGAGAGCGTCGGCGCCAGGATGACCGAGATGAGCGTGCCAAAGTGAAACATCGGCATGAAGTGCAACCGGGCCACCGCGTGTAGAAGCACCGCATGGGTAGAGATCATCGGGAGAGTCACATCGCTGCAGAACCCTCCGGGAGTGAGCCTCCTTAACAGAAAAACTGAGAGCATCAAACTCAATAGTGACAGGATTTTCACGAGTAAGAGTATGAACAGAACAGAGGTTTTTAATTAAGGATGGTGAAACGAGCACATTATTGAGAGTTAAAGAAGAAGAGGGTAACGGTAGGGAGGATGAACCATGATGAGTGATGGGAAGAGAGCTCCCATCACCAACCATGATGTGCGAGGAGAAGGGATAGGGAGAGGCACAAGATAAGATACAGGGGTTAGAGGCCATGTGAGCAGCAGCACCGGTGTCCATGTACCAATCGCCACCTCCGTTGTAGGTGCTCGGTGAGGGTGCAGCATGGAGAGCGGAGAGGAGCGCCAGGTCGTAGACAAGAGGAGCGCCGCCATATGCACCATAGCTCGGAGGGCCGCCGTAAGCCGAGGGACCACCGTAGGCCAATGGGCCACCATAGGCCGCAGCGGTGCCGTACGCGGCGGGAACCAGCATGGTCAGCAGCGCTTGAGGAGGAGTCGGCCGTGGTGCGAGAATACCCAGAGCCGGTGGGCAGGGAACGGGCATAGAGTAGGCATGCACGACACCCGTCCATGGGTTATACCCCGAGAGCCAAGGCAGAGGAGGAGCAGCCGCCGCGGGCGCGGGAGGGCGCGGCGTCGTGTTGGAGTTGCGGCCCCGGCCCCCGCGAACCTTTCGCTGCGGCCGCGGAAGGCGCAGCTTGAGTGGCGGGCAGGAGCAGACGCTTGTGCCCCGCAGAGTTGGGGAAGCACCATGGCCGGCGGCGAGGCCAACGTGAAGAGCAGCGTGGGTGGCCTGCCGGGCGGAGTGGCGGAGGCGCTTCTCCTCCATACGAAGGTACGTGACTGCCTTCATGTACGTCGGCGTGACGAGGGAGAGGTTGGCGGCGGACTGGCCGAGGTCGGGGTGGAGGCCCCGAAGGAGGTTGGTGAGGAGGACGGAGTCGCCGATGTTCATGCCGATGTTCATGCAATACTCATCGATCAAAAGATCGTTTTGCTGCACAGTGAAGAATTCACCTTGGAGGAAGACACGGCGTTGGAGCTGATTGTCGAGGAAGAGATCGCACAGCCGTGTCCACATGGCGTACGCCGAGGGGTCACGGGAGTTCACCATGTTGAAGAGGCCTGGAGAGATGGTGAGGAAGAGCCACTTGACAATGCAAGCATCCACGACAAGCCACTCGTCGTCGTCCTTCATGTCGCGGAAGTTGACGCTCCCATCAACGTGCTCGATGAGACGGTAGGAGCGTAACAAAAGCGCGAAGTAGGTGCGCCATGCGTTGTAGGACGGCGAGTCGAGGTCGAGGATGACGGGCACATGATCCTTGACGTGGAGCTCATTGAGACGATCCGAGGTGAACATGGCACCGGCAAAGGAGCCGGCGTCAGAGGGGGCGGCCTTGGAGCGAGACATGGTGGGGGAGGAGCATGGTGCGGTTAGGGTTTTGGGAGGTGGTGGAGGGAGAAGATGGCAGCGGCTGCATTGGAGGGGAAGGGAGGGTGGCGGCTGCGAGGAGAGGCAGCGACGGGTTTAGGGTCTGGGAGGGGAAGGGAGGGTGGCGACTGCGAGGAGAGGCAGCGGCGGGTTTAGGGTTTGGGAGGGGTGCGGCGGCTACTACGGGAGAGAAGCGGCGGGTTGGGTGAGTTGCGGTGGCCGCGGCTGCGGTAGATGCGGCAGCGGCCTAGGGTTGAGGTGGCGTGGCGGCGGCTACAGGGAGATGCGGTGGCAGCGGCGGCGCAGGACGGAAGCGATGAGGATCGCAGGGTAAACTGATACCATGTAGAAAGGTGTAGGATGCAACTCATTGTATTCCATGGAGTAGGTTACAATATATACACAGGATGTCTTGCGTGACAAGGAAACTAATCCTACCATATCTCTAGAAGTCAGCTATACAAGGCTAGAGAAGATAGGAATAGCAATACAAGATATGACACGTTCAACAAATTGAACATCCGTGGCAAACAGCTGAACGAATAACTGACGATGTGCCCATCTAAGAACCACCATGTGCACAAAGCAGACCACATCATGAGGGATACAACAAACATATAGGACACACATTCTGAACAATGTTACAAACACATGTCAAAAAAACAAACGGTGACATTCAGTTCATAAAACAATACAGTTCATAAAAACACACATATCAGCATCATAAAAAATACAATGGGTCAAGCTTCTTGCAATGCACAAGGTGATGTTCCTGCAGCATGTTATAAAAGCTTTCTTTAAACTTCTCCTTCTACAATACTATACAATGCATACATAACATCAGTCACAAAGACTATACATGGAGAGTAAAAGCTTCAACTTTTATAGTGAAATAAACAAAATCAGCAGCACAAGCACCGACACATGGTTCCAAATCTGGCTAGAAGGTCTGTACTGGTAAGGTCACCAAAGCTCATCCAAATAACTCAGAAGCTATCATATCGGAATGAATGGTTGTGATACCTCAAAAGCTATTATTTCAGTATTCCTTCTAAGTTGTTATGTCAGACTAAAAATATATGGAGCTTGTCCATGCCTCTTTTCACTTAAGATATGATTCCTGAATAACAACAAAACAATTGATCACTAGTTATTTCATGGAGTTACAATGAAAGGCAAATATGACGGTCAAGTGACTTGTGAGCAATACATTTTCAAGTGTGGCCTGGAAGTGATCAACATGGGAGTTTGCAGAAGACATCCAACTCAGCTGCCTTGATAAGCAGCACTGGCTAATATAGTGCACATCATCCCCAATTAACATTTCTGGGAAAAGGAATTATCACGCAAGAAGTTAACAATGAATATGCTAACACTAAAGCCTGTCAATGCCATATGCCCAACAGTAAGTGCCATTAAATAACGACGGAAAGGGAAATATATGATTTGCCTTTGGTATGATCCAAACTCAACTGCACGACTCCAAATGGCACTAAATTTTATAGTACAATTGCGTCGAGCAGCTGGTGCGCTACCCAGATTGCATTTACGTAGGCATACATGCCGGACTAGCAAAGAAACTGAAGAGCAAGAAGAAAAACCAAGATTTCCAAATCTCAGCGTCCATGAAGAACATGAGGTATAATCTTCTCAGTTCGAAAAAACTAGAACTGAAAGACGCTGAACTTGTGTTCACAAGAGTAACTGAGAACACAAAATAAGTAATCAATGGTACTCCTCTGCTTATAAAACTATTTATCAAAACGAAAATTAGCATCAAAACATTATGTCTCACTGAACAGTCACACACGATCTCCTGCAATGATTTGGTCCTCTCAGCGTTCAGTCTACTCTTGCCATACCCCCAAAGTCAACCTCCCACGAATACAACTTGTAAAAGTCATACACCTCAGCGAATGGGTCAAAACATAGACCATGTTCTGATTTCACCAGTGTTAGTAGGCTCTTCTAGAAATTTGCGGTTAGATTGTTTCAAGTTCCTACCAGGCGGTGCACTCTCCAGCCTCAACCTGAATTTGACCACACCTATGGTTTAATTCGAACAGTGCATGAGCAATCAAATTCTACAGAAATCACCTAATCTAAAACATTTAGCACAGTACGCCAACACACTGGATCAGTGCTGAACATCAAATGCGAGGCTGCCTTGTGAGCATCTTTAGTTCGCTAGCAAAAATTATTGCCACATTGAACTGAGAAGAACTGCGCCTGCATTACCTCTTCATCCACCCTACTTCCGGATTCACCTTCCCAGTGGACTATGCAGACCGTGTCGGTGAAGCATTCTTCCTTTGCCGGACCTCACATACGGATATCCCAGGGCTGCAGTCCCCCACAGCCAGGCCCGGAGTTCGACCTCGGGGTGCACCAGCAGTGCTAAAGGCACCGGGATTTGGGTGTTCCAAACTGTACGCAAACTCCTCCCTAAGTGGAAACCTGCCAGGCAGGAAATGAGTCACCGGCGGCGGGGGCAGGGGTGGATTCCGTGGATCGCAGGGGAACAACTTTGTAGAGAAATTAGAATATAAGGGAGCAGTGCTGGCTTAGGGGAACTCACCGGTCCACTGGATCTAGGAGGAATTCCAGCCCGTCAGCTTCCATCGCCACGCCGTTTGTCGGTGTCAAAGCCGGTGGATCTCGGGTAGGGGGTCCCAAACTGTGCGTCTAAGGTCGATGGTAACAGGATACAAGGGACACAATGTTTACCCAGATTCGGGCCCTCTCTATGGAGGTAATAACCTACTTCCTTCTTAATTGATCATGAGGAATATGAGTATTACAAGAGTTGATCTACCACGAGATCGTAATGGCTAAACCCTAGAGGTCTAGCTTGTATGACTATGGTAATGAATCTATCTTCTCCGGACTAAGTCCTCCGGTTTATATAGACACCGGGAGGATCTAGGGTTACACAAGGTCGGTTACAAAGAAGGGAATCTACATATTTGGTCACCGAGCTTGCCTTCCACGCCAAGGAGAGTCCCATCCGGACACGGGTGCAGTCTTCGGCCTTCGCATCTTCAAAGCCCATCAGTCCGGCCCATGGCTAACAGGCCGGACGCCCGAGGACCCCTTAGTCCAGGACTCCCTCAGTAGCCCCTGAACCAGGCTTCAATGACGAGGTGTTCGGCGTGCAAATTGTCTTCGGCATTGCAAGGCGGGTTCCTCCTCCGACGACTTCCAAGTAATGTATTCAACTTTTGATTCAAGGTCCCACCCCTAGGCTTCTGTGCATCGATGACTTCGGCTTCCTTGTGTCGAACGAATGCGGAAGGTCAGGGTATTTTTTGCAAATAACACCCCGACCATGCAAGAAAGAGCATCCATTTAAAGAGATTGGGTCTCAGATCCATTTGACACCACGCGGAGAAAATCCTCACAGATTGCCAGGAAAGACCATTCCAATATGGCTAGCATTCCCAGCTCCTCCTCCCGTTCCGAGCCAGAGAAAGGAGAGTGGGAGAGGTGCTCTGTGTCCCACAGTCAACTGGCGAAGTTGCAAACGTAGGGATTTCTCCCCCCTGCGGATCTGGTCCCTGTTCGAGCAGGGTTGGCTTCCTTCAACGGCAAAACCCAGGCGGAGGATTTCCCCAATCCATCTATGGGGGAACTAGTGTGCTTCATCGCCTATCTGCTAAGGGGCGTGGGATTTCCAATTCACCCATTCCCCCGAGGGCTTCTGGAGTACTATGGCCTCCAGCTGCACAATTTTACCCCAACCTCCATCCTGCACATTGCGGGTTATGTCGCTTTATGCGAATTATTCCTGGGTTGTGAGGCCCATTTTGATCTGTGGAGAAGGTTATTTTGTCTTGTCCCGTGCAACCACGAGGGATCGATATTTGAAGTGGGCGGGGCCGAAATATGGCGCATTGCTGACACCGGATACCTATCCGGCACACCGAAGAAAGCTTCCGAAGAGTGGACCTCTGAATGGTTTTACATTGAGGACGTCGTACTTCCAGATCCAGTCCAGAGGGGTCTCCCTGAGTTTACAAGTGTTCCTATGAAGAAATGCCACAGCTGGCGCCCTCGGAGCCTCGAGGAGGAAGATAGTGCGGAAGTTCGCCAACTCCTGAGCAAGATGAGGACGCTTGCCCAGTCCGGATATACGATAGTCGAAGTGATGGCGACCTCCATAGTGCGGGGGGTCCAGCCACCCCAATACAGAGGACTTCCCATGTGGAACTACAATGGGGAAGATGACGCCACCCGCTGCGGAAGGAAAGGTCCGGATAACCCTGCCGCCCTAGCCAAAATATTGGCCGAACTGTTCAAGGGTGAGGAAGAGGAGTTCCTGCGCATCACGCACAAAGAAGGATATTCCATGTACAATCCTCCTAGCTGGGTAAGCCCCCAACTCTTCTGCTCTACTCATTCCACTCCCTGAGCTTCGTTCAATGAATATTAACCCGTCCATTTATAACAGCACTGGCGAAAGATTTCCGATGGGCTTCACAACCCCGGCCCGCAGCCCGAGGGCCACAATCGGGACCTTGACCCCGGATTCGAAGAGGATCCGGATATATTTGTGGTCCTTGAGAATGGGACGTTTTACCAAACGAGCTATGACAGCACAGAGGTGTCCATCATCGCCGACTATCCCGGTCTTCTCCCTGCTTCTCATGTAAGTAATCAGGAGACACTTTGTCCAAGAGGGTTTTTCTCATTCTTCCTCACCCACTGCACCATCCTGTGCTCAGAAGGGGAGGCGTTCGACGCGTCGTGCTACCCCAGGGGCATCTCCAAAGTGAGCGGCTCCCGTGCCGGGCAGGCCTTCGAAGAGGAAGGCAAACAGAGATACGGTCGGGCCTTCCTTGAAGAGGTATGGGTTTGCAACTATGATCTTTTTAGTAGTCGCGTCCAACTGTGACTCCTATGTTTATTTTGTATCAGGAAAAAGGTTCGACGGACTGTGTCCAGGGACCCGGCTAGTCGTACTCCTAATAGCCAAGATTCGGTCCCAGCTGAAGAGACGGGGCCCGATATGGGTGTGGCGCCGGACTGTCCTTCTGCCGAGGGTTCGGAAAATATGTCCGTCACCAATTCGGAAGTGGAGAGCACCAAGAATCACCGGCGCCGGAGGGCTGTTTTATGAAATCCCCGCTTCTCAAAAGAGTCGTTCGGTGCCTTCAGCTCAACTGATGCATACATCTGGGCTGCTCAAGACGGGCTTAACAGAGCCACCGAGCAGCATTTGAAAGATGTGTAGGTAAGTTTACCTTGTCCGAATTTGATAACCATGTGCCAGTAGCCCCCGAGACTTGAAGCAGTTGGGACAAATGTTTTAAGGATCGTTGTATAACCAGGTTCTTATAGAGAAGAACGACCTGCTAGCCCAAGAGCTGGAGCAGTGCCGGACACAGCTAACTGCTGCTACCACCGAACTGGAAAAGTTCAAGAAGGCGTCTGTCGGTGTCAAAACCGGCGGATCTCGGGTAGGGGGTCCCGAACTGTGCGTCTAGGCGGATGGTAACAGGAGACAAGGGACACGATGTTTTACCCAGGTTCGGGCCCTCTTGATGGAGGTAAAACCCCACGCCCGCTAGATTAATATTGATGATGTGTGTTACAAGAGTGGATCTACCACGAGATCAAAGAGGCTAAACCCTAGAAGCTAGCCTATGGTATGATTGTTGTTCGTCCTACGGACCAAAACCCTCCAGTTTATATAGACACCGGATAGGGTTAGAGTTACACAGAGTCGGTTACAATGGTAGGAGATCTACATATCCAGTAGCGCCAAGCTTGCCTTCCACGCCAAGGAAAGTCCCATCCGGACACGGACGAAGTCTTCAATCTTGTATCTTCATAGTCTTGGAGTCCGCCGATGATGATAGTTCGCTATCCGGACACCCCTAATCCGAACTCCTCAAGAAACCCTGAACCAGGCTTCAATGACGATGAGTCCGCGCGATATTGTCTTCGCATTGCAAGGCGGGTTCTTCCTCTGAATAATTTATAGAAGATTGTGAACACCAGATAGTGTCCGCTCGCAAAAATAAATTCCACATACCACCGTAGAGAGAATAATATTACACAAGATCAATCTGGCGACGATTTTGTGGCGTGACGCCGCACCACTACCAAGCCTTTATTCAAATTGTTTTTATTGTTCCACCTCAGCGCGTTTAATAAGTGGTTTCCTTGGCACGCCTTGTCGAGGCAGAGATCGTGCTCCCCTTATTCCGGGATTCCCATCAATACGGACGTGGGTAACCCAACCGCGCCCGTTGGCCTGCCTTCTCTATCAAAGGCGAGTCCTAATCGACCATGGGGGGGGGGGCTCTTGGTATTCAACCTCTTTATAACGAGACCAAGGCCCTCTCCTTTTACACCCTCTATCGAGTTCGCCTGCGCTTCAATTCCAACACCCCAAAGCTTCAGATTCAGCGCTTTGGACTTTCGACGATGTCCGCTCCGACCAGCATGGCGATGGGTGTCTTCTTCCGCTACGAAGAGAAGACGCTAAAGCTGCGAGACGCCGGTATCTAACCGGCAAGATCTCGATAGCCTGCCTGCTCCTGTGGCAGGTCATTCCCACTCCTGAGCCCGGCGAGAACGTGGTGTTCAGTGTCTCACTTCCGCCGGGGTTTAGGCTTCCGACGGACCCTTTGTGCGGGGGCTCATGTTTTATTATGGGCTTGATTTCCATGACTTGAACTGAGTCCATCCTCCATATCTCGTCATTCATTGTTGTATGTGAGGCCTTCCTCCATATTATCCTCACTTTGGATTGTGGCTCAAGACCTTCAAGGTGGAGCCAAAGGCGATCAAGGGCAGCAAACAAAGTGCGGAGGGCGGTCATAAGCAAATGCGCTGGTGCTCCGTGGGCCCGAGGGCTCTTTTCAAGAGGAGCTTGTTTTATGGCAACGGGAGGGTTCTATATCACCGCTCCTGGGGCACCAAATGGGCGGCGCCCCGCCTTCCGCCAGTCCACCACAACGGGTGGCGTCATGGGTCAACAAGGTGCTCGGCGGGGTCGCCCAAGGACGCCCCCTGCTGCAGGGCCGATTCGAGATCTCCAGAAAGAGGGATCAATCTGTTGCAAAGGGCGCAGGATATTGTGATCCGCGTCTTCAGCCTCGCAAACATCGCCTCCGCCTGTGGGAATTCAACCGAGGGACCACGAGCTCCAAAATTTTATGGGCACGACGCCCGTGGAGATGTATAAACTATTCTTCGGATCACGAGAGAAGTGTCCGGACTTGACCAAGGACGCAGGACTAAGCTGCAATCGCCCAGATGCTCAAGTAAGTAGTCCCAGAACCGACAAGCTGTTCATTCATTTATTATACATATATGCCCTTTAAAGGAGCCGTTTCTTGAACAGGAGTGGATAGCCAAGGCAAAGTTGATAAGGTGTCCGCTCCCTCCCGGAGACCACGCTGGATCCCATGTTGACCAATATGTTGAAGGTCGCGCCTTTGAAGAAGGCGAAGGGAGGAGCGGGGAGCAAATCGCCTCTGCGAAGGAGGCTATCAAGGAAGGAGGGATTAAGAGTCCCACCTCCCGAGGAGAGAAGAGGATCGCCTGTAAGATCCGGAGGTCAAGGCCTCAAAGAAAGGAAGGGAATCTTCGGCAGAGTCCGCGCTGGGAAGTAACCCAGCCAAGATTATTTCCCCAAGGATCAGCCTCTAGCGACCCGTAAGTAGAAAGAAGGGTCTTGTAAATAAGGAGCATCCCGTATTTATTTATGAAGATAACCGAATAGTACCTTGTAGTTCGGACCTCAGCCCTTCTCAGCAGAGCTCGTCTTCGGGAATCTTCTTCCGGAGATGATGGAGAGCTAAACGCCCACCTGCCGCACCTCATGTGAAGCAGATGACCCGGAGGTGTCGTCGCGAGGGTTCCCCAAGTCCGCAGGGCGGAAGGTCCGCGCCAAGTGGTGTGCGGTCGAGGATTCAAGGATCTGCTCGGCGAAGCGGTTATTCGTAAGATCACCGTGTTCTAATGGGTACGGTGATTGAAAGAATTGCATCCGCGGAGAGCGGATTGCGTGAAGCCGCCGAAGCTTATCGACGGGTTTGAGGTACGCAAAAATGATGTACCTTCCGACGCTTATGCATATAAGATGCGCTCAGATAGATAGTAGCCCTCGAGACTCGGTATGTTGTCAAAATTGACAACGTGCAAGGATCAAATTTCGTTTCAACACATCACCGCTTCTAAACAGGTGGCGAGCGTCCGGAGGCCAGCCGGATCGATGAATATGCCGAATCAAGCGGCAACTTGACGAGGCGATGAGGACATCGCTGGTCAATAAACGGTTTGACGAGTCACAAGGTATGCGACTTCTATGCGGACACTGTTAAGGGAGCTTGACGCCCATGTCTTCTTGTTTGTATGCTTTAATGCAGATGGTGCCGCTGCGTTGAGGAGCTGCGGCAGAATTTGCCCAAATGAAAAAGAGCAAGCCAGAGTAGTAATGCGGCTACTTTAAAGGCGGCCGAAGAGCTAGAAGCGGAACGGGCTGCTCACTGCCGAAGCAAAGAGGAGATGGCCGAGATGGCCAAAAGGCTAAGGAATGCTACCGATCGCTGTGAGATTCTTGAAAAAGAGCATCAAGCGGATCCTGTAGAGATGTAGTACTCGACAACCACCACGCCATGGGGCTATCTTTTGCAGGGGATCCTGTAGCGGCAAGTTGCGCGGGGGCAGCGGTGAACCATGGACAGTGGAGGGTGTGGTTGTTGAACTTGGGTGTTGTCAGGGAGGAAACGGCTGAACGAGGAGCTTGGGGTTGCCGGCACGCGGGTGCTCAGGAAATCGGGTCGAAAAGGCTCGCGCCTCGCTCGGCGGCCGTTGAGCACCCTCCATGACAGCATTGCCTTGTGGTTAGCCCAGCGCCCAGCTCGCCGAGAAGCTTCATTTCAGGCTGGATTCATCAAAGATGTCAAGCTTATAAGCACTGCAAGAACAACCAAGATTGAGAGAATACACTGAGCACCATGTCTAATTCTCAGGTAAGTGGTTGGTCCAAGAAAAATACGAGGTTAGTGCCTCCATAGAAGTAACAAGATGCAGGCTTAGTTCTTACGTTACAAATTTGTAAATACTAGTACTGCTACCAGCATTTATGACTACTAGTAAACTTGAACATGTGGTCTATCGAGAGCTGAACTGATTGTGTTACAAGCACAAACACAAAATCTAATGAAGCTGATATAAGTACATGTTAAAAAGATAATCAAGTTCATGTATATTAACTGGTAGAAGTTCAAAAAGAAACTTTTAAAATGTTGGTTTTAAAAAGATGTGTACTGCATAACTTCTGGTGAGGAGGACTAGACTATTGAGAAACTAAGTACTTTTGCCTTGTTCTAATCTAGAGTAGCTTGGGAAGAAGCAACATATGTCCTCTACAGTTTATGCACTAATACATCATTAGTTCATAACCAAAAGTATGGATGTCACATCCTAGAAACCTTTTGCAATTGACATGGGGATGCTTCCAGATGCACCTTTCATCATGCACTAAGACATTTCATTTATGTTTTTTACAGTAGAACAAATACTTTTTTATGCCAAGTAAGTTCAAACAGAACAGAAGTTGAGCTTCATTTGCAAGAATAGAAAAGAACATATGCTTCTTTTGATCCCGTTGTGCTACAGCAGAAACATGGAAACAAGGAGGAAATTGGACTTGCAATTGTTAAGTAGGTGAATTGAAAAGCATATAAAACATACACTAAAAAAATCTAAACCTCTAGAGCCTCAAGATGAAAGTTGGAGATGCAAATGGTGGTAGAGCTGCGGGGTCGAACGGCTTGGCGCTGTGTTGTTGAACGGCCCATGATGGTGACAGTACTATCCCAGGGTTAAATAGTATGAAAACTTTAAGCACAAAAGCACACCTCTTGCAATACTCGGCTTTACTTGTTGAACAAATTTCAGGGATGTGTCTGGCCGGGCCGACATAAAACTGTAAGCACAAAAGCACACTCTTGCAATACTCGGCTTTACTTGTTGAACAAATTTCATGGATGCGTCCAGCCTGGCGACATAGAAGCAGAGGAGCTGCGCTCTCTTAAGGGACTTGAGATCCCTAGGGAATTCCTTGAGCAACTAACCAAGTTCAACTAAGTTCATCTACAACAGCCACACAAGTTCAGCATCATCTATGGCATACACCTACTATCCTGCTCCATGTCTGCTTTTCTTGATTGATTGTTGCAGTGCACATGCTACATAGCAGGCCCAAGAACTCTAGACCAATTACTAGCACCATGCCCATGATCAAGAGCGCAAGTGTAGCAGCATCCAAAGCACAAACTGCATCCGATTTAAAAAATGTAGCATAACCGTTAGTAGAGACCTGGATGGAGCTGAGCTTGGTCGAAATGGAGATGAGTTGGATGGAGAAAATCGAGCCGGATCCAGGGCGTAGCACGGGGTGGCCTGCACGCAGCTCCTTGAGCGACAGACCGTGGAGCAAGCTGTTGGACTACCGAGTTGGACGGCACGCTATGGCCACCGGATGCGGCGATGTGATGTGACGGTCTGCTGCGAGGGTGTGGGGCAGTTTGCCAAGAGGGCGGTAGGGAAGGCTGGTCGCGGCGATGGTGGCGCTGGGGTGGCCCTCGTTGGCGGGGTTGAAGCAGAGGGCGGCTGAGGCGCGCGACGCTGGAAGCAAGGGCAAGCAGCAATGTAATGGAAGCAAGGGGGCGCAAAGAAGGAATGGAAGAAGGGCGGAGCGGTGGTGGTGGAAGTGGGGGGCGCCGTGTCGAGTTGAAGCAGGGGGCGGAGCCGGCGACTGGTGGAAGCAAGGGGTTGCGCCGCGTTGGGTGGAAGCAGGGGCGGAGCTGGGAAGTGGGACTGTTTCGGGCATGGAAAATGGGTCGGGCTTCTATAAGGGGCTGAGAGTAACAAAATAATATTGTGTTACTAGTAGGGGACGTGGTGTTTTTCAAAATGTGTATTTAGACAATGGGTGCATATGCACCTATAGTCTTGTCCTATATATATAGTGTTACTATTCATCACCCAGGGTGCAGAATTAATTATTCTTCACCCGAGGTAATCTTACGATCGCTTCCTAAATAAATTACGTTTAGAATATAAATAATTAAATGCATATTGATTTAATATGTAAAATTTGGTATAAAAAACAAAAATATATGTTATAAGACCAGAAAATCACATTTTATGAACATTTTACACTATGTTTTAAATTCATAATTTTACGTAACATAAAATATTTTTACGGCGAATACATATTTTCTTACGTTCTTTTTACGCATTTAAATAAGACAAAATTTACTTAAACCTAGAAATACGATGCATTCAAGTCAAAATAGAGAGGGTGAAGTCTATATATATATATATATATATATATATATATATATATATATATATATATATATATATATATATATATATATATATATGCATCTACAGGCTATTCTCATTACGCATAATGAATATTATTCTCATACCCTTTCAGATCGACGTGGTTCACAGCTTGACCGACGTGTTTTTCAACAAGAATTGATCTTCCTGCGTAACGACGGAGGGAAACAGGGGATGCAACATGGAGCTTCCGGTCGTTCCCCGGCGCGATGTTGCGGGACATGTAAGGGGTTCCGCACGTCCGTGCGCTCAGCTGGATGAGTTTTGCGATCTGTAGTCACTGGAGGTGACGGCGTGGGCATTTTGGCGGCGGACGTGATTTTGGGCGTCGGTGTTTACTGTGGTGTTCGTGGTCCTCAAATTACGTCGTGTTTGTCGTTTTTGATGTGAGAATTATCGGTATGTTATAGTTTTTTGAGATTTTTTTCATCTGTAATTTATGATTACAAGTTTTTGTGTTCTTGGTCGTTTTCCACGCCCGCCATTGAAATCTGTTCTTCTTTTTCTGTTGTTTTACTTCCGAATTGGTGTTGCAGGGAGAGATATAAGGACTGTATGAAAATATTTGCGTTGTCAATTTTGCTTTTTTGAGTTGTTTCTACCCCGGATTCCCATGTTGTTTTGTCGTTGGCGGAGGTTGTGTATGGCGGCTGACTGTAAGCTGCGATTTCGGGTAATCTGGTCAAACTGTGTAATTAAGTTGCGTGTTTTTCAGTGTTGTTTTGAATTGATGCCCGTATGTGTAGTTGGACTGCTGTCGTGTCAAAGTTTTGATACTGTGTGTTGACATCGGAGCCGCACCGATGGCTCTATACTTTGATTACAAAGCCCGAGCCCTCTGTCAGTTTCATTCTACGAGCTGCAACCAAAGAAAAGGGAGATGGATCCTGAGCTGGGAGAGGTTACAAAGGAGGAGGGGGACGCCATAGATGTGAGGGCTGCAGTAGCGGAGCAGAGGAGGAGGAGGCGTAGGCGCAGGCAGATGGCGCGACGTGTTGCCGAGGAGGAACTGGAGGCAGAGTTCAATAGACGACTTGCGCGTGAGGTGATGGATACTTGCAACTCCAATGAATTGGAGCTTCTTTTCCCAGAGGGCAGGGGAAGGAACCATATTCAGATCATTAGTTGGGCTAGGGCGAGAGCAGCCACGGCTCCACATCCATCTACCAGGGCAAAATGGCGTCGTTTCTTTGATCGTTATGACTGAAGTAGTGAATATTATGTTTTTAAGATTTTTGTTGTGAGGGAGCAGATGTCGAATGACTAAATGAATTCAACTTTGTTTTTTTTCTCTGAATGTGTTGTTTTGTCTGCATATGTTCGACATGTGGACCTTTGAACTGCTTGGTTTTCTGAAGTTGAACTGATTTGCGGTCAAATGTTGGATGGCTTGTGTAATAACTATTTCCTACCAAATGGCTGCCCATCTGCTAATTTATTATTTTTATAGTCATGCGAGTGTCCCCGACTATAAATGTTATCCATCTATGTGTGGTGTGTGGCCAAGTCTTCCCTCCCTTTTATTCATTCTTCTAGAATCAGATCTAGGTTCTCTCTCTCTCTTCGCTGTTTTTTCTCTCTTCTGTGTGTTTGATGGAGGATTGTTCATGCGGATGCTCGGTAAAGATGGCGCGATAGTCGACGGTGTGTGCACGAAGTCCTGGTTTGGAGCTCACTCGCACTCACTCAAGCGTGGGTAACTTTCTTGTTTGCTGTCACGGCAACCATGGGTTTCAGACACCCTATGTTTGTCGCCTCGACGGATGGCGACTTGAAGGAATCATGGGTATGTGTTTCTATTCGCTTTGTTTTCACTTTCTTGTTGGTTTACGTCAAACCCATGGACTGGATCTGCAGTTTTGTCTTATGAATAGCTTGTCTATATTTTTTTTAATTAGGTTTTGTTGGATTTTAACAGCAGGGATTTCTGTGTGTATTTGTTCATTACTTAACAACATTTAAACCATTTTTTGTATAATCCCTGATCTGTTTATGAATAGATGTTTTTACTGTAGGTGTATTGACATGTATATTTTTCAGTTTAGCCAGTTCACATGTCTAGTTAGTTTTGTGTTATTGTTTTGGTTCACATTTTTTCCATTTTAGTTTGTTATGCAAATCGTTCCTATATCTGTGTAAAAATTCAGTTATGTCGTGTTCATTTTGTTTTGTACTCCCATGTCCATTTGCGTAAAATGTCACCCAGATCGTGGATTGTTGCTCCTAGTTCCGTGTTCAAGATGGAGACTTGGACAAGAATGGGTATTAGTTGATGGATGTTGCCTACCACATCGATTTTGATGGTTGCATCAACCTAACTACCGGGTGGAAGGAGTTTGCGGCTGAGTCTGGATTTGAGGATGGTGATGTGGTTATGGTTATGTTCTTGAGAGAAAACGACTCTCTGACGTTCAGAATTTATGTGCTGTCGGTTTAAATGTGGCAAATGACGCCGGCTTTGAGATTTGTGTATGGTTGATTATGTTGGAGTATTTTTTATTTTAAAACCTTTGCATGTGAGATGGTTGAATTGTATTGTTTTATCAGAATGGTATGGAACAACTTCTGTAATGTTTTTCCTATTTGTTCTGCTCAATTATAAGTGTTTTATTTATACATTCTTTATATTAGTACTGGAACAATTTCTATAGTTGAATTGATGGGCATCCTTTGTTTTGGCTGGTATATTTTTCATGTTCATAACTAGGAGAAGGTGCTATACGCTGATGATTTTTTTAGAATCCCTTTTTGTTATTGAGTTTGCTGAACTTACATTCTGTTAATGATAGTACTGCTCTATTTTTAGGCTGTCAATTACCAATCAAATTTGTTTGTTGTATAGTTTTTTTTCTTACTTTTTTACATGAATTTTGGAGCACGTTTTTTTTCTTTTTTATATACGAATAATGATAGTTTTGGTATTTTATAAAATAAAAAAATTTAATCATCACTGCACGAGATTTTCTTTTTATTTTGTACTTGAACCTTATGAATTGTAGTAGTTGAACTTTTTGTAAATTCGTTTTCAAATTTTTATTTACGCCTTATATTTTTTTACTTCTTACCATTGAGACGTGTTTGAACTTTGTTACAATATTTTTGTTTATTAACTTATTTTTCTTGTGATTTTTTGAAATTATTTTCATTTTTTATTTTTTGTCGTATGTGATCTATCGGATTTTTGTAATGGGGCTAAGTACTTTGTTGGGCCATCGTCACCGGTCGCTGTATTCGCCCGGATAGCTTCTCTCTCTGGGGCAGGTAAAGACGGCAAAGCGCATGAGCTATGTGTTTAGTCCCACCTCGCTAGTCGAGGGGGCTCTAGACTTGTTTATAAGTGCAGCCGACGCCACCACGAACTCCTCCGAACACTTACCGAGCGCTTATACACGGCGCCGCTCTCTCTCTCTTGACACATGGGCCTGGACGGCAGCCTCAGGGTGTGCGGATTACTAGGGATTCGCCCACGGGCTCGAGTTCAAGTATCTAGCATTGTCAGGGCCTGCGCCTGTCCTTGGGCGGTCAATTTTTTTTTGTTTTTTTGGATCTAGTACTTGACTACACCAGTAACTTGGACTGGTACTTTTTTGTCCTTGTGCTGTCAATTTTTTTCTTTTTCTTTTTTTTGTTTGTTTGAATATAGTACTGTGGCATGACTTGCCCCACGCACCGAACCGTACCAAGGGGCATAGTTGTACTGACACATCTTCCTTGTATGGACTTTGCCCCATTATCTATCTTTTTTAGGGGTGTGGGTGCGGTGGGGTGGGGGAAACAGAATAATCACATCGCTGCCTGTCAAACGAGCGCGACTGTCATAAGAAGGCGAGGTCGAGCCGGGGGGGGGTCAGACCCTCCCCATCCCGGCGAGGCCGAGCCAGGAACGAGCCGTAGTAGGCGACGACGTGGCGTTCAGCGGCCGCATGCGGAGGCGAGTCCGAATATGACTTGCCCCATTATCTATCTTACGGGTGTGGGTGTGTGGGGTGGGGAACAGAATAACCGCGATGCGCTGGTCAAACGAAGCGATCGCCAGATTAGCGCGAGGCCGAGCCGGGGGGGGGTCGGGACCCCTCCCCATCCCGCTGAGGCCGAGCCAGAACGAGCCAGAAAGGTGCGCATTTACACCGCTCTTGCCGTGGCGTCGCATGCGAGGCGAGTCCCGAATATGACTTGCCCCATTATCTTATCTTAGGGGGTGGGTGCGTGGGGAAATATGACTTGCCCCACGCACCGAACTGCACTGAGGGGCATAGTTGTACCGACACATCTTCCTTGTATGGACTTTGCCCCATTATCTATCTTAGGGGTGTGGGTGCGTGGGGTGGGGGAACAGAATAACCGCGACTACGCCTATCAAACGAAGCGACCGCCGTTAGCGAGGCCGAGCCGGGGGGGGGTGGGACCCCTCCCCATCTCCGGCGTGGCCGAGCCAGAACGAGACGTAGCAGCGATGGCGCTGGGCGTGTCATGGGGCCGCATGCGAGGCGAGTCCGTAATATGACTTGCCCCATTATCTTATCTTAGGGGGGTGGGGTGTGGGGAAACATGACTTGCCCCACGACCGAACTGCACTAAGGGGCATAGTTGTCTCGACACATCTTCCTTGTATGGACTTTGCCCCATTATCTATCTTAGGGGTGTGTGTGCGTGGGGTGGGGGGGAACAGAATAACCGCATGCGCTGCCAAACGAGCGCGACCGCGTTAGCGCGAGGCCGAGCCGGGGAGGGTGGTCGGACCCCCTCCCCATCCGGTGAGGCCAAGCCAGAACGAGCCGTGAGCAGGCGACGACGCTGGCGTGTCGCGGGCCGCATGCGGAGGCGAAGTCCGAACATGACTTGCCCCATTATCTATCTTAGGGTGTGGGTGCATGGGTGGGTGGGGGGAATAGAATAACCGACCGAGCTTGTCAACGAGCGACCGCCAAGAAGCGCGAGGTCGAGCCGGGGGGGGTCGGGACCCTCCTCCCCATCTCGGCGAGGCCGAGTCAGAACGAAGTCGAGTAGCGACGACGCAGCGCGTGCCTGTGGCGTCGCATGCGGAGGCGTAGTCCGAATATGACTTGCCCTGCTATCTTATCTTAGGGGGTGTGGGTGCGTGGGGAAACAAGACTTGCCCCACGCACCGAACCGCATCGAGCAAGATAGTTGTACCGACACATCTTCCTTGTATGGACTTTGCCCCATTATCTATCTTAGGGGTGTGGGTGTGTGGGGTGGGGGGGCAGAATACCAAGATCAAGGCCAAACGGGCGCCGCCAAGCTAGCGAGGCCGAGCCGGGGAGGGGTTCGATCCCCTCCCCATCCCAGCGAGGCCGAGCCAAGAACGAGCCGTGTGACGCATTTACGCTGGCGCGCTTCTTGGCGTCGCCGCATGCGGAGGCGAGTCCGTAACATGACTTGCCCCATTATCTTATCTTAGGCGGTATTTCTGGTGTTACCCAACCAGGTGGTACCCCATATCTGTTTTGCTCATCAAATGCTTGCTGCGTGCGCCGCCTTGCATGCTTCTGCAAACAACATTCAAATTTTTTTGTGATTAATCTGGTTTCGTTTTCAGTCGAACTGATGAACGTTCATGTTCAAAACACGGATGTACTGATGCTCTTTTTTTAGCACTATTTTTGTAAACTGGACATTGAACTCATGCATGACTTCTCTCTCGTTTCTTCAGAATTTATGCAACTACACTAGAAGTACTCCTAGTTTATGTATCATTGAACTTATCGTAATGCGTGGCACTCTCTCGCCACTATCTACCGGATCGACATCGATGTTTAATTTTTTTTAACTTGAACTGAAGATAGCATATTAGATGCACTGATAGTAACCTCGACATCCTAATCATGCAACAATGCATATACATTACAAGTACTGCTAGCTTATGTATCACTGAACTTATTGTGTAGCAAATTTTTTTGGTAACAGTTTTGTTACTCGTTCGAACTGACGCAATTACATGACTTGTACTCTTAGGAATAACAACATACAACTCTCAACGGTAGTTGAACCTTGTCACTATACCTGGACTGACGCATATGTTTAATTTTTTTTAACTTGAACTGACGCAATGCATATTAGATGCACTGACAGTAACCTCGACATCCTAATCGTGCATCAAGTGGCAGGGGTGTCAATGAACTGATGCTAGCATTTGCAATGTACCATCGGGTTCTTTTTCATAGCAGGACCGATTTAACCGATGGAGTGACACAAACATGGTGAGCGCATATTACCTCCGCAGTACTGTCTTCTTCTTCTACCTCGCGTGGGCGTCTTACTGGCATGTTCTTGCGAGGCGGCACCATTGACGCATCACCTGCTTGTGGTGGACATCTGGCGAAGAGGTTCATTGAGGAAGCCCCTTGCGGGGATAACTGCCCCAGAGAAGGAGACCTGGCGACGGAGGGAGGCAGGAGGCGGGGATGACGGCTCCGACGATGTTTCCAGCGACGGAGGGAGGCAGGAGGCGGGGATGACGGCTCCGACGATGGATCCGGCGACGGAGAGAGGCAGGAGGCGGGGATCACGGCCCTGTCGATGGATCCTGCGGCGGAGCGAGACAAGAGGTCGGGATCACGACCCGACGGCGGATCCGGCGACGAGGGAGGCAGGAGGCGGCGATGACGCACCCCAACGATGGATCCGGCGAAGGAAGGAGGAGGCGGCGGCGATCCGTCGCCGCCAATCACGGCGCCACGGGCTCCCTCGCTCCTGCCGCCGCTTATCGCCGCCGCCACGACGGCTGCCTCCGCGGTAGGAAGCAGGTCGGATTGGGGCTGGATCGGTCGTGGACGCGCCGCGCTTTATAGGGGCGTAGGGTAATAATAATATTCTCGTTACTGTAATGTAATAGTCCAGCCCTATATATATATATATATATATATATATATATATATATACATGTAAACGGCCATACAGGGGACACAATAATACTTTCGGGCAAAAAGTATAAATATAGCCTTACAACCAAACTAACATTGTTTGTTACAATGACTCGATTCATCACTCAAATAAAATATTCTTCGAGCACTACGCCTCTATTAGGCGGGCACCTTCTGTGACCTGCGCCAAGTAGTGCTCGGCTGGATACTAGCCCCCTACCGGATCTTGGGTCGCTATAATGTTGGCCTCCATATCCATCCAATAGGCTTTAAAGCGGGCAAGAGCCATCCGGCACCTCTATGCACGCCGACCTCCTCATGGCGCCGATCCGAGGCACGCCCCAAGGAACCGCTACACCAAGCCAAAGTAATCGTCCGCTTAGGCCCTTCGAACAAATATGGTCTATCATGCATCGCATTGCAAGACCGGACAGCCTCGTGAAGCGCCACAAAGACCCATCTTGTCATTTAACGACAATAAGCGAGTGGGAGCATTGAATTGTGACCAGAAAAGCTTTCCACCTCCTTATCACCCCGACCATCGAAGAACTTCGGCAGCGTCGGTCGTACTCTTCGCCAAATCCAAGATATGCATCCGCAGGACTCAAGCGCCTATCCAGGGGCGTGCCGGATCGAAAAACTTCGCTCGCAGAAGTAGGAACCTCCACCACGATTTTACCGGCCTGTTGAAGCTCCTCCGCGCCCCGAGCTCGGTCCGTATTTCCTTGATGGCATTGCGTGCCTTGTCCAGCTCGGCAAGCTACCCTTATGCTCCTTTTAAGGAGCTCATACCGTCACGCATTTTTAACTCAATATCCATTTCGGCCATCTCTTCTTCGCCGGTGATGAGCAGCCTGTTCGGCTCTCAGTTCCTCGGTCGCCTTTAGGGCAACCGCATTGCTCTTCAGAACATGTTCCTTGGCTTGGACAAGATCTGCCCTCAGGGCCTCCACGGCAGCAGCACCATCTGCAGTCCGAACATATTACATTAATATCATGCTGCCTCCATATTCTCCTATACAAAGGAAGGCAGAGCACATACCTTGTGACTTGTCCAGCCGCTCGTTCACCAGCGTGATATCAGTATCAATCGATCGAATCAGCCTGGTCAGTTCGGACACTTCCACGGACTGGTCGGCGGCCGGACTCACAGGTACCTGCACATATTTATAGCGCAATCATTGATTTATGATTCCCTGTTTGCCCCCTAGGGCGGGCAACCAGTGTCTCAGGGGCTACTATCTATATGGAGGACACCTAACGCGTGCCTCACAGCCAAAAACAGTGTATTCTTCACTACATATCTCAAAGCCTCTGAGCAGACTTGCAAATGCTTCATTCAAACCGCTTGTAGTGGACGAAATCTTGGAGCACGCGCCATTAGTGAGCGGTGCTCCTCCGAGAGCGCAGCCCGCCCAAGAGGGCCCGCCAAGATGTCCGCCGGACATCGAACTGTGCGGACCTTCCCATCGCCCCTTGCGGGAGCTAAACGCTCCAAGCTCAGGGTGGCTGACGCGTTGGCCTCCGCCTTCGGTAGATCTGGACTCCTCCATGACGACACTTCGGTGTCGCCTGCTTCGCGAGCCGGAGAGGTAGGTGGGGTCTCGCTCTCCATCATCTCCGGAGGAAGGTCCTCCGAAGACGAACTCTGGTGAGAGGGGCTGCTAGCCGAACTGCGAAAGACGAATCCTGGTTATTGATCTAGGAGGAATGCAACATCTTCGAATTAAAAATTAACTTACAGCTCGGTGGAGGGCTGGCCCGTTGTTGGGCACGATGCGGTGAGGGTGCCCGTTGGGGCTGAGCCCCCTGGTGTTATCTTTTTCCCGGGTTTGGGCATCTCCGTCTTCGGGTCTTCGGAGGCGGCCCTCTTCTTCCCGCGTAGGGAGGAGGCCTTAAGCTCCCCCTCCCGACTATCCTCCTTAGGGGAGATGACAATTCCCCTGGTTCGGATGAGTAGCGTGTGGGGTTCGGATTCTCCGTCCTTCCCCTTGTCTTTCCCCGGAGGCATCCTGCTGAGTACTCGGTCAAGCAT
The DNA here is from genome assembly GCA_021605205.1 of Aegilops longissima. Lineage (NCBI taxonomy): Eukaryota > Viridiplantae > Streptophyta > Magnoliopsida > Poales > Poaceae > Aegilops > Aegilops longissima. The sequence goes on from CM038681.1 coordinate 370,201,595, forward strand.
CTTGGCCATGGTGGGGGCGGGCGAGCCTTTGGGAAGTGGCGCCGGACACCTAATTCTCTCCGCCTTGCTGAGCCATTCCTGGACGCGGATGATTTTCAGAATAAACAATCATAACAGATACAAAACACGGTGTCTGGTATCAAGTTTACTTACTTGGGTATCTAGGCGACACAGCTTAGGCCCAAGATCCTCGGTGGTGTCCGGACACTTTACTTTCCGTCCAAGAATAATTTGCACATCTCTTTGAGCTTCAGTCAAGAAGTGCTTGACGGTCCGCGAACCTCCGGATTGAACTCCCACATCCGGAGAGGCCGGCGCTGGCATGGCAACATCCGCCAGATCAACATCACTTGCATTATGTCGACAAGATTAATGTCCCTTGCAAGAAGTTCCTGATGCGATTCTGCAACACGGTATGTCACCAGCGGGTCCCCAATTCCGTCCTACATCCGTCCAAGACGCCAACTGTGACGGAGGGCCCGAACGAAACTCGGGGGCAGCCACCCACTTTGTGCCCCTAGGAGCCGTGACATAAAACCACCTCCCTGCCATACATCGGATACTTCGAAAGAACCCTCCGCCACGGGCATCGCCCGTTCTCGCTTATTACGGCACCTCCAAGACTCCACATGTCGCCTTCTAGATCATCTTCGGCATCACATTGAAGGTCTTGAGCCATAAGCCGAAGTGTGGGGTGATATGGAGAAAAGCCTTGCACACGATAATAAACGACAAGATATGGAGGATAGCGTCAGGAGCCAGATCATGAAAATCCAACCCATAATAGAACACGAGCCCCCTCATGAAGGGATCGAGGGTGAAACCCAGACCGCGGAGGAAGTGTGGGACGAAAACGACACACTCATTGGGCTCCGGCGTAGGGATGACCTGCCCTAGAGCAGGGAGCCTATGCTGGATATCTGCGGTCAGGTATCCGACCTCCCTAAGCTTTGCAATGTCCTTCTCTTCAATCAAGGAGGCCACCCACCGGCCTTGATGGTCAAATCCGGACATGTTGGAGGATTCCGGAGGGGTGGAGCTTAGGTTTTGGATGTTCGAACTTGAGGTGCGAGAAGGCGCGATGAAGGTGAAAAAGAGGCGTAGGTCTCGACCCCTTTATAAAGAGGGTGAATATCAAGAGTCCCGGTGTGACCGTTTGAGGCTTATCTAAAAAACACACGGGTTATACCAACAGCCGTCGTGGGGTCACGCGTGCTCATATTGATGGAAAAATCACGTAATAAGAGGAACACGATCTCTGCCTCGACGGGACGTGCCAATAAAACCGCCTCGCAACACAAGTCGTTGTGGGGCAGGAAACGTTCGTTCGCATTGGACCAAGCCCCGACGCGAGGGCACGATACACGAAGATTGCCAGCGAATCAGATCTATACCATACAGAGATCATCTTGCAAATCCGGACACGGTCTACGTGTTCGATGACCACTTTGGAGTATTCGGAGGAGGAACCCGCCCTGCAATGAAGAAGACAAGACTGCGCGGCGAACTCATCGTCATTGAAGCCTGGTTCAGGGGCTACTGAGGGAGTCCTGTATTAGGGGGTATCCGGACAGCCGGACTGTGTACAAAGTCCGGACTATTGAAGCGTGAAGATACAAGACTCAAGACTTCGGCCCGTGTTCGGATGGGACTTTCCTTGGCGTGGAAGGCAAGCTTGGCGATCCGGATATTATATTTCCTTCCTTGTAACCGATTCCATGTAAACCCTAGCCCTCTCCGGTGTCTATATAAACCGGAGAGGTTGGTCCTTAGAAGGCCGATCACAATTACAATCATACCATCATAGGCTAGCTCTTAGGGTTTAGCCTTTATGATCTCGTGGTAGATCTACTCTTGTACTACCCATATCATCAATATTAATCAAGCAGGAAGTAGGGTTTTACCTCCATGGAGAGGGACCGAACCTGGGTAAACATCTGTGTCCCTTGCTTCCTGTTACCATCAGCCTTGACGCACCGATCGGGACCCCCTTGTAACGCCCTCGATGCGGCTATATCTCCCACGTGTCGAAGCACGACTTAGAGGCATAACCGCATTGAAAGCAATGTCGCAAGTGAGGTAATCTTCACACAACCCATATAATACATAAGGGAAAGAGATACATAGTTGGCTTACAATGCCACTTCACACAAGACATAAATAAACATCCATCATTCAGATTACACTCAAGGTCCGACTATGGAACCAAAATAAAAGAAGATACCCCAAATGCTACACAGATCCCCGATCGTCCCAACTGGCTCCACTACGATCATCGTGAAAGACACATAGTAACGACCACGTTCCTCGTTGAACTCCCACTTGAGCTCGGTTGCATCACCTGACCGCATCGCCGGCACTGCAACTGTTTTGGTAGAATCTGTGAGTCACGGGGACTCAGCAATCTCACACCCGAGATCAAGACTATTTAAGCTTATAGGAAGGACAGAGTTGTGAGGTGGAGCAGCAGTAGTTTACTAGCATATATGGTGGCTACATTCGCAAAAGAGAGCGAGAAGAGGAGCAAAGCACGGTCGTGAAGCTAGTAGCGATCAAGAAGTGATCCCTGAACTACTTATGTCGATATAACTCCAACACCGTGTTCACTTCCGGACTCACGAGAAGAGACCATCACGGTTACACACGCGTTGATGTGTATTTTAGTTAAGGTCAACTTCGGTTTTCTACAACCGACATTAACAAATTCCCATCGCCTCATAACCGGGCACGGCTTTGAAAGATAATACCCGCAGGGTGTCCCAACTTAGCCCATTATAAGCTCTCACGGTCAACGAAGGATATTCCTTCTACCGAAGACCCGATCAGTCTCGAATCCCGGACTACAAGACATTTCGACAGCAATAAAACAAGACTAGCAAAGCCGCCCGAATGTGCCAACAATCCCGATAGGAGCTGCACATATCTCGCTCTCGTGGCACACCGGATGAGCAGTCCGCATAACTAAAACCAGACCTCAAGTTTCCTTGAGGGGGCGCCGCAAAGCACTATAGTTTGGGCCAGCACTCAAGGAGCACTGGTCCGGGGTTAAAATAAAGATGACCCTCGGCTCACGAAACCCGGGGAAAAAGGCTTAGGTGGCAAATGGTAAAACCAATGTTGGGCCTTCTTTGGAGGAGTCTTATTCAAAGCTTAACTGTGAAGGGGGTCCCATAAATCACCCAACCGTAAGGAACGCTAAATCAAGGAACATAACACCGTATGACGGAAACTAGGGTGGCAAGAGTGGAACAAAACACTGCATAAGGCCGAGCCTTCCACCCTTTACCAAGTATATAGATGCATTAATTATAGCAGATATATTGTGATATCCCCAACAAGTAAACATGTTCCAACAAGGAACAACATCTCCATGTTCCAACAAGGAACAAACTTCAACTTCACCGCAACTATCAACGCTATAAGAGGGCTGAGCAAAGCGGTAACATAGCCAAACAACGGTTTGCTAGGAAAGGATGGTTAGGGCTGACATGGCAATATGGGTGGCATGATAAGCAAGTGATAGGCATCGCAGCATAGGCATAGCAAAAGAGCGAGCATCTAGCATAGCAAAGATAGAAGTGATTTCGAGGGTATGGTCATCTTGCTCGCAAAGTTCTCGAGTTGTCGAAAGCTTGATCCTCGTAAGCGTTCTCAACAGGTTCCTCGCTCACGCACTCGCCTCCGGATCTACCCAAGCAAGAACACAAACAAAGGAACCACAATAAATCACGGTGCAATGCACAAACAACATGATGGAAAACATGGCATGATATGCGAGATGTGATATGCAATGCGTATGCGCGCTCCGGAAGGAAAATGATGAACCAGGCATCAACTTGTCAAACCAAGTATGCCGCTGGAAAGATGAGAAGATTTCAGTTGAAATCGATATAAAGATCACCGGAATCGGATGCACGGTTTGCAAATGACAAGCAAAACAAGAATGACACAAATCTGCCATTAACAGCATGATGCCACATAGCAAGCAACAAGATATTAAGCTACTTCACCCAAACGTACCAGAAAAGCATATGGCAGTGATCTACTCAAGATGCTTGACAAAAGATGAACACTGAGCTACGGCTAATTCACAACATAACAGGTCCAAACAAGCATGGCAAAAGTGCAAAATATATCAGCTTCCCAGACTTGGTGAAATTACTGAACATGGCAAAATCAGCATCAGGAAGCAATGTTCAGAGCAAGAAAACAACATGCTACAGGAACTTATAATAGCAAAACAAGGCATGGCATGAATCTACTCAAAGCATAGAACAAAAGTCCCTTACTGACCATAAGCCAAAAAGGATCAGAAAATACAATATCACCCATGTCAATATAGCAAGTTTCGTTAACAGATTTAGCAACAGGGCATGACAAAAACAGATAACAAGTAGGCATGTTTAAGAGCTCAAAGCACTCACTACAGAGCATTACATGATAAACTCAGCATACATACATCAAGAAGACATGGCATAGAAGACATAAATGGCAAGAAAAACATCATATCATACACGTATCAACCACAACAACCTTGGCAAAATTGAATAACAAGTAAACAATCTCCCAGGAAACATTTTATAGCAAAAGTAGAACTCGATTGACTCAAGCTATGGCACTCCATAATTGCAAACAAAGGCATGGATGGATAGATCATAACCATATGTTCAAAACATCCTTACTGAAGTATCTCAAAATATGCATGGATCTCTCGGTAGCATCAAGTTAACATGGCATAAAAATATCAGCTAAACAGGGGCTGAAATCAGCAACATCATGACACCTAGTTTGCATGCTTGTGCTAGTCACCACATAGATCACAAAAATACATGGCATACACCCCTGGAAAGATGCCATGGCATATTACAAAACACATGTAGGACTCCAGTTCATAGGATGCACACATCAATCATTGCAAAAATGACAAAAGTGCATGTTCTGTTAAGAAACAGAAACTAACATCACATAGCCCTCTTCTAACAGTATTTCGGGCATCAAGATGAGATCAAATGAAAATGATGTAATGAGATGAAATGATGCATTCTTCGAGGCGAACATTTTGACATATTACACGCACGAAACGGAGCTACGGGTGCAGAGTTATGATGCATTGAAGATGCCACAAATTAATCACAGAATTAAAGACTCAGACGATTTTTTGGGGGGAAGAAAGTCAACCCCGTGGTTTGGATCCAGATCTGGCCGGAGCTCGAGGTCGCCGGAGACGGCTCGCCGGAACTCGGGCCGGCGAGGAGAGGGCCGGCCGAGGAGGAGGCGACGGCGGCGGCGGCGGCGGGTCGGCACGGCGGCGCCGGGACGCCGGAGGTTGGCGGCGGCCGGGGTCATGGGAGACGGCCGGCCGGAGGGCGCGGCGGCGGGCGCTGCCGGGCGCCGGGTGGCGGATCGGCGGCGGGCTGCGGCCGGAGGCGGAGCGACGGTCTTGTGGGCGCGCTGGCCGGCGGTTGAGGCCCATGGGGGCCGACGGGCCAGCGGCGGGCGGCGCGGTGGTCGGCGCCACGTGGCGCGCCGTTGGTTGGCGGGCGGCGGCGGGCGGACGTGTCCGCCCGATCGGACACGCCCGCGCGGCGGAGAGGAGCGGGCTAGGGTTTGGGTAGGAATGATCCGGATTTGGAGGGGGAGATGCATATTTATAGGTAGAAGGAGCTAGGAAGCTCCAAATGAGGTGCGGTTTTCGCCCACACGATCGTGATCCGACGACGGAGAGCATGGAAGTGACTTAGATGGGTTATTGGACTATTTTGGAGGGGTGTTGGGCTGCAACTTAAAAGAGGCCTTTGCGAGAGAGCGGTTAACCGTTGGAGAACCAAACGAGCTCCAAATGACCCGAACTTGACAGTGGTCTACCGTGGTATACCAAGGCCACTTGACAAACCTCGCCCATTCCGAGAAAGTTTAGTACCCGCCACGGAAAAACGTAAAAGGGGACGCCGGGGACATAGGAGTGCGGATTGCAAAAGCGGACAACGGAAAAATGCTCGGAATCATGAGACGAACACGTATGCAAATGATATGCACATGATGACATGATATGAAATGCATGACATGGACAAAATGCAAAAACGGAAGACAAAAACCCAACCACGGAGGGAATATCATATCACAATGCCGAAAATGGCAAGAGTTGGAGTTACAAATATGGAAAGTTACATCCGGGGTGTTACAACACTCCACCACTACAAGAGGATCTCGTCCCGAGATCTAGGACTGAAAGAACTCCGGATATTCGAACGGAGGTGATCCTCGCGCCCGTGTGGCTTCTCGGTCGGAATGGTGTGACCACTTCACTTTCAGGAATTTGATTGACTTGTTGCGAGTCTTGCGCTCGGTTTCTTCAAGAATAGCAACGGGTGCTCGTGATAAGAGAGATCTTCTTGGAGGTCAATTTCTTGAAGTTGATAGTGCGTTCAGAGTCTTGAAGCACTTGCGGTTGTGACACGTGAAACACATCGCACGCTCGCGGTTGGACGGAAGCTCGTTGATAGGCGAGATCGCCTCTTTTGCCAATGATCTTGAAAGGACCCACGATCTAGGGGCAAGCTTCCTTTGATACCGGGCGGACGAGTGCCTTTCATTGAGAGACGCGAGGTAGACATGGTCTCCGATTTCAAAAGCCACATCACGGTGCTTGTCATCATAATAGCTCTTACCGTGCGATTATGCTGCTTTGAGATTCTCACGAATGACTTTGCACATTTCTTCGCTTCGTGATCAAGTCATTGCCAAGAAGTTGGCGCTCACCTGTCTCGGACCAATTGAGAGGAGTACGCACTTTCGCCATAGAGAATTTTGAATGGGGCCTTGCCCGAACTCGCTGGAAGCTATTGTTGTAGGAGAACTCGCATATGGAAGACAATCTTCCCATTTCATACCAAGGAAATGACACAAGCCCCGAGCATATCTTCAAGGATTTGATTGACTCGCCGACTTGGCCACTTGTTTGAGGATGGAAAGCTGTCTTTGAAACGAATGTTGGTGCCCATGGCCTTCTGAAAAGAATCCCAAAACTTGGAGGTAAAGATGCTGCCACGGTCTGAAGAGATCACTTGTGGAATGCCGTGCAAGGAGACAATCTTGGAGGTGTATAGTTCTGCCAACTGAGCTGCTGTGATCGATTCTTTGATTGGAAGAAAATGAGCCACTTTAGTAAGCTTGTCAATGACAACGAAGATAGCATCATTTCCACGCTTGGATTTAGGAAACCCAGTCACGAAGTCCATTTCAATATGATCAAACTTCCATTCTGGAATAGCGAGAGGTTGGAGGAGACCAGCTGGTCGTTGGTGTTCTGCTTTCACTCTTCTGCAGACATCACACTCATTCACGAATTGAGCAATTTCTCGCTTCATTCGAGTCCACCAATCTGACTGCTTGAGGTCATGGTACATCTTCGTACTTCCGGGATGAATGGATAGAAGCGAATTGTGTGCCTCGCTCATAATGACTTTACGTAGATCACCCTTTGGAACCACAATCCGTCCTCAAGAAAAGAGTATCTTTGTCATCAATGTGGAAGCACTTGTACTTGAAATGCCCTTGTCGATACCACGCTTCACCTTTTTCACCATGGTATCCAGGAGTTGAGCCTCACGAATCTGATCTTCCAAAGTAGGAGAGACTATGAGGTTGGCAAGAAAGCCTTGAGGAACAACTTGAAGATTCAGCTTGCGGAAAGCTTCACAGAGATCCGGTTGGAAGGGCTTGAGGATTAAACTGTTGCAATAAGCCTTCCTGCTCTAAGCATCTGCAATGACATTGGCCTTGCCCGGAGTATATTCAATACTTGGGTTGTACTCTTGAATCATTTCGACCCATCGAGTTTGCCTGAGGTTGAGGTTGGGTTGAGTGAAGATATACTTGAGGCTCTTGTGATCGGTGAAAATGTCCACTTTCCTTCCCAACAAGAGATGTCTCCATGTTATCAATGCATGGACAACTGCCGCCAACTCAAGATTGTGAGTGGGGTAGTTCTTTTCGTTGGGCTTCAACTGGCGAGAGGTATAGGCCACAACTCTCTTCTCTTGCATTAACATAGCACCGAGACCTTGAAGAGAAGCATCACAGAAAACTTCGAATGGCTTGGATTCATCAGGAGGAGTCAAGACAGGAGCTGTGACGAGTTTCTCTTTGAGGGTATTGAAAGCAACGTCACACTCAGGAGACCAGACATACTTCACATGCTTCTGAAGGAGGTTGGAAAGAGGCTTTGGAATCTTGGAGAAGTTCTCAACGAATCTTCGGCAATAGCTTGCAAGACCAAGAAAACTGCGGAGCTGCTTGACATTCTGAGGAGGTTCCCAATTCACAACTGCGGACACCTTCTCGGGATTAACAGCGATGCCCATGGCGGAGATGATATGACCAAGATAAAGCACTTCATCAAGCCAAAATTCACATTTGGAGAACTTAGCATAGAATTGATGCTCTCTGAGCTTGTCTAGCACCAATCGCAAATGTTTGGCATGATCCTTCTTATTCTTGGAGAAGACCAAAATATCATCCAGATAGACCAAGACGAATTCATTGGTGTAGGGGTTGAAGATGAAGTTCATCATCCGAGAGAATGTTGGAGGAGCATTGACAAGGCTGAAAGACATGACAGTATATTCATAAGAACCAAAGCTTGTTCTGAATGCTGTCTTGGGAATATCTTGTTCACGAATGCGAATCTGATGATAACCCATACGAAGGTCAAGCTTGGAGAACACTTTAGCACCTTTGAGTTGCTCGAAAAGCTCATTGATGTTGGGAAGTGGATACTTGTTCTTGATAGTCTTCTTATTCAATGGATGGTAATCGACGCAAAGTCGGTCCGTGCCATCCTTCTTCTGGACAAAAAGAACACCACAACCCCAAGGAGATGAACTCGGTCTGATCAAACCCAGACGCTCTTGTTCATCGAGCTGCTTCTTCAATTCCTTCAGCTCATTAGGTCCAAGCTTGTATGGATGCTTGCAAACGGGTTCAGTGCTAGGCTCAAGATCGATAACGAACTCAACTGGCCGGTGAGGAGGCATTCCTGGAAGCTCTTCTGGAAAGACAACTTGGTACTCACAAACGACTGGAATCTGAGAGATAGCATCCAATTCGCCCTTCTCATTGAGAGAAAACAACCGAATGGTTTCATCACGAGCGGCATAGATGATCACATCATTAGAAGAGTGAGTCAATTGAATTTCCCTGGCAGCACAATCAAGCTGAGCTTTGTGCTGATAAAGCCAGTCCATCCCGAGAATAAGATCAATATCCGAGTCACCAAGGACAATTGGTTTAGCCAGAAATCTATAATCACCCATCTTGATAGAAACATCCGGGACATAATTATTAGCTGTCATTTGCTTACCCGGGGACACAATTGATAAAGAACTAGGCAATACTTGATAACCCAACTCATGCTTAGATGCAAAAGGTCTTGAGATGAAACAATGCGATGCACCAGTATCAAATAAGACTTTTGCAGGAATATCATTAACTGAGAGATTACCCATTATCACATCAGAAGATTCCTCCGCTTGAGCTGCATTCATCATGTTCACCTTGGCATGGTTGGGATTATGCTTGACCACTGCATTGCTGGAAGATTTCACAAGAGGAGGAGGCTAAAGGCGCCTTTGGTTGAAGCACTTGTTCGCATAGTGACCTTTCTGCTGACATTTGTTGCAAGTCACCTCTGAGAGCGGACGGTGGTAAGGAGCATTTGACCTTGGAGCTTGAGAATTAGACTTGTTCTGATAGCCTGGGTTGGGCGGGTGGGAAGATCCACGACCACCTGAGTTCTTCTGCTGGTAAGGCTGACGGAACAGAGGAGGAGGAAGGTAGAACTTCTGCTGCTTAGCTGCCACTTGAGAGGAAGAAGAAGACTGAACTGCATCCCTGATTCTCTTCTTAGAAGCCTCACATTTGAGCTGGGCAGCTTCTTGCTTCAGTGCCATGTTGTAGAATTCATCATACTTTTCGGCTCAAAAGCACAAGCGCTAATTGCAGATCTTCTCGAGACCACCTCTGAATTGATAGATCATACTCTTTTCATCGTGGACGCCTTGCTTAGCAAAGCGAGCGAGTTTTGGAACTGGATATTGTATTGATACACGACATGTTGCCTTGCTTGAGATTGCAGAACTCCTCACGCTTGCTCTCAACAACACTTTTGAATGTGGTGAGCTCAAGTCTCGGCGGAACTCATCCTGTAATGACACGACCTCCTCTGGAATCTTTGTATTCTTTGGTACCACTCGGCAGCTTGGTCCTTGAGTTGAAACGATGCAAACTTGACAAAGTCCTCGTGTCCGACATTGCTACATTCAAAATGTTTGCAGATGTCCACAAGCCAATCGTCGGCGTCTGTGGCCTCGACACGTAAACTGAAAGACTTCGCTGATTAGCGAGGAACTGACTGAGGGTAGCAAAGTGCGGCTGGTTGTTGCCTTGACCTTGATTTCCTTGATTGCCTTGCCCTTGGGTACACTCTTGAAAGAGTTGCAAAATCATCTGAGCATTGGCATTGGTGGCTTCCATGATAGCTTGCCATGCCTCCGGAGGCGGAGGTGGAGGTGGAGGGTTCGATTGACTCCCATCATTTCGTTCCGGATTACGACGTTGGCGGAGCCATCTCAAGAGGGTGACATCCGTTAGCACTTTGATAGACAGAAAGACAAGTTGAATCAACGGATAGAAATTGCAACATATAGTCTTCACAATAAACATTGAACAAGGATGAACGAATGAATTCCAAAAGCTTAACATCACACGCCCATTAAGGTGAGAAGCCACTTGATTAAAGGTTGATTAAAAAATAACAAGGTACGATCGAACAAATAAGTGGTAAGGATTACCCAATCACGAACCAAATATCTGCGGGAAGAAATGCTAAGAGCTACTTGAATCCCACCTATAAACTCCCGAAACTCTCTGGTTATGCAATCTGGTGTTGGGGATATAGGGGACACAAAATATATCACCCAAACTAACAATACCTAGATCCAGCTGTATCCATCCGTCAACACATAACCAAGAAACCTTCGAAAATCGTGTACCTCGACCTTCGAAAAACATCCGTTATACAAGTCATGCCAATACTCCCGAGCTCGCCCCAGTACTGAGTTATCGGGGTTATCTCACCAACAACTGCACAAAAGAGATTTCGATGTCGGCAAATCTCAGGTATTCCAGAACTGCAACGATAAAATTGTGACGACAACACCTCGGAGCTCAACTCCCCGGGACACTGCCACAACCCCTAAATGTCAGGAGGCACCAAGAACAATGTTCTCGTCACAAAACCATCGGAACGATTCCAAGATACCCGCGTGATCCTAAATTTTTTTTTTAGTGAAATTTGAGGAGAGGAGAGTCAAAACTTCTACGTCAGGAGACCTCACCAGAGCGATTTAAGGACTGGGAGTAAAAGAATCCTACTCTCCGATATATATAATCCTAAGACTCAAAACATTTTTGTTCTAGACTCAACAACGCATGACAAACAATCAAGCGGGGGCTCCTAAGTCGGGAAGGCTCGATTACCAACTTGTAACGCCTCGATGCGGCTATATCTCCCACGTGTCAAGCACGACTTAAAGGCATAACCGCATTGAAAGCAATGTCGCAAGTGAGGTAATCTTCACACACCCATGTAATACATAAGGAAAGAGATACATAGTTGGCTTACGTCTCCACTTCACACAGTACATAAATAAACATCCATCATTCAGATTACACTCAAGGTCCGACTACGGAACCAAAATAAAATAAGATACCCCAAATGCTACACAGATCCCCGATCGTCCCAACTGGCTCCACTATCGATCATCAGGAAAAGACACATAGTAACGACCACGTTCCTCGTCGAACTCCCACTTGAGCTCGGTTGCGCCACCTGCCCGCATCGTCGGCACCTGCAACTGTTTTGGTAGAATCTGTGAGTCACGGGGACTCAGCAATCTCACACCCGCGAGATCAAGACTATTTAAGCTTATAGGAAGGACAGAGTTGTGAGGTGGAGCTGCAGTAAGCGACTAGCATATATGGTGGCTACATTCGCAAAAGAGAGCGAGAAGAGGAGAAAATCACGGTCGTGAAGCTAGTAGCGATCAAGAAGTGATCCTGAACTACTTACGTCAGACATAACTCCAACACCGTGTTCACTTCCCGGACTCCGCCGAGAAGAGACCGTCACGGTTACACACGCGGTTGATGTGTATTTTAGTTAAGGTCAACTTCGGGTTTTCTACAACGGACATTAACAAATTCCCATCTGCCTCATAACCGCGGGCACGGCTTTGAAAGATAATACCTGCAGGGTGTCCCAACTTAGCCCATTATAAGCTCTCACGGTCAACGAAGGATATTCCTTCTACTGGGAAGACCGATCGATCTCGGAATCCCGGACTACAAGACATTTCGACAAGAATACAACAAGACCAGCAAAGCCGCCCGAATGTGCCGACAAATCCCGATTGGAGCTGCACATATCTCGTTCTCGTGGCACACCGGATGAGCAGTCCGTATAACTAAAACCAGACCTCAAGTTTCCTTGAGGGGCTACAAAGCACTCTAGTTTGGGCCAGCACTCGAAGGAGCACTGGTCCGGGAGGTTAAAATAAACATGACCCTCGGGCTCGCGAAACCCGGGGAAAAAGGCTTAGGTGGCAAATGGTAAAACCAAAGTTGGGCCTTCTTTGGAGGAGTCTTATTCAAAGCGAACTGTCAAGGGGTCCCATAAATCACCCAACCATGTAAGGAACACGAAATCAAGGAACATAACACGGTATGGCGGAAACTAGGGTGGCAAGAGTGGAACAAAACACGTGCATAAGGCCGAGTCTTCCACCCTTTACCAAGTATATAGATGCATTAATTATAGCAGATATATTGTGATATCCCCAACAAGTAAACATGTTCCAATAAGGACAACATCTCCATGTTCCAACAAGGAACAAACTTCACTTCACGCAACTAGCAACGCTATAAGAGGGCTGAGCAAAGCGGTAACATAGCCAATCAACGGTTTGCTAGGAAAGGATGGTTAGGGGCTGACATCGCAATATGGGTGGCGTGATAAGCAAGTGATAGGCATCATAGCATAGGCATAGCAAAAGAGCGAGCATCTAGCATAGCAAAGATAGAAGTGATTTCGAGGGTATGGTCATCTTGCCTGCAATGTTCTCAGAGTTGTCGAAAGCTTGATCCTCGTAAGCGTTCTCAACAGGTTCCTCGTTCACGTACTCGTCTCCCGGCTCTACCCAAAGCAAGAACACAAACAAAGGAACCACAATAAATCACGGTGCAATGCACAAGCAACATGATGCAAAACATGACATGATATGCGAGATGTGATATTCAATGCGTATGCGTGATCCGGAAGGAAAAAGATGAACCAGGCATCAACTTGGCAAACCAAGTATGCCGCTGGAAAGATGAGATGATTTCGGTTGAAATCGATATAAAGATCACCGGAATCGGATGCACGGTTTGCAAATGACAAGCAAAACAAGAATGGCACAAATCTGCCATTAACAGTATGATGCCACATAGAAAGCAACAAGAAATTAAGCTACTTCACCCAAACGTACCAGAAAAGCATATGGCAGTGATCTACTCAAGATGCTTGACAAAAGATGAACACTGAGCTACGGCTAATTCACAACATAACAGGTCCAAACAAGCATGGCAAAAGTGCAAAATATATCGACTTCCAGACTTGGTGAAATTATGAACATGGCAAAATCAGCATCAGGAAGCAATGTTCAGAGCAAGAAAACAACATGCTACAGGAACTTATAATAGCAAAACAAGGCATGGCATGAATCTACTCAAAGCATAGAACAAAAGTCCCTTACTGACCAAAAGCCAAAAAGGATCAGAAAATACAATATCACCCATGTCAATATAGCAAGTTTTCATAGCATGATTCAAGAACAGGGCATGACAAAAACAGATAACAAGTAGGCATGTTTAAGAGCTCAAAGCACTCACTACAGAGCATTAAATGATAAACTAAGCATACATACATCAAGAAGACATGGCATAGAAGACACACATGGCAAGAACAACATCATAGCATACACGGATCAACCACAACATCCTTGGCAAAATTGAATAACAAGTAAACAATCTGCCAGGAAACATTTTATAGCAAAAGTAGAGCTCGATTGACTCAAGCTATGGCACTCCATAATTGCAAACAAAGGAATGGATGGATAGATCATAACCATATGTTCAAAACATCCTTACTGAAGTATCTCAAAATATGCATGGATCTCTCGGTAGCATCAAGTTAACATGGCATAAAAATATCAGCTAAACAGGGGCTGAAATCAGCAACATCATGACACCTAGTTTGCATGCTTGTTCTAGTCACCACATAGATCACAAAAATACATGGCATACACCCCTGTAAATATGGCATGGCATATTACAAAACACATGTAGGACTCCAGTTCATAGGATGCACACATCAATCATTGCAAAAATGACAAAAGTGCATGTTCTGTTAAGAAACAGAAACTAATATCACATAGCCCTCTTCTAACAGCATTTCGGGCATCAAGATGAGCTCAAATGAAAATGATGTAATGAGATGAAATGATCTACTCTTTGAGGCGAACATTTTGACATATTACACGCACGAAACGGAGCTACGGGTGCAGAGTTATGATGCGTTGAAGATGCCACAAATTAATCACAGAATTAAAGACTCAGACGATTTTTTGGGGGGAAGAAAGTCAACCCCGTGGTTTGGATCCAGATCTGGCGGAGCTCGAGGTCGCCGGAGGCAGCTCGCGGAACTCGGGCCAGGAGGAGAGGGCGGCCGAGGAGGAGGCGACGGGCGGCCGGGGCGGGCTCGCGGCGGCGGGCGCCGGGACGCCGGTTGGCGGCGGCCGGGGTCATGGAGATCGCGGCCGGCCGGGGGCGCTGGCGGCGGGCGCTGCGGCACGGGCGGCGGATCGGGCGGCGGCTGCGGCCGGGGCGGGAGCGAGGGAGGCTGGGCGCGTCTGGTGGCTGGATTGGCTGGGGCCAATGACGGGCCAAAGGGGCGGGCGGGGCGGCGTGTGGTGGCCGGGCGCCACGTGGCGCTTGCTTGGCTTGGCAGGCGGCGGCGGGCGTGTCCGCCCGAATCGGACACTTCCGCGGGCGGGGAGAGGAGGGGCTAGGGTTTGGGTAGGAATGATCCGGGATTTGGAGGGGGAGATGCATATTTATAGGTAGAAGGAGCTAGGAAGCTCCAAATGAGGTGCGGTTTTCGCCCACACGATCGTCATCCGACGACGGAGAGCATGGAAGTGACTTAGATGGGTTATTGGACTTTTGGAGGGGTGTTTGGCTGCAACTTAAAAGAGGCCTTTGCGAGAGAGCGGTTAACCGTTGGAGTACCAAACGAGCTCCAAATGACCCGAAACTTGACAGGTGGTCTACCGGTGGTATACCAAGGCCACTTGACAAACCTCGGCCCATTGCGAGAAAGTTTAGTACCCGCTCACGGAAAAACGTAAAAGGGGACGCCGGGGGACATAGGAGTACCGGATTGCAAAACGGACAACGGGAAAAATGCTCGGAATCATGAGACGAACACGTATGCAAATGAGATGCACATGATGACATGATATGAAATGCATGACATGGACAAAATGCAAAAACGAAAGACAAAAACCCAACCACGGAGGGAATATCATATCACAATGCCGAAAATGGCAAGAGTTGGAGTTACAAATATGGAAAGTTACATCCGGGGTGTTACACCCCTACCCAAGATCCGCCGGTTTTGACACCGACACTCACTACCTGGTGAGTTGCGGAGATATAAAGTAGCATAGGCTCGCCAACACTTGGGGCGGCTAGGATTGGATTGCCTACTAATAAGGTTTTTATTTTTCCAATCCGGTTGTGGCCGCTTCTGTCTGTTCAAAGCTGTCGGTGCGTCTAAGCAGTCTATAAAGTGGTAATGCTTTCTCTCCTAATCTGGAGATAAAGCGGCTCAAGGCTGCTACGCACCCTGCTAGCTTTTGGACCTGTTTTAGGTCTGTTGGCGTAGCCAATTGCGACAAGGCTCGGATTTTAGCTGGGTTTGCTTCAATTCCTCTATGGGAGATAATGAACCCTAATAGCTTTCCGGATGGAACGCCGAAGACGCATTTTTCCGTATTTAGCCGTATGTCGTATGTTCAGAGGTTGTCAAATGTGAGGCGGAGATCGTCCACCAATGATTCGACGTTTTAGTCTTGATGACCACGTCGTCCACATATGCTTCTACTGTCTTGCCAATTTGTTTTCCCGAGCATGTTTGAATCATGCGTTGGCAAGTGGCACCAGCGGTTTTAAGCCCAAAAGGCATAGTGTTGAAACAGAAAGGCCCATACGGGGTGATGAACGTCGTTGTGGCCTGGTCGGACTCCTTCATTTTAATCTGATGGTATCCAGAGTAAGCGTGGAGGAAACACAATGAGTCGCGTCCCACGGTCGCAGCAATGATCTGGTCAATGCGGGCAATGGGAAAGGGTCTTTAGGGCAAACCATATTGAGGTCTTTGAAATCGACACAAAGGCGCCAAGATTTATCCTTTTTCGGCACCATGACCAAGTTGACTAGCCAATCCGGGTGCTTGATTTCTCTGATGAACCCGGCCTCGAGTAGTTTGGCTAGCTCCTCCCCCGTAGCTTCTCGTTTGGGTTTGAAAAATCGCCGTAGCGTTTCCTTAACTAGTTTGAACCCTTTAATTATGTTGAGGCTATGTTCGGCCAGTCTATGTGGGATCCGTGGCATGTCCGAAGGGTGCCAGGCAAAGATATCCCAATTTTCACATAGGAATGCGCGTAAGGTGGCATCTACCGTCGGATCTAGCTGTGCCCCGATGGACAATGTTTTATTAGGATCCATCGGGTGCACTTGAAATTTAACTATTTCATTTGCGGGCTTGAAAGAGGTGGATTTAGGTCTCTTATCAAGAGTCACATCATCCTTGTCCAATGCAGATCGTAGGGTGGTTAGTTCTTCGACCGCAAAGGCTTCGGAGAGTGCCTCAAGGGCCAATGATGCGGTTTTGTTTTTGGTGCGGAGTGCTTTATCTGGTATGATTGTTCCATTTGGCCATGGCATTTTAAGCTTCATGTACCCATAATGGGGTACGGCTTGGAATCTTGAAAAAGCGCCTGCCCTAGAAGGGCGTGATACCCGTGATTGAAGGGATCAATGTGGAAGAGAAACTCCTCCAACCTGTAATTTTCAGGCGTGCTGAATACTACGTCAAGTTTAATTCTCCGCGAACATCGCACTTCTCGACTGGGGATGATGGCTCGAAAGGTGGTACTGCTTTGCTCGATGCATGTTCTATCAATCTGCATTTTGTTGAGCGTGTCCTCGTAATTGAGGTTAAGCCCGCTGCCGCCATCCATGAGCACTTTGCTAAGTCGAAAGTCGTCCACAATTGGGTTTAGAACTAAAGCGGCGGGTGCTCGGACTGATCGGGCACTTGGTTCATCGTTAGCGGTGAAGGTTATTGTCGCGTCATTCCATGGGCTCAGTGCGGTTACTTGGTGGACTTCGGCGAGGCTGCGGAGTGCCCTCTTATGCCGATTATTTGAAGAGAAAGTCTCGAAGACTGTAAGGATGTTAAAATCGTCATCCTCCGGAGAATGCTTCTCTGGAATGGCGGTGGTGAGGATGGCCTCCCCACTTTTAGCTACCTGCCGGAGTACCCAACATGCCCGAAGGCTGTGAGTTGAGTCAGTGCTCGGCGTTGCATGTATCGGACAGGGTTTGTCGAGGAGTTCACCAAGAATAGACCTGTATCCCGTAAAGGGTTTCTTTTTCTTGCCATTGGGCTTATAGTCGGATGCCTCGTAAGGGTGTATCCATTTTGCCCGGGCAGTGCACTGCTTAAAGGCAGCAGGTTCCAAGTGGGTTTTCTGGGCTTTCCATGTGCTTTTCGTGCAGTACTTCCGTACTACATGCGATAGTTCCGTGAAACTCTGTATGCGACGGTGGTCGAGGGCATTCCGAATTCCCTCGTCGGTACAATTGTGATGAAAGACAAAGACCGCATCATCGTCGCAACAATCTTTAATCTTGTTTTTGACAAGTAGGAACCTGGCCCAAAAGTGATGGACCATTTCCTGAGGTTGTTGCCATACATACATCAGGTAATATATGTCTGGAGGGCCTGAATTACTTGGATATTATCGATTGCGGTGGATGGGTGGGCTAAAACACGAATCCCGACCCAAGATTGTATCCGGAGCTTGTAAAATCTCCGAGGTCACCAGTTGGGGTCCGGGAAGATCCAAGTGCTCTCCGGACCCTATGTCCGACCCTAAGTTTAGGGGACGTGGAGTCTCATCCAAAGGGAGGGTATCCGACTCAAGGGGTTCGGATATCCAAACATAGATGGTCTTTAATTTAGGGGAAGAAGTTTCTTCGGCTTGTTCCTTGATGATTGCTACCAGGTGGGTGATCGGCGGGAGATTGATTTCCCTCTGGTCAGGTTTAAGCCCAATCTGATCATAGTCTGTTGAAAGCCCCGGGGCAGCGATGCGATCTAGCAGCTCGTTTAAGCACGAGATGTCCGCCGGATCCATCTTTTCCGAGTATTCGAGACCGATGCGGGGGTGGTGTTTGGCGATTGTGGAGGACGTTGTCGGCTTGATGGCCATGCAGGCACCCACGGTGAATTCGCTGAGCTGGTGGACCTGTCTCGAAGTTAGGCTCCTTCCAGAAGTGATAGCGTTGTTGATGACAAGGCGAGCCATAGATCGCTTTTCATGACTACACAGCGGAGCTTTCAATGAAAGCACCAATGTCGGTGTCAAAACTGGTAGATCTCGGGTAGGGGGCCCAAGCTGTGTGTCTAGGGATCAATGGTAACGAGGGACAACGGGGACACGATGTTTACCCAGGTTCGGGCCCTCTTAAAGGAGGTAAAACCCTACGTCCTGCTTGATTGTATTCGTTGAGTATAGGGGTTACAAGAGTTGATCTTCCTCGAGATCATAATGGCTAAACCCTAGCTGTCTAGCCTATGATGATAGCCTCTACAGACTAAACCCTCCGGTTTATATACACACCGGAGGGGCCTAGGGTTGTACAGAGTCAGTTTGCAGACGAAGGAAATAGTACATCCGGACACCAAACTGGCCGTCCACGCATATAGGAGTCCTAAACGGACACGGGGGATGGTCTTCTGCTTTATATTCACGACCCATCAGTCCGGCCCATATCGAATAGACCGGACACCCGAGGACCCCCTAATCCAGGACCCTCTCACCCGCGCCCACCAAAATTGCGGCCAAGCATCGAGGCTTCCCTCAGGACAAAGGGAACCTTTGCCATGATGGTCGCCTTCTTCTTCTTCTCTATGGGACCACTTTTGGTTCGACATGATGGGGAAACAGTATGAACATATGGACTATAAGCACGCAATCAAAAGGCAAGGTGAAAGTGCAAGTGGCACTTCAACTATATTTTGGTGTGATGACAATGTGGTTAGTTGAACTAATATCGGTTGCTAGATTTAATCTCAGGATATTGGTTCCAAGTGCTTCCTGATGGAGATGTGCGATCCCCAATTCAAAAATGACAAAGGCATGGTCTACCGGCGAGTTGAAGGTTTTAGTTTTTCGTTTGCTTCGAGTCATAGGAATGAACGCACTATTAAGAGGGGTTTGTGTCGATGAAAGTTATGTGGGAATGCCATTGCCGAACCATATACACTAGCCTACCCATTCCTTCAACCTAAAATCTTAGTGTGTGTCCATGTGGTACTCAGAAAGCTTATAACAGAAAGTTACTGGGTACCCCGTGCGCACGGGGTCTTTGGACCCCCTTGCGCACAGGGTACTACGTAACTCTTCGGGTACCCTATGTGCACGGGTCTTTTGACCCCCATGCCCACGGGGTCTTTTGACCCTCATGCGCATGGGGTGTTGTGAAAGTCTCTGAGTACCCCGTGCGCACGGGGTCCAACGGGTAGAAACGACCACCCCGGGACAAACACTATAACCCCCCCTTCTTCTTCCTCCATCCCTAAACCTAATGTCTTGTTGAGCTCCACCATTGCTACACCTCATTTTGCAAAATACTCTCAATCCCTCCACCCAAACTTGTTGAAACTTTGGGGATTGGGAGAGCAAGACCCGATCTACATCTTGACCAAACCAAATCGCGATCCTCGCAACATTTCTTCCTCGGTGACTTGTTACTCTTGGATCTTGGGCTCCTAGGTGGTTAGAGGTTCCTTCAGAAGCTTCCTTATTTGTGGTGTGCTCCAGAGAAGTTTGTAAAGGTGTGTTGGTCGCCTTCAAGACCAACCCAGAGTGATTCGAGGCTCATCCGTTGGGGGTGACTCAAAAGAGACTACGATGAGCCTTCGTGGAGTTCCGCAAGCTTTGGCTCTGACACCGCTCTAAACGGAGAGTAGCTCTTCCCCAAGGAAGGGTGAACTTCGGGATAAAATCCACGTCCTCGCCTCACTTGTGGTTAATCCTTTCCCGCACAATACTTTTCCTTGTATGCTTGTTTGCTTGCTAATTAGATTATTGCCTAGCATATCTTGCTTTAAGACTTGTGTTCACGTAGTTACATATCTAGTGAACCCTATTTATCCACTAAACATTAAAATTGACAAGAAAGATTAAAACTTGTAGTCTCCTATTCACCATCCCTCTAGTCGACCATATCGATCCTTTCAACTAGCATCAGAGCCTTGTGCTCTAATATAAGGTTTTACAACCTTAGAGGATATGGTCGATCTAGGGAATGAGGGAGGTGGTGCACGCGCTGCGGAGGATGGTCAAAACCTACCCCCCGCCACGCCCGAGGCACTTGGTGCCCCGGTCGTTGCTCCCGCCACTCCTATTAACCCGGGTGCCCCCTTAACCGCGGCCGATATTCTTTCAATGTTTGCTGACCTCAAAGCCTCTATGTTGAAAGAAGTTCGTTCCTCGGTCAAGGAGGAAATCTATTCTCGCTTAAAGCCCTCGACATCCGCATCAAACTCATTTGATCCAAATGTCATTCATGATGCAGATGACTCGAGAGAACCTCTTGCTTCTCCGGCTCGTACTCAAGTTCCCAAGTACAATGCTGTGGAACCCTTTTACTCACCACAACCATTGCAACATCCTTGCATTAATCCTATTGGGCCTCCACCCCCTTTGAAAGCTAATGTGTTTGCTAAGTGGAAGCTATATATGGAGTCTTACATGCGCAGTGCTTCAACTCAACTATGGTGGATTGTGGTCAATGGGTTCAACCCCAAGGACCCATTGAATCTCACTCCAAGAGAAGAAGTTGATGATCAACTCAATGCAACCGCCCACAACATGTTGCGCACCACGGTGACCAAAGGCTATAGTGACTCCATTGCTCTCCTTAAGACTGCCAAGGAAATTTGGGATTTCCTTGAGGAGTCTCTCGAAGGAGATGAAGCAATTCGAAGATCTCGATTGCCTTTGTTCAAGCAAGAAGTATCTTTGTGAGGAATGAGGGTGAGTCCGCGGAATAGGTTTAAAGAAGGTTAAAGTCCCTTGTGAAAATGGTGACTTCATCAAGGACATGTTCATAGATGCTATGGTCCTCACGGGACGTACCATGGTCATGATGTACATCAACATCCGGATTATCACAAGTTGACCGTGGCTCAAGTTGTTTCCACTTTCTCAACTCATGTTCTTTTGGAGACCAAGTCCAAGAAGACCTTTGCAATTGCTCAAGCAACCAATAACTCCAATCTTTCCTTGAAGGCCAAGAGAGTGATAAGCCAACCCTCAAGGGATGAAGAAGTGAGTGAAAATATATGTGAGGAAGATGTTGACACCTCATTCCCGGCAAATGACTTTGCAGAAGACTTGGCCGTTTTAGTCAAAAAGTACTCTGGGACCATGGCAAACAAAGGGAAGAATCTTCAAGGTAGATAGTTTGGACGAAGGAAATGCTACAATTGTGATATCCCAAGACACTTTATACATGATTGCCTGTATGAGAGACGTGAAGACAAATCCGAGAAGCTTGTGCTCAAGAAGAAGAAGTTCACCAAGTTTGCAAAGAGGAAGGATGACGAGGCTCTTGTTCATGAAGAATACATGTCTGGAGATGAAGATGACGACGATGATGATCAAGTGGGCACGACCGCCATTGCCTTGCATGCCACTACCTCCTCCTCCACCACCGGCCTCTTAGATTCTCCAAACGAGCACAAGCCTTTCACCCATCGATGCCTTATGGCTAAAGAGGTAAAAATGAAGTCCAAATAAAAAAAACCGCCATCTACACTCCCAGTGTCTCATGTGAGATAGTGGAGGATGAGTGTGACGAGGGCGTGGATAATGATGAGGAATTGCTACCTCTTGAGCACTACGTTGGTTTTCCCTTGAAGAGGAAAGGGTGATGCAGGAAAGTAGCATAAGTACTTCCCTCAGTTTTTGAGAACCAAGGTATCAATCTAGTAGGAGGCCACGCACGAGTCCCTCGCACCTACACAAACAAATAAATCCTCGCAACCAACGCAATAATGGGGTTGTCAATCCTTTCACGGTCACTTACGAGACTGAGATCTGATTGATATGATAAGATAATATTTTTGGTATTTTTATGATAAAGATGCAAGGTAAAAAAAGGAAAATAAAGACGGCGCCAGAAATAGCTGGTTGACGGGAGATTAATATGATGGAAAATTGACCCGGGGGCCATAGGTTTCACTAGTGGCTTCTGTCGAGAGCATAGTATTACGGTGGGTGAACAAATTACTGTTGAGCAATTGACAGAATTGAGCATAGTTATGAGAATATCTAGGTATGATCATGTATATAGGCATCACGTCTGCAACAAGTAGACCGACTCCTGCCTGCATCTACTATTATTACTCCACACATCGACCGCTATCCAACATGCATCTAGAGTATTAAGTTCAAAAGAATAGAGTAACGCTTTAAGTAAGATGGCATGATGTAGAGGGATAAACTCATGCAATATGATATAAACCCCATCTTGTTATCCTCGATGGCAACAATACAATACTTGCCTTGCTGCCCCCTCATCCTTTGGGAAAGGACACGCAAGATTGAACCCAAAGCTAAGCACTTCTCCCATTGTAAGAAAGATCAATCTAGTAGGCCAAACCAAACTGATAATTCGAAGAGACTTGCAAAGATAACCAATCATACATAAAAGAATTCAGAGAAGATTCAAATATTGTTCATAGATAAACTTGATCATAAACCCACAATTCATCGATCTCAACAAACACACCGCAAAAGAAGATTACATCGAATAGATCTCCACGAGAGAGGGGGAGAACATTGTATAGAGATCCAAAAAGAGAGAAGAAGCCATCTAGCTAATAACTATGGACCCGAAGGGCTGAGGTAAACTACTCACACATCATCGGAGAGGCTATGGTGTTGATGTAGAAGCCCTCCGTGATCGATGCCCCCTCCAGCGGAGCTCCGGAAAAGGCCCCAAGATGGGATTTCACGTGTACAGAAGGTTGCGGCGGTGGAATTAGGTTTTTGGCTCCATATCTGGTGGTTTGGGTGTACATAGGTATATATAGGAGGAACAAGTACGTCGGTGGAGCAACATGGGGCCCACGAGGGTGGAGGGCGCGCCCAGGGGGTAGGCACGCCCCCTACCTCGTGCCTTCCTGGTTGATGTCTTGACCTAGGGTCCAAGTCCTCTGGATCACGTTCGTTCCGAAAATCACGTTCCCGAAGGTTTCATTCCATTTGAACTCCGTTTGATATTCTTTTTCTGCGAAACTCTAAAATAGGCAAAAAACAACAACTCTGGGCTGGGCCTCCGGTTAATAGGTTAGTCCCAAAAATAATATAAAAGTGTATAATAAAGCCCATTAATGTCCAAAACAGAATATAATATAGCATGGAACAATCAATAATTGTAGATACGTTGGAGATGTATCAGGAATCCATATTGAATTTCATGAAAACTCTTCATGGTGAAGCTCATGCTCGTTTTGGCGATCTCCTTAACTCACTCGCCGAACGCAATGACTTGATTGAGAACGGTGAAAACCTCCTCATAGAGGAAAAAGAGAGAGTCGATCTCCTCGAGCATGAACTAAATGAAGAGAGTGTCATGAGAGCATCACTTGAGGAAGCCTTGTCGGCTCATCAAATTGACATTGTTAAAACTAATGATGCTTTGCAACTTGCCCTTGAGAACAAATATAACCTTAATGTTAGAGTTCAAAAGCTTCTAGTTGATCACACGAGACTTGTTGAGGAACATGAGTTCCTTGCGACTAGTTCCAAGGTTGTCAAAGGTGACCTCATTTCCCTCACCGAGTCTTATGCTGAACTTAAAGCTACAACCATTAAGGCTCTCACTTCCGTACCTCATATGGATTTAAATGATGATTCTTTTACGACTAACTTTGTTCATGATTGCACCTCTCTACAAGAGGAGAATAAGAAGTTGAAGCCCCAATTTGAGAAAGGGCTTGTATCATGCATCAAAGGGGAGAAAAACCTTAATGACCTCTTGAGTAACCAAAAGGAGCGTGTTGCCAAGGAGGGAATTGGGTTTGATCCCGCATCCAAGAATGGTAAGAACAAGAAGAAGAAGAACAACAAGAAGATTGGTCCGACTCCTTCCCCTCCTCAAAAGGTAGTGTTTGTGCAAGAAGGGCACAAGTAGAAGGTGTTGGTGCAACAAACCCTGGGTCTGTTGCCCAGACTATGCACAGGCACGAGAACAGGATCATAACGCCAAGATTAGACCGAAGCACAAGAGATCAGTTCTTCAAGGGACCAGCTTGCAACACAAGAGGACCAAGACTAAGCCAGAGAAGCAAGATACAGACCTCCCTTGCTGGGCAGGCTAGCCTGGCAAGGACGAGGTCGCTCCTAGAAGAAAGCCTCCAGGTCACCCTGACAGGCCTGCCGAGGCCTACGAGAGCAGAACCACCTCACCACGGCACCTCATCATGACGCAAGTCATCGATTAGTGCGGTGTCAAGCCGCAAAGTGACTAAGTGGAGGCCATTTGCCACATGGAAGCCACCTCCTACAGGAAACACCTACAAGTGACACCCGTCCTGCGACGTGTCGAACAAGCAGGGGAGAAGCTGGCAAAACAGCCTGCCGGGCAAGCTACAATGTGACGTTGATCGGCGCATTTAATGCGCTTTGTCAGCCTGTAGAATTAGGTATGATATCACTATTTGCTATCTAATCAGTGTATAATGACTGATTTGCCATTGTGGTGGCCCGTTTGCCTATAAAAGGAGGCCCAAGGCAACCGTCGAAAGGGTTAGCGAATCCACCCCTTCACACATTCATACACGCATACCCATTTTCGCCCTGAGGCAACCCTGCCGGGAAAGCGCAGGGGTTATTCCATTTATGCCACCTCCCCTCGCCGAAGGGCACAACCATAGTGGTGTCACCCGGTCTGGGGCGAATCGCCACCCCTGCTGCGGATGCGACCGCAGCGCGTGCGCCTCCTCCGGAGCGGGTTGACCCAGCTGCTGTACCCAATGGAGCTATTGGACCTCAAGTGCCTTCACCACGTCACCGTGCCATCCAAGTGGCCGGCTCGTAGTAGTGAGGGCGTGACGCTGTCACCATCGATACCGTCAGAAGCCGAGCGACGGTGCAGTCTACATCATCATCACCGCTGCCAAGCACCACTACGGAGGCCATGGTGCGGCCCCAGCTCCTGTTGAGGTTCCCTCTAGCGGTCGATCAGGTGGATGAGAGAGCTACAATTCAGATTCGGATTGGTCTTGCAGAGGCTGGGGGCTCGCAGCGAGCTGGCCCGTCGCGACCTCCCCAAGCAACGACAACTGCTCGTGCTGCTGGCCGTACGGAGGGGGCCACCCCTATGGTGCAGTCCCCACCATGGCAGCCAGCGCGGGCACGGCAGAATCAAGAGCCTAATGATGTCTTGATGGCGTCTTCTGACCCTCGAGCACGCCCAGGAAAAGGCGAGCCCCGGAGGATAGGCGGAGGGGAGACGTGTGCGTCGTCATCGAGCGACGCCGCGACGACCACCGACGGACCAATGGTGGCGATGGTCCCGACGTCAACGAGCTTGCGCTCGAGGACGGCGGGTACCTGCCTTTTGAGGTTGGGTGCCCTACCTATACACGTGAGCTGCGGCAAGTACGCTGGCCATCTGCTCGCATGTTCAAGCCAGAGATACCTGAGAAGTATGATGGAAGGTTGAACCCGGCAGAGTTCCTGAGCATCTACACCATTGCTGTTCAGGCTACTGGAGGAAGAGATGAGAAGGTGTTTGCCAACTACTTCCCTTTGGCACTCAAGTCCAATGTGAGGTCTTGGTTGATGTACCTGCCAGAGAACTCCATTTCGTCTTGGCCTGACCTGTGCCATGAGTTCATTGGCACCTTCACTGGCGGCCATCAAGAACCAGGGCGGCCCAGCGACTTGCAGCTTCTCTAATAGAAAGAAGGAGAGACTCTCCGTAAGTACTTGCAGAGATTCAGCAGAGTCCATAGGAATATCCCAAATATCCACCCAGCGGCTGTGATAGCTGCCTTCCAGTCCAATGTATGCAACCGTAGGATTTGTTCCAACATGAACGTGTGGTTTCCCAAGACTGTGAAGGAGCTTTACACCTTGGTGGACAATTGTGCTCGAATGGAAGAGGGAAGGAAACTCCTCGGGGAAGAAGATTGCATCAACATCGACTCAGAGGATGATGATGAATCCACCAGTCAGAAGAAGAGCAAGAAGCGCAATAAGAGGCGCAAGGATAATGTAGTGATGACCGTCGAAGGATCGAGCACGCTTAGTACCAGCAAGAAGGCTAAAGCCGAAGCCCCTAGCAAGGAAGCTACCACGTGCGCTAACTGCCGGGAGGCTGCGGCAGCCGAGAAGGCTGGGAAAGGCTGTAGGCCGTGCTGCAAGATCCATCAGACCAAAGGCCACGATCTCCAAGAGTGTCATCATGTTGAGCAACTTGTCAAGAGGTAGAGAGCTGAGTATGAGAAGCGTGATAAGGAGAAAGGTCAGAATAGTACTGGCGGTAAGGGCCAGGGCGGTGAAGCAAATCATCCCGGCAAGCCCTTTCGGAAGGAAGGAAAACCCGCCAGGAGCCAAGAGAAGGAAGTTTGCCATGATGAAAATGATGGAGGGGATGAAGAGGAAACCAGCGAGCAAGAATTCCAGAAGGCTACTGATGCCCTGTCCATTGATAGGGGTGCATCTTTGCACTCCTCTCACTGCCAACTTAAATGGTGGGCTCGTGAGGTCAATGATGTGGAGCCAGCAACAGTCTCGGAAGCCGCTCAAATGGTCACGCACACCCATCATCATCGACGAAGAGGACCGTCCAGACCGCACCACTACGGTAGTGTAAGTGCATCTAGTACCACCCCTAGTTGGTTTTGGATTATTGACGACAAACGTGGTTGAGGGACTAATGTGTTTGTGAGAATTGCAGGATAACACAAGTAGTGGTCCCTCGTTGATTCGGTTACCTATCAGAGATGACCCCTAAAAATGTATGAAGACAATAGTGGTTCGTGAAGACATTCACTTGAAGATAATGACCTGTGAAGACATTCACTTGAAGACTATGGAGTGCGAAGACATAGTTTCTTTCGTAGTTCCATTTCTTCTTTCTTGAGTCATAGGAAGCACCGTACTGTTAAGTGGGGTCCAAGTGAACAAAGTCAGATGACTGAAGTGATGCTCAAACAAAATCCTATGTCTTCAAGCGAAGACAATGAGAGCAAATCTCATCTAGAGTTGGATGAGTCAGCTTTGCTTGTAGCCCAAGCCAAGCTGCAGCGTGTGTTTGAAATCTGATCATTGGACACGTGTCGGTTCCTTAGTGACCCAGGGTCATTTCGGGCATATCATGTCGGATTGCCTCCAGGCTATAAATAGCCCACCCCTACACCATAATCCGTGTGCTGCTCAGAGTTAGTACACGGCTTTTGTCGTTTGAGAGCAACCCACCTCCGAAGCCTTTGAGAGACAGATCCTTGTGAGGACAAAGCCCAAGACACCCAGAGTCAAAGAGTGTTAGGCATCACTGAAGTCTTTCTGTCCGCATGACCTGAAGACTTGTTACACCTGAGGACTGTGAATCCTCCAGCCGGTTAGGCGTCGCGTTCTGAGCATCCAAGAGTCATTGTGGATTGCCGGTGAATGAAGTTTGTCAAGGTTTCGAAGTCTACCTTGAAGACTTACCAAAGTGATTGGGCGAGGATTGGGTGTCCTTAGCTCAAGGGGAATAAGGTGAAGACGTGGTCATTTGAGTTCAATCTCAGCCTCCCTAACTAGACGTACATTTGTCATAGCAACTGGAACTGGTCTACCAAATCCATGTCTTCGTGAAGTCATTGCCTGTTTTCCTGATATGTTTGACTTCACTGTGTGAAGGCTATTACCTGTTTGGCTTCATATGGTCTTCCATTCTGATCCATACTACCTAGCTGATGTTAGTCTTCGTGCTTTCTCTATACTGTTACTCGACTATGGCATGTCTAGTGTAGTTCATCTTCTGCTGCATATCACATAGGCTCATTCCAACAGTTTGTCTTCAAAGACCTCGTGTTTTGAATACTTTCATAAAAATTGCATATTCACCCCCTCTAGTCAATAACTAGCATTTTCAATTGGTATCAGAGGAAGGTGCTCCCTTGCTCTGTGTGATTCGGTTTAACCACCTGGAGTTTTAGCTATGTTGACTGCAGGGATTATCAAAGTCTCCGATGCGTGACCAGTCTTTGATGGCACTGATTACCCCTACTGGAAGAATAAGATGCGCATGCATCTTGGAGCCATTGACATTGACCTCAGGTTTGTCGTCAAGATAGGCGTTCCCAAGGTCGATGAAGGTGTCACTGCTGTTGATGTTAAGAGGTTTGCTCAACTGGTCTCAACCACGAAGAACATCATCTGTGGTCATCTGACCAAAGTATAGTATGGCCATGTGAGTGCACTAGGTACTATGAAGCTAGTCTGGGACTGTCTGTCCAAGGTCAACGAAGGCGTCTCAACCCAGGGAGACTCAAGGATTGATGTTCTTCACAACCTCTTCAACTGCTTCAAGAGGAATGATAGTGAAAATACCCAGCTCACGTTTGATCGCCTCACTGATATCACTAATGAGCTTCTGCTCTTAGCACCACTGGGATCACCAAGCATGAAAATCGTGCAGAAGCTTATGAGATCACTTGAAAGCTCATTTTGACACCTTGGCCCTGATGATACAAGATGAAAGTGCTAGTTATCGACTAGAGGGGGGTGAATAGGCGATTTTTATGAAATTCTTCAAAACACGGATGTTTCGAAGACAAACAACATAAATGACCTAGTTGATATGCAGTGGAAGATAACTACAACAAGCAAGCCATAGTCAAGTATGCAATAATGTGAACGAACAAGACTAATAGCAGCAATGTAGTAAGGATCAGGATGGAAGATAGTATGAAGCCAAACAACAGTAGAAGTCAAGCAGTGAAGTCAAACAGATAATACATATAAGCAATGACTTCACGAAGACAAACTTAGGGTAAAGGAGGAAGGGATAGAACCGGTCACTAGTTGAAGACACGGATTTGTTGGACCAGTTCGATTCTTTGTGACAACTGTACATCTGGTTAGGGAGGCTGAGATTCAACTCGAGAAGACCGCGTCTTCACCTTATTCCCTCGAGCTAAGGACACACAGTCCTCGCCCAATCACTCGTAAGTCTTCAAGGTAGACTTCCGAACCTTCACAGACAGACGCTCACCGCAATCCACAATGACTCTTGGATGCTCGTAACGCGACGCCTAACCGACCGGAGGATTCACAGTCCTCAAGTGTAATAAGTCTTCAGGTCACACAGACAGGAAAACTTCAGTGATGCCTAACACTCTTTGGCTCTGGGTGTTTTGGGCTTTGTCCTCGCAAGGATTTCTCTCTCTCAAGGCTTCAAGGTGGGTTGCTCTCAAACGACAAAAGCCGTGCACTTACTCTGAGCAGCCACCAATTTATGGTGTAGGGGGTGGGCTATTTATAGCCACTAGGCAACCCGACCTGTTATGTCCGAAATGACCCTGGGTCACTAAGGAACTGACACGTGTTCGAACGGTCAGATTTCAAACACACACAACAACTTTACTTGGGCTACAACAAAGCTGACTCATCCAGCTCTGGATAAGTTTCGCTCTCATTGTCTTCGCTCGAAGACATAGGATTTGGGTGAGCATCACTTCAGTCATTCTGACTATGATCACTTGGACCCCACTTAACAGTACGGTGGCTCCTATGACTCAACAAAGAAGAAAAGGAATCAACGAAACAACACTTTCAAGGCCCATAGTCTTCACTCAATGTCTTCTCATGTCATAGTCTTCAATGTGAATATCTTCACATACCACCATTGTCTTCAATGTCTTCATACATTTTTAGGGGTCGTCTCCGGTAGGTAAACCGAATCAATGAGGGACACTACCTGCGTTATCCTGCAATTCTCACAAACGCATTAGTCCCTCAACCACATTTGTCGTCAATACTCCAAAACCAACTAGGGGTGGCACTAGATGCACTTACAATCTCCCCCTTTTTTGTGATTGATGACAAACTGGTTGAAGTTTTCAACAGGGATAAAGTATGTGATATTGTAAAGGATAGGGAATTGTCTTCATAAGTGGCAAAGGCTCCCCCTGAAGATGTGCATATAAGTAGTTTGCTTTTGGAATGCAAATGCACATGGCAAGTTGTACTTGTGGAGATCCTCTTCAACTTATGAAGATAATTCATCATGCATGAAATGATATAGCTAAGAGAATGACATGCATAATGAAAAATGGACGTCTGCGAGAATGATCTAAGTGCGGAAGTTATAAATCGCGCACATGCGGAATTTATCATCGCACCAGAGTAAAGCAAATAAGTAGCAGACGACCATCGAGTTTAAGTGTTACAACTCAAAGAACCAAATGTTTCAAAAACGAGAGTTGTAAACACTAGGCAAAATATAGTGCAACCGCCCTTATGAACCCGCTTGAAGACTATCAAACTCATATGCTTCTCCCCCTTTTGTCAGTAAGGACCAAAAAGGTTTGAAGACATAGAGCATCTACTCGTCCTCTTCTGAAGAAGATGATGTAGCAGGGTTGTCGTTGTTGGTTGGCGGTGCAAACGAGCTTGGCGCAGTGTCGATTCGTGCAGAAGTAGGGGGCGGTGAAGTAGCATCGGCTTCATCGTCGATCACTCTGGCATTGACAGTTGCCGCGGAGGAAGAGTAGTTAGAGTCTTCAAGAGATGGAGTTCGCCGTAGGACTGCATTCCGTGGAGGAGTGGAGTCAAACTTGAAACGTTCAGTGAAGCCATCGTCTTGAAGATCAGCTTCAGCACTGAGCAGGGTCAAACTCTTAAATGATCGCCGACAAGTCTCGTGAGTGACAAAAGCATTCTTGGTGGCAAGGTTACGAATGCGATTGACGTCCACCAAGAGGCTTTGCATTTGACGCTTTAGCCAGGATTGATGCTTATCTTGCTTTTGATGCAGCGCCACAAGAAGTTCTCGATCATTGAGGACTCCAGAGCGCTTCCGAGGCCTTTGGCCAATTATGCTCTCAGTGGCTTCAGTCCGTGCACGATGAGGCAGGCGTGTGTTCCCAGCCAGGGGATAGACACGAGATACTGCTTGGACGCCTTCAATGGGTTGAGAGAAGCTGTGGTGATCTGCGTTCTGAGGACTTAGAGGCATTTTGGCAGGCTCAGGGTATATGGCTTCAACAGACATATCAACCTCTGGTAGAAAGATCTGATGATTGCGAGCAGAGGGTTGATAGTTGATAGCTGAGTGCATCTTAATGAGGCGCATGACCCATGGAGCATAGAACTTCAGACCAAACAGATCAGATCCAGATGCAGCTAATTGCCTTATGAAGAAATCTTGCATGTTGAAGCTGATGCCATTGAGATGTAGAAGACCAATGTCTTCATTGCTCCTTCAAGCTTTGCGGACGATGAATGCCCTTTGATTGGCCATAGAGTTCGCCTGATGATGTGATAGATGGTGCGAGGCAGATACTCAAGGTCATCAACAAGGAAGTGCTGAGGATATTCAGCATCGTGTGGATGTGGCTTCATCATGCTCAGCATTTGACTCATGTCTGGTTCTGGCTTATGAAATATGCTTTCCAAGGCATCGCGGTGTAGTCGACATCCAGGTTCAAACAGCTCTCTGGGAGTGGGTAGGCCTGTGAGCTCAATGATGTCAAGAGCTTTGGCTTCATGATGGATATTTCCAGTCATCCACTCGAGAACCCATGTCTTCGTATCTCTGTTGTAGCCGTGGATGTGGAGTGTGGCATAGAATTGAAGCACTAATTCTTCATTCCAAAGGTGCTCTTTATGCATTCTGAAGCCAAGCGGACTGCATCATGAAAGCAATCAAGTGCTTCTTCTAAGCACGACAGTCCGCAATGGCTTCCGATGTCGAGGCGCATATGAGGGAAAATCGGCCTTGGTCATATAGAACACAGGAGTAATAGCTTTTTGCGGATAGCTCCGAACCGGTCGATGAGATCCTTGGCCTTTGTAGGGTTCTTTGCCTTTGTCAAAGAAGGTATTGTGGGCTTTGAAGCCATTTGCATTGAAAGAACCGGTGAGGTGGCGGTTCGAAACCTTGGCAGTCTTGGCCCGGCTTGGACCGGAGGCCTATGCGCAATATGATAGTCGAATTGAGGACCAGAGGCATGAGGCGGAGGGACCGAGCGGGCCATCTTATCGTGACTAGCTCGCCATAGTCGTATGCTTGCTCGATTGTGTAGGGCCTTGGTGGTGGAACTGGAGCGATGGCAAGAATCGAGGCTTCAGCTGCCCAGCCAGATGCTTCGGGAGGAGTTGCCTCATTGGCTTCAGGCATAGTTCCTTCATTGGCTTCAGGAGCAGTTGGGGCAGGCTCCACATTGGCTTCCGCCATGACCACGTCATTGGCTTCATTGGTGTTGGAGGTGGCAGCCTCATTGTTTTCAACCTCCACTTGAGGAGCCGGAGGGTCGCATCGCACGTTGATATCAGGTGTGACTTCTTGATTCTTTCGGGGTGTAGGAACACGTTCTTCTTCTTCTTCTTGGGTGTCAGCGGCTGATGCAGCCGGATTGTCTTCAGCAGCTTTAGCTTCAGACTCAGAGACGCTCACAGTGGGAGTGGCTTCTGAAAACACTTGACGTGCAACAGGTTGGTGGTGCACTTCTCCTTCTGGAATGCTCGGAAGAGGCACTTGAGGCCTTTGACCTTTGCGAAGCCTGCAAAATGCTGGCGACGCCTTTGGAGATGGGGTTGCCTGGGCCTCAAAGTCTTCCTCTTCTTCTTGGTGTTGCTGTTGGGGAGTGACTTGTTGTTGGGGAGTACTGGGGGAGTCTTGTTGTTGCGGCGATCAGCCCATGAAGCATCCTGAGCAATTGGCATTAGAGGACGACCAATGCTGATGAGTTCGCTGTTCATACGAACAGGCGATGATACCACATTGTACTCGATTTGAGGAAGAACTTCATCATCTTCAACATTGTCATGGTGACCAATGTCTTCAGCGATGAGGGATCATTGCACTGGAATATCTTCAGCTTCAGGAGCCTCTGTGGAAGAAGGCTCATGAACAGTCATGCGAAGTTCTTGGGTTGCACACGTGGGACGAACCACATAAATGGGTTCAACAATCAAGGGCTCTGTGGTAGCAGCCCGATTCTTCTTGGTCTTAAGCTTCTTCTTGGAGGGAGAAGCATCAGAGGCGTCAGGATTTTTCCTTTTTCTGGCTTCAGCCTCTACAGCCCTCGTCTTCTTCTGTTCAGAAGCGGTTGACCGGACCTTTGGCTTAGAGCCAGTCATGCTACTTGGGAAGACTATGCGGGGCTCTTCCTGCCTTGAAGGTGCAACTTGGTCAGCCGAAGACTTCTTTTTCTTTGCGGCCATCCTGGGGTCGATGCCAGGACGGCCAAGTGCCTTGCACTTCTCATCCTCATTGTAGGCAAGCACACACTTGTCAGCCAGAGCCTTCATGCGCTCCCGAGAGCCTCTGGCTTCTTCACACTTCTTGAGAAAGTTTTCTTTGAGGTCGTGCATCATGACCTTGAAGTTTTTGACGTCTTGCACACTAAGTGCAGCCATATGCTTCTTGAACTGAGCTTTCTCATAGTCAATTTTGTGCTTCAGTTCAACAATCCGCTGAGCTAGAGCTAGCTCAGAAGCAATGGCGCCGTTGAAAGAGACGCTGAGGCCAATTGGAAGTTCCAAATCTTCAAAGCTGACGTTTGGTGTGTCAAACCACTCATCAATGAAGTGATGGATGATTGCCACATCAAAGAGAGGCAAGTGGTTGAAGATTTCTACTTCTTCTTTGCTCTTGATAAGTTGCTCAAGAGCATCATCTGCAAGATCGTCATCACTTGACAGATCAATGTGCTCTTCACGCAGAATAGCAGCAGGGGTCAGTGTCAGTTCAGTATTCTTGACACTTTTCTTTCTTTTCTCCGTCTTCTTGGAGATGCGGGATTGATCCTCGGCAGTAATCGCTTCAGGAGGTGCGATGGCGATGGCTTCACGAGAAGCTTTTGGAGGAGCAGTGACTTTGGAACCTTGACTTTCTTAAGCTTCGCGGCTTTGGAGCAGGAGCAGGAGCTGAGCTGGGGCTTCATCGAGTCATCATTGTCATCGAGTGATCCACTTTGGCACCTTGGACCAAAATATAAGTGATGAGGCCTTCAAGGTTTGAAAGCGGACCGATGACATTGGGTTCAGCGTCACGTGAGCCGTTAGCACGGGAGCAGAGGACCAGGTTGAAGTCTAATCCCAATGACTTCTTGTTTTCCTTTTGCGAAGCCTTTGCGTCTTTGGAAGTTGCGCTTGAAGAGATTGTCATCGCGACACGAGCAAAGACGTGGTCGGCATTTTCAGGTGAGGTCCATGGACCATGCAAGGATAGAAACCTTGTGCAATAGCTTCAGCCATGCTCTTGGGAGGAGGCCTCAAACAGGATATCACCCCAAGGGCTTCGATGGCGCTTCTTCTCGGCATATTCTTGTGTGACGAAATTGTACTTGAACCACTGTTCAGCCCAATAGCGTCGAATCCATTGGATTCGTGTCTTGCATCGATTATAAGTCTCTTCAGATCTGTCTTGTACAGCTCTGCGAGGTCATCAGGCAGATCTTTTGAGGTTCCCTCACGACGCTGTCTGCCGCCCTTCCTGACTGATTTATCTGTAGCCATGATCTTCAAACTGAATGGCTTCACAATCAAAGGCTTCAAAGGCTTGCGTTTTCTTGACAGACAGGAACTGGCTTCGGGAGAGTTGGTTTGATGCTGTAAGAATTCTGCAAACGAATGCAGACTATGAGAACCAAGGGATTCTCCCACGGACATGTACCTGTGACAGCATTAGAGATGCGAGGGAAGGGGAAGAGGTCACATGCATTCTCAGAAGATTTTGAAGATAAATCGGTTTGAAGACATTGACCTCATGATGCGAAGACATTCACTTTTACGCTGAGAGTTGGTTCCAGATTTGTACGAATCCTTGAATAAGTACAAATGAGGAATCTAACTAGTTGTGAAGCTTAAGTGAATATACTAAGCAGTACGAGATGCAGACATAATAGATCTAACTTTGTATGGGCAGAAACCATTTTTGGCAAGTAGGATGAATCTTGAAGATAAAAAAGATGGTAAAAATAGAGATATATTTACCGCTTCGAAGAACTGCTAGACGGAAGGAAAGGAGGCCGAGCAGTTCAGTCCACCGTGCCCTAACTTGGCGACGGAGGACACCTACGGCGGCGGCGGAGATGAAGATGTTCGCGGCCGGCATGAGGACGGCGTCAGAGAAGTCGCGGCAGCTAAGTGCTTCGTCGCCGGCGTCGTCGAGAGCTAGCAGTGGCGCTAGGGTTTTGACGAGGTGGAGAGGTGGAAAAATATTTTCTTTACCGCAGGGGACAGGTATTTATAACAAGGAGTGCGGCGCAACGCAATTACGCAGGTGCCCCTGGCGGTTCACATCTGAGGGGCACGTGGCATGCATGCAACATACTGTGAGTTATCCCACGTTCCCACGCTCGCCCGTTTTGTCGGAGGGTCATTCCGGCTTCTCCGGAGTTCAACAGTAATGATGAATCATTTAAAACAGACTTAAAGTTTGTCTCTGTGTCTTCTGCTGACAAGGACGCAGAGAATACATTTGACAGTTTCAATAGAATGCATATGATTTGGACAGATAGAGTTTGAGATAGAAAGCATAGAGATTGGGGTCCGATCACATTCACTTAGTTCAAAAGATTCAACTTGAAGACATAGCTATAAGTGAATGTTTGTAGAGGACAGAATATATATATATATATATATATATATATATATATATATATATATATATATATATATATATATATATATATATATATATATATATATATATATATATATATATATATATATATATATATATATATAGACAACAACCAAATCATCATAGTGAAGAAAATCATGAAAATCGGTTGAAGTTGAAGTCAAATCAAATGCGAATAGCTTCAAGAATTAACGCCATGAGTGAAACACTTCAAACAAAGAAATTTGGTGGTGGCGTTACCCACCATATAGGAAGTATTAGACCCAGACACGGCACACAATTATCGTGGCACTCCGAAGTCAAATTCCACGTTAATGTATTCACACTCAGAATGTAAGTCTTCACTGATTGAAGATATACGTTACTTCGTGTGTTGCACATCTAAGTCATCAACATGCATAAGTGTTAGGATGTGTGCTTGATCACCGGACATTTGAGGATTCCAAGATGTTTAGCTCACACCGTAACTTGCAAAACCTTTTCTCATCCAAGGGCTTTGTGAAGATATCTGCGATTGCTCTTGGTGTTGGCGTGAATGATGTCAATATCTTTCTTCATGACATGATCCCGAGAAAATGTTGACGAATTTCAATGTGCTTTGTCTTCGAGTGCTGGACTGGATTGTTGGCAATCTTGATGGCGCTTTCATTGTCGCAGAAAAGAGGTACTTATGTCGATTGATGCCATAGTCCTTGAGAGTTTGCTTCATCCATAGAAGCTGAGAACAGCAAGATCCAGCAGCAATGTATTCATATTCTGCAGCTTGAGAGTGACACAGTTACGCTTCTTTGAAGACCAACAGACGAAAGTGATCGTCCCGAAAGTGACATGTGCACGATGTAGACTTGTGATCCACTTTGTCACCAGCATAATCAGCATCCGAAAATCCAACCAAATCAAATTTTGAGCCCTTTGGATTCCATAATCCGAGTGTTGGGGTGTGAGCCAAATATCGCAGAATTCGCTTCATAGCTAAGTGATGCTATTCTTTTGGTGCCGCTTGGAATCGAGCACACATGCAAACACTAAGCATAATATCTGGCCTAGATGCACATAGGTAAAGTAAGGAACCAATCATGGAGCGGTATACCTTTTGATCGAACTCTTTACCATTGTCGTCGGGACCCAAGTGGTGTTTGGCTGGCATTGGCGTCGTGTATCGTGTATCCTTTGCATTCTTGCATTCCAAACTTCTTCAGACAATCTTGGAGGTATTTTTCTTGAGATATAAAGATGCCATTTCTTTGCTGACGAATTTGAAGACCAAGGAAGAACTTGAGCTCTCCCATCATGGACATTTGATATTGCTCTTGCATCATGTATCCAAACTCATCACTATACTTCTGGTTGGTGCAGCCGAAGATAATGTCATCCACATATATTTGGCATACAAACAGTTCACCATCATATGTCTTCGTGAAGAGTGTGGGATCAAGGGATCCAGGTTTGAAGCCTTTGCTCTTGTGAAGTCTTTGATTGTATGATACGGTAGCGAGGAGCTTGTTTGAGGCCGTACAATGCTTTATTTAGCTTGTACACCATATCAGGATGTTTTGGATCTTCAAAGCTAGGTGGTCGAGCGACATATACTTCTTCTTCAATCTTGCCGTTGAGAAATGCACTCTTCACATCCATTTGATAGAGCAAGATGTTGTGCTGGTTAGCATAGACTAGTAGTATGCGAATAGCTTCAAGCCTAGCTACATGAGCAAATGTTTCATTGAAGTCAATTCCTTCAACTTGAGTATATCCTTGAGCCACAAGCCTTGCTTTGTTTCTGACGACTTGACCATGCTCATCTTGCTTGTTTCGATATATCCATTTGGTGCCAATAATGTTATGCTTGTGAGGGTCAGGACGCTTGACAAGTTCCCAAACATTATTCAGCTTGAACTGTTGAAGTTCTTCTTGCATAGCTTGAATCCATTCTGGTTCCATAAAGGCTTCGACAACTTTCTTGGGTTCTGATATTGATACAAAGGAAAAGTGCCCACAAAAATTTGCTAGCCGTGTTGCTCTTGAGCGAGTAAGCGGACCAGGTGCATTGATGCTATCGATTATCTTCTCAATCTGGACCTCATTTGCAACTCGAGGATGAACTGGACGAAGATTTTGCTCATGCTGATCGTTGTCGTCATTGGAAGGATTGTCTTCAGGCTGAGCATTGTCTTCAGGTTGGTTAGGTGTAGAAATGATAAGTTCCTCTTTAGGCTGTGCTTCAGAAGGCATGATTTCACCAGTTCCCATTAGCTTGATAGATTCGCTGGGTGGAGCTTCGTCTAGTGTGCTTGGCAGGAACTCTCTTTGCGAACCATTGGTTTCATCAAATCGCACATCTACAATTTCGACGATTTTGTAGAGATAGAGATTGAAGACTCTATAAGAGTGTGTCCTTTCCGTAACCGAGCATGAAGCCTTCGTGAGCTTTGGGTTCAAATTTTGACTTGTGATGAGGATCCTTGATCCAACACTTAGCCCCAAATACTCAAGTGGCGACATTTGGCTTCTTGCCGAGAAGGAGCTCATAGGATGTTTTGTTCGAAGCTTATGGATATAAACACGGTTGATGACGTGACAAGCTGTATCAATGGCTTTAGGCAAGAACTTTCTTGGTGTCTTGTACTGTCGAGCATTGTTCGAGCCATCTCAATGAGGGTTCTGTTCTTGCGCTCCATGATGCCATTTCTTTGGGGTGTGTATGGGCAGAGAACTCATGAGTGATTCCCATGGTATCGAGATAAAGATCAAGTCGGTGTTCTTGAATTTAGTGCCGTTATCACTTCGATATGCTTGATCTTGACGCCATAATTGTTCATTGCTCGATTGGCGAATAATCGCTCAAGACATCTTGCACTTCATCTTGTAGAGAATTATGTGCACCCATGTGTATCTTGAGTAGTCATCAACAATGACGAAGCCATAGAGACAAGCAGTTGTTGTGAGGGTAGAGTAATGAGTAGGGCCAAACAAATCCATGTGAAGCACCTCGAAGGGTTGAGATGTCGTCATGCTTGTCTTCGAGGGGTGCTTTTCCCTAGTAATCTTTCCAGCTTCGCAGGCACCACACAAATGATCCTTCTTGAACTTGACACCTTCGATGCCTATGACATGCTTCTTCTTGGTGAGTGTGTGTAAGTTCCTCATTCCAGCATGCCCCAGCCTCCGATGCCAGAGCCAACATTCAGAAGCTTTTGCAAAAAGACATACGGCAAGCTGTGGACCTGCTGAGAAATCTACCATGTATAGATCATCTTTCCTATACCCTTCAAAGACTAGAGACTTGTCAGATTCCATTAGTACAAGGCAACGATATTTTCCGAATATCACAATCATGTTCAAGTCACAAAGCATTGAGACAGACATTAAGTTGAAACCAAGGGATTCAACAAGCATCACTTTGTCCATGTGTTGATCCTTTGATATTGCAACTCTACCTAGACCCAATACCTTGCTTTTACCAGTGTCAGCAAATGTGATGTGACTCTTGTCTGATGGACGTAAGGTTGAGTCCATGAGAAGACTTGATCACCGATCATATGATTAGTGCATCCTTGTCCATTATCAATTCTGAAGCATGAGGTGTCATACCCTACAGTACAGTTAGGGGGATAGGCTTCACCAAGAGCATTGTGAAGAATAAACATTTGACGGGCAAGTGGATTATTGAAGCTTAAATCAAGATTAGGACTGATAGGATGAATGTCAAACGATTCAGGAACAAAATACATAGTGAGACCATTTGGGCATTTGATCTTGTGCCCTACAAGATGTTTTAGGTCCCCAAACAATAGCATCGGGCGCCTTTGATTTTGGTGGAGACCCTTTCCTGCAAAGAGAGTTAATTCTTCTTAACCACCCACATCTTCAGGGGTGGCTTAGAAGCAATGAGTCTAAGTGCAGCATCTGAGAATTTCGGCCTTGGTGCCCTAGCAAATAGCCTTGCAGGAGATGAATGATACTCGTATGAATAAGCAGAAAAGTTCTTAGTTCTATGAACATAGCGGTTTGAAGACACACGCTCATATTCATAAATTTGAGTACGGTTTCCCTGCAAAACATTGGCGTTAGGGTGACTCAAGTGAGTCCTCTGTCTGTATGAAGCCTTTGGACCATATGACGCCTTTAGTCTGGGGTTTGTCTTCTTCCCAGGTGGTGTCATGATGACATTCACTGGAAGATTCTCAAGACAGCTTTTCGGAACCCAGATCTTCTTCATAGGCGGTCCATTCCTGCAGTTAGTACTAATATACTTGGCAAACACTTCACCATTCTGATTCTTGAACAGCTTATAGTTTGCATCAAAGGTTTCGTCAATGATAATAGGGTTAGCACAGGTAAAGCCAGATAAGGTGGATGGATCCACTGAAGGTCCCTTTGCAGCAATCCATGTGGTTTTGGGATACTGCTCAGGCTTCCAGTAGGAACCATCAACATTCATTTTCCTCTCGAACCCAACACCCTCTTTCCTAGGGTTTCGGTTCAGAATCTGCTTTTTGAGGACATCTTAAAGTGTCTGATGCCCTTTCAGACTTTTATACATCCTGTTTCAAGCAATGTCTTCAACCTAGCATTTTCATCGACAATGGCAGTGGTATCCTCCTTGAGAGGGTTAGTTACCACATTGGTAGTTGAAGACAATGGAACGAGTAGCAGCAGTTGAACATTCAGCGAGAGGTAGTGATATCACGCTCAAGACATTTTAGACATGGTGGTTCAAATCCATCCTGAGCGGAACTGATCTGTTGAGCGCGAAGTGACTCATTCTCTTTTTGAAGAACTTCATGAGCCGCTCTCAATTTCTCAAGCTCTTGCTTCCTTTGAAGATAATCATAGGAGAGCCTTTCATGAGTAGTTCATAGCGTTTCATGACGACTTTCAAGTTCTTGGTAGTTAGCATGAAGATTTTTAATGTCTTCAACTAAGGACTGTGAACGTGTCATTTCTGCATCCAACAGGTCATCGCTTTTGTCTAACCGTTTTTGAGTATGTTCCATAGCTCTTTGTTGTTCAGTTGCAATTTTAGCAAGTGTTTTGTATCTGGGTTTGGATTCACAATCAGAGTCATCTTCACTTGATGTTTGAAAGTAGGCATCACGTGATTTTACCTTGGCACCACGTGCCATGAAGCAGTAGGTGGGAGCAGGGTCGTCCTTGTCATCAGCTTCAGCGTTGGTGTAGAAGTCATTGTCTTGATGTTGAAGATGGACTTGGCAACATAGGTGTGGCTAAAGCCGGACTTCAACGCCGGGTCGGACTCCTCTTGATTCCACCTCCACTTCCTCGAAGCGGACTCCTCCTCTGAATCCATTTCCTTGCCAACAAAAGCACGAGCCTTGCGGATGAGCTCTTCTTATGCGATGAAGACTTTGATGAAGACTTGGAAGAAGACTTTGAAAATTTCTTCTTTTCTTGTCATCGAGAATCATATTCCTTGCTCTTCTTCTTCTTCTTCTTCTTCTCATTGTCCCACTTGTGGACACTCGGAGATATAGTGTCCAGATTTCTTGCACTTGTGTGGGTTCTCTTCTTGTAGTCTTGAGTGGAAGCTTCATCATTTCTTGAGCTGGATCGTGAAGACTTTCGAAGCCTTTCTTCCTAGTGAACTTGGAACTTCTTCACAAGCATAGCAAGTTCCTTTCCAATGTCTTGAGGATCATCGTAACCATGATGATTCTTCTTGGATGAGGAAACAACTTTTGCCTTCAAAGCGAGTTCGTCCATAGTTGGGACCATAGATATCTCTTTTCTCAGATAGCTGGAACTCATGTGTGTTGAGCCTCTCAAGTATATCAGACGAATCGAGTGTCTTGAAGTCAGGACGTTCTTGTATCATGAGGGAAAGGGTGTCAAAAGAGCTGTCAAGTGATCTCAGTAGTGTCTTGACGATTTCATGCTTGGTGACCTCACTGGCGCCGAGAGCATGAAGCTCATTTGTGATGTCAGTGAGGCGA
Source organism: Aegilops longissima (assembly GCA_021605205.1). Lineage (NCBI taxonomy): Eukaryota > Viridiplantae > Streptophyta > Magnoliopsida > Poales > Poaceae > Aegilops > Aegilops longissima. The sequence goes on from CM038681.1 coordinate 370,243,879, forward strand.
CCAAACGTGAGCTGGACATTTTCACTGTCGTTTCTCTTGAAGCGGTTGAAGAGGTTGCGAAGAACACCGATTCTTTGATCTCTCGGGTTGAGACGCCGTTGACCTTGGATAGCCAGTCCCAGACTAGCCCGGCGTTTCGAGCACTCACACGGCCATACTATCCTTTGGTCAGATGACCACAGATGATGTTCTTTGCAGTGGAGTCCAGTTGAATGAACTTCTTGACATCAGTAGGGGTGACACCTTCACCAGATTTAGGAACGCCGTTCTTGACGACATACCAGAGGTCGACATCAATGGCTTCAAGATGCATGCGCATCTTATTCTTCCGAAGAGGGATAGTCAGTTCCATCGAACACGGGGCAAGCAGCGGAGACCTTGATTATCCCTGCAGTCGACATAGTTAAATCGAATCACACAGAACAAGGGAGTACCTTGCTCTGATACCAATTGAAAGTGCTAGTTATCGACTAGAGGGGGGTTAATAGGCGATTTTATGAAAGTCTTCAAAACACGGATGTTTCAAAGACAAACAACAGAAATGACCTAGTTGATATGCAGCGGAAGATAACTACAACAAGCAAGCCATAGTCAAGTATGCAATAATGTGAACGGACAAGACTAATAGCAGCAATGTAGTAAGGATCAGGATGGAAGATAGTATGAAGCCAAACAACAGTAGAAGTCAAGCAGTGAAGTCAAACAGATAATACATATAAGCAATGACTTCACGAAGACAAACTTAGGGTAAAGGAGGGAAGGGATAGAACCAGTCACTAGTTGAAGACACAGATTTGTTGGACCAGTTCGATTCTTTGTGACAACAAGTACATCTGGTTAGGGAGGCTGAGATTCAACTCGAAGACCGCGTCTTCACCTTATCCCTTGAGCTAAGGACACACAGTCCTCACCCAATCACTCTGGTAAGTCTTCAAGGTAGACTTCGAACCTTCACTGAGACAGCGTTCACCGGCAATCCACAATGACTCTTGGATGCTCGAACGCGATGCCTAACCGTTGGAGGATTCACAGTCCTCAAGTGTAATAAGTCTTGAGTCACATGACAGGAAAACTTGAGTGATGCCTAACACTCTTTGGCTCTGGGTGTTTTGGGCTTTGTCCTCGCAAGGATTTCTCTCTCTCAAGGCTTCGAGGTGGGTTGCTCTCAAACGACAAAAGCCGTGCACTAAATCTGAGCAGCCACCAATTTATGGTGTAGGGGTGGGATATTTATAGCCACTAGGCAACCCGACCTGTTATGTCGAAATGACCTGGTCACTAAGGAACCGACACGTGTTCTAACGGTCGATTTCAAACACACACGACAACTTTACTTGGGCTACAAGCAAAGCTGACTCATCCAGCTCTGGATAAGTTTCGCTTTCATTGTCTTCGCTCGAAGACATAGGATTTGGGTTGAGCATCACTTCAGTCATTCTGACTATGATCACTTGGACCCCACTTAACAGTACGGTGGTTCCTCGACTCAACAAAGAAGAAAAGGAATCAACGAAACAACATAGTCTTCGCGCTCCATAGTCTTCACTCAATGTCTTCTCATGTCATAGCCTTCAATGTGAATATCTTCACATACCACCATTGTCTTCAATGTCTTCATACATTTTTAGGGGTCGTCTCCCGTAGGTAAACCGAATCAATGAGGGACACTACCTGCGTTATCCTGCAATTCTCACAAACGCATTAGTCCCTCAACCACATTTGTCGTCAATACTCCAAAACCAACTAGGGGTGGCACTAGATGCACTTACACAAGAACGTCCTGACTTCAGAGATCTCGACTCGTCTGACATACTTGTGAGGCTCAACACACATGAGTTCCAGCTATCTGAGAAGAGAGACATCTATGGCCCCAACTATGGCCGAACTTGTGCATTGAAGGAAAAGGCTGTTTCCTCATCTGAAGAAGAATCTGACTACAGTTCTGATGATCCTGAAGATATTGATAGAGAACTAGCAATGCTTGTGAGGAAGTTCCAAAAGTTCTCCAAGAAGAATTGCTTCGGAAAGTCTTCAAGATCCAGCTCAAGAAATGATGAGGCTTCATCTCGTGACAACAAGAAGAGAACATGCCACAAATGCAAGAAGCCAGGTCAATACATCTCTGAGTGCCCTCAATGGGACAAGGAATCTAAGAAGAAGAAGAAGAAGAGCAAGGAATATGATTCTGATGACAAAGAAGAAGAAATCTTCAAAGTCTTCATCTCATAAGAAGAGCTCATCTGGCAAGGCTCGTGTGTTCATTTGCAAGGAGATGGATTCAGAGGAGGAGTCTGCTTCTAAGGAGCCGGAGGTGGAGTCTGAGGAGGAGTCTGATTCAGGTGTGGCAAGCCTTGCTCTAGCTTCGGCATTCGTCGCCAAGTCCATCTTCAACACTGGAGACAATGGTCATGACGCTGACGCTGAAGCTGATGATGAGGACGACTTTGCTCCAACCTACTGCTTCATGGCACGAGGTGCCAAGGTAAACTCACGTGATGCTTACTTCCAAACTTCTAGGGAAGATGACTCTGAGTGTGAATCCAAACCCGGCTATAAGACTCTTGCTAAAATTGCAACCGAACAACAAACTACTATGGAACATATTCAAAAGTTGCTACACAAAAGCGATGACCTGTTGGACGCGGAAATGATTGGAACTCAGTACTTAACCGAAGACATTAAAAATATTCATGTTAAGTACGAGGAACTTGAAAGTCGTCATGAAACACTCTCATCTACTCATGAGAACCTTTCCTATGATTATCTTCCAGGGAAGCAAGATCTAGAGAAACTAAGAGCGTCTCATGAAGATCTTCAAAAGGAGAACGATTCACTACTCTCCCAACATATCAGTTCCGCTCAGGAAGATTTTGTGCCACAATGTTTAAAATGTCTTGAGTGTGATAATGCTATCTCTTTTGTTGAATGTTCTACTGCCTCTGATGTTGCAATATCTTCAACTGCCGATTTGGTAACTAAGCCCTATTCTGAGGATACCACTACTATTGCCGATGAGAATGCCAGGTTGAAGAGATTGCTTGAAACAGACATGTACAAAAGCCTCAAAGGGCATGAGACTCTGTGTGATGTCCTCAAGAAACAGATTCCGAGCCAAAACCCTAGGAAAGAGGGTGTTGGGTTCGAGAGGAAAACGAATGCTGATGGTTCCTACTGTAAGCCTGAGGAGTACCACAAAACCGCATGGGTTGCTGCAAAGGGCCCTTTAGTGGACCCATCCACCTTATCTTGCTTCACTTGTGGTAACCCCATTATCATTGATGAATCCTTTGACGCCAATTATAAGCTTTTTAAGAATCAAAATGGTGAAGTGTTTGTCAGGTCTATTGGTACTAACTTCAGGAACGGGCCACCTTTGAAGAAGATCTGGGTGCCCAAAAGTTGTCTTGAGAAGCTTCCCGTGAATGCCATTATCACACCTCCTGGGAAGAAGACAAACCCCAGACCAAAGGCTTCATATGGCCCAAAGGCTTCATACAGACAGAGGACCTCACAAGGTCACCCTAACGCCAATGTTTTTTAGGGAAACCATACCCAGACTTATGAATATGAGCGTGTCTCTTCAAACCGCTATGTTCATAAAACAAAGAACTTTTATGCTTATTCTTATGAGTATTATTCACCACCTACAAGGCTATTTGCTAGGGCTCCAAAGCCAAAGTTCTCAGATGCTGCACTTAGACTCATTGCTTCTATGCCACCCCTGAGGATGTGGGTGGTTAAGAAGAATTAACTGTCTTTTGCAGAGAAAGGTCTCCAGTCGGAAATCAAAGGCTTCTGACGCCAATGCTGGGGACCTAAAACATCTTGTGGGACGCAAGATAATGTGCCAGAATGGTCTTACCATGTATTTCATCCTAGGATTTCTTGACAAGCATCCTATGTTACCTAACAAGAATCTGAACTATGATAGCATGCTTGTTCGTCATATGTTTGCGCTTCACACTTCTCTTCGTGAAGCCTATCCCCCTAACTGCACTGTAGGGTACGGCTCGAAGGCTATTGAGTGGATTATGGACAGTGGATGCACTAACCACATAACTGGTGATCGAAGTCTTCTTATGGATTCAACCCTATGTGAAAGTGCGTTATATCGACTAGAGGGGGGGTGAATAGGCGATTTTTATGAATTATTCAATGAGGAATTTTCCGGTGAGGAAATTCCTAAGTGAAGAACTACTTGCAGCGGAATAAGTACTCAGAAGTAAGCATAAGAGAATGCGGGCATGGTCATCATGATGAAATGAAGACAATCAAAGAGTATGTAAAGCGTAAACACATGATAGCACAAGATGAAGACAAACAGTGAAGAATTGGGCTGAGGAAATTGAGAAAGTCTTCATCAAAGTCTTCAAACACAGATATGAACGAACACTCAACACAAGAATGAGGAAATGAAAGAGTTGAGGAAATAGAACCAGTTAGGTTGGTGAAGACAATGATTTGGTAGACTAGTTCCAAGCTGCTGTCTCGGTTATGCGTCTGGTTGGAGCGGTGAGTATTTAAACTCGAGGAACACAGTCCGGACACCCGATCGCTGAGCACGCAGCTCAGGACACCAGGTCCTCACCGTATTCTCCTTGAACTAAGGTCACACAGACCTCGTCCAATCACTCGTGGTAAGTCTTGAGCGACTTCAAACCTTCACATACTTGGTCACTCGGCGATCCACAATTCCTCTTGGATGCTCTAGACCATGACGCCTAACCGTCTGGAAGAAGCACAATCTTCAAAGGTAACAAGCGTCGGATCGATGCAGGATCAATCTCTTGATGATGCTCAATCACTTTGGGTTTGTGGGGTTTGGTTTTGGGTTTTCCTCACTCGATGATTTTCGCTCAAAGTCCTCGGAGGATGGGTTGCTCTCAAATGACAAGTGTCAAGTTCTCTCGGAGCAGCCAACCAGCTAGTGGTTGTAGGGGCGGCTATTTATAGCCTAGGAGCAGCCCGACATGATAAGACATAAATGCCCTTCAATGATATGACCGTTAGGTGGATAAGATATTCGGGACAGGTGGCAAGAGCACTTAAGAAGCGGTCGGAAACTTGACTCTCAAATTCCTCGGGCTTATCATGTTCCTCTTTGTGTAGGCAATCCGCCTTTGGCGAATTCCTAACTCCTCGGTCGAGAACAAATTCCTCGGCGACCGGAAGAACTTCGTCTCATCCTTTGAAGAAATTGGTGAGCTTTATGAGACTTCAAAGGCTTCACTCGAGGGATTGGTAGGTGTAGGATTTTGAGTTGAGCATCACATGGAAATTTTTCCTTAGTATTTCCTCGACCCCCTTTAACGATGCGGTGTTTCCTATGACTCAAGAAAGAGAAAGCGAAACTACGAAAACAAAAGTATTCACGCTTCATGTTCCTCAAACGAATACCAAGTCTTCAAGGTCACACCAATTTCTTCACTTTCAAAGTCTTCAGAATGTCTTCAGAATATCAAAGTCTTCAGTCGAAGAACTTCATTTTTAGGCGTCGACTTTCTCTGTAAATATCAAACTCCTCATAGACTTATAGACCTGTGTACACTCATAAACACATTAGTCCCTTAACCTATAAGTCTTCAATACACCAAAATCACTAAGGGGCACTAGATGCACTTACACTATGTCCGTCTGACAAAAGTCACATTATGTTTGCTGACACTGGTAAAAGCAAGGTATTGGGCCTAGGTAGAGTTGCAATCTCAAAGGATGAGCACATAGATAAAGTGATGCTTGTTGAATCCCTTGGATTCAACTTAATGTCTGTCTCAATGCTTTGTGATCTGAACAAGATTGTGATATTTGGAAAATATCATTGCCTTGTGCTTATGGAATCTGACAAATCCCTAGTCTTCGAAGGGTATTGCAAAGATGATCTGTATATGGTAGATTTCTCCGCAGGACCACAGCTTGTCGTATGTCTTCTAGGAAAAGCTTTAGAGTGTTGGCTCTGGCATCAGAGGCTAGGACATGCGGGCATGAGGAACTTGCACACTCTTGTGAAGAAGAAGCATATCATTGGCATCAAGGGCGTCAAGTTCAAGAAAGATCATCTATGTGGTGCTTGTGAAGCCGGGAAGATGACAAGGGCCAAGCATCCCTCGAAGACAATCATGACTACATCACGCCCCTTCGAGCTGCTACACATGGACTTATTTGGCCATACTCATTACTCTACCCTGACTACCACTGCATGTCTTTATGGCTTCATTATTGTTGATGATTATTGAAGATACACATGGGTGCACATAATTCTCTACAAGACTGAAGTGCAGGATGTCTTCAGACATTTCTCCAATCGTGCCATGACCAATTATGGCATCAAGATCAAGCACATTAGAAGTGACAATGGCATAGAATTAAAGAACACCGGCCTCGACACTTATCTTGATATATTGGGCATCACACATGAGTTCTCTGCTCCATACACACCTCATCAGAATGGCATCGTGGAGCGTAAGAACATAACCCTCATTGAGATGGCACGTACGATAGTTGATGAGTACAAGACTCCAAGGAAGTTGTAACGCCCCGGATTCGATGCGCCAGGTGTCTGCCAGTTATTCGCCGTCTTTGCCATGTCATCATATGCATTTCATATCATGTCATCATGTGCATTTCATTTTGCATACGTGTTCGTCTCATGCATCCGAGCATTTTCCCCGTTGTCCGTTTTGCAATCCGGCACTCCTATGTCTCCCAGCGCCCCCCTTTACCTCTTTTCATGTGCGGGTGTTAAACTTTCTCGGAATGGCCCGAGGTTTGCCAAGCGGCCTTGGTATAGCACCGGTAGACCGTCTGTCAAGTTTCGTGCCATTTGGAGGTCGTTTGGTACTCCAACGGTCAACCGGGTAACCGCAAAGCCCTCTTTGAGTTGCAGCCCAACACCCCTTTCAAAGTGGCCCAAAACCCAGCAAACTCCCCTCCATGCTCTCGGTCGTTCGATCACGATCGCGTGGCCGAAAACCGCACCTCTTTTGGACTCTCCTAGCTCCTAGAAGCTATATATATGCCTTCCCCCGTCCAAATCCGGGTCCAAACCCTAGCCATCTTCATCCCCGCGCCACCGGACAAAATCCCCGATGTACGGACATGTCCGACCCGCTCCCCGCCGCCGCTCTCCTCCATCCGGCGCGCGCCACGTGTCCTCCCAGCGCCGACCCCGCCGCCGGCCAGCGAAGCCCGTAGCAGGCCCGCCCGGCCCATCCGCCGTGGGACGCCGCCATTGCCAGCGCCATGGCGCCGCCGACCCGACCCCGCCCGCCGTGCTCGCTCCCGCCGCTGGCGCCGGCCGTCGCCGCCGCCGCCTCGTCACGCCCAGCGCGCCGGCCGGCGGCGGCGCGCCCGCCCGCCTCTGCCGCTGCCCGCGACCGCGCCCGGCGGCCCCTCGGCGGCGCCTCCCTTCGCCGCCCCCTGTAACATCCCAAAATTCTAAATTTTGGAATGTTATAAACAAATAGATAGATTTGATTGATTGTTTGATTGATTGACTGAAAGTGAGTGAATTGAAACTTTTGAAAGTTAAATGAGAGGAATAAAGGACTTTCCCAAACTTTCATTTTGCTTTTATGAACTTCGAATTCAAATTCTTTTCATCACAAAACCCTGAGAGAAGATGACATGACTTCTTCCATTTATTTAAATGACAAGGGGTGTTGAAAATATTTGAATTTCATTTGAAAACATTTCCAATTCTGAAACTTTATGCAACTCAATGATTTTCACGAGAGAAGATAAAATGACTTCTTCAAAACATATGAAATATGAGTTGGGAGTTTCAAGAATTAAATTCAAAGTTCCTTTGAATTATTTTTCAATTGGAGTTATTTGAGTTTTATTCAAATTATTTTCTCCAAAAATAAAATATATGAAAATAGGGTAACATGATTCCCTACATCAGAAAATTGGAGAGAAATTAATTTGAAATCATTTTGGTATTTTTAAAATGATTTTCAGTGGATTTTATTAGGGTAGTAGCACTGTTTGTTTTATTTAAATTTTTGTGTATTTTATTTGAAGCTAGAATAAAGTTCATCATGTAGGAAATCTTTTTCTGAAAACTTTGATATATTATATGCCTATATAATATATTTATTTATTTGGTTTTATTATTTTTATTTGTCTCTGAAAAAAAAATTAAAAAATTAAAAAATTAAAAAAGCTGTAGCGCCTTGGGCCAAAGGCCCAAGCCGCTAGCCGCCGGCCGGCCACAAGGCCATCACGCGCGCGCACCTGGGAAGCCAGGGAGCCGCCTCCTTTTCCCAAGTCCTAGTAGGAATCTTTTCCTACTTCGTTTATTCCGTATCTATTCCTAGATCTATTTCCTCTTGTTTCCTAATCCTAATCTATTTCTTGTCCCCTACCCCAAGCAAAACCTCTCCCCTCCCCAATATAAATACCCAAGCACCCCCCCCCCCTCCAACACATCAAATCAACTCTCCTCTCCTCTCCTCCTCCTCCTCCGCAGCAGCAGTGCACCGCCGCCATAGCCGCGCCGCTGCCGCCCTCGCCGCCGCCCTCACCAGTGCCGCCGCCGCCCCTCACCAGTGCCGCCGCCCACCTAGCCGCGCCTCACCAGCGCCGCCGCCGCCCCTCACCAGCGCCGCCGCCGCCACTTGCCGCCGCCGCCGCCCTCGCCGCCACCGCGGGCCCTCGCCTCTTGAGGTACTAGCCCAGCGCGTCCGTTTTCTAGATCGGTTTTCTAAATCGGTTTCCGTTCCGTTTTCTGGATCGGTTTTCGTTTGGTTTTCTTTCCGAAACCCTAGATCGATTTTCTCGCCGGTTTTTCTTTCCGGTTTTGTTTAGCGGCGTTAAGCTCGATTGATTTTTCTTTTATTTTAATTTCCGTCATGGACCTACCGTAGTCCCTAATCTTCAAGCGGCTATAACTTTTTACTCGTAAGTCGGAATCCAACGAAACCAACGCCCACTTCTTCGTTATGATCCCTCTATCCAGTAATACAACTCAAACATGTTTTTGAAAGTTTTAAATTTGAATTCAAACAGATTTGTATTTGAACTTCGTTTGATCATAACTTGAGTTTCCGTAACTCCGATTTAGTTGATTCTTTTTGCAAATCGAAGCACTTGACCTAAACTTTCTGATAAGGCCAAATACACATAGTTTTGGTACTGTTAGAAATTGTTTTATGCTGCAAGAGTTATTAGATTTGGTTTTGACGTTTTCCGAATTGTTTCTTCGATCTTTCCGATCTTTTGAGTGATTGCTTATGTGTGGTTACTATTGCTTGATTACGATAGATTGACCGGAGTGTGACGAGTAGAGCTATCAAGAGTTTTGAGTGCGAATCATCTTCATCAACTTTGCAGGCAAGTAACACTTTGATCATACCTTTTTCATACCCAGTTTTTATGCATTAGAATAATCCTCAAACACTTGCATGGTTAGGATCTAATTAAATTGTGGGATGGGAAGTAGATTGAGGTAGTACCTATTACCTGTTTTACTTATGAACCTTTGGGAGTTACTTCTACGTTTGCTCATTATGCCATGCTATGCTAGTAGACGTGGATTGGGTGAGTGAATATCCATGACAGATGTGAGATTGTAATTAATGGTTTATCTAAGGTGGCAACCTAACACACATCTGGGTGGATTGAGGCACCTGGTTTCCATCAGGACTTGCTTGTATTTCTTCGGACCGCCACCCAGGCTCCAAGGGATCATAAGATTATTCAAACTGGAAACTCCCGTGTGCAGCCACAAGCCAATTATGGGCTCTGGCGTAGTTGACTAAGTTATGCGAACTCTTACGGGTAGGCTAGCTGATGTAGGGGATGTAGGTTGGTACGGTCTACCCACATGTAAGGTGCTAGCGCTTCTGAAAGACTATGTCTCGGTCATCCGTTTCTCAAACACCATGTAGTCACGAGAACCAAGCGGAGGCGATCGAGTCTTGTGGGGAAAAGTCATAAACCTCTGCAGAGTGTATAAACTAATCATGATTAGCCGTGTCCCGGTTATGGACAATTTTGAGTATCTAGTACTGGATATCCTGTTGATCTCATCACGTTACTTAATATAATTTGTTGGGTTTAATGAGTACTTTTAATTGGGATTGAGGATGCTGTCAACCATTCTCAATGTTTAACAACCACCATGATAGTTAAATAAATTTATTCCTTTGAAGTAGGGAAAAATTGGCTTTTCATAAAAATTGTAACCATAGAGCTTTCCACCAGCCATATATGCATGTAGTATAGCCTATTTTTCATTACTCTCTATGTGTTACATTGCCAGCATATTCCATGTCTTGACCCGTTTCGGGCTGCAACTTTTCATGTTGCAGAATTTTCAGACGACGAGTAAGTGATACGTTAGGGTTACGATTTCCTATACTCAACTTTGCCGTTGGTGTTGATGGGAATCCACAACCTTGTTGCTTCCGCTATGTTTTGGATTGAGGTAATAGTTTTTATGTTATTTCATACATGTGATTTACCTCTGTTATAAATCCTTCGAGTACTGTGTGTGTCAGCATACCGATCCAGGGATGACACGAAAGCACAGAGACTTGATCCATTCGGGTCGGGTCGCTACAAGATGGTATCAGAGCACATGTTGACTGTAGGACGTGACACTAGAAAATGACAAGCCCATAGGAAAGATTTTTCTCTACAACTTCATTTTCAAAAAGATCTTTTACCTCTCTTCTCTTCTGAGTTTATTCAAATATTCCCTTTTTAGTGAGACCATACCCCTTTTCCCTTTTGACCACTCGAGGATTTGACTGATGAGACCACTCCAAGGAGACAAGATATCGGACAACTAAGACCATTTGGAATGAAGATGATTTTACCGTGTAAACGGAAACTACAACGGTGAAGACTCCGAAGACTAGGAGATTTGAAGGCTCCAAATAAATTCCGGATTTGTATGACCTAGGAAGGTTACGCTTATGGAACTTGGCAGACTATGGAAGTTATCAATAACCGAGATCAAGGTGTATCGGAGAAAGACTGGAACATGGAACATTAGAATTCAAAGCTTTGTCAGGAAAACCCTAAGGCAGGAGATATCAACTATGGAATGATAGCTCATGAAAATGACAAGAGCAGAAATACGCTATCCATGATGTTATCGCCCGCCTATGCTATTGTCACCGTGCGGAGTTAAGCATGCAGATGCATGGAAGGATTGGATGGTAGAAAGCTGATGGAGCATCTATCTGCAAACGTTGGAGTTTTAACCTTAGCTGGTGTATCACCGGGATCCGAGTATTACATGAAGAAGTTTAAGGTGGATCTGCAGGAAGCAGATTTGATAAGGAAGCAGTTCGGGAAGAACTCAGGACCCAGAAGCTGAAAGTAGACAAGATGAAGGAGCAAAACATCGAGATACCGGAGATTTGACATGGCGAAGGACAGTAGGGTCATGGATCATGTCAAGGATGTTGAAACCGGCAGTTGGAGCGTAACTCCGAAATATTGAAGGGCGTCGCGAGAGACTTCGCGTCAACAGAGATGATCTGGCAAAAGAACTTGAGAAGGACAAGCATGATCAGAAGGAGCCATCAGAGACATGATCAAGATTGGAAGAGTTTGACGACTTTGAAGATCTATTGACCTTTAGAAGACCAAACCCCTGTTACATACCTACGTTAGATTCGACGATTGTGAGCTGTCATTTTGTTTGATGTTTTTCCGACAGCCACAATAAAATCTGCCTTTTCAAAACTTTGTTTGTATTGTGTGCATCCCTCTCGATCTCTCTTATCCCACCCCAAACCCATGGACCCATTAGAGGATGGATGGAGATGAGCTTGTAATTTCCGGACCAATGAGTCAATTGGAGACAGACCGATGGATTCAGAACATGGAGGATCATATGAAGAATAACCCTACAGCCAGAAAGGATATGACCCAGCATGCTCTTCAGTGCTTTGAAAGAGGTGCTGCTATTTGGTGAAGGATGTACCAAACCATCAATGGATTGCAAAGAGTAACCACTTGGGAAGAATTTAAGTTGACTTTGCTAAAGTCTCGGTTTGTGACCCAGAAGTTGAAGCCTTATGGAAAGGATATGAAGAAACCTTGTGCGTGCAAGCCTTGTGGAGAAATAGGATATAACCATAAATAAAGCAAGGACGAATACCCTCATAATCGGAGGATTACCAAAGGAGTTAGCCGAGGATCTCAAGGAACTTCAGTTGGAGATTGTTCCCAAAGGTTTCGTTGCAGTAATGGAAGTTCAGTTTACATTGTTGGAAAAGATCCGTGAAGCTCGGAAGGATGACAAAGAGATTGCTGAGGTAAAGAGAGGATGAGCAAAGGAAAAGCCAAAGGTTTTCGTAAGGATGAGCACGACACCTTATGGTTTGAGGACAGTGTACATATACCCAATAATGCAGAGATCAGGAAGTTAATGCTTCAGGAGGCTCATGACTCACCATACTTGATTCGCCCTGGAAACACCAAGATGTATTCGGATTTGAAGGAGTATTTCTGGTGGACTGGTATGAAGAAGGATATTGCAGAGTATGTAGTCGTAGGTGACGTATGTCAGAGAGTGAAGGCAGAGCATCAGAAGCTAGTCAGAGTACTACAGCCTATGCTAATACCTGAATGGAAGCAGGATAAGCTTGGCATGGATTTCATTACCAGATTTCCCAGAACCCGAACGGGATATGATTCTATCTGGGTAGTAGTTTATTCGCTTGATCAAAGTGGCTCACTTTATTCCAGTGAAAAACCACCTATACAAGTGTGAAGTTGGCCAAGATATATTTGACAAGGATCGTATGTGCGCATGGAGTTCGAGGACCATCGTGAGAGGAACACAGTTTACCTCAAAGTTTTGGAATCAGCTGCACCGGACTTTGGGTACTAGGCTAGAGTTTGAGACAGCCTTTCATCCATGAGACAGATGGATAAATCAAGAGAGTCAATCAGATTTTGGAGGACATGTTGAGGCGTGTGCGCTAGATTATGGATCTAGTAGTGATGATAATCTACCCTATGGGGAGTTCTCATACAACAACAGCTACCAAGTCAGTTTAAAGATGGCCCCTTTTGAAGCTTTGTATGGGAGAAGGAGCCAGACACCGTTGATGTGGGATGAAGTTGGAGACCGTCAGTTGTTTGGACCAAATATGATCAAGGAGTCGAGAAGAGAATGTTAAGTTGATTGAGATATCTGAAGATAGCTCAGTCTAGGCGGAAGAGTTATGCGAGACTAAAAAATGCAAGGAGGTAGTCTATGAAATCGGAGATGAGCATATCTTTGTGTGCCACCTCTGCGAGGAGTTAAGCGATTCGGAGTTAAGGGAAAGTTAGCCCGAGATTTGTAGGACCATACGAATTTTTGGGCGTATGGGAGAATTACCAACAAGTTGGAGTCACCGAAGGACTGTCGGGAGTTCATGATGTGTTTCACGTTTCCAGATTGAAGAAGTGCCATGCGAGAGATGGCCAATATTCCCTGTAAGGGCGCTCGACCTGGAAAGGATAATGAGATTCCACGAAGTGAGTATGGATTTCATAAGTATAAGTTTTATCACGGTATGTGGGACATCCCACGAGGATGAAGAGATGAAGTGTTATTGGATATAAAGGAGATATGATGTTGGAAATATGGATCAATGGAAATTCCATGATGAGTCTGAGTAATCACGTCTTAGTTTGGTGCAAATATAAGGAAAAGAGACAGTACTTTTGGATGGATTTTAAGTATGCCAGGAAGTTGGATGTCGGGATAACGATCAGTTGCCCCGAGGATGTGTTCAAGGATTGCAAGTGATGAGATGGGCCATAACCCACTGGCCCCAGGACCTGCCAAGAAGCAAGCGCAATCTTCTTTGAAGGAAAACCACGGAAGAAGTTACGACTTGTATCCACCGGCGATTCTATAGGAGTTTACATAAAACACGAGAGTTGTTAAGGAGCGATAGATGTTTGTTTGGCTTGCAGAATCAATGGATTTTCGGACTTGGTTCGTCGACAAGAGATATTCTGCAATGCTTGTGAGGATGACCGAGTGTTAGAATGCGAGATTAAGCTAAACCATGTACAAGGTAATGATTTGGGTGCGGGATGGATTGATCACCATACCGACTTACTCTTATTATTCGCTTTGCTATATGGGATAGTAAATCTGAGTGACTTACCTATAGTAGAGAGACAACGATCAAAACCTTGTTTAAACCTTAGAATGGTATAGGTATTTTTTCCCTTGTACACGGCAGCTGTTGCCAACCGTAGGTCATACGGTGAAGTTCAACCAGACCCGTTTCGCAGGAGAAAACCATAAATCGTTGACCACCATGAGATACCGATATTTGTTTAGAATTGGCGCCGGACCCGTCAGCTAAGAAGACCCGATTTGGGATAACCTTACCAAGAGGAAAGGACAAAGGAATTGAGGAAAAGGTTATGCCACTACGGAAGAGCCAGAGAAGGAATTATCCTTAATATCGAGAAGACCGACCTTTGTCAGCAATAAGGATGGAGTATCTGAGTTTTGATTGAACCGTAACAATGCTTCTAAGGGTGGTAGCACCCGAGAACCGGAGACGATCAATGGATTTTCGAGAAGACCCCCCAAACCCTAACCTATTTCTTTCTAGCCTCTCCGAATCTCGAGGGCGAGATTCATTTTAAGGTGGTAGTTTGTAACATCCCAAAATTCTAAATTTTGGAATGTTATAAACAAATAGATAGATTTGATTGATTGTTTGATTGATTGGTGAAAGTGAGTGAATTGAAACTTTTGAAAGTTAAATGAGAGGAATAAAGGACTTTCCCAAACTTTCATTTTGCTTTTATGAACTTCGAATTCAAATTCTTTTCATCACAAAACCACGGAGAGAAGATGACATGACTTCTTCCATTTATTTAAATGACAAGGGGTGTTGAAAATATTTGAATTTCATTTGAAAAACATTTCAATTCTGAAACTTTATGCAACTCAATGATTTTCACGAGAGAAGATAAAATGACTTCTTCAAAACATATGAAATATGAGTTGGGAGTTTCAAAGAATTAAATTCAAAGTTCCTTTGAATTATTTTCAATTGAGTTATTTGAGTTTTATTCAAATTATTTTCTCCAAAAATAAAATATATGGAAATAGGGTAACATGATTCCCTACATCAGAAAATTGGAGAAATTAATTTGAAATCATTTTGGTATTTTTAAAATGATTTTCAGTGGATTTTATTAGGGTAGTAGCACTGTTTGTTTTATTTGAATTTTGTGTATTTTATTTGAAGCTAGAATAAAGTTCATCATGTAGGAAATCTTTTTCTGAAAATTTTGATATATTATATGCCTATATAATATATTTATTTATTTGGTTTTATTATTTTTATTTGTCTCTGTAAAAAAAATTAAAAAATAAAATAATAAAAAAAGCTGTAGCGCCTTGGGCCAAAGGCCCAAGCCGCTAACCTTGCCGACCACAAGGCCATCATCTGCCACAAGACTTGGGAAGCCAGGGCCGCCTCCTTTTCCCAAGTCCTAGTAGGACTCTTTTCCTACTGCCGTTTATTCCGTATCTATTCCTAGATCTATTTCCTCTTATTTCCTAATCCTAATCTATTTCTTGTCCCTACCCCAAGCAAAACCTCTCCCTCCCCAATATAAATACCCAAGCACCCCCCTCCAACACATCAAATCAACTCTCCTCTCCTCTCCTCCTCCTCCAGCAGCAGCAGCTTGCGCCGCCATAGCCAGCCCGCCGCCATAGCCAGCGCCGCCGCCGCCCCTCGCGCCGCCCTCACCAGCGCCGCCGCCGCCCCTCACCAGCGCCGCCGCCGCCCCTCACCAGTGCCGCCGCCCACCTAGCCGCCGCCCCTCACCAGCGCCGCCCGCCCTCACGAGCCGCCGCCGCCACTTGCCGCCGCCGCCGCCCTCGCCGCCACCGCGGAGCCCTCGCCTCTTGAGTACTAGCCCCAGCGCCGCGTCCGTTTTCTAGATCGGTTTTCTAAATCGGTTTCCGTTCCGTTTTCTGGATCGGTTTTCGTTTGGTTTTCTTTCCGAAACCCTAGATCGATTTTCTCGCGGTTTTTCTTTCCGGTTTTGTTTAGCGGCGTTCGCTCGATTGATTTTCTTTTATTTTCAATTTCCGTCATGGACCTATCCGTAGTCCCTAATCTTCAAGCGGCTATAACTTTTTACTCGTAAGTCGGAATCCATGAAACCAACGCCCACTTCTTCATTATGATCCCTCTATCCAGTAATACAACTCAAACATGTTTTGAAAGTTTTAAAATTTGAATTCAAACATATTTGTATTTGAACTTCGTTTGATCATAACTTGAGTTTCGTAACTCCGATTTAGTTGATTCTTTTGCAAATCGAAGCACTTGACCTAAACTTTCTGATAAGGCCAAATACACATAGTTTTGGTACTGTTAGAAATTGTTTTATGCTGCAAGAGTTATTAGATTTGGTTTTGACGTTTTCGAATTGTTTCTTGATCTTTCCGATCTTTTGGTGATTGCTTATGTGTGGTTACTATTGCTTGATTACGATAGATTGACGGAGTGTGACGAGTAGAGCTATCAAGAGTTTTGAGTGCGAATCATCTTCATCAACTTTGCAGGCAAGTAACACTTTGATCATACCTTTTTCATACCCAGTTTTTATGCATTAGATCAATCCTCAAACACTTGCATGGTTAGGATCTAATTAAATTGTGGGATGGGAAGTAGATTGAGGTAGTACCTATTACCTGTTTTACTTATGAACCTTTGGGAGTTACTTCTATGTTTGCTCATTATGCCATGCTATGCTAGTAGACGTGGATTGGGTGAGTGAATATCCATGACAGATGTGAGATTGTAATTAATGGTTTATCTAAGGTGGCAACCTAACACACATCTGGGTGGATTGAGGCACCTGGTTTCCATCAGGACTTGCCTGTATTTCTTCGGACCGCCACCCAGGCTCCAAGGGATCATAAGATTATTCAAACTGGAAACTTCCGTGTGCAGCCACAAGCCAATTATGGGCTCTGGCGTAGTTGACTAAGTTATCACGAACTCTTACGGGTAGGCTAGCTGATGTAGGGGATGTAGGTTGATACGGTCTACCCACATGTAAGGTGCTAGCGCTACGAAAGACTATGTCTCGGTCATCCGTTTCTCAAACACCATGTAGTCACGAGAACCAAGCGGAGGCGATCGAGTCTTGTGGGGAAAAGTCATAAACCTCTGCAGAGTGTATAAACTAATCATGATTAGCCGTGTCCCGGTTATGGACAATTTTGAGTATCTAGTACCGGATATCCAGTTGATCTCATCACGTTACTTAATATAATTTGTTGGGTTTAATGAGTACTTTTAATTGGGATTGAGGATGCTGTCAACCATTCTCAATGTTTAACAACCACCATGATAGTTAAATAAATTTATTCCTTTGAAGTAGGGAAAAATTGGCTTTTCGAAAAACTGTAACCATAGAGCTTTCCACCAGCCATATATGCATGTAGTATAGCCTATTTTTCATTACTCTCTATGTGTTACATTGCCAACATATTCCATGTGCTGACCCGTTTTGGGCTGCAACTTTTCATGTTGCAGAATTTTGAACTGACGAGTAAGTGATACGTTAGGGTTACGATTTCCTATACTCAACTTTGCCGTTGGTGTTGATGGGAATCCACAACCTTGTTGCTTCCGCTATGTTTTGGATTGAGGTAATAGTTTTTACGTTATTTCATACATGTGATTTACCTCTGTTATAAATCCTTGAGTCTTGTGTGTGTCGACATACCGATCGAGGATGACACGAAGCACAGAGACTTGATCCATTGGTCGGTCGCTACAGCCCAGTGCTCAGAGCTCGGCGCCGCCGGCTTCGCGGAGCACCGCGCCCAGCGCCGCCCGGCTCGGCTCCGCCTCGATCCACGCGGAGCCCGATCCACTCGGCGCGTTGACTCCCGAGGTCCAAATCCACTAAGTCCCCAACCTGCTAATATTTTCATGCCATATTCATCATGCCATAACTCTGCATCCGTAGCTCCGTTTTGCGCGTGTAATATGTCAAATTGTTCGTCTCGACGAGTACATCATTATTCTCATTGCATCATTTTCATGGGAGCTCATCTTGATGCCCGAAATGCTGTTGGAATAGGGCTATGTGATGTTAGTTTCAGATTCTTTTCAGAACATGCACTTTTGTCATTTTTTCCATGATTGATGTGTGCATCCTATGAACTTGAGTCCTACATGTGTTTTGTAATATGCCATGCCATCTTTACAGGCGTGTATGCCATTTATTTTTGTGATCTCTGTGGTGACTAGCACAAGCATGCAAACTAGGCTTCATGATGTTGCTGATTTCAGCCCTGTTTTGCTGATATTTTTATGCCATGTAAACTTGATGCTACCGAGAGATCCATGCTTATTTTGAGATACTTCAGTAAGGATGTTTTGAACATATGGTTATTCTCTATCCATCCATGCCCTTTTTTGCAATTATGGAGTGCCATAGCTTGAGTCAATCGAGCTCTACTTTTCTATAAAATGTTTCTGGCAGATTGTTTACATGTTATTCAATTTTGCCAAGGTTGTTGTAGTTGATCCGTGTATGCTATGATGTTGTTCTTGCCATGTATAGCTTCTATGCCATGTCTTCTTACTATGAGTTGCCTTGCCATGCCATGTATTGCTCTGTGGTGAGTGGTTCAAGCTCACCAACATGCCTACTTATCGTTGTTCCTGCCATGTTTAAATCTGTAATATAACTTGCCATGTTTACATGGGTGCCATCATATTTTCTGATCCTTTTTGGCCCATGGTCAGTAAAGGACTTTTGTTCTATGCATTTAGTAGATTCATGTCATGCCTTTGTTTCCCATGATAAGTGCCTGTAGCATGTTGTTTGATAGCTCTAAACATTGCAATCTGATGTTATTTCCTTATAAGTCTGAAACTGTTATTATTTGCAATCTTGCCATGTCATTTTGAGCATGTTCTAGTGATTTCTGGAGATAGCTCAGTGTTCATATTTTGTCATGCTTTACCTGTACATCATTCCCATGCCTTTTGTTATCATGTTGAGATGCTATAGCATAGTGTTTTGATGCTTGCAATATGCCTACTTGCTGTTTTGGACAGATTGTTGTTATGCCTTGTATAGAGTGTATGTGTTGCACCGTTGCTCCGTTTTGAGTGTGCTCTATATGAAACTTGCTTGATTTTGCATGTAGTTTCATATTATCATGTTGCATTCATGCTTTATGGTGTTTGCTTGATGTTTGTATGCATTTTGCATCAATGCCATGTTTAACTTGTTTTACTCATATCTTCTAGGCCGTAGCTCCGAATCTAATGAACTTTATATGTAACTTGAGTAGAATTTCGTGTAGATCATCGTGGAGCATTTTAACTTGCTGTTTATCAACTTGAACATAAGGTTTATTCATATCTGGACCAATTTTGATATTTGCATATGAGGACTTACCGGAGTTGTTCTATGTTGTTCCCGGCCTCATTTAAACTTGCTTTGATGTGTTGCTCTTGTTTGCATCATCTCTTGCCACGAGTAG
Source organism: Aegilops longissima (assembly GCA_021605205.1). Taxonomy (NCBI): domain Eukaryota; kingdom Viridiplantae; phylum Streptophyta; class Magnoliopsida; order Poales; family Poaceae; genus Aegilops; species Aegilops longissima. The sequence goes on from CM038681.1 coordinate 370,263,395, forward strand.
CCTCATCTAGCTTTGTCATGCATCATGCTTGTTTGTGAATCATGTCTTGTCTATGTGTGGTGTGTTTACCATGTTGTGTGCTTCTTCTTGTTAGTTCCTGTTTCGTTGCGATCGTGAGGATTCGTTCGTCTATGCTTGGTTCGGCTTCATCCGATCGTCTTCTTCATGGACTCGTTCTTCTTCCTTGCGGGATTTCAGGCAAGATGACCGTCACCTTGGATCTCATTACTATCATTGCTATGCTAGTTGCTTCGTTCTTTCGCTATGCTGCGCTACCTATCACTTGCTGCTCAAGCCTCCCAAATTGCCATGAACCTCTAACCTTTGTCACCCTTCCTAGCAAACCATTGTTTGGCTATGCTACCGCTTTGCTCAGCCCCTCTTATAGCGTTGTTAGTTGCAGGTGAAGATGAAGTTTGTTCCTTGTTGGAACATGGAAATGTTGTTCCTTGTTGGAACATGTTTACTTGTTGGGATATCACAATATATCTTATTTAATTAATGCATATATATACTTGGTAAAGGGTGGAAGGCTCGGCCTTATGCCTGGTGTTTTGTTCCACTCTTGCCGCCCTAATTTCCATCATATCGGTATTATGTTCCCAGATTTTGCGTCACTAACGCGGTCGGGTGATTTATGGGACCCCCTTGACAGTTCGCTTTGAATAAGACTCCTCCAGCAAGGCCCAACATTGGTTTTACCATTTGCCTCACCTAGCCCTTTTTCCCTTGGGTTTCGGAGCCCAAGGGTCATCTTATTACCCCGGGCGGTGCTCGTCGTGAGTGCTGGTCCAAACTATCGACCGCCGGTGTACCGAGGGCAACTCTGGGTTCGCCTATCGGAAGTTTGGACAATCGGGTGTGCCACGAGACCGAGATATGTGCAGCTCCTATCAGGATTTGTCGGCACATCGGGCGGCTTTGCTGGTATTGTTTTATTCTTTGTCGAAATGTCTTGTAGCCGGATTCGAGACTGATCGGGTCTTCCGGGAGAAGGAATATCCTTCGTTGATCGCGAGAGCTTATCATGGGCTAAGTTGGGACACCCTGCAGGGTATAAACTTTCGAGAGCCGTGCCAGCGGTTATGTGGCAGATGGGAATTTGTTAATATCGGTTGTAGTAAACTTGAAGCAAACTCTTCTAAAATACACCAACCGTGTGCGTAATCGTGAGTGTCTCTTTTGGGGTTGATCGAGAGGAGAACACGGTTTCGGGTTATGTCGGCGTAAGTAGGAGTTCAGGATCACTTCTTGATCATTACTAGTTGACGACCGTTCCTTTGTTTCTCTTCTCGCTCTCATTTGCGTATGTTAGCCACCATACATGCTTAGTCGCTGCTGCAACCTCACCACTTTACCCCTTCCTTTCCCATTAAGCTTTGCTAGTCTTGATACCCTTGGTAATGGGATTGCTGAGTCCTCGTGGCTCACAGATTACTACACCACCAGTTGCAGGTACAAGTTATGCGATGATCATGACGTGAGAGCAATGTTTGCTTGTGTTGGAGTTCTTCTTTTGCTTCTTCGATCAGGGGTTAGGCTCCAGGTCGGCAGCCTGGGCTAGCAGGGTGGATGTCCTTTGAGCTTCTGTTTGTGTTTCATCCGTAGTCGGATGTTGATCTTGTATAAGTTGTTGATGTATTCTTGTGGCATTTGTGCCTTATGTATGTATCCCCATCTATTATGTAATGTTGATGTAATGATATCCACCTTGCAAAAGCGTTTCAATATCTGGGTCTATCCTTGGTGGGACCGTCGAGTTCCTTTGGATAGGGTCGCATATTGGGCGTGACAAGTTGGTATCGAGCCTCGACCGACCCTAGAGCCCCTTGATTGATCGTGTAGTTTGGCGATGTTGAGTCTAGAATAAACTGTTTTTGAGTCTAGTTATATCGGAGAGTAGGATTTCTTTTTACTCCTCAGCCCCTTCGTCGCTCCGGTGAGGAATCTTGATGTAGGTGTTTTGAATTACTCCTCTTCCCCTTCAAAATTTTTTCCTTAGGATCACGCAGTTGGTTTTCCGATCGTTGTTCCTCAGCTCTTTGCATCAGGTGCATCTCTCGTCAAGTCGACTCAAACCTCTTTGTCTTTTGAGAGATCTATCCTCAGCTCTTTTCTATCAACGTTGTTTCCCTGTCTGAAGTTGTCCTTGTTTTTTCCCACCCGCCCTCCCTTCTTCTTCTCCGAACCGGAGTCTGTAATCGAGTATCCATCCTACTCGTGCGAAGTCTTTGCTTTCTTTCCTCAATGATTTCAACTGGTGTTTTCTCTTCAAGATATTCGTCGGTTTGCCCTTCCAAGTTGTCTTTGTTTTCCGCCCTCCACCCTATTATTCCGGAGTTCGAGTTTCTTCCGACCATCAATTCCATTCGTGTGGAGCCTCTTCAGTCTTCCCTCAATTATTTCAACCGGTGAATTCTCGCCTTGTTCGTCATTCTTCATCTCTTTCTTTTCTGGTGGACTCAATTCAAGTTTTGAGGTTGATCATATTCTTTTCCTCGAAGTGTTTTACTTGCTCGTTCGCCTCTCGCCAGCTTATCCTTCCGGAGTGTTCAAGACATATCAGGAGATTCGTCTGTGTTCTAATAAATTCGAGGTTTTCACCTCATTCAAATATTTCAATTGTTCCGGTGCATCATCTATCTGTTCAACATCCCTTTCCAATGGTGTTTTCTTTTAGTGGGCCCTAACCCACAGGTCTTTTCCCAGGATCTTACCTAACTCTTCTAATTCCCCTGGAGCTATTCTCAATTCTTTTCAAGTGTGACGTAAGAATGGATTCCATCAGTCACATGCCTTTTCCAAGATCAATTTCAAATCATTTCATTGTTGGCTCAACCTCTTCGCTTTTCGTTCCCCCGGAGTGTCTTAACAATTTTGGTGGAGTTTCTCGTCGTCATTTGAAGACCGAAGTAGAGTTTCTCTTAAATCTTGTTCGTTCCCCCGGAGATTCATGGTGCTAGGTCGATGTTATCCTATCTAATTGTTTCGAGTCATGCAAATTCTTTTTATCCATCCGGAGTATTTCAAGAGTTGTTTTCCGTCTCGAGCATCCGGAGGTCATCTTTTCGGAATATTTCTTCGTTCCAAGTTTTCAGCTTCGTTCATCTCAATATTCGTTCGGTGTTCGTTCAAGTATTCTTCAACCAGTTCGCGATCCCGTCGTTATCTTGTCTTTTATTCCTCAAGTATCTTTGTGCTTTTCTAATTCTTCTCGGTGATTCATTCTCTTTCATCAGTCATTTCCAAATTCTTACGGTGGTTCATTCAGATTATTTTTCTTTGATTATCATTTTTATCCATCCATTCTTTCGAATCCTACCGGTGGTTCATGAAGACTTTCTCAAGTTTTGTGCGATGTTTCCCCTTAATCCTTATTCTTTCCATCCTTCAATTCTATCTCATCATCGTTTTTTGTCACCGGAGTTTTTCATGGTGGTTCTTTATGATTTAATTCATCCTTCAAGAGTTCATCAAGATTCTTTTGGAGGAATTCAAGTACCTTTTCTTCTTGCATCTCTAAGTGTAATTAATTCTCCGTATTCTTTTGAAATGGATTTTTGCATTTCTTCATTCCTCTCAGCTATTCAATCATTTCCGTTTGTGGCCGGTTATCACCTTATGATTTTGAGAGGTTATCCATAAGTCCACAACAAGCTTATTCTTTTGTTGTTGAAAATTTCCAACAACTCAGTTCAATCCTTCCTTCTAAGTTCTTTTGATCCAATTCTTTCAATTCTTCCGGAGGCATTGTGTTGTTCCTCTCGTCAACTATCGTTCCATTTTGTCAAACTCAGTTCCAACTCCTTCCATGTTTTAGCCGGAGTGCTACCTAAATCGTTTCAGTCTTATTCGTTTCTTTTCTCTTTCTAACCACTCCGGTTAGAACGAGTGCTTTCATAGTCTACCTGATTCCGCGAGCCTTCGATTCTCGTCATTCTCGTCGTTCCTCTCTTCTTCTCGAGTGCTCTCGATTCCTTGCTTCTTCTTTGAGTTCTTGTTTCACCTCATCCTTTTCCCTTCCGTCTCGGTCCTAAGATCTCGGGACGAGATCTCTTGTTAGTGGAGGAGTGTTGTAACGCCCCGGATTCGATGCGCCAGGTGTCTGCCAGTTATTCGCCGTCTTTGCCATGTCATCATATGCATTTCATATCATGTCATCATGTGCATTTCATTTTGCATACGTGTTCGTCTCATGCATCCGAGCATTTTCCCCATTGTCCGTTTTGCAATCCGGCACTCCTATGTCTCTCGGCGCCCCCCTTTACCTCTTTTCATGTGCGGGTGTTAAACTTTCTCGGAATGGCCCGAGGTTTTCCAAGCAGCCTTGGTATAGCACTGGTAGACCGCCTGTCAAGTTTCGTGCCATTTGGAGGTCGTTTGGTACTCCAACGGTTAACCGGGTAACCGCAAAAGCCCTCTTTGAGTTGCAGCCCAACACCCCTTTCAAAGTGGCCCAAAACCCAGCAAACTCCCCTCCATGCTCTCGGTCGTTCGATCACGATCGCGTGGCCGAAAACCGCACCTCTTTTGGACTCTCCTAGCTCCCAGAAACTATATATATGCCTTCCCCCGTCCAAATCCGGGTCCAAACCCAAGCCATCTTCATCCCCGCGCCACCGGACAAAATCCCGACGACGGACATGTCCGACCGCTCCCCCGCGCTCTCCTCCATCCGGCGCGCCACGTAGCCTCCAGCGCCGACCCGCCGCCCGGCCAGCGAGCCGTGAAGGGCCCGCCCGCCCATCGCCGCCGCCATCCGCCGCGGACGCCGCGCGCGCCGGCGCCATGCGGCGCCGCCGACCCGCCGCCGCCGTGCTCGCTCCCGCCGCCCGGCGCCGGCCCCGCCGCCGCCGCCTCGTCCGCCCAGCGCTGCCGCCCGGCAGCGCGCCCGCCCGCCTCCGCCGCTGCCGCGACAGCGCCCGGCGGCCCCTCGCCAGCGCCTCCCGCTTCGCCGGCGCCTCCCCTTCGCCGCCCGGTGCTCGAGACTCGGCGCCGCCCGGCTTCGCGAACACCGCGCCCCGCGCCGCCCCGGCTCGGCTCCGCCTCGATCCACGTCGGATCCCCGATCCACTCGGCCGCGTTGACTCCCCCCCCCTCCCGAGGTCCAAATCCACGAAGTCCCCAACCTGCTAATATTTTCATGCCATATTCATCATGCCATAGCTCTGCATCCGTAGCTCCGTTTTGCGTGTGTAATATTTCAAATTGTTCGCCTCGACGAGTACATCATTTCATCTCATTGCATCATTTTCATGGGAGCTCATCTTGATGCCCGAAATGCTGTTGGAAGAGGGCTATGTGATGTTAGTTTCAGATTCTTTTCAGAACATGCACTTTTGTCATTTTTGCCATGATTGATGTGTGCATCCTATGAACTTGAGTCCTACATGTGTTTTGTAATATGCCATGCCATCTTTACAGGGGTGTATGCCATGTATTTTTGTGATCTCTGTGGTGACTAGCACAAGCATGCAAACTAGGCTTCATGATGTTGCTGGTTTCAGCCCTGTTTTGCTGATATTTTTATGCCATGTAAACTTGATGCTACCGAGAGATCCATGCTTATTTTGAGATACTTCAGTAAGGATGTTTTGAACATATGGTTATTCTCTATCCATCCATGCCCTTGTTTGCAATTATGGAGTGCCATAGCTTGAGTCAATCGAGCTCTACTTTTGCTATAAAATGTTTCCTGGCAGATTTTTACATGTTATTCAATTTTGCCAAGGTTGTTGTACTTGATCCGTGTATGCTATGATGTTGTTCTTGCCATGTATAGCTTCTATGCCATGTCTTCTTACTGTGAGTTGCCTTGCCATGCCATGTATTGCTCTGTGGTGAGTGGTTCAAGCTCACCAACATGCCTACTTATCGTTGTTCCTGCCATCTTTAAATCTGTAATATAACTTGCCATGTTTACATGGGTGCCATCATATTTTCTGATCCTTTTTGGCCCATGGTCAGTAAAGGACTTTTGTTCTATACATTTAGTAGATTCATGCCATGCCTTTTTTTCTCATGATAAGTTCCTGTAGCATGTTGTTTGATAGCTCTAAACATTGCAATCTGATGTTATTTCCTTATAAGTCTGAAACTGTTATTATTTGCAATCTTGCCATGTCATTTTGAGCATGTTCTAGTGATTTCTGGAGATAGCTCAGTGTTCATGTTTTGTCATGCTTTACCTGTACATCATTCCCATGCCTTTTGTTATCATGTTGAGATGTTGTAGCATAGTGTTTTGATGCTTGCAATATGCCTACTTGCTGTTTTGGATAGATTGTTGTTATGCCTTGTATAGAGTGTATGTGTTGCACCGTTGCTCCGTTTTGAGTGTGCTCTATATGAAACTTGCTTGATTTTGCATGTAGTTTCATATTATCATGTTGAATTCATGCTTTGAGGTGTTTGCTTGATGTTTGTATGCATTTTGCATCAATGCCATGTTTAACTTGTTTTGCTCATATCTTCTAGGCCGTAGCTCCGAATCTAATGAACTTTATATGTAACTTGACTAGAATTTCGTGTAGATCATCGTGGTGCATTTTAACTTGCTGTTTAACAACTTGAACATACGTTTTATTCAGATCTGGACCAATTTCAAAATTTGCATATGAGGACTTACCGGAGTTGTTCTATGTTGTTCCCGGCCTCATTTAAACTTGCTTTGATGTGTTGCTCTTGTTTGCATCATCTATTGCCATGAGTAGCCTCATCTAGCTTTGTCATGCATCATGCTTGTTTGTGAATCATGTCTTGTCTATGTGTGGTGTGTTTACCATGTTGTGTGCTTCTTCTTGTTAGTTCCTGTTTCGTTGCGATCGTGAGGATTCGTTCGTCTACGCTTGGTTCGGCTTCATCCGATCGTCTTCTTCATGGAATCGTTCTTCTTCCTTGCGGGATTTCAGGCAAGATGACCGTCACCTTGGATCTCATTACTATCATTGCTATGCTAGTTGCTTCGTTCTTTCGCTATGCTGCGCTACCTATCACTTGCTGCTCAAGCCTCCCAAATTGCCATGAACCTCTAACCTTTGTCACCCTTCCTAGCAAACCGTTGTTTGGCTATGTTACCGCTTTGCTCAGCCCCTCTTATAGCGTTGTTAGTTGCAGGTGAAGATGAAGTTTGTTCCTTGTTGGAACATGGAGATGTTATTCCTTGTTGGAACATGTTTACTTGTTGGGATATCACAATATATATTATTTAATTAATGCATCTATATACTTGGTAAAGGGTGGAAGGCTCGGCCTTATGCCTGGTGTTTTGTTCCACTCTTGCCGCCCTAGTTTCCTTTATATCGGTATTATGTTCCCGGATTTTGCGTCCCTAACGCGGTCGGGTGATTTATGGGACCCCCTTGACAGTTCGCTTTGAATAAGACTCCTCCAGCAAGGCCCAACATTGGTTTTACCATTTGCCTCACCTAGCCCTTTTTCCCTTGGGTTTCCGGAGCCCAAGGGTCATCTTATTTTACCCCCCGGGGCCAGTGCTCGTCGTGAGTGCTGGTCCAAACTATTAGCCGCCAGTGGCCACCAGGGGCAACTCTGGGTTCGCCTATCGAAAGTTTGGACAATCCGGTGTGCCCTGAGACCGAGATATGTGCAGCTCCTATCAGGATTTGTCGGCACATCCGGCGGCTTTGCTGTTCTTGTTTTATTCTTTGTCGAAATGTCTTGTGGCAGGATTCCGAGACTGATCGGGTCTTCCGGGAGAAGAATATCCTTCGTTGATCGCGAGAGCTTATCATGGGCTAAGTTGGGACACCCTGCAGGTATAAACTTTCGAGAGCCGTGCCAGCGGTTATGTGGCAGATGGGAATTTGTTAATATCCGGTTGTAGTAAACTTGAAGCAAACTCTTCTAAAATATACCAACCGTAATGCGTAACCGTGAGTGTCTCTTTTGGGGTTGATCGAGAGGAGAACACGGTTTACGGGTTATGTCGGCGTAAGTAGGAGTTCAGGATCACTTCTTGATCATTACTAGTTGACGACCGTTCCTTTGTTTCTCTTCTCGCTCTCATTTGCGTATGTTAGCCACCATACATGCTTAGTCGCTACTGCAACCTCACCACTTTAACCCTTCCTTTCCCATTAAGCTTTGCTAGTCTGGATACCCATGGTAATGGGATTCTTTGAGTCCTCGTGGCTCCTGATTACTACACCACCAGTTGCGGTACAGGTTGTCGATGATCATGGCGTGAGGCGATGTTTGCTTGTGTTGGAGTTCTTCTTACGCTTCTTAGATCGGGGTTAGGCTCGGTCGGCAGCACTGGGCTAGCGAGGTGGATGTCGTTTGAGCTTACTGTTTGTGTTTCATCCGTAGTCGGATGTTGATCTTGTATATGTTGTTGATGTATTCTTGTGGCATTTGTGCCTTATGTATGTATCCCCATCTATTATGTAATGTTGATGTAATGATATCCACCTTGCAAAAGCGTTTCAATATGCGGGTCTATCCTTGGTGGGACCGTCGAGTTCCTTTTGGATAGGGTCGCATATTGGGCGTGATAGAAGTTCTGGCCTGAAGCCATTGATACTGCTTGCCACATCATCAATAGAGTTTATCTTCATAAGTTCTTCAAAAATACATCTTATGAGCTCCTGACTGGTAAGAAGCCAAATTCCAGTTATTTCAAGGTCTTTGGTGCTAGGTGCTGGATCAAGGATCCACATCACACATCAAAATTTGCACCGAAAGCACATGAAGGTTTTATGATTTGTTAAAAGGATTCGCACACCTACAGAGTCTTCAACCTCTTTCACTATAAAGTGGTTGAAACTGTGGATTTGCGGTTTGATGAAACTAACGCCTCGCAAAGAGAGCACCTGCCAAATGTGCTACATGAAGCTACACCAAGTGAATCTATCAAGTTAATGGGTACTGGAGAATCCAAACCCACCGAGGAACAAACTGAAGAGGAAATCATAATTTCAGCACCTAATCAACATGAAGACAATGCTCAGGCTGAAGCCAATGTTGAAGATGAAGACAATGATCAACAAGAGCAAAGTCTTCGTCCTACCCATCCTCACGTAGCAAATGAAGTTCAGATTGAGAAGATAATTGATAGTATCAATGCACCTGGTCCACTCACTCGTTCAAGAGCAACACAACTAGCAAACCTCTATGGGTACTTTGCATTTGTATCCTTATCTGAACACAAGAAAGTTGATGAGGCCTTCATGGAACCTGAATGGATTCAGGCTATGCAAGAAGAGCTTCAACAGTTTGAGCTGAATAATGTATGGCAGCTAGTTAAGCGTCCGGATCCTCGCAAGCACAGTATCATCAACACCAAATGGATCTATCGGAACAAACAAGATGGCATGGTCAAGTTGTCAGAAACAAGGCTCGTCTCATTGCCCAAGGTTATAGACAAGTGGAAGGAATTGACTTCGATGAAACCTTTGCTCCTATGGCTAGGCTTCAAGCCATTCGCTAAGTGGTAGCCTATGCAAATAACAACAATATTCTTCTGTACCAAACGGATGTAAAGAGTGCCTTCCTCAATGGAAAAATTGAAGAAGTGTATGTTGCACAACCACCTGGTTTTGAAGATCCAAAGCGTCCTGACATGGAGTACAAGCTCAACAAGGCACTATATGGCATCGAACAAGCACCTCGCGCTTGGTATGACAGATTCAAAGACTTCCTGAAGAGCAAAGGCTTCAGGTTCTTTAGATCCCACTCTCTTCACGAAGACATATGATGGTGAACTATTTGTATGCCAAATCTATGTGGATGACATTATCTTCGGCTGCACTGATAAGAGATACAGTGTTGAATTTGGGCATATGATGCAAGATCAATATCAAATGTCCATGATGGGTGAGCTGAAGTTCTTCCTTGGTCTTCAAATCCATAAGCCGAGAAATGGCATCTTCATATCACAAGAGAAGTTCCTCAAAGATTGCCCGAAGAGGTTTGGAATGCAAGACTGCAACGGGTACACGACGCCAATACCAACCAAAGGCCAATTGGGGCCCGACGATAATGGTAAAGAGTTTGATTAAAAGGTATACCGCTCCATGATTGGTTATTTACTGTACTTATGTGCATCTAGGCCTGTGCTTAGCGTTTGCATGTGTGCCCGATTCGAAGTGGAACCAAAGGAATCGTATCACCTAGATGTGAAGCGAATTCCTGGATATTTGGCTCACACCCCAACACTAGGATTATGGTATCCAAAGGGCTCAAAGTTTGATCTAGTTGGATTCACGGATGCTGATTGTGTTGGTGACAAGGTTGATCGCAAGTCCACATCAGGCACATGTCACTTTCTTCGACTATCTCTTGTCTGTTGGTCTTCAAAGAAGCAGAACTGCGTGTCACTCTCCACTGCTGAATCTGAATACATTGCTGTTGGATCTTGTTGTGCTTAGCTTCTATGGATGAAGCAAACTCTCAAGGACTATGGTATCAACATGAAGCATGTGCCACTCTACTGCGACAATGAAAGTGCCATCAAGACTGCTCACAATCCAGTTCAACACTTGAAGAAAAAGCACATATAAATCCGTCATCATTTTCTCAGGGATTATGTGTTGAAGGAAGACACTTATATCATTCATGTCAACACTGAAGAGCAATTGGCAGATATCTTCACAAAGCCCTAGGATGAGAAAAGGTTTTGCAAGCTGCGGTGTGAGCTAAATATCTTAGAATCCTCGAATGTCATGTGAATGGACACACATTCTAACGCTTATGCATGTTGATGACTTAGATGTGCAACACACGAAGTAATGTATATCTTCAATTCATGAAGACTTACCCACTAAGTATGAATACATTGATGTGGAATTTGACTTCAGAGCGCCATGATAATTGTGCGCCATGTCTGGGTCTAATACTTCCTATACGGTGGGTAACGCCACCACCACACTTTCTTGAAGATTTTCATGTGGCGTCATGATCACATTATCTTCATATTTGGTTTGTCTTGAACATTGATTTGTCTTCAAAGTTTATCTTCGCAATGTTGATTTGGTCTTCACTAGTATATATTTATTTATGTGTGTGTGTGTGTGTGTGTGTGTGTGTGTGTGTGTGTGTGTGTGTGTGTGTGTGTGTGTGTGTTCTGTCCTCTACAGCATTCACTTATAGCTATGTCTTCAATTTTGCTATTTTTTACTAAACTAAGTGAATGTGATTGGACCCTAACCCCTTCTGCGCTTATCCCTCAAATTATCTCTGTCTCTTCATATGCATTCTGTTGACACGCGTCGAATGTCTTTGATGTGTCCTTGTCAGCTGAAGATATAGAGGCACACATTTAAAACGATTTTAATGCACTTATCTCTTTTGCCTAAATACCAGAGAAGCCGGAACAACCACCGAACAAACCAGGCACACATGGGAACGTGGCTCAACTCTCAATAAGTTGCATGCATGCCACGTGTCCACCAGATGTGAACCGCCAAGGGCACCTGCGTAATTGCGTTGCACCGCCCTTCACCTTATAAATACTCAACCCCGCATGGTCATTATCTCTTCTCCCACCTCGCCATCTCGCACAAATCCTAGCGCCACCGCTAGCCTCATTCGACGCCGGAGACGAATCGCTTAGCTTCCGTGACCTCTTTGACTCTGTCTTCTCGCCAGCCGCGGACCTCGTCTTCTTCGCCGCCGCCGTAGGTGTCTTCCACCACCAAGTTAGGGCGCGGGGGATTGGACTGCTCGGCATCCTCTTCACCTCGTCTAGCAGTTCTTCGAGCAGTAAATAAAACTCACCGCCTATTTGATCCATTGAATCTGCCAACATCTTCCAAAAGTGGTTTCTTAACTTCCAAATCCGCATCTTTTTATTATTGCATCTCATATCTTGCAAGTATATTTACCTATAAATCCCTAACTAGTTAGATTCCTCACTTGTACCTTTTCATGGATTCGTACAAATCTGGAACCAACTCACTTCAAATAAGTGAATGTCTTCGCAATATGAGGTCAATGTCTTCAAAATCTTCTGAGAATGCATATGACCTCTCCCCCTTCCCTCACATATCTAATGCTGTCACAGGTACATGTTCATGGGAGAATCCCTTGGTTCTCATAGTCTGCATTCATTTGCAGAATTCTTACAGCATCATATTGAATCTCCTGAAGCAAACTCTTGTCTAACCAGTAGATTGAAGCCAAACATTATCTTGAAGCCTTTCTGTTTGAGTCTGATGGCTTCAAGCAAATCTGCAAATAAGGGTGGTAGGCAGCACTGTGGCAACACAGCTATGGACTTGCCACCAGATATCTATAAATAGTACAAGTCTGAGCCGGAGGAAACATATGGAGAATGCAAAACTCGAGTCCAATGGATTCAGAGATATTGGGCAGAGCAATGGTTTCTGTATAACTTTGTCACAGATGAATATGATTAGAAGAATGCAGTGAGGCCTCCATGGGAAGATGTCGGCGTTTTGGGAACGGGGGTGCCCAGACTTGCCTGCCTGCGGTCGACGGTGTGGCTCCTTCGACGGCCTAGTACGGCCCAGCTTCAACATCAACAACTCAAGATCCTCGTGAGGGGCCAAGCCTCGCGAGGCGGATGACACCAAGACCTCCATGAGGATGCCCCCCCCCCCAGCCTGGCTCCCGAGGAGCGGAAATATCTATGCAAGCCTCACCTCACGAGGTTCAGATGATGTGAGCCGTGACGACCGCGGCCAGGCGGGCGCAGTGTACCAGTTTCCTCTTTGGTGCTAAGGAGGCAACCGCAGGCGTGGAGTCCCGAGGAATCAGCAACAGGTTTCCATTCCCGCAGGCGTGGAGACCAAGACCGCCAGGACGGCAGGACAAAGTTCATCGCCGAGCCCACCGTGGCGTCACCACCAGAGGCTTTTGCAGGGGAAGACCTTTTGTCAGAATAGCATGTACTAGTTGTGTCCCTTGGAATTTGGTCGTTGTCGGATTTCGGGTTCCGGCAGACCCTTGAGGTTCGAACACTGGGGTGCGCACGGAGATCTCGCCCTCTACCTACCTGCACCCCGCCGCCTCGCTAGGATCTAAACTACGAAAGGAACAACACAAGAGACGCAAGGTTTATACTAGTTCGGGCCACCATTGTGGTGTAATACCCTACTCTATTTTGTGGTGTGGTGGATTGCCTCTTGGGCTGATGGCGATGAACAATACAAGGAAGAACAGCCTCGCGAGGGTCTGTTCTTGGGCGGGACGATGAACTGCTTGGAGGAGTTCAGTCACTCTCTCTCTCTCTCTCTCCCTCTCTCTCTAGATTGCTTGGCCTCCAGCTTTGTTCTGGATCCAGCTCTCTCTTTTCAAGATGCCTCTACCCTGTGGGAGGCTAGTCCTATTTATAGGCGGAGGCCCTGGGCCTCTTCCCAAATATTGAGCGGGAAGGGCGCCAACAATTGGCCATTCTGAAGGGGAACATCTGGTACACGTATCCTGACTAAAGTTGGTCCTCGCTTTGTCAAAGGCTCTGGTGGTGGCCTTGGCTTGGGCTCCACAATGACTTCCTTCCTGCCTTTGGGCTGGTCTTGGTCTTGTTGCACGAAATGGGCGCCTTTTCTTGATGCTCTCGCTGCGCTTGCTCCTTTGCACCAAAGAGGAAATGAGGACCTTCTGCGGGCTGGCGCCCGCTGGCGCCCTTGGTCGTCATGGCTTGCGTCATGGGCACCTAGCGAGTACCCGCCTTGATCTCTCCGCCTCCTCGCGAGCCGGCTGATGAGGCCGGCGCTGAGAAGCTCACTGTCGTCCGCCCAGCAATCTGGCCCCTCGGGAGGTCTTGAGCTTGTGTTGATGAAGATGGGCCGTGATAGGCCCCCCTTTGAGCCATGCCTTAGGCCGCAGGCAGGCAAGTATGGGGACCCCCATTCCCAGAACGCCGACAGTAGCCCCCGGGCCCAAGGCATGCCCGGACTTGGCCGAGCAGAGGAGCGAAAGGGCAAGTGCGAAGCACCGCGGGCCCTAACAGCCTGCGGCCTTGGGTGCTGCGTGGCGGTTGATTGGACGTGGGTGCCTCCACTTCCCCATGACGCCTCGGCAACTGCACGAATTGACAAGTCCCTGCATGCAAAGCGAGTCATGATTACTGCGATCGTGGAGGTGGCGGTTGGCCTCCCGGGCTTTAAATGCGGAGCAGTGGCGCTCCTCTGGTCTGTTTCTTCTTGCTTCTCCTTCTTCCCGGTTCTTGCTCCGTCTTCTGCAATGGCTCCGATCCGCGGTTCTCGCGGCGAGAAGGAAAGGCTCCTCGAGAGGTCTGACCGCTTCCGCCCGAAAAGCAGCTAGCCCTCTGCCATCGGAATGAGGTGCCCACCCAGTGGTGTCGAGGCCACTGGTGTGGCGGCCACCACCGGGTTCTCGCTTCCCTTATGCGCCCCATCGAGGGCTCTGAAGGAGTTGATGCGAGCGCCACAGGCGGCCTTGCCGTCGGCGCCGGCCGAATCACGAAGGTGCGTGTCGTTCCCCTAGAGTCCACGCGGGGCTCCTCCGAGTTCATGCTCCACGCCGCCATGTCTCCTCGGTCTTGGATTCGCCTTCCTCCTTCTTCGCCTCCGCGATTCATGAGGAGGATCCTGGAGCTCTGGCTGCAGCCACGCGGCTCACGGCACCCTTGCGACAGGGGCAGAGGTTTGATCGTTTCCCAGGCGAGTCTTCATCACATGAGGTGGGCGAGATCGCTGGTCTGCAGGACAAGGCGCCCTCGCGATCCACAGAGTCGGCGGTGCCGGTCATGCTCTTCAAGGTCTTGATGCGGAAGGGCGCCAGCTGGAGTGCTGCCCCGGGAGAGGTGATCGAGGCCCTGCCGTGGCGAGGGCTAGGCTCGCCGTCCGCTCCCCCGGCAGCTCTTCAGGCGGTGGAGGCGTCGGAGGATCCGCCGACTCTGCCGAGATCTTCACGACTCGAGAGCGGCGGCGGCAGCTCTGAGCCCCGAGCCTGCGCCGCTCTCGGGCGAGGCGGGCTCGCCGAGCCGTCGCCGCCTCTGATCTGGATGGGGTTGGCGCCGGTGCCCGATGGCCCACTGTTGATGATGGCGTCTTTTGCAGGGGCGCGTGTAGTTAGCGTTCTTTAGGGTCTGCTCCCTGCGAGGAATCAAAAGCGCGCCCCGTGGGGGCTTGTAAGGTGCGTGTGGTCCTGTTTGTTAATATGATCCTTGTCGTGAAGAAGTGTGAGTTGCTCATTCCGTCTTAGCTCAGTTCTCCCTTTCGGACATTGCGAGGGCTCGACGCTCTGCGCCGACAGATCCCAGTCCCAAGGCAGGCTTGACCGTCGTGGTATCACCGGTCGCGATGCCTGGTCAAGGCCGAGAGGTGGCGGCCGAGTCGATAAGAGCGCTGAGTCGCGATGCTCAAGAGGTCCCCCTTAGCGCTCAAGCAGCCATCGTTTGGTGAGAAAGGAGAGCGACGTTGCTAACACGGGATTGCGTTGGGCGAGGGGACGGTGCCGTGTTAGTTAGTGCTTCCGGGGGGTGACTTATCTCGAGAATCAGGAGCCGCTTCCTGGTGTGTTGCCGGGTCCGTGCATCGGCAGGCGAGGGGTCGCTTGGCGAGGTCCTCGCGTGTCCCTCCCTCTCACCTTTGCTCCCTTTCGCTCTCGTCCTCGGGTCCGGCCTTGGCGAGTCTCGGCCGTCGCTGGTATGCCGGTCGCGATGCCGTGGTCAAGGCCAGAGGGTGAGGGCTGGAGAGCCAGTAGGAGCCCTGAGTCGCGATGCTCAGGCACCCCCCCTTTAACGTGCAAGAGGTTCGCGCGGATGAGAGTGAAGGAGACACCGTGGGGGCCTCGCCTGACGCTGCTCCATGAAGAGATCCTGCTGTCTCATCACAGAAAGAACGAAAGTTCGCCGTGACAACCGACAGTCAGCCGTTAGTTGCCGCAAAGGGTGGCGAGGCTTTGAAGGCAACGAGTGGCGCTATCTGGGGCTGCCGTGGCGAGCTCAGCCGTTCAGGTTCGTCGGTGTTGCGAGGGGCGGACCCATGCATAGCGTCGTGCCATTGGGAGCAGCTCCATCGATTGGTGTCGATTGGCGTGCAACTAGGTCAAGCATGTTAATCACGAAGGAGCAAGTCCATTTAGATAAGCGCAAAGAAAGCGAACATCGCGGGTCGGACCCGGCGACACAGGGATGATGCAGCCCGAGGCGCCCCAACAAGATAAGCTGGGAACATGAAGTAAAGGGATACACGCGCGAGGGCGGACCCACGCGGCCTGGGAATAATGCAGCCCTGGGGGGCGCTCCCAGCTAGAAATGAAACTTGAAATATGTCACCTGATAGCGTTGAAGACAAAAGGGTGTTGGTGCAGCAGACTCGGTGGGCTGCGGGAGCCGATCCTCACGAGCCCCCAGGCTCATGGGGCTCGGGAAGCTCCGGAGGCGCTGGTGGCTCCTCGTGGACCATCTCCATCTCTGCCAGGGCTGCGGAACGCCTGGCCTCTTGAGCCTCCAGGATGCTCCTCATGAGGGGGCTCGGGAAGCTCCGGGGGCGCTGGTGGCTCCTCGTGGACCATCTCCATCTCTGCCGGGGCTGCGGGCGTCTGGCCTCTTGAGCCTCGAGGATGCTCCTCATGGCGCTGGCGCCTAGCAGCCCGCGTTCGGCAAGCCGTAAGGCATCGAGCGTAGCTGTGGGTTGGACCCATGGCGCCCCATGCGAGAGGGACAGGCGCTCTGAGGCGGCTCGGTTGAGCCTGGTATGTCGATGCAGGCGCGCAGCCCACCATCCTCGCTGGATGGGGAGCTCGGCAGAGTAAGCGGCGGCTGCCACTCATGACTCGACTCCTGCAGCTCTGAATGATCTTGGCGAACTCTGAGTGTTCGGCCCTCCTTGCATTGCTCCTTCTTGAGGGAAACGTGCTCCGAAACATGCCTCCAAGTGGTGCCCAAGCTCCTCCCTCGCGACCTTAGCAAGGTCGGTGGCCCTCTAGGGGGGCCCCGAGCCCTGCTGAGGAGGCGGCGGGCCTTTCCTATGTGATAGAAGGAGGTTCCCCTGAGCAGTAGCGGACCACGAGGGCCTGCCTCTGAGGGCGGGCGAGCGATGTCTTCTTCTTCTTGGGGCGGTCTCAGGAAGCCTCCTGCTTCCCGCGATCCGGGTCTTCGGTGATCTGGCTGAAAGGCTCGCTCTAGGGAACACACCACGTCGTTCTCTTTGCGGGGCACCGTGATGACTCCGCCACTTCACGGCATCTTGAGGGCGTTGTAGCCATGGTGGGTTCTGACCATGAACTTGGCCAGCTGGGTACCGAGGATGGCGTTGTATGGCGGCGAATGTGGCGGCGTCGAAGTCGATGAGCTCGGTGCGGTAGTTGTCTCATGCGCCAAAGGTGACAGGAGGCGAACCCATTGTCGGGACCATGGAGCTGTCGGTGACCCAGAGAAAGGCTTGGTGGTGAAGCTGATTGTAAGGCACTTGGAGATTGTTGAGCGTTTCAGCAGACGGGGCGTTGAGCCCTGCCCGCCATCGATGAGGTCTTGGTGATTAGCACGTTCTTGATGATTGGGGAGCAAAGCATCGGGAGGACTCGGCTGTGGCACACACTTGAGCTGATCCGGCCTGAGCTGAGCGTGATGGCGCAAGCCGACCACGAGGCGTGTGGCTTCAAACTTGGGAGGACTGCATTCACCAGCGGCGAACTTCTTGAAGATCGTTGAGAGGTGGGGCTTGAGCTCCGCCCGGGATCGGCGATCGCGCGGCTCCTGGAAGCCCCGGCCCTCGTCTGATGATGGTCTTCATTTCTCCTTGGCTGCGGTGGCGGAGGAGGGAGGCTGCGTTGCCTTGCAGGCGATCCTCGCGAGGCTGATCCTCGGCCTCCCTCGTGAGGTGGGTCCCGCGCGATCCTCGCGAGGTTGGTCGCACCACCCTTGTCGAGGGCGCGGTCTTCCCAGCGTCCTGCGTTCCTTCCTCCTCCTCGGCCGTAGCCCAGTCCGCTGCGGTAGGGGCGTCGGCCGATCCTCCCTTCTCGCCGGCTCGGAGCTCTTGACATTCGTTGGTGTTGTGGGTGTGGAGGTCGTGGTACCGCGATACCGGCTGCCCTTGGAAGACTCGGGCTGATCTCGCCCCACTTGGTGTCGGTTACGCATGAGCACGACATCCCCTTGCGCTTCACGTCCTTGGCCTTGGGTTTCTTCTCTTACGGGTCTGCGGCGGCAGCATCGAGGAGGGAGGCGCCCTTCCTCGACCTTGGCGCGCTTGGTCGCCAAGTTGAACAGCTCAAGGAAGTGCACAAGTCTTCATGCATCGCCAGCTCCTCCTTCATCTTGGCGTCACGCACACCGTCGGAGAAAGCAGAGATGATGGCCTCCTCGGTCACCTTAGGAATCTTGAGGCGTGCGTTGTTGAGCGTTGGATGTATTTCTGCAGGTCTCCCTGGTTGCTGCTTGATCGGCGCATGTCGCTCGCGGCGGGTGGCGATCACAGTACCTTGGAATTTGGCGATGAAGCGGGTGCGCATCTCGTCCCGAGGAGGAGATCGTGCACAGAGCGAGTTCGGGAGCAGTGCGGGCCCGTCCTTGAGTGCCATGGAAACTAGTTCTCCATGACCTTTCGTCTCCGTTGGCGGCCGATGCCCAGCTCGTAGAGCTGGAGGAACTCGCGAGGTCGGCCGTACCGTCGTAGCGAGGAGGCAGGTCAGCTTGAACTTGCCGGGCCACGCGACGTTGCGCGCTTCGATGGTGAAAACACGGCAGCCTCTGTGTACAGGAGGCCTTGGGTGACGAAAGCTTGGTCTTGCGGGTCCCCATGCGCTGCAGTTGGGACAGCAGCGGGGTCTTGGCGTGCGAGCAGGGCGTGGTCGCGGCAAGCTGGAAGCGGGAGCACTCGGGCAGCTTCTTCTTTGGCGAGGACTTCTGGCAGCTCTGCTCTTGCCGCTGCTGGCGCCGGACGGAGCGGGTTCCGCCCAGGGACCACAGCGCCCGGAGCTTCGTCGCGCAGCTGAAGGCGGTGCGGTGCAGCGGGGCCGGACGGCGAGAGCCCCCCTCGCTACGCAGACGAGCTTCGGCGGCGGTCGAGCCACTCTTCGTGAGCGTCGTCGGCTGGGCCAGTAGCGCAGAGCTCGTTTGCGCGATGGCGCAGCTCGAGCCTCCATGGCGCTGGAATGCGCGGGGCGAAAAACCAGCGGGGTGGCGAGGGGTAGCGATGCGGCGTCTTGCCTCACGGAGGATCTGGGGCGATGCTTGCTGCTCGTTCCCGCCCGGGCGGTGGCGGCATTGACGGCGGCGGCGGGAGCGACGAGGCGCCCGCCGATGGGAGCCGTCTGGCGGCAGGAAGCGAGGCGGCTTGGCGCTTCGGCGCGGCCCAGCGGCGTCGGACATGGATCTGATGGTCGACGGAGAACGAAGCGGCGAAAAGCGAATTCGGCGCACCCCTACGGGCGCGCCAAATGTCGGTTCGGGTTCCGCAGACCCTTGAGGTTCGAACACTGGGGTGCGCGCGGAGATCTCGCCCTCTACCTACCTACACCCCGCCACCTCGCTAGGATCTAAACTACGAAAGGAACAACGCAAGAGACGCAAGGTTTATACTAGTTCGGGCCACCATTGTGGTGTAATACCCTACTCTAGTTTGTGGTGTGGTGGATTGCCTCTTGGGCTGATGGCGATGAACAATACAAGGAAGAACAGCCTCGCGAGGGTCTGTTCTTGGCCGGGACGATGAACTGCTTGGAGGAGTTCAGTCGCTCTCTCTCTCTCTCTCTCTCTCTCTCTCTCTCTAGATTGCTTGGCCTCCAGCTTTGTTCTGGATCCTGGATCCAACTCTCTCTTTTCAAGATGCCTCTACCCTGTGGGAGGCTAGTCCTATTTATAGGCGGAGGCCTGGGCCTCTTCCCAAATATTGGCGGGAAGGCGCCAACAATTAGCCATTTGAAGGGAACATCTGGTACACTTATCGACTAAAGTTGGTCCTCGCTTTGTCAAAGGCTCTGGTGGTGGCCGGCTTGGGCTCCACAATGACTTCCTTCCTGCCGTTGGGCTGGTCTTGGTCTTGTTGCACGAAATGGGCGCCTTTGCTTGATGCTCTCGCTGCGCTTGCTCCCTTTGCACCAAAGAGGAAAGGAGGACACTGCGCGGGCTGGCGCCCGCCTGGCGCCCTTGGTCGTCATGGCTTGCGTCATGATCTCTCCGCCTCCTCGCGAGCCAGCCTGATGAGGCCGTGCACGAGAAGCTCCTGTCGTCCGCCCAGCAATCTCGGCCCCTCGCGAGGTCTTGAGCTTGTGTTGATGAAGATGGGCCGTGATGGGCCCCCCTTTGAGCCACACCGCAGGCTGCAGGCAGGCAATTCTGGGGACCCCCGTTCCCAGAACGCCGACAACCCCTATAAATAGAGCAACACCACCACCATAGTAGTGGACGGATCATTCAGATCATCATCACACCCACCATCTCATCAAGCACAAGAACACTCCTCCTCGTCAGGTTGTTCTCCCACTGTACTAGTTCATCCTCAGCCCCTCGAGGCCAATCTACCACAAAGCAGGAGTAGGGTTTTACACCGCAAGGTGGCCCGAACCTGGATAAACTATTGTGTCCCTTTTCCATTCAGTTTGTCGAGCTAGGTTGTGAGATTAGCACGTAGACAGACTGGGGATGACGAGTTTTTCGCATGCACACGAAATCCGACATCAGATATTGTGTATAAGAAACTTATGCCCAAGACAAAGGATGAAGCCATGGCTCAAGGCTTCTATCCTTGCATGGTTAGAGGACCTCAGCCTGCAGATGCCGACGCCTCCAGTCTCAGATGGTGTCGGGACGATAAGTTATTTGAACAAAATCTTCAGTTTGCAAAAGCTTCTATTATTCATAACAAGAAGGAATTGGGGATTGACTTCAACCCAGGTCCTGCAGCTCCAAGGCCTGATGGCACTCATGAAGCCAATCCGAATGTCATTGGTCCTTTCAATGGCTTCGATGGGTTCTGTCCCATATTGTTGCACAAAGGGCCACAGTTAATCAATCTGCTGAAGAAGCGGACTGTGAGGATGCTCCTGGGCCCCCGAAGCCTAAGAAAACAAAACCTTCAAATCCCTCTGCTACTCCCAAAGCTTAAAGAGTGAAGCCATTGAAATCTGCACCTACTGAATCCAGTGTGCAGTCTGAAGATCAATCTCGCGTCTCCAAGAAGACCAAGAAACCCAAGAAGATTTCTGGGCATGACCTCACTCTAGCTAGCATTCTGCAAAATGAAGAGAATGTTATTGATCTGTCATGATATGAAGATCTTGTTGATGATGCTCTGGAGATGCTCATCAAGAGCAAACAGGAGGCCAAAATCTTCAAGGATTTGCCTCTGTTTGATGCTGATATACTCAATAACTTCATTGGTGAATGGTTTGAGAATCTCACTCTCACCATTGATGATCTGCGGCTTCCCGTGGACATCAGCGTCACATTTCAAGGAGCCATAGCCAACGAGCTTGCTATTGCTTAGAAAATTATTGAGCTGAAGAATTAGATTGACAATAAGAAGGCCCATTTCAAGAAGCACATGGCCAAGCTCAATGTTTCTGATGTACAAAAGTTCAAGCAAATGATGATTGAGCTCAAAGCTCAATTCACAAAGAAACACGAGGAAGCTAAAGGATCTCGTGAGTGTATGAAGTATTATGCACAGAAATGCATTAAGGCTCACAATTAAGTCGTGAAGAGAAAGGCGCTTGGGAGTCCAGGTATCGACCCCAAGCTTGCTGCCAAGAAGAAGAAGAACCCTGCTGAAGCCGAACCCGAAGCCCCAAGGCAGGAAAGACCAAGCATAATCTTCCCTGCCAATATGATTGGCTTGAAGCCAAAGGTCCCATCAGTAGCTTCAGAGCAGAAAAAGACCAGGAAAGCTGAGGCTGAAGCCAGGAAGAGGAAGCACCATGACACCTTTGATGTTGCTCCCTCCCAGAAGAAGATGAAGACAAAGTATTAAAAGTCTTAACGAAAAGAGTGTGCTGCTGCCCAAGAGCCGCTAAATGTTGAACCCATTTCTATTGCACTACCTGCCTCCACGAATCGCGAGCGTTGTCTCGTTGTCCATGAGCCTGCTCCCACAGAGGCTCCAGAGTCTGAATAGATTCCAGCTGGCGACTCCACCGCAGCTGAAGACATGGGTGATGAAGACCATGTTTAAGATAATGAAGTCCTTCCTAAGCTCGAGCCCGAACTAGTATCATCGCCTGCTCCTATGAGCAATGAACTCATAAGCATTGGTGTTCCCACGACGTCTATTGCTCAAGATGAATTTTGGGAAGAGCAACACCCGAACTCCCCCCTGCATGAAGTGATTACCCGTACTCCACCAACTCATGTCACCACTCTAGTGCTTGATGATGACATGGAGAAGACCACCCCTTCACCACAGGCGACGCCTCCGTTCTGAAGGCTTCACAGAGGCCCTAGGCCCCAGGTCTCCATGTCGAGCATTCCTGAAGAGGATGTGCAACACACAAGCTCAGTAGCACGTCAAGTGTTCCTAATGCCATCCCTTCAGTGTCTGCTCATGAATCTGAAGCCAAAACGGCCGAAGACATTCCGGCTGCATCAGCCGATGAAAAAAAGAGAAGAAGAACGTGATGTTATTCCCCCTAACAGTGATCTAGTTGTGCAAGATGAAGAGATTATGCCAGACCCCCCGGTTCATGAAGCTATGGTAGTTGAAGCTAATGAGGCTACCACCATCAACACTACTGAAGTCGATGATGTTGTCATGGCTGAATACAATGTGGAGCCTGAAGTCAATGCTGCCACGAAAGAGAATGTGCGGCCAACCACTTCTGATGTAGCCGTTCCTCCCCCAGTGCCTCATACTATGGAACGTGCCTACAACTGCGCTGGTGATCTTGTTACTGTAAGGTGGCCCATTCTGGTTCCACCCACTACTCCAAGTCCACAATATGACTATCATGTGGAGCAAAGGCCTCAAACACAGAGGTCGAAGCCTAGATTGCCAATGCTTCCAAGTGCTGCAACTACCCAAGGCTCCTTCAATGTGCTCAGCTTCAGAGAGCACAATACTTTCTTTGACAACGCCAAAAACCCCTACAAGAAGCCAAATATAACCTCAGATAGGTTATGGAGCCATCAACAAAGAAGCTATTATTCTTGCATACTATACAATCAAGACATGATTTTTCCTCATAAGCGTCTTGATTGTGATGCCATTGCTGGGCTGCCATGCCTTGAAGTGGCCCTTGATTGCTTCAAAGAAGTTGGGCTGCTCCAGTTTGTGACTGAGAAGGAGCATTGGAATGAAGAGCCTCTGCTGTAGTTCTATGCAATGCTCCATATCAGAGGCTACAACAGGGATCCGAAGACATGGATCCTTGAGTGGATGATAGTCAGTGTCCATCACGAAGCCAAAGCTCAGGATATCATCGAGCTAACTTCCCTGCCCACTCCTGGAGATCTCTATGAACCAGGTTGTCAGCTTCATGCCAGGGAACTGCAGAGCATTTTCCAGAAGCCTGAGCCAAATATGAGTCAGATGCTCAGCATGATGAAGCCATTGCCCCATGACGCTGAATATCCGAAGGAGTTCTTTGTCAAGGACCTCGAGTACCTGCCTTGCATAGTATATCATATTCTGAGGCGTACTCTATGGCCTATCAAAGGAAACTTTCCTGATGCCAAACTCGAAGGCTCCATGAAGACATTGGTCTTCTATATCATCAGCGGCATCAGGTTCAACACTCGAGATTTCTTCATACGTCAGCTTGCTACCTCTGGAATTGATCTATTTGGCATCAAATTCTATGCACCATGGGTCATGCGCTTGATTAAGCTTCACTTAACTGTCAACTATCAACCTTCAACGCGCAATCATGTTCTATTCTTGCCTGGTGTTGATATGCCATATGAAGCCATCTACCCTGAGCCTGCCAAGAAGCAACTCCATGAGTACAATGATGAACATCAAAGCTTCACTCAACCCATTGAAGGTGTACATGTGCCAAATCATCCTGCTCCAGATGGTCCTCTTGCTGGTCATTTACTTCTGCCGCATCATGCCAACACCGATGCCACTGCTAGTATTATTGCAAAAAGGCCTTAGAAGTGTCCTCGTGTCCTCAATGAGTGAGATCTTCTTGTATCACTTCATCAGAAGCAGGATAGTCATCATGACTGGCTGAAGCACCAGATGCAGAGTCTTCTTGTTGATATCAATCGCATTCGCAATCTAACCACCAAGAATTCATTCGTTGCACATGAAGCCTGTCGGCGGTCCTAGAAGAGCCCCACACTGCTCTATTCTGAAGATGATCTTCGCGAAGATGGCTTCACAGAACAATTCAAGTTTGACTCCAGTCCTCCACAGTCTGCTAGATGGCGTCCAACTCCTTCCATTGAAGATTCAAAGTATTCATCTCCGGCTGCAACTGTTGTTGCGAGATTAATTGATGAAGAGGACGACGCCACTTTTCCAGTGATGGCTTCATTGCATCACGATGCTGCACCAGGCCCGTCTGCACCGCCCAACACCAACGTTGACCCTGCTGCTCCAACATCTTCACCACCCGAGAGCGAGTAGACACTCTATGTCTTCAAACCTTTTTGGTCCTTACTAAGAAAAGGGGGAGAAGCATATGAGTTGATAGTCCTCAAGCGGGTCCATATGGGGTGGTTGCTTGTTTTTGCTAAGCCTTACAACTCTCGTTCTTGAAACTTTTGGCTTTTGAGTTGTAACACTTAAACTTGATGGTCGTCTGCTACTTTTTGCTGCTACCCTGTGATGCCATGATAAATTCTTCATGAAGTCATTATGTATATGCCCATTTTTCTTTATGCATATCATTATCTTCAGTATTCTTATGTATGCATGATGTATTGTCTTCAAGTGTTGAAGAGGATCTCCACAAAGTAAAACCTGCCATGTGCATTTGCATTCAAAAGCAAACTACTTATATGCACATCTTCAGGGGGAGCCTTTTTCCAACCTATGAAGAGAATGCCTATGATCCTTAAATTTCACATACTTTTATCCCCGTTGAAAACTTCAACCAGTTTCTCATCAATCACCAAAAAGGGGGAGATTGTAAGTGCATCTAGTTCCACCCCTAGTTGGTTTTGGATTATTGACGACAAACGTGGTTGAGGGACTAATGTGTTTGTGAGAATTGCAGGATAACACAAGTAGTGGTCCCTCATTGATTCAGTTTACCTACCAGAGATGACCCTCAAAATGTATGAAGAAAATGGTGGTTCGTGAAGACATTCACTTGAAGATAATGACCTGTGAAGACATTTACTTGAAGACTATGGAGTGCGAAGAAATAGTTTCTTTTGTAGTTCCTTTTCCTCTTTCTTGAGTCATAGGAACCATCGTAGTATTAAGTGGGGTCCAAGTGAACAAAGTCAGATGACTGAAGTGATGCTCAACCAAAATCATACGTCTTCGAGCAAAGACAATGAAAACAAATCTTATCCAGGTTGGATGAGTCAGCTTTGCTTGTAGCCCAGGCCAAGCTATCACGTGTGTTTGAAATCCGACTGTTGGACACGTGTCAGTTCCTTAGTGACCCAGGGTCATTTTGGACATATCATGTCGGGTTGCCTCCAGTCTATAAATAGCCCATCCCCCTGCACCATAATTTTGTGGTTGCTCAGAGTTAGGACACGGCTTTTGTCGTTGAGAGCAACCCACCTCCGAAGCCTTTGAGAGAGAGAGATCCTTGCGAGGACAAAGCCCAAAATATCCAGAGCTAAAGATTGATAGGCATCACTGAAATCTTTCTGTCCGCGTGATCTGAAGACTTGTTACACCTGAGGACTATGAAGCCCTCTTGCATTCTAAGCATCCAAGAGTCATTGTGGATCGCCGGTGAACGAACTGTGTGAAGGTTTGGAAGTCTACCTTGAAGACTTACCAGAGTGATTGGGTGAGGACTGGGTGTCCTCAGCTCAAGGGGAATAAGGCGAAGATGCGGTCTTCTAAGTTCAGTCTCACCCTCCCTTACCAGACGTATAGTTGTCACGGCAACTGGAACTAGTCTACCAAATCCCTGTCTTCACCAAGGTACTAGTTCTATCCCTTACTTCCTTTACATTTCAGTTTATCTTTGTAAAGTCATTGCTTGTTTGCCTGATCTATTTGACTTCACTCTGTGAAGACTATTACCTGTTTGGCTTCATACGGTCTTCCATTCTGATCCATACTACCTAGCTGATGTTAGTCTTCGTACTTTCTCTATACTATTACTTGACTATGGTTTGTCTAGTGTAGTTCATCTTCCGCTGCATATCGCATAGGCTCATTCCAACAGTTTGTCTTCAAATACCTCGCATTTTGAAGAATTTCATAAAAATCGCCTATTCGCCCCCTCTAGTGTATAACTAGCACTTTCAAGTAGGATGTTTGCCATTGTTGGTCTCTCCAACAATTCGCAACCTCAAAGTCACAAAGATGTTGGTTGACGGCGTGGCCGGGTTGAATCTGATTTCCCCTATGGTCATCTGCAAGCTTCAGATATAATAGGAAGAGTTCAAGGACATAGGAACATTTCAAGGAGTTAATACCCATAGGAGTCATCCGAAGGGAAAGATCACATTGTCAGTGACATTTGGGGGAGAACTGAACTATCGGACTGAGAAGGTTGTAGTTGATGTGGTCGACCTCCCCCTACCGTACAATGGGATCCTTGGACGCCCAACTCTGGCGAAATTCAGGGCGGCATCCCAGTATACCTACAACACCTTGAAGGTGCCAGGGCCAGTAGGAGTCATTTCCATCCCATCAGACGAGAAATATGCAATCATTTGCATGGATAAGATGTACTGGGACACAGTCGCGGCAGAGGCCGCGGTAGCGCAGTTCCCTCCATGGAGAATAGAGGAAAGAAGAAGGATAGCAAAGACACCAGCAAGGAATTCGGGAAGCGTACCTCTTTGGAGTGCGCTGCGCCCATTGATGACTTGCCGGAGAGTTCCAACAGCAAGAGATCCAAGGTCTCTGCACCACATGTGAAGAAGTTCCCCGCAGGGCTGGCTGGCGTTGATGGTACCTTCACTATCAGCGCCACCCTTGACGACAAATAGGAAAGCACGCTTGTTACCTTCCTGCGGGCGAATATCCATGTGTTTGCCTGGTGTCAGTGCAACAAAACCTGGTCTGTTGCCCAGACTGTGCATAGGCACGGGGTCAAGATTGAAGCACCAGCCCAAGTCAGAGTACTAGGGACTAAGAGATTTGAAGGACCAACGTACAGATGAGAGAGAACAAGATCAAGCCAGAGAAGCAAGACAACCTCGGAGGAAAGGACTCCCTTGCCGGGCAGGCAATCTCGGCAAGGGGCGAGGCCACATTCAGAAGCAAGCAACCAAGGTGTCGCGGCAGGGCCTGTCAGGACTCATGGAAACGAGACCACCCCACCAACCACTCCACCATGACCCACGTTGTCAATCAGTGCGGTGTCAAGCCGCAGAGTGACTAAGTGGCAGCCATTCGCCAGATGGCAGCCTCTCCATATAGGAAAAACCCACAGATGACACCCATCCTGCAACATGTCAAGCGTGCGGGCATGGAGCTGGCAAGATAGCCCGGCAAGCCTTGTCGGGCAACCAACGATGTGATGTCGAGCGGTGCATTTAGTGCACCCTGTCAGCCCGCAGAGTTAGGTATGATAGCACTGTTTGCTATCTTATCAGTGCGTAATGACTATTTTGCCATTGGGGTAACCCCTTGATCTATAAAAGGAGGCCCATGAAAACCATAGAAAGGGTTAGAAGGTTGGATAACTCACACCCCCATACGCGTGTAGTCACTGCTGCCTTGAGGCAACCCCTGCCGGACAAGTGTACTACACTCCACCACCACATTTCCACCATCAATCCACCAAATCAGGAGTAGGGTTTTATGCCTCATGGCGGCCCGAACCTGGGTAGAATTGCCTGTGTGATCTCTGCCGTGCTGCCCCATGCTCGTCTGCTCTTTGTGCAACGCGACGTCCCCCTGCCGAACCAGCAAGGGGCCTCTTGGTCCCATAGGTGGTCGTGGTTTCCCGCGACACCTGAAAACTATCTCATATCCCCGATGTTCCTAGGGAGGTAATCGTGCGCCACCTTGATGTCTGCCCACATACCCGACCTGTCAAGCAGAAGGTTCAAAAGCAGGCCTTGGAGAGGCAACAGTTCATTGCGGAGGAGATTAAGATGCTTGAAGCAGCTGGTCTGGTCAGAGGAGTACTGCATCCAACATGGTTAGCAAACCCAGTGGTCAATCGCAAGGCTAACAGGAAATGGAGGCTTTGCACAGATTTTATAGATCTCAACAAGGCTTGCCCGAAGGACACATTTCCCTTGTCGCGCATCGACCAGATCGTAGACTCCACTTCAGGTTGCGATTTGCTCTCCTTTCTAGATGCATACTCTGGGTATCATCAAATCTTCATGTCCAAGGAAGACGAAGAGAAGACCTCATTCATCGCCCCATGTGGTACGTACTGCTTTGTGCATATGCCTTTCGGGTTAAAGAGTGTTGGGTCCACTTTTGCAAGAGCAATCCAGATTGGTTTTGAGTCATAGTTGCACAAAAACATTGAGGCTTATATGGATGATGTTGTGGTCAAGACCAAGGACAGATCAACCCTCATTCGGGATTTGGAGAAGACATTTGCTAATCTGCGCAAGATCAAGTTGAAGCTAAATCCAGAGAAGTGTGTGTTTGGCGTTCCCTCTGGCAAGCTACTTGGGTTCTTTGTGTCCCATGGGGGGATCGATGCCAACCCTGACAAGATCAAGGATATGGAGCAGATCCAGGCACCTAGGACAGTCAAGGATGTCAGGCGTCTGACAGGGTGTGTTGCCGCACTTCGCAGATTACTCTCCATGTCGCCGAGCGCGCCCTGCCGTTCTTCAAAATTTTTAAGAAGGCAGGGGCCATGAAGTGGACCTCGAAAGCAGACACAACTTTACAAGAGTTGAAGACCTACTTGTCCTTTGTGCCCACTTTGGTTGCCCCTAAACCACAAGAGTCGTTGTTGCTGTATTTGGCGGCAACTAATCAAGTGGTCAATGCAGCCCTAGTGGCACGGCGGGAAGTAGAGGAGTCAGAGAGTCAGCAAGGCCCGGCAGGGCTGGATGAGGATCAAGACAAAGTGGAGCATGGCAGCAGGGCAACCCCAAGGACGCGGCAAGTAAGAAGGTGGTGCAGCACCCAGTGTATTTTGTCGGTTCCTTGTTACATGGGGCTCGATCGAGGTACTCTGGCGTGCAAAACTTGATTTTTGGCCTCATCATGGCCTCAAGGAAACTGCACCACTACTTCCAAGCCCATGATCACGGTTGTCACCCGCTGTCTGTTACAAAAGATACTCCGAAACCCTGAGGCTACCGGCAGAATACTGGAGTGGGCTTTGGAGTTATCCAGCTTTGGCCTGAAATTTGAGAGCACATCAACAATTCAGAGCAGGGCATTGGCAGATTTTATTGCAGAATGGACGCCAACCCCTAATGAAGAAGTGCTGGAAACTGTTATCCCCGGCAAGGAAGCACCCCAAGAATGGATTATGTATTTTGATGGAGCATTCTCCCTACAAGGTGCAGGGGCTGGCGTGCTTATCGTTGCCCCCACTAGGGAGCACTTGAAGTACGTCGTCCAGATGCACTTTCCCCGGGAGGAGGCAACCAACAATACAACAGAGTACGAAGAGCTCCTTGCCGGGCTCAGGATTGCCACAGAATTGGGAATCAAGAAGTTGATCATTCGAGGAGATTTGCATCTTGTGGTGAGACAAGTCAACAAGGATTACCAAAGTCCATTGATGGAGGCATACATTGAGGAAGTGAGAAGATTGGAGGAGCGCTTTAACGGATTGCAAACAGAGCTCATACCCCATATGGAAAACAACATAGCTGATCATATGTCAAAGTGTGTCACGCAAAAGCTTCCTGTGGAACCAGGAACTTTTGTTCTCCACCTTACTCAGGCCTCCGTATTCCCGGCAACAATGGCTAGAAAGAGGAGTAAGTCGGACTCCGGTAAGCCTCCACGGGTAGAGCCTCCTGGGCACCTGGTAGGGACCCTGCTGGAAAGAACTCCCGATCAATTGCCGGGCTGCACCCTCCTCCCGGACCACTGGTCCCAGTGGTCAAGGAACGCGCACCCACAGATGAGGAGGTGTCGCTAGTCCTTGTTGCCGAGCTACATGCTCCAACTTGGGCAAGGCAAATAGTCCATTTCCTCCAAACTGGAGAACTTCCCGATGAGCAAGATGAAGCTGAAAGAGTAGCCCGGAGGGCCAGTATGTATCAGTTTGTCGATGACACTCTATACAGAAGAAGGCCCAACAGTGTGAAATTGAAGTGCATCTATCGGGAAGAAGGAAAGGAACTGCAGGCTGAAATATACAAAGGCATGTGCGGCTCCCACATTGGATCAAGGGAACTAGTTGGGAAAGCATTCCGACAAGGATTTTATTGGCCCACAGCCATCCAAGATGCGGTCGAGCTAGTCACTAACTATGAAGCCTGGCCGTTCCATTCCTAGAACATCCATTTGCCTAGACAAGCTCTTCAGAAAATTCCTTTGTCAAGGCCGTTTTTGGTCTGGGGGCTCGATATCCTCGGCCCTTTCCCCCGAGCTGCCGGGAGCTTTGAATTCTTGTTCGTTGCTATCGACAAGTTTACAAATTGACCGGAAGTAGCTGCCGTGAGAAAGGTGACTGCTCAGTCAGCTCTCAAGTTCTTAAAAGAATTGGTGTGCCGCTTCGGGGTCCCTACCCGGATCATCACTGACAACGGCACCCAATTCACGAGCCGCGTCTTCATCCAATATGTTCATGCCCTCGGAAGCAAGATCACATTTGCCTTTGTTGCACATCCCATAAGCAATGGACAAGCTGAGGGGGAGAACGCTGAAGTGCCACGAGGACTCAAGACGAGAACCTTTGATACGCTGCAGAAGTGCGGCAGGCGATGGATCGATGAGCTCCCGGTAGTTCTCTGGTCCCACAGAAAGACACCAAATCGAGCTATCGGGTAGACTCCCTTCTCCCTAGTCTACAGGGCAGAAGCAGTTATCCCCACGGAACTCATTTACGTGTCACCGCGAGTGCTTGCCTACAATGAAGTAGCGCAGGAACAACACTAGTGTGATGACGATGTTCTTCTCGAGGAGAACCGTCTCCAGGCTGCTACGCATGCGGCACGCTATGAGCAAGCCCCGTGCCGCTATAAAAGCCGCAGGGTTCATGCCTGGTGTTTTGAGGAAGGCGACCTTGTCCTTAGGCGCTTTCAGTCTGCCAAGGGTACAAACAAGTTAACGCCAAAGTGGGAAGGACCTTACCGGGTAGTTCGAGTCACGAGACCTGGTGCAGTCCGTCTGGAGACCGAAGATGGCATTCAATTGCAAAACTTATGGAATTTTGAGCATCTACACAAGTTCTACCTGTAAGGCGTGGCTGTCGGGCCATGCCCGTCAGTTTCATGCAAACCCTTTTGTATAGGCCTTGCCTCAGTTGCATGCAACCCCTTGTACAAAGCCAGGCGCAGACCTTGAGCAATAGAGAAAATGAATGAAGCGCTGGGGGCCCCCGACAAGTTGCATGCATGCATAAGCATTTCATGAGCATTGCATATGCATATAGATAAGGTCGCATTTTTACATCATTTTCATATGCATAAGCTGTAGGTTCCTACCGTGAACTTGGCCTATAAAGAGAGATGGAAAGATGAACCAACACTGCGATCTCCGGCAAGCCAAACAGATAAGTTTTATCTCTTGTCCATGCATGTTCTGTAAGCAAATAGTTGTGCATAAGAAAACCTCGCCGCTTTTTGAAACTTAGGTGCTACCATTCCTTGACCCGAACACTGCTTCGGTCAGGATGGTCGCAGTGGCCTTTGATGAAAAAAAGATTGGCGGGGGGCTGGTCCCTCATCACAATTTGTGCCCCATAGGCTTAGCCCCCGTCAGCAAAATAGAGGGTACCGGCAGGATAGCTTGCCGTAGGAAACTCGTTTATTTACAAATATAGAGGCATTCCACCTCTGCATGGACATATACATGCACGGGTTCCCGGAAAGGTTCATCTTTTTCATTGATATGCTGATCAAACAAGCACATACCTTACGGGACACAAACATGGACTCAAGAGATTACATTATTTGAACAAAAATTTGGCAAGCACCTACAGATTTAAGATTGAAAACAGATAAGTGCCCCATAATGCCCTTTCTTGTCCCTCTCCTCCTAGGCACAATGCTCGAAGGCGAAGAGGGAAAAAGGAGCGCCTAGGTAGAAGTCCAGCCTGACCCTGTCGAGCTCCATGAGAGGTAGCCTGGTGAGGGAAGGAGGGCACCGGCAAAGACATCGATGGAGAGCATGGCGGAGGCGACCCGTCGACCGTCACCACCAGGGCCAGCAGGACGCAACAGGGCTAACGAAGCTGCAGCCCAAAAGGAAGCCTGCCGGGGTCTAGCTGGAGGGCTGCTGGAGGAGTCGAGGGGCACCATCCCCACCTCTGCATCCAACTCCCTGGCAAATCACCTTCCCGGAGAGGAGATGCAGATGCAGATGGTGCTGCCGCCACCTGATGACGATGGTGCGACCGACACTCAGCCGGAGTCAGAGTTGTCGTGCTCCCGATCGGTGCCGTCTTCATCACCGTCACTGTCCTCCTCGTCGCTATCGCTCGAGGAGGAGCTTTCGTCGTCGGTCGAGCTCTCTGCGCAACACCCTAAGCGAACACCCGAGCTCCCAAAAACCTTAACGGATAGGAAATCATCCTCCATTAACTTAAAATGGAAGACGTGCCCTACTGTGAAGCTATGGGTATGAGCAAAGGTCTTCCAGCCGCAGCGGAAGTACATAACATGAGGGATAGGGAAGCCTACATCTACTCAGAAATTTCCGTTCCCACATCCCCTCATGTGCAGCCTCAACGCTCGCGGTCTTACAAGCTCCATCTCCCTTGCAAATGGAGTAGGGAGGCGGAGGCAATCGCGCAGAGGCTTGTACAGCCTGATGAATAACTCCTAAGGTTGGGCCTCAACATGGCCCTCCAATGGAGGAGGAGCGTCCTACGGAGGCACAACCAGAGCGCCTCCCCCTCCCCCCCCCCCTCCTCGAGCACCATGGCGACCACGACCTCGCCCCCTCCCTCCTCCTCTCACGGCAAACTCCACCACCGCATGATCCAGAGGAGGGGGGATGCACTATTGAGCAGAAGCTCTCGTCGCCGCCACTGGAGTACCACTGCGCCCTCGACCCCTCACCATGGCAAGCAAAGAAAGATTGAGGAGGGGGAGAGGTGTGCATAAGCAAACGCACCCTCCTGCCCATTTATAGAGGTACGGGGCAGGGGGTTGGCCTCTCGCTCAGGGATTGGCCGCCCCGCTCCCCCAATAAGGCCTCCCTATGCCTTCAGTGGCCCTGGGAATCAGGGCCGACCCTCTACTCCAACCAACGACACCTGGTTTTCTGCCATGGAACTCGTCCTCGTGCTCTCCGCATCCACCACCTACCATACCCAATGCATGAAGTACACGTGGCGGGTGCGCATGAAGCGGGGAGCAAGTGGGATGGCAGCTTCCGCCCCGTGATCGTGGGGCATGGGCAATCTGCGGGCCATGATATGAGTTTTTACGTAACGTTGCACACGATGCGTGGGAAATCCAGAAACTTGCCCGGACTCAAGATTAATGAAGAAGAAAATAAGATCTCAATGGGCCAACCACTTCCACGCACCTGCCTGTGCACTTATTAGGGCCTACCCCGATGACGCCCGGTAGCGTGTTCGGGACAGCCCCGGGGGCTTCTGTCGGAGCAACAAACCCTGGGTCTATTGCCCAGACTGTGCATAGGCATGAGAACAAGATCACAGCTCCAAGGTTAGACCGAAGCACAAGAGATCAATTCTTCAAGGGACCAGCATGCATCACAAGAGGACCAAGACTAAGACAGAGAAGCAAGATATAGCCCTCCCTAGCCGTGCAGGTGAGCCTAGTAAGGACGAGGTCTCCCCCGGAAGCAAGCCTCCAGGTCGCCCCGGCAGGCCTGCCAAGGCCTACGAGAGCAGAACCACCTCATCGCACCACCTCATCACGACGCAAGTCATTGATTAGTGCGGTGTCAAGCCGCAAAGTGACTAAGTGGCAGCCATTTGCCACATGGTAGCCACCTCCTATAGGAAACACCTACAAGTGACACCCGTCCTGCAACGTGTCGAATGAGCAGGTGAGAAGCTGGCAAAACAGCCCGGCAGGGCCTGCCGGGCGAGCTATGATGTGACGTTGAGCGGCGCATTTAATGCACTCTGTCAGCCTGTAGAGTTAGGTATAATAGCACTGTTTTCTATCTAATCTGTGTATAATGACTGATTGCCATTGTGGTGACCCCTTTGCCTATAAAAGGGGGCCCAAGGCAACCATAGAAAGGGTTAGCGAATCCACCCCTTCACACATTCATACGCGCGTAGCTGTTTTCGGCCTGAGGAAACCTTGCCAGGAAAAGCATGTTGCGCTCACCACCATTTTTCCACCATCAATCCATCAAATAAGGAGTAGGGTTTTATGCCTCACGGTAGCCCGAACCTATGTAAAGACTGCCTGCGTGATCTCTACCGTGCTGTTCGACTATCCTCTGCTCTTTGTGCAACGTGCCATTCCCCCACCGAACGAGCAAGGGACTCTTGGTACCATAGGTGGTCGTTGTTTCCCATGACAGAAGGAGAAGGAAAAAGGGGTTGTTGGGAGTGGCAAGGTCAATAGGGACAAGGCCATTCCCAAGAATTTTGCCGGCAAGAATAATCCATCTTATGTCCTCATGAGAGGAGATGATGGCTATACATTTGCAGAACTTGTTGGCACTAACTATGATGATTATGCTTGGACTATTTGGGTTCCCAAGACCCTTGTTGCTAACTCTCTAGGACCCATTGCAAAATGGGTACCTATAATTCAAAGCTTGATTATTGTAGGACTATGTCTCCTGTAGAAAACAATGGGTGATCAATAGTGGATGCACCAATCATATGACCGGAGAAAGGGGGTTGCTTGTGGAGTTCGTTAATTCACTCCAGGCCTCTTCGAACGCCTCTTTTGGTGACAATAGCAAGGGCAAGGTATTGGGTTTGGGAAAGGTGGTAATCTCTAATGATTCCTCACTTTCAAACACCATGCTTGTCCAATCCCTTCACTACCTTTACGTGGTTGATTTACTTTCAACTATTCAATTGGCACGTGCTTTACTTTCCACTATTCAATTGGCACGTGCCGGTTATGATTTGCATTAGGTGAATTCCATGTGACCGTCTTTAAGAGAAGTAATCTCAAAGTTGTCTTTGTTGGGCATGTTGAAGACAACCTTTATGTGGTTGATTTCTCAAAAGAGAAAACTCATCTTGCAACATGCCTAATGGCCAAGGCCGACGTGGGGTGGCTATGGCACCGATGGCTAGCCCATGTTAGCATGACAAATTTACAAGCTCTCTTAAAGGGGGAGCCATCCTAGGACTAACCAATGTGTATTTTGCCAAAGATAGTCCTTGTAGTGCTTTCATTGCCGAAAAGCTTCATGAAAAAACTCATAAAGTGAAGACTATCATCACCACCTTCAGGCCCCTTGAGGTTATCCAATTGGATATTTTTGGGCCTCCAACTTATGATAGTTTGGGTGGGAGGAGTTATTGCCTTGTCATTGTTGATGACTTCACAGGATATACTTGGGTGTTCTTTCTCAAGACCAAAGATGAAACTCAAGAAACCTTCATCAACTTTGCCAAAGAAGCTCAACGTCAACATATTTGTGAGATCAAGGCAATTCGAAGTGACGAAGGCACCGAGTTCAAGAACTACACAATTGATGAATTCTTGAGTGAAGAGGGGATAAAGTATCAATATGCCGCACCATATACTCCCCAACAAAATGGTGTTGCGGAGAGGAAGAATCGGACTCTTATTGAGATGGCTAGAACCATGCTTGGCAAGTACAAGTCTCCATACAAGCTTTGGGCCGAAGCCATCAACACCGCATGTCATGCTTCAAACCGGCTTTCTCTTTGCAAGCTCAAGAACAAGACCCCATATGAATTCCTAATCGGGAGAAATCCTAAATTCAATACTTTTGGGTATTCGGTTGTAAGTGTTTCATTCTAAACAGGAAATCCTGGTTATCTAAGTTTGAGCCTAGAACTTATGAGGGCGTATTTGTTAGATATGTATTGAGGAAGTGTCTTCATCATCGTCATTCTTATCGAGTTCTCAATAAATCCACTGGATGCATTGAGGAAACGGTAAATGTGGAGTTTGATGAAGATAACAGCTCCCATGTGGAGCAAATTGTTCCTTGTGTTGTAGGTGATGAGGCTCCTTCACAAGCTATAAGGACGATGGGGGTAGGCCACATTATTCCACAAGAAACACACCAAGTCCAAGTAGAATAAGAAGGAGTAAGAGCCCCTCTTGTAGAGTCTCCACAAGGGAACTCATCACCGGCACCTCTTGAGCAAGATGCTGCAGGAGATCATGAACCTATCCAAGAACAAGATCAAGTCCCTCATATTCCCGAGCAATATCAAGGTCAAGCTTATTCAAATGGTGAAGAACCAATTATTGAGGCTCAATATCAAGCTCAAGTTCGTGATCAAGATCAAGATCAACCCCAACCGCAAGTGTCTTCATCATCGTCATCTCCCAATGAGCAAAAACTTGTGGTTGCGAAGAGAAGGGTGTCTCCAAGGCTAAAAAAATCTCAAGGACAAGCTTCTTCATCAAGTTCTAAACAAAGTGAAGAAGAGCTTGCAATAAAAGAGCAAAAGGTGACTGCCAAGCTAAAGCATCTTCAACATCTCACCGAGAACATCTATGGACTCATCAAAAAGGGGGTAAATACTCGTAGATGTTTGGAAACTTTTGTGAGCATCACTCATTTGTCTCTTGTGTTGAGCCCATGCACTTGACGATTCGGATTGGATAGATGCCATGCATGAAGAACTCAACAACTTCACCCGCAACAAAGTATGGACCCTTGTAGAAAGACCCAAAGAGGATCATAATGTCATTGGAACAAAGTCTATCTTCAAGAACAAACAAGATGAACATGGACAAGTAATAAGGAACAAGGCAAGGTTACTGGCACAAGGTTTCACCCAAGTTGAAGGTTTGGACTTTGGTGAAACTTTTGCCCCCGTTTCCCGTCTCGAATCCATTTGCATCTTGCTTACTTATGACTCTCGTCATGATTTTAAATTATATCAGATGGATGTGAAGAGTGCATTTCTTAATGGTCCTCTTAAGGATTTGGTGTATGTCAAGCAACCTCCCGGTTTCAAAGACCCCGATCACCCTTCTCACATTTATGAACTCCATTAGGTGCTATATGGACTCAAAGAAGCACCTCGCGCTTCGTATGATCACCTTACGACGTTCCTAAGCGAGAAAGGGTTCCAGATTGGGGTAATTGATTCCACTCTCTTCACAAAGAGGGTAAAAGGAGAGTTGTTTGTTTGCCAAATATATGTTGATGATATTATCTTTGGGTCCACTAACCATGCTATGAACGTTGAGTTTGAGAATCTTATGAGTAAGGAATTTGCTATGAGAATGATGGGACAATTGAAGTTCTTCCTTGGTTTTCAAGTGAAGCAATTGAGAGGAGGAACCTTCATCAACCAATATTGCTATATTCAAGACATGCTCAAGAGGTTCAAAATGCAAGATGTCAAGCCAATGAAGACACCCATGCCCACAAATGGCCAACTTCATCTTGATCCCAATGGTAAAGAAGTGGATCAAAAGTTATATCGCTCCATGATTGGTTCCTTGCTTTACCTTTGTGCATATAGACCAGATATTATGTTGAGTGTGTGTATGGTGCATGATTTCAATCCACTCCTAAGGAGAGCCACTATTCGGCAGTGAAAAGAATCCTTCGATATTTGGTTCATACACCAAACTTGGGCCTTTGTTATCCCAAAGGATCATCGTTTGAGTTAATGGGATACTCGGATTCGGATTGGGCCAGAGACAAGGTTGACCGCAAGTCCACTTACGGTTCATGTCAATTCCTAGGGAGATCGTTGGTAAGTTGGTCTTCAAAGAAGCAAAATTGTATATACATCTCGATGGCCGAACCCGAGTACATTGCCGCCGGAAGTTGTTGTGCTCAGTTATTATGGATGAGACAAACTTTGATGGATTATGGTGTCAAATGTGACAAAGTGCTTCTTTGGTGCGACAATGAAAGTGCAATCAAGATTGTCGAGAATCCTGTTCAACACAACAAGACCAATCATACTGAGATTCTTCATTGATATGTCTCCTTCATATCTATAATTTTTTATTGTTCCATGCCAATATTCTACAACTCTTACATACTTTTGGCAACAATTTATATGATTTTCTTGGACTAACATATTGATCCAGTGCCCAGTGCCAGTTCTGGTTTGTTGCATGTTTTTGTTTCGCAGAAAATCCATATCAAACGTAGTCCAAATATGATAAAAACTTACGGAGATTTTTTTGGAATATATGTGAATTTGGGGAAGTGGAATCAACGCGAGAGGATGCCCGAGGGGCCCACAAGGGTGAGGGGCACGCCACAGGGGGTATGGCATACCCTCGGCCCTTGTGGCCACTCCGTAAGGCAGTTGGTGCCCTTCTTTTGCTGCAACAAGGATAATATCCAGATAAAAATCGTGTTAAAATTTCAGCCCAATCGGAGTTACGGATCTCCGGGAATTTAAGAAACGGTGAAAGGCCAGAATCTGCAAACGCAGAAACATAAGAAAACAGAGAGAGAGGTCCAATCTCGGAGGGGCTCCTGCCCCTCCACCGCAATGGAAGACAAGGACCAGAAGGGAAACCCTTCTCCCATCTAGGGGGAAGGTCAAGGAAGAAGAAGGAGAAGGGGGGCTCTCTCCCCCTCTCTCCCAATGGCACTGGAACACCGTCGGGGCCATCATCATGACCGCGATCTACACCAACAACTTCACCACTGTCATCACCAAATCTCTCCCCCTCTCTGCAGCGGTGTAACACCTCTTCTCCCTGCTGTAATCTCTACTTAAACATGGTGCTTAATGCTATATTTTATTTCCCAATGATGTACGGCTATCCTATGTTGTTTGAGTAGATCCGTTTTGTCCTATGGGTTAATTGATGATCGTGATTGGTTTGAGTTGCATGTTTTATTATTGGTGCTATCCTATGGTGCTCTTCGTGTCGCGCAAGCGTGAGGGATCCCCGCTGTAGGGTTTGCAATATGTTCATGGTTTGCTTATTGTCTGTGTTGCGTGAGTGATAGAAACACAAACACGGATAAGTAGGTCGTGGCATATGGTAATTAAGAGGACTTGATACTTTAATGCTATTGTTGGGTTTTACCTTAATGATCTTTAGCAGTTGCAGATGCTTGCTAGAGTTCCAATCATAAGTGCATATGATCCAAGGAGAGAAAGTATGTTAGCTTATGCCCCTCCCTCGTATAAAATTGCAAAAATGATTGCCGGTCTAGTTATCGAGTGCCTAGGGACAAATAACTTTCTTGTGACAAAACACTCTCTACTAAAACTAACTTAGTTGTGTATTTATCTAAACAGCCCCTAGATTTTATTTACGTGCTCTTTATTATCTTGCAAACCTATCCAACAACACCTACAAAGTACTTCTTGTTTCATAATTGTTCTAGGTAAAGCGAACGTAAATCATGCGTAGAGTTGTATCGGTGGTCGATAGAACTTGAGGGAATATTCGTTCTACCTTTAGCTCCTTGTTGGGTTCAACACTATTACTTGTCGAAAGAGGCTACAATTGATCCCCTATACTTGTGGGTTATCAGTCATCACTTCATTAGGGATCATGTGGGCAAGGAAAACATTGAATTACTCCATGTCTACAACGAGAATCAACTAGCCGATATCTTCACCAAACCACTTGAAGAAGCAAGATTCCGCGAGTTAAGACATGAGCTAAATATCGTGGATATAAGTAACTTCGGTTGAAATTCTTGATCATGTACACATACTCATGTAATATCTTGCTTAGATGTAGGCACATATCTTGGGGGAGCTAGCTCAACTCATGAGTTGTAGTGACCCGACCCAAAATCGGTCTAGTCTCTGTGTAGCTGTACCATCCCAAGATCATGTTGGCACACACAGTACATTGATGAAATAATCAAAGTTCAATCACACCTGAATTTATTACACGGTTCTCATATCGAGTCTTTATTACAATAGAATAAATTCGGCCGAAGGCCAACTCATGAGAAATAAACTAAGTAAAGCTGCGGAAGCGTAGACGAAATAGCGAGTCCATCCGACTCCATAGGGCAATCGCCAAGCGTGGATCGTAGCCTCACTCCTGATCGGAATACTCCTCTGCAACATAAGACGTTGCAGCCGTGTAGGTCAGCATTTTGAATATGCCGGCAAGTCATGAAGAGAGAATAACAATGTAAAATTACTAACACTATATGCAATTTGGCTGTGGGGCTCTAAGTCTCATTGTTTTGCGAAAAAGCCAGTTTTTCCCTACAATAATGGACTTGTTTGCAAATACTACAAATTGTTGGTAGTTATTGAGACGGTTCCGCCAACCAATGTCTCATTCCCAATTATTTAATAATAAACCCCTCAATTAATTTATTAAGTTCGGTGTTGAGATATCCGAAATACTTCCAAGTTCCAGAGGCTCAATTTGTCCGTAACCGGGGACACGGCTAACCGATTAGATTTTCACTCTGCAGAGGTTTGCGCACTTTACCCGCAAGAATCGTTCCCTCCTTTTAAGTCTTCGCACTTCATGGTGTTTGAAGGCGGACGAAGAAACAGGGTCTTCGAAGAGTTCCTCCGCCACTGCCGGTACCCATCCAATCCTACCGTTCTTCTACATCTCGTAGCACCGTCCGCCAGAGTCACAACTAGGGTTGACCAAGCCGAGCCCATAATGGCTTGTGGCTGCAGGTAAGCTTCTGGTCAATGGGGTATCCATCCGTCTCTTCGTGGCTGGGTGAAGCTTTCCAAGATGTCATGGCGCTTCTCCATGCATCTCGCCAACCGCTGGTTTTCTCCAGGTGCCCGTCAACCGTCCTCCACCCAAAGAGTGAATTTTGAAGTCCATCTTGAGCTTGAAGTCACGGGATTGTCATCATCTTGACTCTCACATCTCCCTTATGAATCACTCAACCAACCCCGTCTACGAGCATAGCAAAATAAACTACTTCGTCCCGGGCAAAGGTAACAAGGGGAATTGGGTTCATCCTACCTCATGATACTACTCAAGAACATAACTTAAAATTCTCCTACTGCATGCATGGTGGGGAGGTATAATTCTAATGCAATAAAATCATAGGTATTGTAAAATAAAACATGATCAATTGACTTGCCTTGCTGACGATCTTCGAAAGCTAGGGACTCGTGATAGCAAGCTTCGCACTCCGGAAATTTTACCGAAGCAAACAACAATCACATAAGCATACAACATATGATCGCTTAACATAATAGCATACTAACATAACACACAAAACAATTGAACCAAAATCCAAAGAAAACTCGAAGAAATCCAAATCAAAGTTTTCACCACATCACACAACAACTAAGAAATAGTTTTGCACAACCAAATTTTTCTTAACAGAACCTAAGCATGGGTTTTTTTGCTAACTAACAGAAAAGGAAACATCATGCAACTAGGAGCAAAAAGAATCACATCAAAAGCTATTATAGAACTCCTATTATGCCTATAACAATCCTAGCAAGAAAAATAAAATAAAATTTTATGTATTGAAAATAAAAGTTCATGTACTAAAGTTACAGAAACTAACCTAAAATAAACTATCACATAGGAAAAATAAAATTATTTGCTAAATAAAACAATAGGAAAACAATAGCTGGTTAAATAAAAAAGAACCACATGATTTTTATTAAAATTATTTTTTATTAGATCTAAAATGCCCAAATAAATTCATACGGTTAGGCAAGGTCAAAACAAAGTTGTGACAAAAAGAATCACTAAAAAAATAATCCTAACTCATTTTATAGCAGAATTACTAATCTGTCTAAATCTAAAATAAAACAATTTCTAATAATTTTAACATGACTAAACATATTTTCTACAGAAACTACAACAAATTTGTAAACTAACAAAAAAAGAATCAATTAAAAATATTAAGTAGAGTAAAAGATATGAATTTTACAAAACTGAAACTATTCTGTTAAAAACAGAAACGAAAAAAATTAACTAAAAAGAAAACTGGGCCTATCTAACGCATCGGGCGTCAAATAACTAAATTGCGCCCGAGAAAAATAAACCGCTTCGGGCCGGTCTAACTAAACCTAACTAAACCGGAATAAACCGGATCTTTTAAACTAAAACCTAAATAAACCGTACCCCTTCGTACTTCTAATCTAAACCCTAGGATTTAGATCGAACGGCGGCGGGGTTCTCCGGTGACTCACCGCGGTGGTCGACGGCGACGGCTGCTCGGGCGGAGACGGCGCGGTGGCTCCGGTGGCCGGGGACGACGGCGGAGGCCTCCGGCGTGGTGCGGCGGAGCAAGGGGAGTCGAGGTGGAGTCGGTGGTGATCGGGGTCGGGGATGGCGGGCGGTGGCAATGGCGGCGGCTTTTGCTCCGCGAGCGATTGGGCGAGAGGGAGGTTAGGCGAGGGGCGAGGTGGCGGGGCAGGCGAGGGGGGTTTATAGGGGGAACCGGCTTGGAGAGGGGGCAGATCGGGAGGCGATCCGGATCCTTTGGGATTCCGGCGAGGCGGCTGCGCGGGTTGTCTTGGGCGAGGGGAAGAAGAAGGGTGGGTCAGGCGTCGTGAAGAGAGAGGAGGAGTTGGGTCGGCGACCGAGGGGTAGGAGATTGGTCTGTGGCTCGGGTCGGCTGGCTCGGGCTGGCTGGCTGCTTGGCTGGCTTCGGGCTGGTTGGCTGGCCCAAGGGTGGGCCGCCTGAGTCTTTGGTGGGCGGTTGGCTGGTGGCGCTGGGTCTTCTTTTTCCTTTTTTTGAATTAGTGAGAGAGAAAAATATATAAAAATATATTTTTATATAGGACATATATATATCAAAATGATCAAGGGAATATTCCCTATGATTTGAACATTTTTCCAGGGGCAAAACTCAAACTTTAAAAAAAATCATTTTCTATAAATCCCAAATAAAATCAAATTTGAATTCAAAATT
The DNA here is from genome assembly GCA_021605205.1 of Aegilops longissima. NCBI lineage: Eukaryota > Viridiplantae > Streptophyta > Magnoliopsida > Poales > Poaceae > Aegilops > Aegilops longissima. The sequence continues at coordinate 370,306,438 of CM038681.1, forward strand.
TTTGGCAAAGTTTTTCCTCTGATATTTTTGGAGTGTCATGTTTACTCCTCTCATACTTTTTCTCAAGTATTTATCAGGCATTGTTTGAAATAAATTTCAACTGCCAAATTTTGAATTCAAATTCCAACAACTCAAAAAACTTTTGAAACTTCAAATGTCTCTCAAATTCAAACAATATGCATAGATGCTTAGCTATAATTGTAAAACATTCCAAATAGAAAATTTGGGATGTTACAAACCTACCCACTTTAAGATGAATCTTGCCCTCGAGATTCGGGTTGGCTAGCAAATAGGTGCGGGTGGTCTCGGCGGAGGTCTTCTTCTCGCTCCCAGGTGGCTTCCTCCTCGAAATGATGACTCCACAGGACCTTGCAAAACTTGATGATCTTGCTGCCTCTGTTCGCAGTCTCGAGAATTCGGACGGGTTTTTCCTCATAAGTTAGATCACTGTCAAGCTGTATGGCCTCTAGGGGCACTGTGTCTCTCAACGGAATATCGGCCATGTCAGCATGGCATTTCTTCAGCTGAGAAACATGGAAGACATCATGAACTCCGGACAATCCTTTCGGCAATTCCAACTTGTAAGCAACTTCTCCATGACGTTCGAGGATTTTGTAGGGGCCAATGAATCGGGGTGCTAACTTTCCTTTGACACCGAACCTCTTGATTCCACGAAGTGGGGACACACGAAGATATGCCGGTCTCCGCCGTAAGTTACTTCCTTGCGTTCTTGTCGGCATAACTCTTACGCCTCGATTGAGCTACCTTGAGTCTATCTCAAATCAGCTTGACTTTCTCTTCGAATCTCGATAAGATCGGGACCGAAAAGTTTTGATCTCAACACCATCCCACAAAGAATGGTGTTACGCACCTCCTTCCGTATAGAGCTTGAAGGGGCCATTTTCGATCGGTGCGATAACTGTTGTTGTACGAGAACTCGCGTATGTCAAATTATCATCCCAGCTAGACCCATAGTCTAGCGCACAAGCTCTCAACATGTCCTCCAGGATCTGGTTGACTCTCTCGGTCTCTCCATCTGTCTGCGGATGAAAAGCTGTACTGAACTCCAGCCTCGTACCCAAAGTTTCATGCAACTGATTCGAAAACTTTGAGGTAAATTGTGTTCCTCTATCTGACACAATACTCCTCGGAACTCCATGCAGACATACGATCCTGGTCATGTATATCTTGGCTAACTTAGCGCTGGTATAGGTAGTCTTCACAGGAATGAAATGAGCTACCTTGGTCAATCGATCAACCACTACCCAGATGGAATCATAACCTGAGCGGGTCTGGGTAATCTGTGACAAAATCCATTCCAAGTTTTTCCCATTTCCACTCGGGAATCGGCAAAGGTTGAAGTAACCCTGCTGGCTTCGATGTTCCGCCTTTACTCGTTGGCAAACATCGACATCTGCTACGTGCTCGGCAATATCCTTCTTCATACCTCTCCACCAGAAACTTTCCTTCAAATCCAGATACATCTTGGTGTTACCGGGGTGAATCAAGTACGGTGAATCATGAGCCTCCTGAAGAATTAGCTTCCTGAGTTCGGGATCATTGGGTACATAAATACGATCCTCGAACCATATAGCTCTGTATTCATCCTTACGAAACCCTTTAGCTTTTCCTTCATTCATCCTTTTCTTTATCTCATCAATTTCCTTGTCCGATTTCTGGGCTTCACGAATTCTGTCGGCCAAAGTGGACTAAACTTCCAGAGTTGCAACATATCCTCTCGGAACTATCTCCAGTCAGAGATCTCTGAGGTCATCGACTAACTCACGGGTAATCCTCCGCTATAAGAGTATTCACATAACTCTTACGGCTCAAAGCATCTGCTACAACATTAGCCTTTCCGGGTGATAATGCAATCTCATGTCATAGTCCTTGATTAACTCTAGCCATCTCCTCCTGCACGAGGTTCAACTCTTTCGTGTGAAAATATACTTCAAGCTCTTATGATCGTGTAAACATCACATTTGTTTCCGATAAGAAAATGTCTCTGTGTCTTGAGTGCATGCACTCTGCTGCTAACTCCAAATCATGTGTGGCATAATTCATCTCGTGTGGTCGTAGCTATCCGGAGGTATAAGCTACAACTTTTCCTTCTGCATGAGTACTCCTCCGAGTCCCGGACGAGAAGCGTCACAATATACAGTAATCCTTGTGTATGTCGAGGCAAAATCAATCTTGGGGCTGTAACCAAGCGTTTCGCAATTCCTGGAAGCTGGATTCACAATCCTCGGTCCAAATGTACTTGGCGTCCTTCTTCAACAGCTCAGTCATGGGCTTGGCAATCTTCGAGAAATTCTCAATAAACCTCCGATAATATCCTGCGAGTCCGAGAAAACTGCGGATCTCCTTGGTCGAGGTGGGTGGCGCCAATCGGTGGTGATACAACCTTGGTGGGGTCAATCTGCTATTCCTTCTTCGAAATAACATGTCCGAGGAATCCGACTTCTTTCAGCCAAAATTCACATTTGCTGAACTTGGCATACAACCGATGTTCTCGGAGTTTCTCCGAACTAGGCGCAAATGTTCCTTATGCTCTTCCTCGCTCTTGGAGAAAATCAGTATATCATCGATGAACACCACGACAAACTTGTCCAGATATTCCATAAATACCTTGTTCATCAAATTCATGAAGTATGCAGGCGTTAGTCAATCCGAATGACATGACGGTATACTCATATAAACCATACACAGTGGTGAATGCTGTTTTGGGTATATCCTTTTCACGGATCTTCAATCGATGATACCACGATCAAGATCGATCTTGGAGAATACCTTGGCTCCAACTAGCTGATCAAATAGATCATTAATCATCGGCAGAGGGTACTTGTTCTTGATGGTCACGTCGTTCAATGAGCGATAATCCACAACCATTCTCGTGGTTCCATCCTTCTTCTCTACCAAAAGAACGGGGCTCCCCAAGGTGACGAGCTTGGCGAATATATCCTTTCTCCAAGAGTTCATTAATTTGATTCTTGATCTCTTTCAAATCGTTCGGGGGCATCCGATAGGGTCTCTTGGATATTGGGGCTGTGCCGGGCAATAACTCAATCAGAAATTCAATGTCTTTGTCCGGTGGCATTCCTGGTAATTCCTCCGGAAACACATCGGGAAAATCTTGCACTACTGGCACTTCCTCCTGAACAACTCCCGTCAGGGAATGCACCTGATTCTTCATCGGGATACGTCTGGATATATACTTGATCCTCTTACGCTCCGGGTGGTGAGCAGAATCGACTTCTGGGCACGATCTATGTTTCCTTCAAACTTCGTCAACCAATCCATGCCTAGGATCACATCCAAGGTCAGGTTTCCAATACTATGAGGTCTGCTGAAATTTATGGTTTCCGATGTTGAGGGTTGCATGACAGCCTAAGCCTGCTATCATTTCTCCTCCTCACGGGCCCGGCGTGAAGAGGGCTTCTAAGGGTTCTAGTGGGCAACCCGTACTTTTCCACAACTACCCTTGATATAAATGAATGCGTTGCACCAGAATCAAAGAGTACCAATACTGAACGTGAATTCAATAAAAACTTACCAACCACAGTGTCTGGCTGATCATAGACGTCCTGCACGTCAATGTGGTTCACCTGAGCACGAGGGAAAGGATTGGGCTTCTTTGTTGAGCTTCCATTGCCATTTCCATTCCTCTGCTTGGCCTCCGGGCAGTCGGTGTCATAGTGCCCTGTTTTCTGGCACTTGAAACAGGTGATGTGACTCAGATCCTTCTGAGCCGGGGCAGGACGATGCTGGTTGCCATTGCCGTTTCCATTGCCTGTCTTGTTGTCGGGGTTGCGGTTGTTCCCATTTCCTCCATTGTTATGTCCTCCATGATTATGTCCTCCATGGGTGTGATGGGTATGCCCTCCCGAGTATGGGGCATAACGGGGCTTCTGCTGAGCTCCAGAGTTGTACTTCCCCTGGCCATACTTCCGCTTGCGGCTATCAATCTGCTGCTGCTTGCCTTCGAGTATGGTGGCCTTGTCTACCAGCTCCTGGTAGTTGTTGAAGGTAGCCACCATAAGCTGCATTCCCAGCTCGTCATTGAGTCCCTCGAGAAACTTCTCCTGCTTTGCGGCATCTGTGGCCACATCATCCGGGGCATAGCGAGCTAACTTGCTGAACTCATCCACGTACTGCCCCACAGTACGGTTCCCCTGGCGTAAGTTGCGGAACTCACGCTTCTTCAGACTCATGGCTCCAGCTGATACATGAGCGGTGCGGAAAGCCTGCTGGAACTGATCCCACATGATGGTGGCGATGGGATAAGTGGCGGTGTAGTTCTCCCACCAAGAGGCTGTAGGTCCATCAAGTTGATGGGCGGCAAAGCGCACCTTCTCTGCATCTGTGCATCCAGCAGTGGCTAACTCCCTTCCGACCTTGCGGAGCCAATCATCGGCCACAATCGGCTCAGTGCTGCTAGAGAACACTGGCGGATTCAGCCTTAGGAAGCGGGTCAAGTTGTCAACAAGGGGTGGTGGCGGTGGATTGTTGTTGTTGTTGTTCGTTACGGATGAGCATCGCATGAGGGCATTCTGCTGCTGGATCAGCTGGGTGAGCTCCGGCGGAAAGTTGAGACCGGGGTCACGTCTCGGAGGCATATGGTGTTTTGGAGTGGATGAGAAAATTAGAATAGAACAAGGGTCTAAGGAGAAAATATCACTACCCATATGAATGCACAATCATAATCACACCAATCATTTATTCAATCCACTCAAACATGGTTCAATCTCGGATTACAATTTCTCACGACTAATCGAAAATAACGGCCTAACTGATCGACGGAAAAAATAAAATAACATGGCGGTCGACTAAATGTCTTCATCAATTATCCTTGCATCCTCTGGTGCGGCGTCCTCCGGTGTGGCGTCCTCTGATGCGGCGCCTCCTCTTGCGGCTTCCTTCGGTGGAGCTCCCTTCATAATCCTGGTCATTTCTCACGAGGGGTCCGTCATCTCCACTCAGAAAAAGGTCTTCTCCCAAGTCCATCTTTTCCTCTAATGCGGCAACATCCATCTTCAGCTTGTCGACTCTCTCCATGAAATCCTTGATTTCTTCTTCATGGTCAAGGAAGTCTGCGTGTGCTTTCTCCTCCAGTTCCAGTTCACGGAACAACAGCCTCCTGTGTACCTTGAGTTCTGGCGAGTGCGGATCTCCCGTTTCTGAGGAGACACTCCAAGTCTTGGACATATGAGAGAATGGAGTCGTCCTCACGATGCGGATGATATCTCCATTCCTAGCTCTGCGAGAAATCATGGCGAGGTCTGATGGGTCGAGCTCGGCCCTGTACTCTTCTCGGAGATGTCCAAGTGCACGATAAATCGCCATGTCTCTTCCGAGGATCCAATTGAAATCGGTAAACTCAAAGTCAATGGGCTCTGAATGTCCTCGAAGGTCCTCCTGGAATGTGCACCTCAATCCTGTAGCAGTATCCGTCGGAAGTGCATTGGTAGGCTTCCCGGTGATTGAGGGCAGAGCAATCTTCAGCTTCTTCACGATCTGAACTAGCTTCTTGCCGAGAGGCATCGTCTCATCTAGCTGGCAAAACTCCGGTAGCAGAACTGGGGTGAACTCGGCGGCCATCTAGAATGTTGAAAATCGGAGAGAAGTCAGAAATGAACAGGGGAGAATTACGGAATGATAAGGACATAAAATAAATAGTCTCTTCCTATGGCTTTCCGATCCTAGGGGTTACGTCCTACGGTCAGCGTGTGCTCTGATACCATCTCTGTAGTGACCCGACCCAAAATCGTTCAAGTCTCTGTGTAGCTGTACCATCCCAAGATCATGCTGGCACACACAGTACATTGATGAAATAATCAAAGTTCAATCACACCTGAATTTATACACGGTTCTCATATCGAGTCTTTATTACAATAGAATAAATTCGGCCGAAGGCCAACTCATGAGAAATAAACTAAGTAAAGTTGCGGAAGCGTAGACGAAATAGCGAGTCCATCCGACTCCATAGGGCAATCGCCAAGCGTGGATCGTAGCCTCACTCCTGATCGGAATACTCCTCTGCAACATAAGACGTTGCAGCCGTGTAGGTCAGCATTTTGAATATGCCGGCAAGTCATGAAGAGAGAATAACAATGTAAAATTACTAACACTATATGCAATTTGGCTGTGGGGTTCTAAGTTTCATTGTTTTGCGAAAAAGCCAGTTTTTCCCTACAATATTGGACTTGTTTGCAAATACTACAAATTGTTGGTAGTTATTGAGACGGTTCCGCCAACCAATGTCTCATTCCCAATTATTTAATAATAACCCCCTCAATTAATTTAGTAAGTTCGGTGTTGAGATATCCGAAATACTTCCAAGTTCCAGAGGCTCAATTTGTCCGTAACCGGGGACACGGCTAACCAATTAGATTTTCACTCTGCAGAGGTTTGCGCACTTTACCCGCAAGAATTTTTCCCTCCTTTTAAGTCTTCGCACTTCATGGTGTTTGAAGGCGGACGAGCTAAACAGGTCTTCGAAGAGTTCCTCCGCCACCGCCGGTACCCATCCAATCCTACCGTTCTTCTACATCTCGTAGCACCGTCCGGCCAGAGTCACAACTAGGGTTGACCAAGCCAGAGCCCATAATGGCTTGCGGCTGCACAGGTAAGCTTCCGGTCAATGGGGTATCCATCCATCTCTTCGTGGCTGGGTGAAGCTTTCCGCAAGATGTCATGGCGCTTCTCCATGCATCCCGGCCAACCGCTGGTTTTCTCCAGGGTGCCCGTCAACCGTCCTCCACCCAGTAGTGAATTTTGAAGTCCATCTTGAGCTTGAAGTCACGGGATTGTCATCATCTTGACTCTCACATCTCCCTTATGAATCACTCAACCAACCCCGTCTACGAGCATAGCAAAATAAACTACTTCGTCCCGGGCAATGGTAACAAGGGGAATTGGGTTCATCCTACCTCATGATACTACTCAAGAACATAACTTAAAATTCTCCTACTGCATGCATGGTGGGGAGGTATAATTCTAATGCAATAAAATCATAGGTATTGTAAAGGAAAACATGATCAATTGACTTGCCTTGCTGACGATCTTCGAAAGCTAGGGACTCGTGATACCAAGCTTCGCACACCGGAAATTCTACTGAAGCAAACAACAATCACATAAGCATACAACATATGATCACTTAACATAATAGCATACTAACATAACACACAAAACAATTGAACCAAAACCCAAAGAAAACTCGAAGAAATCCAAATCAAAGTTTTCACCACATCACATAACAACTAAGAAATAGTTTTGCACAACCAAAATTTTCTTAACAGAACCTAAGCATGGGTTTTTTGCTAACTAACAGAAAAGGAAACATCATGCAACTAGGAGCAAAAAGAATCACATCAAAAGCTATTATAGAACTCCTATTATGCCTATAACAATCCTAGCAAGAAAAATAAAATAAAAGTGTTATGTATTGAAAATAAAAGTTCATGTACTAAAGTTACAGAAACTAACCTAAAATAAACTATCACATAGGAAAAATAAAATTATTTGCTAAATAAAACAATAGGAAAACAGTAGCTGGTTAAATAAATAAGAACCACATGATTTTTATTAAAACTATTTTTTATTAGATCTAAAATGCCCAAATAAATTCCTACAGTTAGGCAAGGTCAAAACAAAGTTGTGACAAAAGAATCACTAAAAAATAATCCTAACTCATTTTATAGCAGAATTACTAATCTGTCTAAATCTAAAATAAAACAATTTCTAATAATTTTAACATGACTAAACATATTTTCTACAGAAACTACAACAAATTTGCAAACTAACAAAAAAAGAATCAATTAAAAATATTAAGTAGATTAAAAGATAGGATTTTACAAAACTGAAACTATTCTGTTAAAAACAGAAACGAAAAAAATTAACTAAAAAGAAAACCGGGCCTATCTAACGCATCGGGCGTCAAATAACTAAATTGTGCACGAGAAAAATAAACCGCTTCGGGCCGGTCTAACTAAACCTAACTAAACCGGAATAAACCGGATCTTTTAAACTAAAACCTAAATAAACCGTACCCCTTCGTACTTCTAATCTAAACCCTAGGATTTAGATCGAACGGCGGCGGGGTTCTCCGGTGACTCACCGCGATGGTCGATGGCGACGGCGGCTCGGGCGGCGACGGCGTGGTGGCTCCGGTGGTCGGGGACGACGGCGGAGGCCTCCGGCGGGTGCGGCGGAGCAAGGGGGAGTCGGGGTGGAGTCGGTGGTGATCGGGGGGGTCGGGGATGGCCGAGGCAGTGGCAATGGCGCTGGCGTCTTGAACTCCGGAGCGATTGCGGGCGAGAGGGAGGGTTAGGCGAGGGGCGAGGGGCGGAACGGGGCGAGGGGGGGTTTATATAGGGGGGGAACCGGCTTGGAGGAGGGGGCAGATCGGGGAGGCGATCCCGGATCCTTCGGGATTCCGGCGAGGCGGCGGCGTGGGTTGGCTTGGGCGAGGGGAAGAAGAAGGGTGGGTCCGGGGCGTCAGCGGGAGAGAGAGGAGGAGTTGGGTCGGGCGACCGAGGGGTAGGAGATTCGGGTGCGGCGGCTCGGGTCGGCTGGCTCGGGCTGGCTGGGCTGCGCCTGGTTGGGCTGCGCCTGGCTGCGCTCGGGCTGGTTGGCTTGGCCCGCGGGTGGGCCGCCTGGGTGCTGGCTGGGCCGGTTGGCCTGGCTGGTGCCTGGGTCTTCTTTTCCCTTTTTTTTTGAATTAGTGAGAGAGAGAGAAAACTATATAAAAAATATATATTTTATATAGGACATATATATATCAAAATGATCAGGGGAATATTCCCTATGATTTGAACATTTTTCCAGGGGCAAAACTCAAACTTTTAAAAAAAATCATTTTCTATAAATCCCAAATAAAAATCAAATTTGAATTCAAAATTTTTGGCAAAGTTTTTCCTCTGATATTTTTGGAGTGTCATGTTTACTCCTCTCATACTTTTTCTCAAGTATTTATCAGGCATTGTTTGAAATAAATTTCAACTGCCAAATTTTGAATTCAAATTCCAACAGCTCAAAAAACTTCTGAAACTTCAAATGTCTCTCAAATTCAAACAATATGCATAGATGCTTAGCTATAATTGTAAAACATTCCAAATAGGAAATTTGGGATGTTACATGAGTTATCTTATCCTAGAAGTGCATAAATTGAACAAAATCTTTCACATCAGCCACTTGTAGGTGGCACTTGTTCTTCAAAGATGAGTATTGGTCTTGGGACCAAGGTTCATATCTTCGTTGTTCCATACCAAACAAACTCAAGCATGGTGGCCTCGGTCACCGCCCTCCTTTGAGGGTTGTGTCCATTTTTGCGTGTGTGTTGTTGTTGGCTTTCTTATGTTTTTCTCTCTGTTTTTGTCTTGGTTGTGTCTTTTTCTATTCCTATACAAGTGCTCCACATATTCCATTCTCGTAGTGATAGGATTTCTCTCGCGACATATTCAGAAACATAGACCGAGTTCTTTGCGAAGACATGGTAAGAGTTGACACTCTGCCGTTCCTTCAAAAAGCAACTCTTGCCAAAGTTCCTGAATACCCCGTGCCCACGGGCTTGTACCGTGCGCACAGGGCCCCCATTCCCACGGGCTCTGTACCATGCGCACTGGGTTCACTTAGCCAGTGCACACGGGGTCTGCGGTTCCTGGCCCTGAAGAGGCGGTGCGTGGGGGGGCTTGGGTTCTGTAACATCCCAAATTTTGGAATGTTAATATAATTAATTGAATTGTTTGTTTGTTTTCTTGAGTGAATTAAACTTGAGTGAAATTTGAACCTTTTCAAAAACTTTTGAAAGAGAGGGAATAAAATGACTTTCCCCTTCTCCGGTAAATTCAAATTCATCCTATTAAAATCAATGAGAGAAGATGACATGACTTCTTCAACTATAAAGAATTTGAACAGAGTTTTGCAATTTGATTCTTTCAAATATTTGCACTTGCTTCTCTATTTTCTTCCCGAGAAATACCCGAAAATAAATTCTTGCAAGCAAGAAAGAGCGGAGGAAAATGACCCTCCAAAATCAGGGGCATTTTGAAAATATTTGAGCCAAGAAAAACCAAAGTTTTATTTAAAAATTATTTGCAAAAGAAATAAAGCCTTTAGGGATTTTCTGAAAAACATTTTTTAAGTTTTTATTTTGGCCGTGGAATAATGCTCATCATCTACATTTTATTTTTCTGATAATTTTAGTATATAAAAACTCTTTATTCCGAATTGATTTGATTTCCTTTTTATTGTTTTGGTTTCCTAATTTTAAAAATAGGAATGGAATCGTTTTTATTAGGAAAAACCTGCTGGCCCATTAAGCACTTTCCTATTCTAGCCCAACAAGAGATCATCTCCTTCCTCTGTTTCCTCTCACGTTACTAAAGCTTTCCATATCCATGGAGACAGGAATCTCCACCTTCCCGATCTCCCTCGTCTTTCCATCCCAACGCCTCCCGAGACCGCCTATAAAACCCCCTCCCTCTCCTCGTTCCATTTTTCCCATCACCACGCCCCTCCTGCCCGTAGCCTTCTCGCCACCGTCCTCCTTTTCCTGCCTAGAACGCCCACCAGAGCTCTCTGGAACCTCCCATCGCCCAGCGCCACCTCCCCAGCGCCGACCCTCCTCCGCCACCCCCACCCCCGCGGCGACCTCGCCCCCTCGCCGAGCAGCCCTCCACATCGCGTCTCCTTCCTGCCATCTCTGCCTCACGTACAGGTAACTCCGTTTTCGTTTTCAGATTTATTTCCGTAACAGATTTAGTTCCGTTCTTGTTTAGCTTATAACTTTTGATCTAGAAGTCCAATGATGCTGATTCTTTTTGCGTTAGATCACAATTTTCTTGTAGTTTCAAAATATATAATTTGTCTATGTTTGGATTTATAAAAATTGAGTTATATCAGATTTGAATTAAAGCTTGTTTTGCTTATTCGGGAGTTTCATAATAGATTTTTATTTAATTCTTTTTGCTCCTAGTTGCTTAATGAAATATTTTATGTTTAGTTAACATAAAACCATGATTAGGGATGTTAAGAAATTTTGTTATATAAAACTATTTTTGTTGTTATTTGAAGTAGGAAAACTTTGAGTTGTTTTTTCTTTAAGTTTTCCTTTGGGTTTTGCTTTGTTGGTTTTGGTGTGTTACTTTGTTATGTTATGTTATGCTATGTGCTTATTATAGTTATTGTTTGCCTCGGTAGAATTTCCGAGTGCTAAGATTGCTACTGAAACCCTAGTTTTTGAAGATCGTCAACAAGGCAAGTTCACTTTGACCATGCTTTCTTACCTATGTTTTATTGCATTTAGTGGCACCTTTGCAACCACCCCTCGGTAGTGTTATTGAAATTCTTGTAGTTGAGTAGTATGCATGAGGTAGGAACCCATCACCCTGTTACCAAGCCGGGACGTTATTTTATTCTAATGCTACGCTGTAGTAGGCGGGGTTTGGTATGAGTGTTCGAGAGTGGTGTGAAGAAGGAGGACTCTCGTCAATGGCGACAACTCCATGATGGAATCTGCAAGGACTGCATCTTCAAGACCTCAAGACTTCAAGACTCGATGACAAGAATTCAATACACACTACTGGGTGAAGGGCGGTTGTGGGCACCTGGAGAAACCAGTGGTTGGCGGGATGCATGGAGAAGCGCCATGACATCTTGGAAAGCTTCACCCAGACTCAAAGAGACGGAAGAATACTTCATGCCCGGAAGCTTACTGTGCAACCGCAAGTCATTATGGGCTCTGGCTTGGTTGACCTTAGTTGTGACTCTGGCTGGGGCGGTGCTAGCAGATGTAGAACTACGGTAGGATTGGATGGGTACGGACGGTGGTCGAGGAACTCTTTGGAAGACCATGTTTGGTCATCTTGTTCTCAAACACCACAAGTGCGAGAACGTAAAGAGAGGATCGAATCTTGCGGGTAAAGTGTACAAACCTCTGCAGAGGGTTATAACCTAATCGATTAGCCGTGTCCCGATTACGGACAATTTGAGCCTCTGGACTTGGATCTATCTCGGAACTCTCAACACGGATTGATAACTTAATTGTGGGCAACTTATGATGATTTTGGGCTATGAGACATCGGTTGGCGGAACCATGTCATGATAGAGAACTCTATAGAGCAGACTTCATTTATTCCTTTGATGTAGGGAAAATAAAACCAGCTTTTACATAAATAAAACTCAGATCTGAGCCACAAAGCCCTACCGCATATAGTATAGTTTTATCATCTGTTTCTCATATTGTGATCTTGCCGGTACATTCAATGTACTGACCTACACGGCTGCAACGTATCATGTTGCAGATACTTCCTCGACGAGTAAGAGTTACGATGCAGGGTTACGGTCTACACTCAACCTGCCGATGGCGTTGATGGGACTCCACACCCGACTATTTGTTTCCGCTGTGACTTATGAGGTATATATCAGTTTTACGTTAATTATACATGTGATTGCACTTTGATATATACATTGATGTACTGTGTGTGCCAGCATACTGATCCAGGGATGGCACAGCAACACAGAGGCTTGACCGTCTGAGGTCGGGTCGCTACAGAAATGGTATCAGAGCACATGTTGACTGTAGGACATGACCCTAGAAATCGGAAAGCCCCTAGGACAGGAAATCTCTAAAACTTTATTTTCAAAAGGATCCTTTACTTCTCGTCTTTTCTGATTTTATCAAGTAGACCCTCTCACCTCAAATAGTTAGAATATACCCCTTTTTTAAAGGATCAACTGAAGACGCTCCAAGAAGGATTTGATATCGAGAGGCGATGATCCTTCAGAGTAAAGAGGATTTCTCCATTAGAAGCTACAACAGTTGAAGACTCCGAAGACTTGAAGGATCTGAAGAATTATTTGACCTTTAGAAGACCAAACCCCTGTTATACACCTACGTTAGATGCGATGATTTGTGAGCTGTCATTTGTTTGATGTTTTCCGACAGCCCCAAAATAAAACTTGTTTCTTCAAAAACTATTGGTTGTATTGTGTGTATATCCCTCCCCACCTCTCTCATATCTCATCCCAAAACTTTTGAACCCCATAGATGATAAATGAAGTTGGACTGATATTCTCTGAACCGAAGACTCAGCCGGAGGCAGAGCTATGGATGCAGAACATGGAAAATCACTTCGGGAGCAATTTGGTTTCAAGGAAGTATGAGGTCCAATCGCTCTTGAAGATTTTACGTGAAGTGCTGCAACATGGTGGCAGATGCATCAAGCTATCTGAGGATGGAATGGAGCAAAGACTTGGGAAGAATTCAAGAAGACTCGACAAGATCTCGTCTTATCCGGAAGCACCATGAAACACCAAGAAGTAAACCTTGTGCTGCAAGATTTGCGGAGAAATAGGACACACCAGGAGGAACACAAAGATGGATGCCCTCATTGTGAGGAGAAACACCCGGTGAGGAATGCCCAACTAGCGTGTGACTTGCTTCTGTGTGAAGGAACCACCCACTACCGGTGCAGTGTCACATTTACTCCACGATGCAACAAACTATCCCGAAGCGGGAAGATGGAATGAAAGAAGCCCTCAAGGAAGATCTAGAAGAACCAAGTGGTGAAAGTGTTGAAGACCTGGATGGAGAAGGTCTCAACAGATTTTACTCAATGCACGCTATTCATGTGGAGAAGAAGGACATTTTCACGAGATTGCACAAAGGAAAGAAAAGAGTATCCAGGATATTTCCGACAGCAGAAGTGAAGTTTGACCCCGGAGATAGAAACTCGATCATTACAGGAGAAATCCAGGAAGAGAAAAGGAAGGCAACCCGAGAGCAACACAATTTTTGCAGAGAAGGACTTGAGTCATATCACTGTTACAGGTGCAAGGATTTAGGTCATTACGCTAGTAAATGCCCGTAAAAGAAACCAAGAATCCAAGGAGCCCGCATAATCACAAAGAAGCCCGAGACATGTCGGAAGTCATTTGTTTTTCGCTGCAAGGAGGCAGGACATTATGCTATTAAATGTTCCGACAAGATGAAAGCTGGAGTTGAATAGTTGGAATTTTGATATGGATAATAAGAGTAGTAGAAAGCAATTTCATTTTCATGAGCTCAATGAGTTGAGTTATGTAATAGATTGCCACGAGATTGTAATAGTTCATGACTCAATAAAGTTGTAATGTCACATGCTGAAAAGCTTTAAGGAGTTGTGATGCATGAATTGGATATTGGAAATTGAGTTTGGAGTTTTGATATGAATGTGTGCCCCGGAGATATGCACCTTATTCGAGCACATTTTGTTTTACAACTGCAGATGACGACCCTTTATGAGTCTTTCCTTAAAGGCCTCAAACGATCATGACCACGACAAGTGATCATGATTACCGAAGATCTGAAGGACATGATGAAGCATATTCACCTTGAAGGAGATGCAGTCTACAACGGCTACCCTTCATGCATAAGGGAGTGGAACTTTGGTATGTGGAGGTACACCTCCACCATTTGAAAGGAGTTTGCCCAAAATGATGGGGCAGTACTTTTCATTTGAAGTGTGCCACAAGCAACTTTCTTGATGCTGTTAGTGAAGCAGCCATGGAAGCCATCGTCCGATCGAGAAATACTAGAAGCAAGACTCCGTTATACTCAGGAATACCTAAGCGAAGTGCATCTTGAGATGATGGAGGTGAAGCTCAAGGCCACCACAATGAAACAGAAGATTGAAGAATTCAAGGCACATGTCGCCCAATTCCAGTGGGACTGAAGGATCCTCAAGGAGGAAAAATGAATAAAGTTGGAAGCAATGTCTGACCATACCGAACCATGTGGGTGGCAGCATTTGTAATAAACTTTTTGGAATTTGGATTCACGAAAAATGATTAAGGATGTATTGAAAGATTGATATGAGAATAATGAGATGTTATGGATAAACTTGTGCATTTATTTTGGTCATAGTACTCTGTAAAACCACAGGATCAATGAAGAAAGAAATGTGTTATCCATGACGGTCCATAGAAGGAAGCTGGACAAAATAAGTTGAAATTTTGCTTTTGATATGATGGTATGAAGAAACAGTACTCTGGATTTAAAGGAGGTGTAACAAGAGAGTTACTCCAAGGATGAGTTAAAGCTGCACTAGTGTTGAAGTGGGCCATAACCCACAGGCCCAGGATATTGAAAAGGAACAGTTGTAACCTTGATAAAGGAATACACTTGGAAGAAGCAGTGATCAAATCAGCATACGTTCCATAGGAGGTTACGCAAAAACCTTAGAGTGTTGAAGTAACGATAGATGTTTTGTTTGGCTTGCAGAAACCAGGGATTTACTCGAACCCAGTTCGAGAACAAGAGAAATTCTGCAATGCTTGTGAGTATGCCCAAGTGTTAGAATACGTGATTCACTATTTACGTATGTGGTAATGATTCAAGTACGGGATGGATTGGCCCCCATACCGAAGACTTCTATCATGAACTATCATATGTTGATGGAAAATCAGAGAGACTTGAAAACTTAGAAGAGTGTCGACGCGATAAGCCATAAAACCATAAAATGGTAGGACGATGGAACCCCATTACAGGCAACCGTTGCCAAACGTAGGTTATACGGTGAGTTTCAACCCAGACCCGTTTTCTGCAGGAGAAACCATAAATTGTAGACCACCATGAGTATTTCGAAAGTTGTTTAGAATGGACACGAGCCTGTCAGCTAAGAAGATCCAGTCCCGAGACGAACTTCAACTTTGTGAACCGACCCAAGATTTCGAGGAAAACTCTATGCTTCGACGGAGGAGCTATTGTAAGATATGTGAAGAGACATACATTGTCAGCCCTCGGAGGAAATATCTGAGTTTATTGGAACCATGACCTTGTTTTTAAGTGTGGTAGCACCCCGACCTTCGACCAAGACATTTGCTAGAAGACCCCAACCCTAACCTTTTCTTGCTAGCCTCTTGAATCTAGAGGACGAGATTCATTTTAAGTGTGGTAGGTTTGTAACATCCCAAATTTTGGAATGTTAATATAATTAATTGAATTGTTTGTTTGTTTTCTTGAGTGAATTAAACTTGAGTGAAATTTGAACCTTTTCAAAAACTTTTGAAAGAGAGGAATAAAATGACTTTCCCTTCTCGGTAAATTCAAATTCATCCTATTAAAATCAATGAGAGAAGATGACATGACTTCTTCAACTATAAAGAATTTGAGCGGAGTTTTGCAATTTGATTCTTTCAAATATTTGCACTTGCTTCTCTATTTTTCTTCCCGAGAAATACCCGAAAATAAATTCTTGCAAGCAAGAAAGTGCGGAGGAAAATGACCCTCCAAAATCAGGGCATTTTGAAAATATTGAGCCAAGAAAACCAAAGTTTTTATTTAAAATTATTTGCAAAAAGAAATAAAGCCTTTAGGGATTTTCTGAAAAACATTTTTTAAGTTTTAGTTTGGCCGTGGAATAATGCTCATCATCTACATTTTATTTTTCTGATAATTTTAGTATATAAAACTCTTTATTCGAATTGATTTGATTTCCTTTTTATTGTTTTGGTTTCCTAATTTTAAAAATAGGAATGGAATCGTTTTTATTAGGAAAAACCTGCTGGCCCATTAAGCACTTTCCTATTCTAGCCCAACAAGAGATCATCTCCTTCCTCTGTTTCCTCTCACGTTACTAAAGCTTTCCATATCCATGGAGACAGGAATCTCCACCTTCCCGATCTCCCTCGTCTTTCCATCCCAACGCCTCCCGAGACCGCCTATAAAACCCCCTCCCTCTCCTCGTTCCATTTTTCCCATCACCACGCCCCTCCCTGCCCGTAGCCTTCTCGCCACCGTCCTCCTTTTCCTGCCTAGAAACGCCCACCAGGAGCTCTCCTGGAACCTCCCCATCGCCCAGCGCCACCTCCCCAAGCGCCGACCCCCTCCTCCGCCACCCCCACCCGCGCCGGCGACCTCGCCCCCTCGCCGGAGCAGCCCTCCACATCGCCGTCTCCTTCCTGCCATCTCTGCCTCACGTACAGGTAACTCCGTTTTCGTTTTCAGATTTATTTCCGTAACAGATTTAGTTCCGTTCTTGTTTAGCTTATAACTTTTGATCTAGAAGTCCAATGATGCTGATTCTTTTTGCGTTAGATCACAATTTTCTTGTAGTTTCCAAAATATATAATTTGTCTATGTTTGGATTTATAAAAATTGAGTTAGATCAGATTTGAATTAAAGCTTGTTTTGCTTATTCGGGAGTTTCATAATAGATTTTTATTTAATTCTTTTTGCTCCTAGTTGCTTAATGAAATATTTTATGTTTAGTTAACATAAAACCATGATTAGGGATGTTAAGAAATTTTTGTTATATAAAACTATTTTTGTTGTTATTTGAAGTAGGAAAACTTTGAGTTGTTTTTCTTTAAGTTTTCCTTTGGATTTTGCTTTGTTGGTTTTGGTGTGTTACTTTGTTATGTTATGTTATGCTATGTGCTTATTATAGTTATTGTTTGCCTCGGTAGAATTTCCGAGTGCGAAGATTGCTACTCTGAAACCCTAGTTTTTGAAGATCGTCAACAAGGCAAGTTCACTTTGACCATGCTTTCTTACCTATGTTTTATTGCATTTAGTGGCACCTTTGCAACCACCCTCAGTAGTGTTATTGAAATTCTTGTAGTTGAGTAGTATGCATGAGGTAGGAACCCATCACCCTGTTACCAAGCCGGGGCGTTATTTTATTCTAATGCTACGCTGTAGTAGGCGGGGTTTGGTATGAGTGTTCGAGTGGTGTGAAGAAGGAGGACTCTCGTCAATGGCGACAACTCCATGATGGAATCTGCAAGGACTGCATCTTCAAGACCTCAAGACTTCAAGACTCGATGACAAGAATTCAATACACACTACTGGGTGAAGGGCGGTTGTGGGCACCTGGAGAAACCAGTGGTTGGCGGGATGCATGGAGAAGCGCCATGACATCTTGCGAGCTTCACCCAGACTCAAAGAGACGGAAGAATACTTCATGCCGGAAGCTTACTGTGCAACCGCAAGTCATTATGGGCTCTGGCTTGGTTGACCTTAGTTGTGACTCTGGCTGGGGCGGTGCTAGCAGATGTAGAACTACGGTAGGATTGGATGGGTACGGACGGTGGTCGAGGAACTCTTTGGAAGACCATGTTTGGTCATCTTGTTCTCAAACACCCTGAAGTGCGAGAACGTAAAGAGAGGATCGAATCTTGCGGGTAAAGTGTACAAACCTCTGCAGAGGGTTATAACCTAATCGATTAGCCGTGTCCCGATTACGGACAATTTGAGCCTCTGGACTTGGATCTATCTCTGGAACTCTCAACACGGATTGATAACTTAATTGTGGGCAACTTATGATGATTTTGGGCTATGAGACATCGGTTGGCGGAACCATGTCATGATAGAGAACTCTATAGAGCAGACTTCATTTATTCCTTTGATGTAGGGAAAATAAAACCAGCTTTTACGCAAATAAAACTCAGATCTGAGCCACAAAGCCCTACTGCATATAGTATAGTTTTATCATCTCATTTCTCATATTGTGATCTTGCGGTACATTCAATGTCTGACCTACACGGCTGCAACGTATCATGTTGCAGATACTTCCTCGACGAGTAAGAGTTACGATGCAGGGTTACGGTCTACACTCAACCTGCCGATGGCGTTGATGGGACTCCACACCGACTATTTGTTTCGCTGTGACTTATGAGGTATATATCAGTTTTCGTTAATTATACATGTGATTGCACTTTGATATATACATTGATGTACTGTGTGTGCCAGCATACTGATCCAGGGATGGCATAGCAACACAGAGGCTTGACCGTCTGAGGTCGGGTCGCTACAGGTTCATTCCCACCCAGTTGCCCCCTCCACTCCCCAAGAAGCCTCGAGTGCCTCTGTCGTTGCCTCGCTCGCCGGAGCTCCTCGGGCTCCTTGCTTCATGGATTTTCCTTCGGGATGGGCTCCTCCCCCGGTTGGTCCCTTCCCCCTCTTCTTCCTTTTCCTACATGGATGCCTATCAAGTTCTCTAAGTTCTATGGTTTTATTGTGTTTCTTATATTAGAGTGGCTGCTCCTCCTTCGTAGGTAGAATCCAGATGCATAGTTCCTCGGGTTTACATGCCGCACCCACTCCCAGACATCGATCTAGAAGTGGCTGCCGCTGGGGAACCCCCGTGTCCACGGGGTATTTGACCCCCGTGCACACGGGACCCCGTGCCCATGGTCGTGTACCGTGCGCACGGGACCCCCATGCCCTTGGGGTCTAACCCCCCGTGTGCACGGGGTATCCAAGGAATGGCTTTTCACCTGTTTGTCTGCCTTCCCCTATGCCATCTATCAAGAACTTGCACTCATTTGTGTTTTCCGCGTTGTGTGTTTAGTTGTTTGTGTGTGTTTCAGACTCTGCTGACAAGAGGGCCGATCTCCGTCGCAAGCGCCCAAAGGGTGGATCCAGGGATTTCACAGTTTCTCGTTGCCAGCCTTTTGAGGGAATTGGTCAGGGGTCTGGGTCGGGCCAGGGTCGTGTTCACCGTGCTACCACCAAGCGGCCTGTTGTTGAGGCCTCCGATGATTCTGAGAAAGAGTACGACTTCAAGATGATGATCACTATGTCAACCCCAATGATGATAGAGATAGAGGAGGAGGATCGTATTGATGGAGGTGATGAGGATGAAGATGAAGAAGAGGTGTCTAGTCCCAAGCAAGCCATTCCGGGCGAGCGAGACCTCCGGAACATGCCCCTTGCCAAGTGGACCAAGCGAGAGCTTTGGGCTGAGAGACAGAGTCATCCGTATGCTGATGCCACAGGTTTGGGATTGGATCCCCAGTTCAAGAACGATTTCAGCTAAGGGTATATCATGAGCTTCTCATGACCAAATCGAAGAAGTTTGCCCGCACAAGCAAGTTAACATTGAGAGTCTGCGCGACAATGATCATCTGTATCCCGGTGTTTATTCAGCTCTTGGGAGGTTGGGCCTCATTCCCTTCGTCACGTTCAACTATCCATACAATAAGGATCTGGTGATGCAGTTCTTTGCCACCTTGTTTTTCTCCAATGACTCTGCTCGCACCCTCACATGGATGTCAGGCTTGCATCGGTGCTCCGCTCCTACGGCAAAGTTTTCTGAGATCATTCCTTACCCGTTCATTGATGCAGAGGCGGCATCTGATGAGTTTGGCAGATTTCGTGAAAGTGGGTAGCGCACTAAGGATGAGATTGCATTCGCTTACAAGCAAGAGAAGTCGTTTGTCACCGGGTCCATCAAAGACCTATTGCCCCTCTATGACACTATGCGCCATATCTTGAGGTATACTCTCACTCCAAAGGCCGGTGATTCTCACAACATACTGTCGGCGTTCTGGGAACGGGGGTGCCCAGACTTGCCTGCCTGCGGCCCACGGCGGGGCTATGCTCGCAGGCCGTACGACCCATCTTCATCGACAAGGCGTTCAAGACCCTCGCGTGGCGGACGACCCAAGACCTCCTCCGGAGCGGCCTCGCCACGCAGGGTCATGAGGAGCGGAGATATCAAGGCGGGGGGAAACCTCGCGAGGCTCTCGTGACGTGAGCCATGACGATTGACACTAGGCGGGCGCCAGCGCGTGAAGTGTCCTTGTTTCCTCTTTGGTGCTAAGGAGGCAGGCGTAGGTGCGGAGTACCGAGGCATCAAGCAAAGGTTTCCATATCGGTGCAACGAGACCGAAGACTAGCAGGACGGCAAGACGGAGGTCCCCTTTCAAATTTTCCGCCGTTGTTGGCTCCCTTCCCGCTCAATATTTGGGGAGAGGACCAGGGCCTATATAAGTAGAACTAGCCACCGCAGTAGAGGGACGGGATCTCAGCTGGTCCGATCTAGAGCCAATCCCTAGCCACACACCAAACACAAGAACTCCCCAACCTCAGGAGGTAGTTCTTCCCCTTGTACTGTTCATCATCGGCCCTAGAGGCAATCCACCACCACCACACTGGAGTAGGGTATTACACCACATCGGTCGCCCGAACCAGTATAAATCTTATGTCTTTCTGTGTTGCGAGTTCGTCGAGTTCGTCCGCGAGATCTAGAGAGATAAGGCGTAGATCGATAGGAGGGAAAGAACTTTGCGCGAACCCCAGAGTTCGAACCTTAAGGGTTTTGCCGGAACCCAAGATCCGACACTTACGGAGTTGCATGTTAGATGTCTTTGTGTACCTGCATAAGAAAAAGAGGGTGGATGTTCTGGACTTCATGTTCTATGAGATTCATCTGTGTGTGCAATAGAACATGTCCTTGATCTATTCTTCGCTCATCCAGGCGTTGATTGAGTCTGTCTGCCCAGCTAAGCTTATTGCTCAGTACAAGACTTCTATTCCCAAGCGCAACTCCAACTGGACTCCAACTACTCCTGCTCCATATGTGCCTATCCAGAAGGGGCGCAACCCTAGGCCCGAGGATCGTGCCACATTCACTCCTGGCATGTCCTCCACTGCACAGATCCCTCGTGGTAAGGCCAAGTCAGTTGGTTCTGAGGCTGTTTTTGCAGAGGGGAGAAGAAGTCCCTATTGAAGACTTTGAGCAACATATTCAAGATGTGCCAGTCTATCGACCGCCGTCAGATTAAGGAGATTAACAAGGAAAATCTTGTGAGGCATCAGCAAAAGGCAGGGAGGGCTGCAGCTAGTGAGGAGGTCGGTCTAGGGTCAGGGGACATCGATAGTGAGGCCAAAGCTCGTTCCTTTCCGATGGAAGGATGGCGTTTTGATGATGATGATGATGCCTCGAGCGCCCTCCTCTTGTCTAGTGGGTATGTGTGTCGCCATTTGTCTCCTTTTTGTTGTTTTGATGACAAAGGGGGAGAAGTGGTGGGTGTTGGTGTTCTTAGTGTGTGTTGAGTGTTCTTAGTGTGTGTTGAGATCTCAAGCCTCGTGTTTCTCTGCTTTGTTGGTTGTTTTTAGTAGCTTGAGATACTCTTATTTGCTTTCCTCTTGTGTGGTTGTGAGCTACTCGTTTGTGCTCGTGAGACTCTAGCTTTCATATTAAACCTTATGCTATGATCATATCATGCTTAGTGTGTGTCTCACGATATTTGCTCACCACACCATTTCATGAGATCTAGGCACCATTATAGGTTTATTTTGTTGATCTCATGTCTTGACAATGATGATCTTGGGGGAGGGTCCTATTTGTGTACTTGATGCATTCTCAAGCACTCATTTTATTCGGGAACACATATAGGGGGAGCTACTATGATCATTCATTGTCTCATGTCTATTCATATATTCTTATCTCTTATGCCATACTCTGACCACGTTGTCATCAATGCACCAAAAGGGGGGGATTGAAAGTGCAAGTGGCACTTAAACTATTTTTTGGTGTGATGACAATGTGGTTAGTTGAACTAATATCGGTTGCTAGATTTAATCTCAGGATATTGGTTCCAAATGCTTCGTAATGGACATGTGTGACCCCCCAATTCAAAAATGACAAAGGCTGGTCTACGGCGAGTCGAAGGTTTAAGTTTTTTGTTTGCTTCGAGTCGTAGGAAAGACCACACTATTAAGAGGGGTTTGTGTGGATGGAAGTTGTGTAGGAATGCCATTGTCGAACCATATACACTAGCCTACCCATTCCTTCCACTTAAAATCTTAGTGTGCGTGCATGTGGTACTCAGAAAGCTTATAACAGAAAGTTACTAGGTACCCCGTGCGCATGGGGTACTGCAGAACACCCTGGGTTTTGACCCCCGTGTGCATGGGGTACTGCATAAACTCTCTGAGTACCCTATGCGCACGGGGTCTTTTGACCCCCGTGCGCACAAGGTGGTGTGAACTCTCTGAGTACCCCGTGTGCACGGGGCTGACTTAGCCCGTGCGCACGGGGTCCAACGAGCAGAAACGGCCACCCGGGGACAAACACTATACACCCTCCCTTCTTCTTCCTCCATCCCTAACCCTAATGTGTTGTTGAGATCCACCATTGCTACACCTCATTTTGCTCAATACTCTCAATCCCTCCACCCAAACTTCTTTATACTTTTGGGATTGGGAGAGCAAGACCTGATCTACATCTTGACCAAACCAAATCACATTCCCCACAACATTTCTTCCCCATTGACTTGTTACTCTTGGAGATTCGACTCCTAGGCGGTTAGAGGTTCCTCCTGAAGCTTCCTTGCTTGTGGTGTGCTCCGGAGAAGTTTGTAAAGGTGTGGTGGTCGCCTTCAAGACCAACCCCGAGTGATTCGAGACTCATCAATTGGGGGCGACTCGAAAGAGACTATGGTGAGGATTCATGGCGTTCTGCAAGCTTTGGCTCCGGCACTGCTCTAAATGAGAGTAGCTCTTCACCAAGGAAGAGTGAACTTCGGGATAAAATCCGCGTCCTCGCCTCACTTGTGGTTAATCCTTTCCCGCACCTTACTTTGCCTTGTATGCTTGTTGGCTTGCTAATTAGATTGTTGCCTAGCACATCTTGCTTTAAGCTTTCTTGTCGTATAGGTTGTGTTCACCTAGTTGCATATCTAGTGAACCCTTTATCCGCTAAACCTTAAAATTGACAAGAAAGATTCAAATTTGTAGTCTCCTATTCACCCCCCTAGTCGACCGTATAGATCCCTTCACAAGGTAAGGGTACTTACTCATCCGGCGCGGTCCACTTCCTCTTCTTCTCATCTGTGGAGGCCAACGTGCCACCACCCTTACCTGCCGGCGTCGTGGCTCCGTCCTGGGGCCCGTCAGAATGACCCTCGACAAGCACCGCTATGGCACCGCTTCCCGGGGAAGCACGGGGATTCCCCTGAGGGCCTCGGTCGGTGAAAGCTCGGCCACCCCTGCAGAGGCCTCCGTGGTCGTCGGCTACGTGGCTGGCAGGGCAAGACTCCTTTCCTCAACCGACCAAGTGGGGCGCGGGGAGCCTGCAAGAGGGGGCTCGACCGCCCCCTCGCCTAGGGCCGCGCTGCCTGACGCCCCCGCGATTGGGGGAGTAGACTCCGCCCTCTTGGATGCCCGGGTGAGGCCTGAGGAAGCTGCGAGCGGAGGCTCGATGGCGTCATCATCGTCCTCGAGGTCAAGGAGGATCTGGCGATGCAACAGCGGGGATGCCCTCCCAAGGTCGTCCTCCTCCGTTTCCTCCGAGTCCTCGTCACCATCACTTTCGCCGGGGGACAACACCACGGGCGAACTAGCATGGTCGTGCGGCTCAAGCCCCCACTCGTCGAAGGTGGGCATGGCAACTACCAGTGAGGGAGTCCTGGATTAAGGGGTCCACGGACGTCCGGACTATGTAACATGGGCCGGACTAATGGGCTATGAAGATACAAGACAGAAGACTTCGCCCCGTGTCCGGATGGGACTCTCCCTTGCATGGATGGCAAGCCTGGCGTTGGGATATGTAGATTCCTTCCTTTGTAAACCGACCCTGTACAACCCTGGCCCCCTTCGGTGTCTATATAAACTAGAGGGTTTAGTCCGTAGAGGCGATCACAATCATACAGACTAGGCAACCAGGGTTTAGCCATTATGATCTCGTGGTAGATCAACTCTTGTAATTCTCATATTCATCAAGATCAATCAAGCAGGAAGTAGGGTATTACCTCCATCAAAAGGGCCCGAACCTGGGTAAACATCGTGTCCCCCGTCTCTTGTTACCACCGACCTTAGACGCACAGTCCGGGACCCCCTACCCGAGATCCGCCGGTTTTGACACCGACATTGGTGCTTTCATTGAGAGTTCCGATGCGTCGTCATCAGAGGCTCCATTAGTCATCTACAACAATGCTGCCCCGCAGGAGGATTTTCTCCCCGACCAGCTCTTCGTATTCGGCGGCTTCGCACTGCGGGCTAACTAGCTTGGCCATCTAGAGCAGATCGACAGCTACGCCCGAGGTCACCAGATTAGTTTTGGTAATCTAGATTATGTGGCTGATATCCGAGGAGACTTGATCTTCCAAGGGTTCATGACCCCAACCTCCGCTTTGGCTTTAGATCCGGAGCGCGTCGCCATGTCCGAAGACGGGACTACTGAGCCCGCCGGACTATCTGTGGCCGCTAAGCCCAGCACTGGAGAACCGGAGGAAGTAGTGTCGCTGGCAACCATCATGAAGCCAGACTCTTCGCCGGGCACTGGCTCCGAACCCTCCGAGTCAGCATCGTGTGAGCCCGGCCAAGGAGTTTCCCTCCCGCCGTACTCCACGGTTTTCCTTCTCCCTGGTCAAACCTCGCCTTTAAGCGAGGCTATGAACTTGATGTGATCCCTTGTCATTACAGAGGAGCAATATCCGAACTACGCCCAGCCCAGACTAGGGGCTGAAAGTAGGGAATTTTACGTCCCACCCACCACCCACATCATAGCCACTATCGAGGACTTAACTGACACGCTCGACTACGGCTCCGAAGACATCAACGGTATGGGCGATGATGTCGAGGAGGAGTAGGCGGAAAACCCGCCGTTTACCGGACACTTGATGGCACCTCTTCGTATGACGTGTACATGGTGGAAACACCCAAAGAGGGTAACGGCGATGATAAAGAAGATCCGGTCCAGGGTAAGCCTCCTGAGATATAGCCAAAGCGCCGACGTCAGCGGCGCCGCTCTAAATCACGCCGTGGAAAAGATAGCAATACTGGCACAGGAGACAACAACTCTCCGGAACATGCCGAAGACAAAGAGGACCCCGTCGAGCCAACTTTCGAATAGGACGATCGGCAAGATGGGCAAGTTAGCCCTGACGAACAGGCCGTAAACAAAGACTCGGAGGACAGTAATTATCTCCCACTCTCCGAGGACGAGGTGTGCCTCGGTGACGAAGACTTTATCGTACCTGAAGAACCTCTCGAGCAGGAGCGCTTTCAGCGCCGGCTAATTGCCACTGCAAGGAGCCTGAGAAAGAAGCAGCAGCAGCTTCAAGATGATCAAGATCTACTCAACGATAGGTGGACTAATGTCCTGGAAGCCGAGGAATACGGCCTCAGGTGACAATCAAAAGTTACCTGAAGCTTAAACTGCTACCCCAATTTGACGACGAGGCCCTCGTGCCCGCGCCATCAGCATGTAATGTGGCTGACCGACCACCTCGTGGCCGGGATAAAACGGCAACTAAAGCTGAACACCAGCCCATACTACCTCGTCGTAAAGGTAGAGATATAACGGCTCGGGGATATACATATGACCTGCGGCAAGACCTGGACAATAGAGCAAGTCAGACCAGATCAATCTACGGAATGCAAGGGCATGCACCGATGCGTGACGACGGTTAGCTAGCCGGACGTGGCAAGTATAATCACGCCCGGGCCGAAAACCGCAGACGGACTCCATCCGAGCTACGTCGTGACTTGGCCCGATATAGAGGCGTCGCACACCCCCTCTGCTTCACTGATGAAGTAATGGAGCATGAATTCCTAGAAGGGTTCAAGCCTATGAATATCGAATCGTGTGATGGAACAACAGATCCCGCGGTATGGATAGAGGATTCTCTTCTCCATATTCATATGGCCCGCGGTGATGATCTTCATGCCATCAAATACCTCCCACTAAAATTAAAGGGACCAGCCCAGCACTGGCTAAACAGCCTCCCAGAAAACTCTATTGGCAACTGGGAAAACCTGGAAGACGCTTCGCGACAACTTCCAAGGTACATATGTCCGGCCTCCAGATGCCGATGACCTCAGTCACATCATCCAGCAGCCCAGAGAGTCAGCCAGGAAGCTCTGGACTAGGTTCTTAATTAAAAACAACCAAATCATCGACTGTCGGGATGTCGAAGCCCTAGCGGCTTTTAAACATAGCGTTCGAGATGAATGGCTGACCCGTCACCTCGGCCAAGAAAAACCAAAGTCTATGGAGGCTCTTACCGCAGTGATGACCCACTTCTACGCAGGAGAAGACAGCTAGCTGGCCCACCGAAACAATAGCCACTACAAAAAAATACACTCCCGTGATGATACGTGTTTGTCACAGTAGGTCGCGTTTTTTGTCATGCATGTACATCCATGACAAATTTATGACAGAATCAAGATAGTCATACCTGTGCTTTGGTAGAAGTGTTCCATGACATTACCAAAATTATCATCACGGAAGTGTCCACTTCCATGACGATAAATCATGCGTCACAGAAGTGCTTTCGTCAAGGGTGACCGACACGTGGCATCCACCGTAACGGAACGCCATTAAGCTATCGGGTCGGGTTTTGGATCCGATAACCCGTTAACAGCCCCGACCAATGGGGATTTTCCACGTGTAAAATCATCATTTCTTTGGAGGAGACACGTGTCGGTCTGCGTTGCACAGTGTCACTCATCCAATGGGCGAGACGCGCCTATGATATGTTGACACGTGGACCGCCCATCAAGTTTGATTGGGCGGCCCAAGTAAAAACCCACAAGTTTTGCGGACCATAATGGGCGGCCCACTAAAGGCCCACAAGATTTTGCGGACCATCATGGGCGGCCCAGCTAAAGGCGCACGAGATTTTGCGGGCCATAATGGGCGGCCTGTAAAGGCCCACAAGATTTTGTGGGCCATAATGGGCAACCCAGCTAAAAACCCACAAGATTTTTGTGTGCCATAATGGGCGGTCGAGTAAAGTCCCACAAGATTCTTGCGGATCATAATGGGCGGCCCAACTAAAGGCCCACGAGATTCGCCGACATTAATGGGCGGCCCAATTGTATGCCCACAAGATTTTGAGGACCCTACTAGGCGGCCCATTAGCGCGGCTGCCATGTTTTGGGCCAAATGTCGCCCATATTTGATCCGGTCCATTAATGGCCTGCCATGTTCCGCCTAAAAGTGGCCCATATGAGATCCGGCCCGTTATAAGCCTACCACGTTCTGGGCCAAATTACGGCCCAGATCAGGTCCGGCCCTTTAAGAGGCTTTGGGCTCAATTATGGCCCATATCAGATTCGGCCCGTCAACTGGACACTACGCTTTTGGGCCCACTTGCTAAAGGCCCACTTAGTAATTCGGCCCGATATTAGTTTGGCCTGTTAAGGGCCCGTTTAACATTCGCCCTATATTAATTTCAGCCTGTTAAAGCCCGTCATATAGTTGGGCCTAACTATGGCCTCGATTTGCATCCGACTGCTTTCATGACCGATATCCGATTGGGCCAAACAAGTACCGAGACAATTTTGGCCTGTTAAAAGCCCATGATTTGATTCACACAATCATGGGTGGGGTTCATTAAGACTGCTGCCGCCCGTGAGCTATTCGACACGTTTGGGCCCAACCTACATCGTGATTGCATGATGGCCCGATTATGTACCGTAATTTTAAGGTTTGGCGGTTTATGCGAAGACAGATATATATATATATATATATATATATATATATATATATATATATATATATATATATATATATATATATATAGTAAAATAACTGCAACATCGTGAATAAGAAAAAACCTAGACTATACAATAAAGAAATTACGCATATTACATCCATTGGGCATCAAAGTTCGCCACTATGATAATAAAGCACAAGCGGACAGCATATTACATACATTGGGCATCAAAGATGCATAGCGGTGCAAATAAACACGCCAACAAAATAATATACAAACCTGACACTTCAATAGAGTTCAAGAAAGGTTAGCCCTGCCGGGGCTCTGGTAAGCAAGCGGTGAGCAAGATGATGAGACTGCGCTTGTTCAACACTTATATCTTCCTCACTCGAAAGATAAACAAGCGAGACAGATGACAGGTTTTGCGTAATAAAGATGTCAGTCTTGACAATTCATCACATTTCATCTTGTGAATAAAGTGACACGGTTTAAAATTGCATTAATACAATATGGTATTGTTCAGGTCAAGACATGGCAGGAAATGACATTGTGAAGGAGGTGGCAGCTTCACGACAACACTGGATTACAGATCAAGAACTCATAAGTATCAATGGTTAGTGTGCTATCAATTTATACCATTTCAGATTGGCAAAAAAAGAGACGGTTTAAATAATAGTAGAATGATATGACATTGTTCATAGTTAAGACATAGCAAAATATGACATTGTTTGTAGTGGGTAGGTTCACCACACCCTTTGGATTACGGATGAAGAATGAAGCATACATGCGGTGCAAAAAAATTACTTGCTCAGTATAGTTTAATTTACATGGTATGAAGAAGGAACTTGGTTGTACAACTGAAAACTTAAATTGAGAAAGGACAAACTTTTGTTTATGAACTACATAATAAACTTTAAATAAGCAATTTGATGCAAACACAAAAAATAAACAGCTATTGCAGTCATGCCTAACCAAATATATACAACAAAGTTTGAAGGCTTGAGATGGAAAAACTTACATTATTGGTGAAGACAGGCTCTATAAAGGCCTTGTCCATGATGATGGGGGGGCAATTCAAGAAGTTTACCACAGAATCTTCTTCAAAAGCATTGCCTTTATTCTACATTTTGTTAAGAGTAAATATAGATGTGATAATATATGAAAAAATGGAGAATATTTAAGATAAGATGAAGAGTGATGCTACATAACCAAGTAGCTATAATTAAGTGCAGCGATACAGACAAAAGGTACAGCCAAGAGCAATGCACAACTAAACTTCTTCAGTACCAACCTTATGGTAAGAGTAAATATAGATCTGATGTGTAGAAAATGGAGGGCAAAGGAAAATAAGCTGCAGAGTGATGGTACATGAACAACTACCTTTCATTATAAGTAAACTGATAAAGGATAGCATGTACTTACAAGAACAATGCAGAGCTAAAAAAACATTAGCATTGGATATATTCTACACTAATGTAACCATTCATATAGATCGAGATAATTTGGAGCGAACAATTGATAAGCAAGCTATCATGCATACTGCTGTCACATAATGAACCAGGTATGTATGCAAGTGCAGTGATACAGGACAACATGTACTAACAAGAGCAAAGCAGCGGGCATCATATTTGCGATATCCTGTCGTTCTTTTCAAACCGGAATTGTTCTTTGAGCATATTTCTTGCAAAAAAGATCTTTAAGGCACATGCGGAAAAGTAGAATTTCAAATTGTCATGTGATTTCATAGACAGTACCTCATCCTGGGAACGAGACTAGTGCACAACAAGGTTTTTCCATTCAATGTCTTCTAAATTTAGCACAGGAGACTTCACCGGAAATTCGTTTATAGACTTGCCATCAAAGTGTGATTTCCTCAGGTAACACCGATACTACTGCAATGCTTCCTTGAAAAGCACAAGCAAGCTTTGCTCGTCATGACTATCCAGATTGACCCTGGCCTACTTACAACAATGTAATGTAAATCATTGATGTGTTCAATCAGCAGAAAACAGGAAAATAATAACCATGAATAATAGCACTTACACGTAAGTTGGACAGGAAGATGTGAAAATGGTGTTTGTCTTCACTATTGTCGGTGTTTTGGGAACGGGGTTCCCCAGACTTGCCTGCCTGCGGCCTGCGGCGTGGCCCAAGTGGGGGCTCAGCGTGGCCCAGCTTCATCAGCTCAAGTTCAAGACCCTCGCGAGGGGCCAAGCCTCGCGGGGCGGACGACAGGAACCTTCCTCAGGGGCAGCCTCGTCAGGCAGGCTCACGAGGAGGCGGAGAGATCAAGGCAGGGTACCTCACGAGGGTGCCCCGTGATGCAAGCCATGACGATCGAGACCAGGTGGGCGCCAGCCTGCGCAGTGTCCTCGTTTCCCCTTTGGTGCAAAGGGGGCAAGCACCGGCCAAGGCATCAGGCAAAGGTTACCGCTTCAGTGCAACAAGACCAAGACCAGCAGAGCGGCAGGAAGGAGGTCATCGTGGAGCCCAGGACGGCGTCACCGTCAGAGCCTTTGGCAGCCGAAGACCAACTTTAGTCAGGATAAGTGTACTAGATGTTCCCCTTCAAAATGGCCAATTGTTGGCGCCCTTCCCGCTCATTATTTGGGAAGAGGCCCAGGGCCTCCCTCTATAAATACGACTAGCCACCAAACAAAGAGGGATCAGAACCGAAGAGAACAGGGGTCGAACAGAGAGAGAACTGGTTGAACCTACCAGAGAGAGAGAGAGAGAGAAAGAGAGAGAGAGAGAAGCGACTCGACTCACCCAAGCAGTCCATCGCACCAGCTCAAGAACAGCCCCTCGCAAGGCTGTTCTTCCTTTGTACTATTCATCATCAGCCCCTGAGGCAATCCACCACACCACACATTGGAGTAGGGTATTACACCACAACAGTGGCCCGAACCAGTATAAACATCGTGTCTCTTGTGTTGTTCTTCGTTCATAGTTTAGATCCCTCACAAACCATCGACGCGTGAGCTGGTAGGGGAAAGATCTCCGCGCGCACCCTAGTTTTCGAACCTCAAGGGTTTGCCGGAACCCGAAATCCGACATTTGGCGCGCCAGGTAGGGGTGCACCGTAATATTTCTTCCGCTGGACGTGTGTGATCTTCCGTCGTGTCCATGGCTGACGCTCGCCGAGCTCCCGCCAAGCGCCGGGTTGCTCGCGCCGCTCGAGTCGCCCAGACGGCTCCTGTCGGTGGACACCCCCATCGTTCCCTATCGCCTGCCGCCAACGCCGCCACCGGCCCGGCGGGGAACGAGCAGCAGGCCTCGTCCCTGCATCCATCGGTGAGGCGAGAAGGCCGCACCGCTACTCCTTCGCTCGCCCCTGTTGGTTCTTCGTCCCGCGCGCACCGCGCTCCCATGGAGGCTCGAGCCTTGCTCATCGTGGCAACGAGCTCCTGCGCTACCGCCCTGTTGACGACGTCTACGAGGAATGGCTCGACCGCGTCGCCGAGCTCGTCTGCGCCGCAGGGGGCTCCCCCGTGCTGTTCCTCTCGTTGCCTCGCCCCGCACCACGCACGGGAGGCAGGGAGCCGGAGGTGCCCCCGCCACCTCCTCCCCAAGAAGGCGCCCTGGCTCCAAGGCGTGTGGCCCCGTGCCGAGACCCATCGCGTCCGGCGCCCGCGCAACTAGAAAGGAGCTGCCAGGAGATCCCTTGTCCCCAAGGAGGTGCTTGCGTGCTCCCAGCACCGGAGCGCCGCGACCGCGCTCCAGCACCACCACGTCAAGACCCCATGCTGCTCCAGGCAGCGGTGCGCGGGAAACTACAAGAGCAAGCTCTGCATCAGCAGAGAGCCCCGGTGGCCACTGCAGGCTGCCGCACCTTCACCGCCGAGCTACGCAGCGTCGCTTGGCCCGACAAGTTCAAGCCAGACCTGCCTCCTCGCTATGATGGCACTGCCGACCCTACGGAGTTCCTCCAGCTCTACGAGTTGGGCATCGAAGCTGCCAACGGGGATGAAAAGGTCATGGCGAATTGGTTCCCCATGGCGCTCAAGGACGGAGCCCGAACCTAGCTCCTGAACCTGGCTCCCAGCACGATCTCCTCCTGGGACGAGATGCGCACCCGCTTCATCGCCAACTTCCAAGGTACTCGCGACCGGCCTCCGGCCGTGAGCGATATGCGTCGCATCAAGCAGCAGCCCGGAGAGACCCTGCAGAAGTACATCCAGCGCTTCAACAACGCCCGCCTCAAAATCCCCAAGGTAACCGAGGAAGCCATCATCTCAGCCTTCTCTGATGGTGTGCGTGATGTCAAGATGAAGGAGGAGCTAGAAATGCATGAAGACATGTGCACATCCCTGGAGCTGTTCAACTTGGCGACCAAATGCGCCAGGGCTAAGGAAGGGCGCCTCTCCCTCCTCGAGCTTCCGGCTGCCGATCCAGAAGAGAAGAAGCCCAAGGCCAAGGACGTGAAGCGCAAGGGGGCTGTCGTGCTTGCGGCAGAACCAGACACCAAGCAAGGCAGGGAACAGCCTGAGTCAAATAAGGGCAGCCGGTACTGCGTATACCACGATCTCCACACCCACAACACCAACGAATGCCAGGAGCTCAGGGCTGTGCGAGAAGGGCGTATCGGCCGACGCCCCGAGCGCAATGATCGGGGCTACGGCCGAGGAGGAGGAAGAGGTGCAGGACGCTGGGAAGACCGTGGCCCTTGCCACGGATGGCGTGACAGACCTCGCGAGGACCGCTGGCAGGACCAGCCTCGCGAGGGAGGTTGGAGGGACCAGCCTCATGAGGACCGCCCTCAAGGAAACGCGGGGCTCCCACCTCTGCTGCAGCCGCCAAGGAGGTGCGAAGACAATCATCAGGACGAGGGGGCTGGGGGCTTCCAGGAGCTGCGCGCGATCGCTTGCATCCTAGGTGGCGCTCAGGCCCCAGCCTGTCAGCGTATCTTTAAGCAGTTTGCTCGCGAGGTGAATGCAGTCCTCCCCAAGCCTGAGGCCACACGCCCTCTCAGGTGGTCGTCGTGCGCTATCACGTTCAGCTCAGCGGATCAACTCAAGTGCGCGGCAACGACCGGAGTCCTCCCCATGCTTTGATCACCAGTCATCAGCAACGTGCAAGTCACCAGGACCCTCATCGACGGCGGAGCAGGACTCAACGTCCTATCTGTCGAGACATTCAATGATCTCCAAGTGCCATACGATCAGCTTCAGCCGACCAAGCCTTTCTCAGGAGTCACCGACGACTCCACCGTCCCGATAGGGCAAGTTTGCCACCCCGTCACCTTCGGACAGCGCAACAACTACCGCACCGAGCTCATCGACTTCGACGTCGCCCACATTCGCCTGCCATACAATGCCATCCTCGGGTACCCACCATGGCTACAATGTCCTCAAGATGCCAGGAAGCGGATGAGTCATCACAGTGCCTTGTGAGGAAAGGGATGCAGTGTGCTCTCTTGAGCGTGCCTTCCAAGCCACAGCAATCGAAGACCCAGATCACAGGAGCGGGGGACTTCCCGAGGGGAGCCCTAAGAAGAAGAAGGCTTCGCCTGGTCCAAGCCCTCGTGGAGAAGGCACCTCCGGAGGCGTGGCAACAGGACCCGCGCCCGTTCAAGGGGCGCCACCCTCTGTCGCATAGGAAGGCGCGCCTGGGCCCTCCTCAGGCGGGGCTTGGGGGCTCTTTCATGGCGAGCCACCGACCTAGCCGGAGTCACGAGGGAGGCGCTCGGGCACCACTTGGAGGCGTGCTTCAAGGCACGTTTCCCTCAGGAAGATATGAGGCAAGGAGAGCCAAACCCTCAGGAGTTCATCACGAGGAGCATCCAGGAGCTACATGAGTCAAGAGTCATGTCTTGGTGCCGCCGCTGCTTCGCCGTGGCCCGCATCGTGCCGGGATGCGGACTGCGAATCTGCATCGACATACCAGGGCTCAACCGAGCCGCGTCTCAAGAGCGCCTCTGGCCCTCATGCGCGGGGCGTTGCGAGGGTCCGCCTCACAGCTAGGTTCGCATGCCATTCGGACTGTCGAACGCTGTAATCGCCCATCAGCACCTGCTGAGGTGCGCTCTGGAGGCTCAGGAGGTCAAGCAACGCGCGGTCCTAGCAGAGATGGAGATGGCTCTCGAGGAATCCCCCGTACCCCCGGAGCCTCCCGAGGCTCCAGGATCGGAGGGCTTGTGAGAGCCGGCTTCCTCATCACGCGTCATCCGCTACCTCAACATCTCGCCATCTCTGAGCATATAAGGTGACACCTTTCCAAGTTCCGATTTTAGCTGGGAGCGCCCCTCGGGCTGCATCATTCCCAGGCCGCTTGGGTCCGTCCCTGCGGTATGTATCCGTTTTGCTTATGTTCTTTACTTACCTTGTTGTGGGCGCCCCTCGGGCTGCATCATCCCCAAGCTGCTCGGGCCAGACCTAGTGGCGTATGCTTTCTCCGCACCTATCTAGATGGATTTGCTCCTTCGCGCTTAACCTAATTCACGCAATTATTGCCTACTACCTGTCACGGGCCTCTCCGCCCTAATGCGACGCGCTTGCACATTAAAAGGGGGGTACCGAGCATCGCGACTCATGGGATCTTCTTGGCTCTCTAGCCTCACCCCAGCATTGACCCACGGCATCATGCGACCTGCCATACCAGTGGCGGCTGAGCTCGCTCAAGGGCAGGACACGAGGACGTAGAGCATTTGCATTCTAACCCTGCAGAACACACCAATGATAAAGGCCCGAGCCCGCACAACCCGCCTCGAGGTAGGGCCTCGTGAGTCCTGCTACTGGCTCACGGGTGCCAAGATACACTCTCCTAGCCCTACCGTGCGGCCATCGCGTGTCGAGGCGGGGCTGCTCACTGCGCGGGGGCCTCCTCGAGGGGAGCCCCTCCCACGAACCGTGGAAGCACCATGCTCCGCGGCTGGCCGACGACATCGCCGAGGAGCGCTATGCCCGCACACATATGAAAGCGCCATGCTCCACGCTGGTGATAAACAACTGAGGGCGGCTCACAACCGTATCAACTTCAGGGAGCCCGGAGCTCAGTGTCTGGCGCCATCGCAACGCCTCCCCTCAGGAGTGCCGCACGAGGGGGCTGGACACGGGGGCTGCGCACGGGCCACGCCCGAACGTACGCCACCCAACCAGGTCCCTCGGACCTGGTCGTCACGCGCCTCCCCGAGCGGAGCCAAGGTATGAAAATTCGTTTGAACGTCAAGGGGGACTCCTGAGCATCGCGACTCAGGAGCCTAACTGGTCACGTAGCCCCTCACTCCTTAGTCTCGTCCTGGTCTCCCGTCGGGGCTAACGGCGGCTGAGGTATGCGCGGGGTCGGGCCCTGCTGACGTAGAACGACCAATCCACTCCTATGCCTCCCGTCCCTACTTGCTGTTCACGCGTCAAGGGGGACTCCTGAGCATCACGACTCAGGAGCCTAACTTTCCACGTAGCCCCTCACTCCTTGGTCCCGTCCTGGTTTCCGGTCGGGGCTAGCAGCCGGCTGAGGTATCTTGTGAGGTCGGGCCTACCAAACGTAGAACACACGCAAGTAGGAGGGAAAATCTGGTCGAAGAAAATATTACAAGCCATAAGTTGTTTCACTAGCCAAAGATAAGTTTAAGCGCCCACGAGGCATGGTGCATGTTGCTGGAATTAAAAAGCAGGCGGAAGCTGCAGAAGGGATCACTCTCTGTGGCGCCCCACCTCCCGAGGCATGGAGCTGGCGGCACCACGCCGGGAAAGGTCTTGGCGCTGAACTTCCCAGCAGGGCCTCGGCTTGACCTTTCATGGCCTCGTGATGCAGCCAGCAGCAAGGTCGCCGCTCACAGGCTCCAGCAGGTCGTCAAGGTCGACGCCAGGGGTCGCCAAGGTAAACGTGGCTGAGGGACGCGGCCGCCGCAGAAAACGGGGCATGTGCCTCGGCCTCGGCCGTGGGGCCAAGGCCGTCCGCGACATCTTCAAGTGCTCGGACCAAGAAAGGAAGCAGCTCGGCGGGGCCGTCCTCCACACCAACCAACGGCTTCTCCAGGCCACCCTCGTAGAGCGTCTTCAACACGGCGCGAGCCTTCTCCTCCAACCTGGCGAAGGCCACCCGATCCTCAGCCAGGATCTTTGCCTTCCTGTCTAGCTCGATCCTCTCCGCTTTCAGCGACTGTTCATTGTCTCCAACCGGCCATGACAGTCATCAAGCTCGGCGTCCCGGTCCCTGACAGCAGCCTCCCGAGCCCCCATATCCTTCTCCTTCTCCTGGCGGCCGCGGACCTCCTTGGCAAGCTCGTCGCACAGGCCTTGCAGCTCGACCTCCAGTGCCTTGCAGCGGTCCCGGGCGTCCGCGGCGTTGCCTTGGGCAGCATCTCAAGCGGCCCTGGCCTGGCAGGCGGCTTGCTTATCCCCATCGGAGGCCGAGCGGCTCGGCTCGGCTCAGCGCCTTCGGACGGAGGCAGAGCGAGCCCAGGCGAAGCTAGCTCCAGCGCCGGCCACGAGGCGGGATCAACATTCAGAGATCGTCTTGTAGCTGGCTTCGATTCCATTGGCAGCCGGGTCCCAGCCGCGGCGAAGAATCGGAGCAGTGGAGCAGGTGTAGAAGATGACAACGTGATCACGGCTTGGGAAGGAGGAGCCCCCTGGGCCTTGGGCACCTTAGCGACAACGTCAAGTGCAGGCACCTCCAGAGTCAGCGGGGCCACGGGGGCTGACTCGTCGCCAGAGTGCCCCTGCTGGGCTTGCAAGGATGACCGGCCAGGGGAGGCGCGAGCCTTGCTGCGTCCTTTCCCCGCAGATGGAGCCGCAACCACGGCAGGCGAACCCGCCTCAAGCAGGGCCACAGAAGCCCCCTTCGGCCTTTTCGCTGCAGTTGCCGACCTGGTCAAGAGAATACAGACGTCAAGCCCCGGCAGCAGAAGCAGAGCAAAACACGGAGCGAACACTTACTGGTCGTCGTCCCCGGACCCAAGCAGCCTCCGGCCGATCTTGAAGCCCGAAAGCCTGCAGCTAGGGTCAGCCTTGGGAGGCCCGGAAGCAGTAGGCGCGCAGGGAAGGCCGGAGCTGGCCTCACACCGCCCCGGAGCCAGAGCGGACCCCGGGGGACCAGCCCCGACCTGCCCTTCCTCGGAACCAGGATAGAATCCTCCCCTCCGCGCCTGCCACCGGCCTCGTTGTCGTTCGGCATGGAGCGAAGGGCGTGGGACCTGCGCCGAGGGAAGGAATCCCCCGACTCCTCGCAGTCGCCTCGAAGTCAGACTCTTCTTCCTCCACCTCCTCTTCTTCCTCCTCACTCCTGTTGGAGTTGCTGGAGGAAACGTTCACCGTCGCCAACATCGCCGATCCCGGGGGAAAAACCCCCGGGGGGGGTTTCCCTTTCCCTTTTCCAAGGGAGGCCCCCCGGAAAGGA
Organism: Aegilops longissima; assembly: GCA_021605205.1. Classification (NCBI taxonomy): domain Eukaryota; kingdom Viridiplantae; phylum Streptophyta; class Magnoliopsida; order Poales; family Poaceae; genus Aegilops; species Aegilops longissima. The sequence goes on from CM038681.1 coordinate 370,343,992, forward strand.
AAAAAAGGCCCCGAAAACCCCCCCGGGCGGCCCAGGGGGAAAAAAACCCCCCCAAAAAGCCCGGAAAACCCGGGGGGGGGCCCGGGGGCCCCCCGGGGCCCCGGGCCCTTAACCCCCCCCCGGGGGGGGGGCCCCCCCCCCCCCCCCCCCCCCCGGCCCCCCCCCGGCCGGGCCCTTCCCCGGAAAAAAACCCCCGGCCCCCCCCCTTTCCTTTCCCCCCCCTTTTCCCTCCCCCCCCGGGGGGCCCCCCCCCCCCCCCCTCCCCTTTTTCCCCCCCCCCTTTTGGGGGGGGCCCCCCCCCCGCCGGGGCCCGGGGGGGCCCTCCCCTTGAAGGGGCCCAGGGCCCAAAATTGGGGCCCGGTTTTCCAAGGGGGGGCCCCCGGGGCCCCCCCCCCCAAAAAAAGGGCCAATTTTGGGGGGCCCCCCAGGGGCCCCAACCCGGGCCCCCCCCCCCCGGGCCCCCCAGGGGCCCCCTTTTCCAAGAACCCCGGGGGCCCCTTGGCCAAGCCCCCCCTTTTTCCCCTTCCCCGGGGAAACCCAAAAGGGATGACCCTTGGGCCCAAGCCTTTCCCTTTTCCCCTTGGGGGGGGGAAAGGGAAAACCGGGATGGAAATTGGCCCCCCCCCCTTTTTGGGGGGGGGTTTTCCCCCGGGAAAAAAAAAGGGGGAAAGGGGAAAAAAAGGGGGGGGAAAGGGCTTTTTCCCCGGGCCCAAAAAGAACCGGAAAAAAGGAAAGGGGGTTGGGGGAAAAAAGGGGGGTTTTTGGGGGGAAAAAGGGGGGGGAAACCCCCTTGTTGGGCCCCCCAAAAAGGGGGAAAGGGGCCCCCTTCCCTTAATGGGGTTAGGCCGGGCCCCGGGGGGGGGCCCCAGGGGAAAATTAAAAGGCCGGGGAAGGCCAAGGGGGGGGAAAGGGGCCCGGGGCGGGGGAAGGAAAAAAAGAGAGAGAGAGAGAGAGAGAGAGAGAGAGAAGCGACTGGACTCACCCAAGCAGTCCATCGCACCAACTCAAGAACAGCCCCTCGCGAGGCTATTCTTACTTTGTACTATTCATCTTCAGCCCCTGAGGCAATCCACCACACCACACACTGGAGTAGGGTATTACACCACAACGGTGGTCCGAACCAGTATAAACCTTGTGTCTCTTGTGCTGTTCTTCGTTCATAGTTTAGATCCCTCGCAAACCATCGACGCGTGAGCTGGTAGGGGAAAGATCTCCGCTGCACCCAGTGTTGAACCTCAAAGTCTGCGAGGAACCGAAATCCGACAACTATAATCTTCCCATGATGGGAATATATGCACGTAGTCCCTAACAACATTGAAAGCATTGTCTTTTAAGCTGGGAATAAATGGAATGGGGTTCCAATCTGCAGGAATTGGCCGTCTCTGCGGTTGGGATAGGTCTTGACGGTGGACTTGCTGTACTTTTTGTTGGGTGGGATTTTTACGTGGTACAGCTGGTGCTATGGCAAATGAAATCGGTATACCTTTTGCTGGAGTGCAGGTCCTATGTGGTGGGGCTAGTGGTGTGGCCAGTGAAGTATGGGTACACTCTGCTGGAGTCGGTCCTACGTTTTGTGTCACTGGTTGTACAGGCTATATAAGTGGGGTGTTGTCTGATTTCGCCGACACCACCACATTTTTCAAGGACTTTGCTGGTGCTCCTTTAGGTTCGGCAATCACCCTCTTCCTTTTTGATGTCTGATGCACAAGAACAACATTTGAGTGGAAAAACATGGTATGATGACAGATGGAATATGTATTGATAATGGATGGGCATGGCATCTCGACATATATGATGAGTAAACTAAGCAGAAGGTGATGCAACAAAGTAGAAGATATGCAAGACAACATATGCAAGATACCCGCAATCAATAAAACATTGCCTAATTAGAACATGCACCTTGATGGGTGAACAGGACATGCCATCTGCCTTTGACTCCTCGAGGTTAGAATAGTCATTAGGATCATATTCTGAACAAGAATCAATAGGTGGGGAGTGTATGAGTTTCATTACATCCAGAATGGCACTCAATGCCTTGGTGCCAATTTTGTAAGTCATTGCATTTTTTAGCTTCAAGAGTGGACTGCTGCTAGTGCGACACAAAGCAGCTACACAGATCAAAGTGTAGATATAACGGGAAACCTTAAGCATCAGAGTAAAATCAGCAAAGTTGAACTTGCTCGAATATATGTGCTACTATTGCCGGTACGGCTAGAAAGGCTTCGGATACCAGCTCTCTTCAAGTGAAGGTGCGATGCATAATACCAGTGTAACTCTCAAAGGCGACACAGCTCCCCGCATTTCCTTGCTATTCTTATAGGATTCAAGTGGGCAGGCCACTACAAATCCTATTCCTATGTTTACAAGATCCTATGAATCAAAGAGGCTCAAAGTGTCCATCACAACCGACCGTATAGACCTCTACACCGCAAATGTCCTGCTCATCTTCATTACAAGGAACATACTGTACTACTATCATACTCCCTCTGTTCCAAAATATAAGTCTTGGTAGAGATTTCCACTATGGATCACATATAGATGTATCCAGATACATTTTAGAGTGTAGATTCACTCATTTTGCTCCATATGTAGTCCATGGTGGAATCTATACAAAGACTTGTATTTAAAACGGAGATAGTACATATTAAAGAATAACGGAAGAGGAACATGGTAAAGAAGAGCAAGCAGATTTTGGATAATAAAATGTTGGTTGCGCAGTGCCCACACATGATGAACCAGAGCGCATTAAGAATGCAACTCCCAGCTGTCTCTCGACCATTTCAGGCGGTTGTGTGAAGATCATACGTCTCCTAACCCTTCTTCTTCCTCGTCTCTGATTCTTCCCATACAGAACACCGCACGGGCTGCCGGCCAGACCACCGGCCCCCACCGCCTGTGTTCCTCCGCCACCCCCACCCCCACCTCCGCCCCAACCCCCACCCGTGTCGAGTTTTCTTCGTTCGGCGAGGCCCCACAACCACCCGAGCCCATTCGATCAGACCGGCGATCTCCGCCGAGCTCTGAAAAATTGACTGAACTAATTTTGAAATTTAGTCTACTGTGATTTAACTAGTGTGGAATATAAAAGGGGAAAACCATAAGCATTGGGAGTATAGTGTTGAGCGTGCCTTGGCGGATCTGAAGGTGCAAACCGGACAAAGGCAACCGCAACCAAGACAAGAAATCGAGTAAAGCGGTGGCGATCTATTTTCTTGCTGCGATAAATAAGTTGAGCAGATACGAAAGAGTACCGCCTCTTGTGCGGCGCCGTGTACGCATCTGCTGAGAATTTGACGGTGCTGCGGTAGCGATGGCTGTCGGCAGCGTGGAAGCAGATCTAGGAGGTTAGATGGTGGCAGCGGGGCGCGGTGGACGAGACGGTCGTAGTAGCGGCGCCGGCAAGGTGGACGACGGCGGGGATGAAGCGAGAGGACGGGATGCAAGGATCGGTCCGAAGGCGTGGATGAGAGAGGTCGTTCTCTTGTAATGGACGGCGACATTGGGGTATCAGCTCCGCCATGGTGGAGGAGGACGGCGGTGGATGGGGTGGCGGACGCCAGCGGACGGAGGAGGGTGGGGTGGAGGGGGTGTTATGGTGCCCACGGAGTACGAATGGGGAAAAGGGAGGTAGAGAGGAAGGGGGGAACCATGTATTCAGGGCGCGCTTGTCTCAAATGCGAGGAAATTTACAAACTTAGCCCCCGTTTCAAATTTCTACTACATCACAGCAACATTAGTCGGTTGGGGATAGGACGATAATCTCGCATACACCGAATATTTGCCGAGGAGAGTTTGTTTTTGGCGCCCACCGTGTATGAATAAATCGGGGAGGGAGTCGATTTCGGCCGAGGACACACTGTGTTTTGGCGCCCACCGTGTATGGATCCGGGTGAGAGGCGGTTACGTCACGTTTGGGTGAAATTACAAACCTACCCCTATCAAAACCTATAGAAATCCAGCAGATAGGCTTTGTGTGGCAGGGATAGGCAGTAGTAATTTCCATCTCGCAGATTTTGGTTTCGGGCGGTTACTGCGACTTTCCCCGCTTCGTTTAAATTTTGCAGAGTGCACGTTTACCGTGCCAACTCAATTTGAATCCCATTTGTATTCTATATTTTTCGGGCGGGATCCATTTTCAGTTGGAATTACATTCTATATACATCATCTTTTTATATATACTTTCAAAAGCACAACAAATAATTCTACTCCTTTATATGTATAATATGATTTACAAATACAACAATCTCAAATCTTAAGGTTGAATTCGAAAAAATTAACCAAATTTTGTTCTACTAAAATGTATGGATCAGTAATATCTACATATTAAATAACATAGATGTGCGTGAATTCATATGAGTATGCATGTTTGATAGATCAATTTTGGTTCGAGTATGGATTACATGTATCATCATCTCGAATTCAAATATTTGAATCCTTTTTGTTCCTCCTTTCACGCCCATCTCTCTCGCATGCATGCTCCTTGGTAGCTATCACTCTCTTTTCTCCAGCTCACCCAAGACGCTCACTTCATGTTTCTCCTATCCTCGCAAACATGGTCTCTCGACGTCTCCCTTGAGAAGTGTCACACTCTTCCTATCATTATACATTACACGGTTTTCATTGTCTCTCACGTCTCTACTGTTCTCTGGTACTCGGTACCTAAGCTTTCTTTTCACCGCCACACACACAGTCTCCACTGTCTTTCACTTTGTCTTTCTCTATGGGATTCTCTCACACACCCTATATGTCTCTACATAAGAGTCATACCACTAAAATTACTCTCTCTCTCCTGTAGACACAACATTTGTTGCGGTCTCCTTTTCGTCTCCATCCCAGACTGACATTATTCATTTGTTTACCGATCAGACAACCCCGACTACCGTCTCCTCTCTCTCTCTCTCTCATAGACACACACACACACACACAACTCCCGCTTCCACTCCCCTTCCCAACTACCGTCTCTCTTTATAAAACTCTTGCTTTCGCACCCTGGCTCGTACTTCTCTCACAAACATTAATCGACTAGCTAGCCTCTAGATAGGTTTATACACCCACACACTCGTGCTTCCACCATCGCATACATGACTCTCTCCTGCTCCTTGTATCTATGTAGATTTTTCTTCCCTTCTTGAGACACGCCCTCTTGATCGTGCACACACGCACTATCACCTCATTTTAAGCTGATACCTATTGCACACACACTCCTTGTGTCTTTGTCACACATGCACTCCGTCCTCCTCCACTCTCCCTCTCTCTCACACACACATGGGCTTTTTGCAACAACTAGCAAGATGCCCATGCGTTGCACGGAACATCAAGATGCATTTGTATGAGTAGTTTATCTTGTGGGGGAAAAGGATGAACGAGGGAAGGCCTTATTTGCAAATGTTGAGAGGGGTGTGGGTATCTTTTTGCAAAATTGCCATAGTTTCCTTCCTATCCGTCAGATATAGATCGGACGGCCTATATTGCAGGATGGCAGGCACACGATCATCATCGACAATGCTTTTTATAAGAGTAGGGATAAAAATAGAGTTGGTGATGATGGTGGGCCTGCCATCCTGCAATGTAGGTCGTCGATTTATATCGACGGATAGGAAGGAAAATATGGCAATTTACCGACTCTTCACCACATTTGCAGATAAGGCCTTCCCTCGTTCATCCATTTCTCCCACAAGATCTTGATGTTACGTGCAACGCACGGGCATCTTGCTAGTAAGAGTAGAAATTAGACATATACCACTTCTTGAATCTTGAAACCAACAACATTGCTCCCTTATCTCATCAAAAACGCCAAAGGAATATATTTTGAGTGAAACAAAACATATTTTTAGTGATATACGTATTTCAAAACTAGACTTTTTTCTATCAAATCGGTGAATATGTAATAATCTACTTTGATCGTGTGGCAACGCATTGGCACATTGCTAGTAGTTATTATAATTTTTTGGACACTAGACAAACGGTGGAGTACATATACGAACAGAAGAGGTGCATGCACGCAGTCGGCCTCTCGCTGTCTCGCACACATGAGTGTTACGTAAAGGCGACGTTAACAAATAAACCCTAAAACCCTAGGTGCACGATTGCTGCATTCACGGGTACCGGGTACGTGGTGGAGCACCTTTGTAGGAATAGTCAGCTCGCGTGATAATTTGATCCGTAGGAGTTGATGGTCGGGACCACAGGTGAAAGACTTGGAGCGCGGTGGCTCGCCAGTTGCCACAGATCGAATAGCCATGTTTAAAATATCATTTTTTTAGCGGGGTTAAGAGTTCAGATTTTCAATGGCGCGTTATAAGTACTAGTAAGTAGTTTTTAGAATGATTGGTATGGAGCGAAAATAGAATTCATAGTACTACGTACCTCCTTGGCGTATGGCTGTATGGTTTTTTTTGCGATGGAGGTTGTATGGGTTTATGTTGCGAGATGTTGAACCTGGTAGTTCTAGGGCAAATACTATGGTTTAGATTTAGATGCTGGTTTTCAGTAATGAAAATCGGAAGGGGAAACCCTTCTTTGATTAAAAGAAACTACTACCTCCATTTTGGTTTACTAGTCCTCATCGTACTTTGGGTCAAAGTTTGTCCATGAATTTTACTTGTAAAATGTGAATGGAAAACGAGATTTTGTTGTACCCAAACCAAAAAGGACTGGAGGGAGTGATTGCTCTGACACGGACGCGACCTCTCATACCGCAGGCATTGAACCGTGCTGGCCGCCAAGAGGGCCGCACTTCGCTGCAGCCGGTGGCCGAGCACGCCTCGCCCGCGTGCAACCAGCTTAAGACTGCCCCGCCTTCCTTCATTTAATCCGTGTGTGTGCCGACAACACGTCCTTCCGCGAGCCGGCAGGCATTTTAGAACACAAAAAATGACTGAAATATAATTAATTTACGCATGGTCTTGACTTATTGTGCTCGCACTGTTAGCAGAAACTAGTAGAGGTTTTTCTTTATTTTTAACTCTCCTCACATTTTTTTTGGCTTTGAAATGAATCATGGTTGTGGACATTATGTATGAAATGTGCAGATATCTGTGAACATGAGTTTGATGTGGAAATTGAACTTGGAATGTCGGGCTTGCGCGTGAACTATACCATGTCCAATGCCTCGTCTGTTATTGTTTGGAAAGTAATTGCTGTTATTACATGACCCAAAAAACATTTTGTGCCACATCGGAGATGCACGGACATCACAACAGCATCTTGATGGATAAACATTTGAACCTAGCTATTATGAAGGAAATTTTGTATTGAAAACAGTTTTAGATAGCAGGAGACGCCTAGCCTGCTCTGCCTCTCGCTAGCTATTTCTGGCTTCTTCCCTCTCCTCTTTGGCTTGGGTGGAGAGAGCATCTGATTGCTCTTTTTGCTTCTTCAGGAACTCAGCTACATTCTCAAGGGCTGCTGCACGCTTTCTTTCAGCCTTTACTAATGCCACGAGGACACGAACAACGGCGACTCCACCGGCTTGTGTGTAATCCAGCATCATCTAGGAATTTGCACCTTGTGTCTAATCCAGCATCATTAGGGAACTGGAACCTTGTGTGTAATCCAGCCTCATTTTGGAAACATGATCTCGAGGTTGACCATACTTCCCTCCTCGCAGGAACTGCATCCCGACATGAAGTTACTTCTTTTTAGATCAATACACGAGCAACCTAGATCCATTTAGTAGAAGCCAGATAAACTGAACTCGGAGAAGTGAATTCAAAAGGAAAAAATATAAAAACAGACTACAAGGTGAGAACACCCACTTCCTACATCAAGCTAAAAACGAAAGCATTAGGACGATTAAGACTCTTCTTATTACACATTGAAGAACACCATGCTTAAGAGAAACAGAAACTACAACATATACACATCGAAGAACACGAGGCTACATGAAAGTAATTGAAAGGGTGTTACTTACCAAAGCTCGTTTTACAGGTTCGGTGCAGCTCCTCTTGAACTTGCCATGCTACTTGAAGATGTCCCGAATATCCCTTGTTTGGTCTTTATTGCTCCTCTGCATGTTCGCACTCGTGGTTTTAAAATCTCAACATGGCAAGAAAAATATACTACTAGTAATACTCGCGCATCTTGTGGGCAACATTAAAGCACTCGTCTGCCATGTTAGAGCATCTCCAACAGAATCGCAATGCGCGGCGCTTTAAAAAGTGTTTACAGTGCTGAGATCGAGAAGTAGATAGAGTAGAGGATAGTTCTCAGCATAGATAGATAAAAAAAGATAATTCAACTACTCCTCGTCGTCCGACTCCTCCTCGGTGATGTCCTCCTCCAACGCCCGATCAGAGGCGTGAAGATACCGATCATCGCCGGATTCCTGAGCGACGCTGCTCCTAGCCTCATGTTGAATTGAGCGTCGCTTTCGCCTATACTTGTCCTCGCGATAGGCGGCTCGCTCCGCCTCCTCTTATCCTCTCCGCCTCCTTTGCGCGTAGAACTCGCGCCGTTGATGATGTCCTATGGGAAGTGTTGGCGCCACAGCGCCATGGCTTCCTCGTCCATCTCGGCGATGCTGAGACGGTGCTCCCGCCTCCGGTTGTCGCGATGATATTCGTCGGTGCTAAGCCGCGGCAGCGGCGCGAGCTCCTGTGCCCGCTCCTGCGTCAGCACGTTGGGGAAGTTCAATGTTCTATGAGGCCACCAGAGGCGCCACACCGCCGCGTCGTACGCGCGGGCGGCCTCGTTGGCAGTGTCGAAATTGCCAAGGCTGAGGCGCATCCCGCAGAACCGGATCTCGGCGGAGAAGCCGCCGGAGGGGCGCGCACGTACGCAGCGGTATCCCCAAGTTTCCCCGCGACGTGGCGGCATGGTGGCGCGGTGGCGGTGAGGCAAAAATGAGTGGGGAGAGAGCGGTGGCAAGGCACGGAGCGGTGGGAGGGCGTTGGATTTTATAAAGCGCGCCAGACGCCGTGCGCCAAAACTAGCGCACGCCCGGCCACTTTTTCCCGCACGCACGTGATCCTTTCCCGACGCCTCTACTATCTCTACTCTCTTCTCTACTGTTACATTTATTTAATATTTAATATTTAATATTTATCTCTACTTCTTTACTGTCTACTTTTTTTCTCTATACTTTTTTTTCTTGCAATATAGGCCGTCCGGTTTAGATCTGACAGATAGGAAGGAAACAAATGGGAATTTTGCAAAAAGATACACATACCCCTCTCCAGATTTGCAAATAAGGCCTTCCCTAATTCATCCTTTTCTCCCACAAGATAAACTACTCATACAAATGCATCTTGATGCGTGCAACGCACGGGCATCTTGCTAGTTCTAAAAACCTTTCCATCATTTGCCACACTACTGGCTGCAGATGAAAAACCTACCCAAGCACAGCACGATACAGGAGCAACACACAATTACAAGATGATATTATGTTGGGCAATGGAGGCTATAACCAATTACTTTTACGGGAACAATAGCACCCAGGAAATTTGAAGGGTAGGTATGAACAAAATTGGAACTGCACATGTACTGCTAAGTGATTCAATACACACATTACCAATCGAGGAGGAGAACGATGGTCGCGGCGGCCTCTGTGAGTCATGGTCGGCAACGGGAGTCAGTTCATTGTCCACGACAGTGGTACTACTGCACTTGGCGTCGGCTTTCGGGAAGCAGATCCGAGACCGTGGAAGACGATGCCGGGGAAGAGGCTCCGAGTACGATGACGACGGTGGACCGGCTCCAGTGCGGCGTACGAGGTCGTTGATGAGGCAGATGCGCCGCGGTGGACGAGCGCACCGATGTAAAGGGGAGGAGCACAATGGCTGCGGTGCTGTGGAGAAGTCTATTTTGCGGTGGGGATAGAAAATGGGGAGTATTCAGGTGTACTACTCTGGGTGCCGGGGTGGAGTTGGCTGGGTAGGGTGAACCTGAAGTTACGAAAACAGCCCCCTACCAAGTGTCATCTGTAGGCCTGTTCCAAAGGCTATGATGGTAACTTCCCACTGCTCGAATCAGGGTCGCGGGAGATTTTCCCGCTGTCCTCAAAATTTTGTGCCACTGGACTCCCCATGTGGCGTGTTGAGTGATTCGGCTAAGCAACTAGCGAGTAGTAGTAGTAAACTCTGCATATTAGGTTTGACCGAAGTCAAACTTCCTAAAGTTTGACCAAGTTTATAGAAAAATATAAACATTTACCATAACAAATATGTATGATGTGAAAGTACATTCAATAATGAATCTAATGGTATTTATTTGTTATTGTATATGTTAATATTTTTTGTTATAAGCTTTCGAGAGTTTACAAAACTTGACTTTGACCAATGCTAATCTGCGGACTTAAATAAAAGCGGAGGAGTACACATTTGTTTTCTTAGTTTGTAGTGAACTAATCATTTGTTGAAATTCTGAAATAAATATATTAGGCTATTGACTTCGAATGTAATGGTCTATACAATTCAATAGTTACAATCATTGTTGAATCCCAAGATGTATACAAGGTCTATAGTACTTCACAACATGCTCAAACTCACATAATCCCAGTCAAATGAGAATCTAAATCATTTCATAGTTATTACTTTGTAGGATGCAACAAAAACAACCATAACTCTACATCAGCCATTATAGAAGCAACATTTTGACATATCCCAATGTGTGAATGAAACGTGCAGAGAGAGCTTTTGAAGATGGAGCAGATAGGGCGGGAAAGATTGTATGTATGTGGATGAGAGAGTAGGAGACAAACCTAACGAGATAGAGACAGAGAGAAAGAGAGAGGAAGAAGTTAGGTCTGTGAGAAAGATGGAGACATGTAATATACGTGAGATGCGTGTGCATCCGGATTCTGTATACGTGGAAGGAGAAGAGACAACATGTTTGATGAGAGTGCTGGAAAAACATGGACAAGAGGGGAAGGATCTCGTGGTTTGAGGGATTGACAATTTTGTGTGGGGGAGAGAGGGATTGGTAATATTGTGCAAGAGAGAGAGGGTGGGGGGAGGAGTCAGTCAGCCGTCGTCACATCACCTTGCTTCCAAATGACCCCGCATTCTCTAGCATGGTGTTGTCGCAGTCTTTGATCTGCTCGATGCCCTCTTTGAAGATTGAGGTGTTGTGCATGTTGGGGTGCAAAGAAGCACCAGCGAGAGTGGTCGCCGTATAACCTTGGATCGGGATGAATTGTGTGCTCGGGGGAGTGTGTGTGTGTGTTGTGCTGCATGTGTCTCTGTGTGTGTGTGTGTGAGAGAGAGAGAGAGAGAGAGAGAGAGAGAGAGATATATTGAGAGAAAACAAACCTAAGGAGAGAAATGGGTATTCACAAAGAGATTGTGCGGGCCTTGAGGTGGGAAGGGGCCGGGTGAGGGTGTCAAAATGTGCGCGTTGATGCATGTGTTGCGTGCGACCGTGCGAGGGGCGGAAGAATTGGGAGAGATGGTTAATGTGTTACAGATGCTCCTCTCTCTCTGTGTGTCTCTCTCTCTCCCTCTCTCTCTCTCTCACACACACACACAACTAAACTAGAAGACCGTTCTCTCATGTATACACAACGTATCGGCATCTGTCTATGTCTCACTCATGCATGATCATTTGCACATTCACACCTCCCTATGTCTGTATCACACGCACACCGTCTCCACATTTCCCTTCTACCACAACACACATATGGACACATACACACGTTCTCTCTCAGTCACACACACAAAATCAGTATTAAAAAAACTAGGGCGCACCTAAAACGTCCAAATCCAAATAAACACGAACTGGAGCTAAATTCAAATATATGGAAATATTGCAGCGTCAAGAACTTTCCCAGGAAAAAAGTTGAGTAATATTCGAGGATTGTTTTCACACACACAAAAAGGTTCGGTGGATGTCCTTCGAGCGCGACATGGTGACGCACCATTCGATCGACCGCGTGGTTGCGGTTCACGCGCTTGCACATGATTCCGTATCATGGCTGTGGTACTAACTAATAAAAGCGCTGCCTAAGTCTAATGTTTACGTGTACTAGTACGGTTTTCTTTTAAGTTTGACCAACCTTATATAAAACTAAAGTAAGCTCCCACACGCGCACTCATCAATATGTCGCCGCCGCCGTTGTGCATGCCGGCGCCCGCCTGCTCCGGCCAACAATTTCTCGCCCGTCACCGCCGTGTCGCCGCCATCCCTGTGCCATGAAGCCGAAGGCTCGCCCGCTCACGTCATCTGCAGTCCCTCCTCATGATGCCGCCGCGCTACCAAGCACGCGAGCAGCTGGTGGAGCCGCGTCTATGCACGCAGCGTACAAAGAGGAGGACAAGCGCGTGCTCCAGCACGCCGGCGAGGAGGAACTAGCGTGTCATTGTCGTCTCCGCCCGCGCGGAGGAGGCACGCATGGTGACTGTCACGGCGGAAGGAAGCGATCAGCAGCGTCGAGCCCGCAAACCGGGTGCGGACGTGGAATCTACCTTCGAGACCTTGAATGCCACGTGGATCCTGCAATCTGAAGGAGCAATTTGGGTCAGTCGACTCATGTGAGCCGTTTGATGCAACATGGATGACTAGAAGGGCTTCTTCCACCTCTTCTGCCGTCTTCTTCCTTTGCTCCGTCAAACTTCTTTCACAAATCGACTGACCCAAATTATACTACTAGTATGAACATATTAAGTATAGTAGGAACACGAAGATACGAGCAGTAGTACCAACTGCAAGAAGAACAGTAGTAAGACATGGTACTAGTACTACTGTACGTACTAAAGAGTTCAAATAACGAGAAACAACATACTAAACAAAGTTCTGCTGGGGCCTCAGCACAACACACCCTTGAAAATAAACTAAGCAACTAGTCCGCTTGACACTGCAGTAGAACCAGCATGAGCGATGGCACTGCCACCTACTCGGAGTCTGAGTCCACGTCCTCGACTTCGTCGTCGTCCCTCTTCCTCTTCCTCTTCGCTGACGCTTCTTTGCTTGAACCGGACACTGGGCTCTGCTTCTTCATACAACCCTTGTAGATATTTAAACAAAGGTAGGCATCCATTGCTGCGTACAGGATGTGATCTTCATCTAATGTCTTCAACTCCCATGCACGATGAAACTCGTGATGAGGTTTCTTCAGTTTACCGTACGAAGGATCAATCATGGCTGCTGCCAGGGTCAGCATTGAAGGTTGAGAGGAGGACACCATGCTTGCCTTCTGGAGATCGAAGGGCTGGCCTACAACGAGACCTATCCGACGCAGGACATCCCTGTCGTTCTTAAAGCCTACACTAACGAATTTCACTCTTTTGTCCTTGAGGAAGTTCTTAAAATCCTGGCACTCAACATCGGCATGTCATATGTGGTAGACCAAGAAAATGTTATGTACGCAAACCTGCATCACGGCGGGCTTCTTCCTCTCTTTGTTCTTTAGATCCTTCTCTCGTCCCAGGACTGTGGTGTACTCAGCATCTAGCCCAATGACCCACTCATCCGTTGAACTGTTGAACATGCATAGGAAGCGAGCAAGCCATGCTTTCACCGTCGCGGATCCACGTGTGTAGATGACGATGAACTGATCGCCGGTGATGGCTCTAACCTGGTACTCAGCGGCGACCATGGAGATTTGGGAGGCCATGGAATTTGGAGGAGGGTTAGGAGAACTTGAACTGTTGTACCCCGCAAAAACTGGGAGCGAACTAATGTGAAAGGACGGGACGACTGGGAGCAAACTGTTGTAAGGTAGAAGATGGGGACGAGTAGGGCGTGTGAACAGCGTGGGTTTGCTGGCTTGCCCGGTGGATTAACGGCTGCAAGCCCCCAAAGAGTTCTCGAGAACAATGCGGGACCCACTAGATGTCATGTCTACTAGACCGATATCGTAGGCCTAACGGTATAGCTTCTGCCTGTTCGCACGCCATGCCGGCGCGTGGATGTAACTTCACTTAATTCCATCAACCGCGCGCCTTCCACGACCTTCGCCTCCCTCGCTCGGTCACGCCCTTTGAGACTTCGACCGGCTATAAATGAGCAATTTTTTTGCCTACTCCGCATGCATGATACTCCCTCTGGTCCTTTTTACTCCCGTCAACCGTTTGCAAAGTGTTTGACCAAATTTATACTTTTTTGAACACCACCTTATATTAATTAACCAGCCACACCAGTACACTCATTCGATACAATATTCACCACACAGGGCGGTATGTTATTTACAAGAATACCATCTAATCTATTGTCAAAGCTATACTTAGCGATTAAGTGTGCCACCTTATTGGTCGAACGGCTAATCTTTGACAATTGAAGATTGTTGATCAACTTCGAGATGCTCAACACTTTCATCTTCAGGTTGCGCATAGCAGACCTGTCATAGTCCCCGGATGCAAGAGACGCTACCACAAAAGCGCAATCAGTCTCTAAAATTACAGGATTGTGAAGAGAAATACCTATGTAGAGACCGGCAATACAAGCCCTAAGCTCTGCTTCCTCGACGCTTTGACAGGCATCAATGAAATCCCATGACCAAATTTATACTAAAAATATCAATATCTACAATACTAATTATAATGAGTATAAGAACTACGTTTTATAATGAGTGTAAAAATATTGATTTGACATTGTGAATGTTGATACATTTTTCTATAAGTCTGGTGAAAGTAGAGGTACATTGACTTCAGACAAAACTTAAATGCACAATGCGAGACTAGTTCCTCCGTCCAGGTGCGTGCCATGTCCTATCCTGTCATCACAACAAGGTTAGCTATTAGAGTACCACTACCTCCCTTCTATTTTAAAGGGCTCGATTCAAAAATTTCACCTACTCTTAGCAAGATAGTAGAGGCGGTGGAACAGTTTTTGAAGTCTGCAAAAGTACTCAACTAGTGCTGTCGTTCTTCACAAAAAAATGTGTTTACCAATGCATGCATGAACACTAGTTACTCTAACCCCCCTCTCTTCTTTAATTCTTTGTCACATCAGCATGTTAGCTAGTATTCCCATGTGCATGATACCAGCTAAGATACCACCATTATGGTCAGCCTTAATCATCGCATGTAATAATTTAGTGCAGCTTGAAATATGAACATGTGTGGGGCATGTATGTTTTTAATGACTTGAGACTATACCTAGCCTGGCATGCAAGATGACTTATTATGCACCTTTCCCCATACCTGCAGGAAGCCCGTTCGTCTCCAAATCTTTTCCTCTCTATGTGTGGAAACAATATGCCTGCCAAACTCTCCTTCTCCCTCCGGCGGTCCCACTGTCGGTGTCAAAACCGGCGGATCTCGGGTAGGGGGTCCCGATATGTGCGTCTAGGCTGATGGTAACAGGAAGCAAGGGACACAATGTTTACCCATGTTCGCGCCCTCTCGATGGAGGTAAAACCCTACTTCCTGCTTGGTTAATATTGACGAGATGTGTAGTACAAGAGTAGATCTACCACGAGATCATAGAGGCTAAACCCTAGAAGCTAGCCTATGATGGTATGATTGTAATTGTGATCGGCCTTCTAAGGACCAACCTCTCCGGTTTATATAGACACCGAAGAGGGCTAGGGTTTACATGGAGTCGGTTACAAGGAAGGAAATACAATATCCGGATCGCCAAGCTTGTCTTCCACGCAAAGGAGAGTCCCATCCAGACACTGGACGGAGTCTTGAGTCTTGTATCTTCACACTTCAATAATCCGGATGATGTATATAGTCCGGCTGTCCGGATACCCGCTAATCCAGGACTCCCTCAGTAGCCCCTGAACCAGGCTTCAATGGCGATGAGTCCGGCGCGCAGTCTTGTCTTCGGCATTGCAAGGCGGGTTCCTTCTTCGAATACTCCAAAGTATCTGTTACGATGAATAGTGTCCGACATCCCATCAATGTTGTACTCCTCGGCTGCAGTGCCTCAATAATGACCATCTCCACGTGTCGAACGAATGCGAGGAGCCGAAGCATTTTCGCATTTGCCACCTCCAACCTTTCAGGCTGACCGTCTATTTGAATAGACGGGGATTCTCAGATCCAAACCTCACTCCCCCCCCCCTCGAGCAAGCATCCAACAGAGCGCTCCGGAAAAACCATTCCAACATGGTCGGTCGTCGCAACTCCTCTGTTCGCTCTCCTCGCTCCAAGCCGGGGGACTGGGAAGAGTGTTCAGTTCCCCATAGCCGTTTGATCGAGTTACAAACCCAAGGGTTTCTCCCACCGGCGTTCATGGTCCCCGTCCGAGCCGGAATAGCCACCTATAACGGCGGGGAACAGGCGGAGGGATCTCCTAATCCATCTACAGAGGAGCGAATATGCCTCATCCCGCATCTGCTAAGGGGCCTCGGGTTTCCCATCCACCCGTTCCTTCGCGGGCTCTCGGAGTTCTCTGACCTCCGCCAGCACAACTTTACCCCTGCCTCTATACTACATATAGCAGGGTACGTTGCCATTTGTGAGCTATTTTTAGGCTGCGAGGCTCACTTCGGGTTATGGAAGAAGTTGTTCTGCCTTCTCCCCCGCAACCAGGGAGAATCCCTATGTCAAGTGGGCGGGGCCGAAGTATGGCGCATTGCCGAGGCCGGATACCTATCCGGTAGTCCCAAGAAGGCACCAGAGAACTGGCCTTCGGAGTGGTTCTACATTGACGACGTTCCCCTTCTGAATCCAGTCCGTACAGGTCTCCCTATGTTTAGTAACGCACCGCCGAGGGCACGTCTAAGCTGGCGCTCCCGAGGCCCCCAAGAGGAGGATACCAGGGAAATACATTACCTGATGAGCAGGATAAAGTTACTGGCCAAATCCAGACTGATGATAGTCGAGGTTATGGCAATATGCATAATACGGGGAGTGCACCCGCTTCAATATCGGGGGAAGCCCATGTGGCACTTCAACGGGGAGAATGATGCCACCCGCTGTGGCCATAAGGGTCCGGACTCCGCCACTACTCTGCCAAGGATATTGTCCGATTTATACAAAGGGGAAGAGGAAGAATTCCTTCACATCAAACCGCGAGATGGATTCTCCATGCACAACCCCCCAAACTGGGTAAGTTTTCATTCCTTTCCCTGCGTCACTTATTGTGGCTTTCTTCGCTAAGATTATCTGCCTCGATATTCCCGAGCAGGAACTGAGGAGGACCGTAGAAGGAATCCTCAGCCCCTCCCCGCAGCCAGAGGACCCCAGAAAGGGCCCGAGATCCAGGACTCGAAGAAGATCCGGATATTACCGTGGAGCTTTTCAACGGGATACTTTATCAAGAGAGCTGCAATGGCGCCTCAGTGGCCATTATTGCCGACTATCCCGGACTGCTACCGTCGTCGCGCGTAAGCCAAGCCGAAAAACCCTATCCTCTGAAGAGGACTCCCTTCAGATGTCATGCCTTACCCTTGAAGTGTCGTGTTTTTGCAGAGACGACGGTCGGAGCGTGGGGGTGAGCCCCTAGGGACTCGTCGGCCAAGGGCGTCCGGATCGGGCAGGCTCAAGAGGAAGGCGGTAAGGGTCGACTCGCCGCTACAGAGGTAAGGCAAAAACCTGTGCTGCGATTATGGTATTTTTGAAGTATAACAGCGCCCTTTGTGTCCTGGCAGGAAGAGGAGCAGCCGACTATATCCGGGGATCCTGCCAACCACGCCTCCACCAGCCCGATTCCGGAACCGGCTTCGAGAGCGGAGGCGGGTCGCCTAAGGGGTAGATGCCCTCATCTGCAGGCGATTTACTACAAGACCTCTTGCAACTGCATGAGTGATCTCGACAGGTGATGCAGGGCGTTGCTTAGGCCTTGTGGCCATCAAGCTTCCTGCCGAATGGCATTGGGGAGCTTGTGGATATGCTCCAAGGAGCACGGAGGCGCTTCCGATTGTGGAAGATGTCAGCCTGCCGGCAAGGTGCAAGAGAAGCCTGGGCTATGGTGAAGACGCGCTACACCAAGCTGGACCCGCACCATATGGCCGAAGTCGGACCGGTGGGGCCAGATGGGCAAGAAATTCCCGTGAGTCTGGTATATGACTAGGTAGCGTTAGCCGCAAAGCATTCTCAACAGGATTGTAAGCTAGATAGCCTGTTGGAGGGTATAGAGGAGGAATATAGTCAGTCCAAGTGATGTGTAATTCAATGGACATAAGTAGTCCCTAGCGGATTAAAATCATTTGTCATGGCGGACCTTTTGCTTCAGCCCCGGATCCTATAGTCCGGGTGTGTCCAATACCCACTCAGTTATACAGAACCGGAGTATGCATGGACACCATGCGTAGGGGTCATAAGTGCTTGAACAGACAAGTACCCAACTAGTTATGTTATATTGCATGGATAGTAAGAAACATCTTCCAGGGAGAATAGTTCCGTTAGGGGTTCCTTTCCCTGAGTACACATGCGACGATGCACATGTCTGGACTGCGAACAAGGGCGCAGGATGCAAAAGTTCTGGGGATTGACGTTGTAATAAACGAATAAATCTTTTTTTCACCGACCGAATATTCTCTTAAGGAAGCTAGCTTTTGGCTTCACCCAGTCTGAGGTACACATCCGGCTGAACCGGCAGTAACAATCGCAGAGGTGCTCCTCTTATGCCCTAGCCGAATTAACGGGAACGTAGGGCCTAAACACAAGAGCCAGGCAACCCAGCTTGGCCACATCTTAAGTCATATCGGTGCATATAATGGTGAAGAAAAGGCACATATGGAAAAAGAAACACATATGTGATGGGCAAAAAGCCATTAGAGTAATTATTTTTAGCTTCCGTATAGGAATCCCCTAGGTATTACTTACACACATAGTGCGGCCGGAAGGATCCGGGAGTCCATACTGTATTAAATACTTTGTGTTAAGAGGAAAAAAGGTCGAGAAAGGAAAAGGGAGGGAGCATAATCAAAAAGGAGGGGGTAAGGAGACGAACACTTAGTTCGGCGCTAGGCGTAGAATCTCCGGAGTCTGGCCGCGTTCCATGGATTTGGCTCGAGTCTGTTATCGGATGCATTACGTAAGCGGTATGCTCCTCCGGTGAGAACTTTGTCAATGACGAAGGGACCTTCCCACTTGGGTTTGAGCTTTTCCTTCTTCTTCTCCGGTAGGCGTAGAATGAGCTCGCCAATATTATAAGTTTTGGCCCGCACTTCTCTTCTTTGGTATCATCGAGCCTGCTGTTGATAGAATGCGGAGCGGGCTTTTGCGACGTCGCGCTCCTCCTCCAGGGCATCCAAGTTATCCTGCCGATCTAACTCGGCTTCCTTCTCTTCGTACATGCGTACGCGTGGCGAATCATGTATTATGTCACAGGGTAGTACTGCTTCCGCGTCGTACACCATAAAAAATGGTGTATATCCGGTGGTGCGATTCAGCGCGGTCCGCAGCCCCCAGAGTATGGAATCGAGCTCCTCGACCCAGTGCGTATCCGACTCTGTCAAGGATCGCACTAGTCTGGGTTTGATGCCGCTCATGATGAGACCGTTTGCCCGTTCGACCTGGCCGTTTGTTTGGGGATGGTAGACGGAAGCGTAGTCGAGCGTAATGCCCATTTTGCCGCACCAAGTTTTCAGTTCATCGGCTGTGAAATTGGAGCCATTATCAGTGATGATCCTGTGGGGGACGCCGTATCGGTGTACGACCCCGGATATGAAGTCTATTACTGGTCCGGATTCGGCCGTTTTGACTGGTTTGGCTTCTATCCATTTGGTGAACTTGTCCACCATGACCAACAAGTATTTTTTCTTATGGCTTCCCCCTTTATGGGGGCCGACCATGTCTAGCCCCCAGACCGCAAAGGGCCAAGTTATGGGGATTGTTTGGAGAGCGGTGGGGGCATATGACTCTGATTGGCAAAGAGCTGGCAACCGACGCAGTGTTGGATAAGGTCCTGTGCGTTTGCTCGGGCCGTCGGCCAATAGAAGCCTGTACGGAAGGCTTTGCTGACTAGTGCTCGAGCCGCGGCGTGGTGTCCGCCTAGTCCGGCATGGATTTCAGCCAAGAGTTGCTGCCCTTCCTCTTCGGAGATGCATCTTTGGAGCACTCCGGTCGCACTTTTCTTGTAGAGTTCCCCTTCATGGACTTTGCAAGCTTTAGAATGCCGGAGATGCATCCAGCATGCTTCATTTTGGTCTTCGGGGAGCTCCTACCTATTTAGGTAGGCTAAGAAAGGCTCTGTCCACGGGGCGATTACAGCCATTATTTCGTGGGCCGAAGATGTTATTTCGGTGGTGGAGCCTCCGATTATGTCTGATAGTTCGGAATCTGGGGGTGTGTTCGGATCCGGGCCGGTATTGCCGGACTCCCCTTCCCATACTACGGATGGCTTGAACATCCTTTCTAGGAATATGTTAGGTGGGACAGGGTCGCGTTTAGCACCGATGCAGGCGAGGACGTCCGCTGCTTGGTTGTTTTCTCGAGCAACATGGTGGAATTCGAGCCCCTCGAACCGAGCTGATATTTTGAGGACGACATTACGGTAGGCCGCCATTTTCGGATCCTTGGCGTCAAAGTCTGCATTGATTTGTGATATTGCGAGGTTTGAATCCCCGCGCACTTCCAGGTGTTGAATGCCCATAGAGACTGCCATCCGGCGACCGTGTAACAGAGCCTCATATTCGGCCACATTGTTGGAGTCTGTGTATAATATTTGGAGGACGTACTAGATCGTGTCTCCGGTGGGAGACGTCAGGACTACACCTGCTCCCAATCTGGCCAGCATTTTAGAGCCGTCGACGTGCATTGTCCAGTTAAAGTACGCGCCGTACTCTTTAGGGAGTTCGGCTTCTGTCCATTCGGCGACAAAGTCAGCCAGTACTTGCGACTTGATGGCCCGCCGTGGTTTGTATGTTATGTCGAACGGAAGGAGCTCGATGGCCCATTTAGCAATCCGGCCCGTAGCGTCGTTGTCGGTGTCAAAACCGGTGGATCTTGGGTAGGGGGTCCTGAACTGTGCGTCTAGGCGGATGGTAACAGGAGACAAGGGACACGATGTTTTTACCCAGGTTCGGGCCCTCTCGATGGAGGTAAAACCCTACTCCTGCTTGATTAATATTGATGATATGGGTAGTACAAGAGTAGATCTACCACGAGATCAGAGAGGCTAAACCCTAGAAGCTAGCCTATGGTATGATTGTTGTTCGCCCCACGGACTAAAACCCTCCGGTTTATATAGACACCGAATAGGGTTAGGGTTACACAGAGTCGGTTACAATGGTAGGAGATCTACATATCCGTATCGCCAAGCTTGCCTTCCACGCCAAGGAAAGTCCCATCCGGACACTGGACGAAGTCTTCAATCTTGTATCTTCATAGTCCAGGAGTCCGGCTAAAGATCATAGTCCGGGCATCCGGACACCCCCTAATCCGGGACTCCCTTAGTAGCCCCCGAACCAGGCTTTAATGACAACGAGTCCGGTGCGTAGATTGTCTTTGGCATTGCAAGGCGGGTTCTTCCCCAAATCCTGTGTCCTTGTTTGAATAGTGTCCGGCTTCTTGTAAACATCGCGCTCCTTGGCTTCCACGCCCAATAAAGGCTATCTTCCATGTGTTGAATGAATGCGAAAAGACAGGGTATTTTTACATTTATCCCCCTAGCTGCGCAAATGAGCTGCCTATATAAGGGACGAGGATCTAGATCCAAATCACACCACCTTCCCTTCGTGAGCTTTCATCAGAGCGCATCTGACAAAAACCCATTCCATCATGGACAGTCGACGCGGCTCCTCCTCTCGCCCTCCTAGTCCTCAGCCTGGAGATTGGGATAGATGCTCTGTCCCGCACAATGAGTTGGTGACGCTCCAAACCAAGGGGTTTCTTCCCCTAGCCTTCATGGTTCCGGTTCGAGCCGGACTCGCCACCTATAAGGGCGGAAAACAAGCGGAGAGCGTCCCCAGTCCCTCCCGAGGAGAGCGGGTATGCCTTGTCCCTTATTTGATAAGAGGGCTCGGATTTCCAATTCATCCGTTTCTCCGGGGGCTCCTGGAGTTCTATGGCCTCTAGTTGCACAACCTTACGCCTGCCTCCATTCTGCATATTGCGGGCTTCGTGGCCCTTTGCGAGCTGTTTTTGGGCATCGAGGCTCATTTTGCACTGTGGAAGAGGCTGTTCTGCCTCGTACCCTGTTCTCAGGAGGGGTCGATATATCAAGTGGGCGGAGCCGAACTATGGCGCATCGCCGGGACCGGATATCTATCCGGAACCCCGAAGAAGTCGTCTGAAGACTGACCTTCAGAATGGTTTTATATAGAAGACGTCCCCCTGCCGGACCCTGTTCGGATCGGCCTCCCGGAGTTCAGTAATGCTCCTCTGAAGAAACGCCTAAGCTGGCGTCCTCGGAGCCCCCAGAGGGAGAATGACATGGACGTCCTTTTCCTGATGAGCCGAATAAGATTGTTGGCTCATTCCGGATTGACCATGGTCGGATTCATGGCCATATGCATCATGCGGGGGGTGCAGCCCCTTCAATACAGAGGCCACCCCATGTGGGATTTCAATGGGGAGGATGACGCCACCCGCTGCGGCTGTAAGGGGCCGGGATCAGTTGCCGTTCTGACGGAGGCCTTGTCTGCATTATACAAGGGAGAAGAGGAGGATTTCCTCCGCGTCAATCCACAGAGCGGATTTTCTATGTACGATCCTCCAAGCTGGGTAAGCGGACATTTCTTTATGCCCATCCATTCCATATTCCCATAGTTAAGTACCTTATCTTGTGATTTCGACGCAGGAATTGCGCCGGGCCGTAAAGGATATAAACAGCCCACCTCCACAACCTGAGGATCCGGAACGATCCCTCGATCCGGCCTCCCAAGAGGATCCGGACATATCTGTGGAGCTGATCGATGGGGTATTTTACCAACTGAGCATCGACAATGCCTTGGTTGCCATTACGGCCGATTACCCCGGAATATTTCCAGCCTCAAAGGTAATTGAGACCGAAGTCCCAATACTTTAGAAATGATCCCTCCGCGCTTATCTTTGACCACCGTATATCAATGGTGTTTTGCAGGGGGAGCCCTTGAGGCGGAAGGCCGAACCCGCGGTGGCTAGCCAACAAGGGGCAGCACGGCCCAGCAGGCTAAAAAGAAGTGCGGTCTGGACTAAAGCGCCAGCGCAACGGTATGGCGTGTCTCCTTATTCCCAGGTTTTATTCCGGAAGGCATACTAACGCTCGCACTCTTTTCAAGAAAAAGAGCGCTCGCCGGACTATATCCGGAGAGGTTGCCAATCGAGCCTCCGCCAGCCAGGCTTCAAAGCCAGGCCCAGAAGCGGAGACGAACACTAGGCATGCGTCGGGCGCTCCTCCGACAGAGGATGCCGACAGATTGTCCGCCACCAACTCCGAGGTGGAGAGTGCCATGAATCACAGGCACCGCCGAACAATTCTTCATGATGCGTGTTTCTCCCAAGAGGCATTGAATGCCTTCAATTCGGGAGATGCGCACCTCCGTGCCGCTCAAAATGGTCTTGCCAGAGCCACGGAGCAGTATGTGAAAGACATACGGGTGAGAAAAATTGATGGTTATGTATACCAGTAGCCCCCGAGACTTAAAATAGTTAGAATAACTGATTTAAGGATCATTTATTGTGCAGGATCTTACAGAAAAGAATGCCCAATTGTCCCAGGAGCTTGAAGAGTGCAAAGCCCAACTTGAGGCCGCACAAGCCGCGACAGGGGAAGCCGAGGAGACTCCCTCTGGTAACATACGCTTTTAAAAGATAAGTATGTTATGAAGTGCGGCGTGTGTATAGATCTGCCAATGACATTGCAGATGGCACCGGGGTAGATCCGGACAAGCAACAGCTCTTGCACCGGTTAAAGCCCGGCGAGAACATGCTTACGAGGGTGAGGCAGGAGAAAAATAATCTCCAAGATGCCAACACCCAGCTGGGTGAGGAGCTAAAGGACGTTTGTGCCCAGCTGTCTGACTCCGTTAAGGAGAATCTGCGGCTTCGACGTGGCATTTTTAGTAAGTGCTTAAACGAACTTTGAAAAAAGAGTTCGGCGAGGAAGTCGATTAACAGAGTTATGTCTGTAGGTATGCTCACAGCCGTCCTGCGCAGATGAAATGCCCGGTTCTCGGGTGACCTTCTTCGAGCTCTTGCAACTACATGAACGAGTTCAGCAGGTGATGAAAGGCGTCGCCCAGGCCTTGTGGTCATCTGTCTCCCTGCCCGAAGGCCTTGGGGAGCTTGCAGAGAGGCTCCAGGGTGCGCGGCGGCGCTTCCGGTTATGGAAGATATCGGCCTGCCGTCAAGGCGCCAGGGAGGCCTGGGCCATGGTGAAGACGCGGTAAACGAAGGCTGACCCAAACAACATGGCCGAGGTCGGACCCGTGGGGCCAGATGGGAAGGAGATCCCTGTGAGCTTAGTGTATGACCAGGTAGAATTGGCCACAAAGTATTCCCAGCAGGACTATAAACTAGAGAGCCTGTTAGATGGCATTGAAGAGGAATACAATCAGTCAAATTGACTATGTAATTTAAAGTGACATGTAAAATGCCTTCTAGCCGGCTTGTAGATTGTTTGTCTTAGCGGACCTTTTCGCTTCAACCTCGGGACCTGATAGTCCGGAGTGTGTCCGAATACCCTCGCGGTTATATAAAAACCGGGGCATGCGTGGAGACCAGGCGTAGGGGTCATTAGTGCTTTATCAGACAAGTGCCCAACTAGTTATGTTATATTACATGGTTAGTAAGAAACATCTTCCAGGGAGAATAGTTCCGTTAGGGGGTTCCTTTCCCTGGGAGGCATGCCCTAAAGTGCATGTCCGGACTGCGAAAAAAGATGAAAAACATCTGGGGGCAAATAAATAAATAGGTAAGAAATATTCTTTTAATTCACCGACCGAATATTCTCTTAAGAACGCTAGCTTTCGGCTTCACCTAGTCTGAGGTACACATCCGGCTGACCCGGCAGTAACAATCGCAGAGGTGCTCCCTTTACCACCTAGCCAAACAATCGGGAACGTAGGGGTAAGCACAGGAGCCAGGCAACCCAGCTTGGCCAAAACTTAAGTCATATCGATGCATATAATGGTGAATAAAAGGTACATGCGGAAGTGTGACACATGTATTGGGCATGAAGCCCTTATAATTAAGCTTCTGTGAAAGAAGCCCCCAGGTACAATGAGCGCGGATAACGCGTCAAGGGTGTGCGAACAATGCGCTAACGACCCTTCCAAGGCTCGAAAGAAAAAAGGAGGGAGAAGGAGAAAAATAGAAGACAGCTAAAATGTAAAATATGGAAAGAGGAAGGAGACGAACTCAGAATCCGGCGCTAGGCGTAGAATCTTCGGAGACGTGCTGCATTCCATGGGTTCGGCTCGAGTCGGTTATCCGATGCATGTCGCAGACAGTACGCTCCACCGGTCAGGACTTGGTCGATGATAAAGGGACCTTCCCATTTGGGCTTTAGTTTGTCCTTTTTCTTGTCTGGCAGGCGTAGAACTAGCTCGCCAACATTGTATGTTTTGGCCCGTACTTCTCTGCTTTGATATCTTCGAGCCTGTTGTTGATAGAATGCGGAACGGGCTTTTGCTATGTCACGCTCCTCCTCCAAGGCGTCCAAACTATCCTGCCGATCGAGCTCGGCTTCTCTTTCTTCGTACATGCACACGCGAGGTGAGTCATGAATTATGTCGCAGGGCAGAACTGCCTCTGCGCCGTATACCATAAAGAATGGTGTGAATCCGGTCGTGCGATTCGGAGTGGTCCGCAGCCCCCAGAGTACGGAGTCGAGCTCCTCTACCCAGTGAGTGTTAGATTCCTTGAGGGACCGCACTAATCTGGGTTTGATGCCGCTCATAATTAGACCATTTGCTCGCTCAACTTGACTGTTAGTTTGAGGGTGATAGACTGAGGCGTAGTCGAGCTTAATGCCGATGTTTTTGCCCCGAGTTTGACCTCGTCGGCTGTAAAGTTCGTGCCGTTATCGATGATGATCTTTGTGGGGACACCGTAACGGTGTACGACCCTCGATATGAAGTCTATCATCGTCCGGATTCGCCGTCTTGACGAGCTTGGCCTCTATCCATTTGGTGAATTTATACACCATGACCAGTAGGTATTTTTGCTTGTGGGTTCCCCTTTAAGGGGTCCGACCATGTCAAGCCCCTGCACCGTGAAGGGCCGGTGATGGGTATAGTTTTGAGGCGGTGGGTGGCATGTGGCTCTGATTAGCAAAGAGCTGGCATCCGACGCATCATTGGACTAAGTCTTGAGCATCTGCACGGGCCGTCGGCCAATAAAATCATGTACGGAAGGCCTTGCCTACAAGGGCCGGGCTGCGGCGTGGTGCCCCCGAGTCCGCATGTATTTCAGCAGAAGATTCCGCCCTTCTTCTTCGGAGATACACCTTTGAAGGACTCCAGTTGTGCTTTTCTTATAAAGCTCTCCCTCATGAACTTAGTAGGCTTTAGATCGCCGCACTATGCAGCGGGCCTCGTTTTGGTCCTCGGGGAGTTCCTGCCTGGTTAGGTAGGCTAGGAATGGTTCTGTCCACGGGGCAATGACTGCCATTATTACGTGGGTTGAGGATGTTATTTCGTTGGTAGAACCACCAACTGTGTCAGAATGTTCGGTGAGGGGCAGTGCGGTTGGGTCCGGATTGTTATTTCCGGACTCTCCCTCCCATAATACGGATGGCTTGAATAGCCTCTCTAGGAAGATGTTGGGGGGGGGGGGACAGCATCGAGCTTTGCGCTGATGCGTGCCAACATGTCTGCTGCCTGGTTGTTCTCCCGGGCTATATGGTGAAATTCGAGCCCCTCAAACCGAGCTGACATTTTTAGGACGACATTGCGATAGGCTGCCATTTTCGGATCCTTGGCATCAAAGTCTCCATTTATTTGTGATATCGCGAGGTTCGAATCCCTGCGCACCTCTAGGCGTTGAATGCCCATGGAAACTGCCATCCGGAGACCATGTAGAAGGGCCTCGTATTCGGCTGCGTTGTTGGAGTCTGAATACATTATCTGGAGTATGTATTGAACTGTATCTCCGGTTGGGGACGTCAGAGTGACGCCAGCTCCCAGGCCAGCCAACAGTTTGGAGTCGTCGAAGTGCATTATCCAGTTGGAATATGTGCCGTACTCTTTACAGAATTCGGCTTCGGTCCATTCGGCGACGAAGTCTGCCAAAACTTGCGACTTAATAGCTCTCCGTGGCTTATAGGTTATGTCGAACGGGAGGAGCTCAATGGCCCATTTGGCAATCCGGCCCATCGCGTCGCGGTTGTTTATAATGTCGTTAAGGGGTACTTCGGAGGCTACTGTTATTGAACACTCTTGAAAGTAGTGTCGCAGCTTCCAGGATGACATAAACACCGCGTACGCTATCCTTTGATAATGTGGGTACCGTGACTTGCATGGAGTTAGGACAGTGGACACGTAGTAAACTGGTTTTTGAAGAGGGAACTTGTGTCCGTCCATTTCTCGTTCGACAATGAGCACCGCACTTACAACTTGATGAGTTGCCGCGATGTATAATAGCATTGGTTCGCCCATGTTGGGCGCGGCCAGGACTGGGTTTGTTGCCAATATGGCTTTTATTTATTCGAGTCCGGCCATGGCGGCATCCGTCCACTCGAAGTGTTCGGTGCGTCGGAGGAGGCGATAAAGGGGTAATGCCTTTTCTCCCAAACGGGAGATGAAGCGGCTTAGAGCCGCCACACATCCAGTCAATTTTTGTATTTGTTTGAGGTCTTTTGGGATATCCAATTATGACAGAGCTCGGATATTGGCTGGGTTTGCTTCAATTCCTCTACGGTCTGATGAAGCCCAAGAGCTTTCCAGCGATGCGCCAAAACGCATTTTTCCGGGTTGAGCTTAATGTCATATGTTCGGAGATTATCGAATGTGAGCCTCAAGTCGTCTACTAGAGTTTCGACGTGCTTGCTTTTGACGACCACATCGTCTACGTATGCCTCCACTGTTTTGCCGATCTGGTTTGCGGACATATCGAATCATGCGCTGATATGTTGCGCGGCATTTTTGAGCCCGAAGGGCATTGTGTTGAAGCGAGAATGGGCGTATGGAGTGATGAATGCCGTTGCGGCTTGGTCAGGCTCGCCATCTTAATTTGGTGGTAGCCGGAGTATGCGTCGAGGAAACACAATGAATCATGTCCTGCGGTAGCGTCGATGATTTGATTGATGCGGGGGAGGGGGAAGGGATCCTTTGGGCAAGCCTTGTTGAGGTCCTTGAAATCAACGCATAGGCGCCAGAATTTGTCCTTCTTTGGTACCATCACCAGGTTTGGAAGCCAGTCCGGATGTTTTATATCTCTGATGAATCCGGCCTCCAATAGTTTGGCTAGCTCCTCTCCCATGGCCTGTCTCTTTGGTTCGGAGAAACGCCGAAGAGCATGTTTGACTGGCTTGAATCCTTTTAGGATGTTTAGGCTGTGCTCGGCCAACCGGCGTGGGATTCCTGGCATGTCCGAAGGGTGCCAGGCAAAAATGTCCCAATTTTTGTGTAGGAATTCTCTTAGTGCGGCGTCTACATCGGGATTTAGTTGTGCCCCAATGGAGGCCGTTTTGGTAGGGTCCATTGGATGGACTTGGAATTTGACTATTTCGTCCACTGGTTTGAAGGAAGTGGATTTGGATCTCTTATCGAGTATCTCATCGTCCCTATTCACCGTGGAGCGCAGCGCAGTGAGTTCCTCGGCCGCTAGGGCTTCGGATAGTGCCTCAAGGGCCAGTATGGCTGTCTTATTTTCGGCGCGGAGTGCTATGTCCAGGTCACTAGAAAGAGTAATGATTCCGTTGGGCCCGGGCATTTTGAGCTTCATGTACCCATAATGGGGTATAGCTTGGAAAATTGTGAATGCCTCTCGCCCTAATAGAGCGTGGTATCCGCTGCTGGACGGGGCCACTTGGAACATGACTTCCTTGGACCTGTAATTATCTGGCGTGCCGAACACCACATCCAGTGTGATTTTTCCTGTATAGCGTGCTTCCCAACTGGGGATTATTCCTCTAAAGGTTGTGCTGCTTCGCTCAATGCGGCTCCAGTCTATCTCCATTTTTTGGTAAGGCGAAAGTCGTCCACTATCGGACTGAGGACCAATGCGGCTGGTGCTCGGGCTGTTCAGAATTTAGGTTCGTCACTGGCATTAAAGGTAATAGCCGTGTCACTCCATGGGTTTATTGTTGCTACATGGTAGACTTCGGCGAGGCTACAGAGTGTTCGTTTCCGCATGTTATTTGATGCGAAAGTCTCGAAGACTGTTAATACCGTACTGGTATCCTTGGGTTGGTGTTCTAGAGCTAGACATACGGGTGAGAAAAATTGATGGTTATGTATACCAGTAGCCCCCGAGACTTAAAATAGTTAGAATAACTGATTTAAGGATCATTTATTGTGCAGGATCTTACAGAAAAGAATACCCAATTGTCCCAGGAGCTTGAAGAGTGCAAAGCCCAACTTGAGGCCGCACAAGCCGCGACAGGGGAAGCCGAGGAGACTCCCTCTGGTAACATACGCTTTTAAAAGATAAGTATGTTATGAAGTGCGGCGTGTGTATAGATCTGCCAATGACATTGCAGATGGCACCGGGGTAGATCCGGACAAGCAACAGCTCTTGCGCCGGTTAAAGGCCGGCGAGAACATGCTTACGAGGGTGAGGCAGGAGAAAAATAATCTCCAAGATGCCAACACCCAGCTGGGTGAGGAGCTAAAGGATGTTTGTGCCCAGCTGTCTGACTCTGTTAAGGAGAATCTGCGGCTTCGACGCGGAATTTTTAGTAAGTGCTTAAATGAACTTTGAAAAAAGAGTTCGGCGAGGAAGTCGATTAACAGAGTTATGTCTGTAGGTATGCTCACAGGCCGTCCTGCAGATGAAATGCCCGGTTCTACGAGTGACCTTCTTCCCGAGCTCTTGCAACTACATGAACGAGTTCAGCAGGTGATGAAAGGCGTCGCCTAGGCCTTGTGGTCATCTGTCTCCCTGCCCGAAGGCCTTGGGGAGCTTGCAGAGAGGCTCCAGGGAGCGCGGCGGCGCTTCCGGTTATGGAAGATATCGGCCTGCCGTCAAGGCGCCAGGGAGGCCTGGGCCATGGTGAATACGCGGTACACGAAGGCTGACCCAAACAACATGGCCGAGGTCGGACCCGTTGGGCCAGATGGGAAGGAGATCCCTGTGAGCTTAGTGTACGGCCAGGTAGAATTGGCCGCAAAGTATTCCCAGCAGGACTGTAAACTAGAGAGCCTGTTAGATGGCATTGAAGAGGAATACAATCAGTCAAATTGACTATTTAATTTAAAGTGACATGTAAAATGCCTTCTAGCCGGATTGTAGATCGTTTGTCTTAGCGGACCTTTTCGCTTCAACCTCGGGACCTGATAGTCCGGAGTGTGTCCGAATACCCTCGCGGTTATATAAAAACCGGGGCATGCGTGGAGACCAGGCGTAGGGGTCATTAGTGCTTTATCAGACAACTGCCCAACTAGTTATGTTATATTACATGGTTAGTAAGAAACATCTTCCAGGGAGAATAGTTCCGTTAGGGGGTTCCTTTCCCTGGGAGGCATGCCCTAAAGTGCATGTCCGGACTGCGAAAAAAGATAAAAAACATCTGGGGGCAAATAAATAAATAGGTAAGAAATATTCTTTTAGTTCACCGACCGAATATTCTCTTAAGAATGCTAGCTTTCGGCTTCACCTAGTCTGAGGTACACATCCGGCTGACCCGGCAGTAACAATCGCAGAGGTGCTCCCTTTACCACCTAGCCAAACAATCGGGAACGTAGGGGTAAGCACAGGAGCCAGGCAACCCAGCTTAGCCAAAACTTAAGTCATATCGATGCGTATAATGGTGAATAGAAGGTACATGCAGAAGTGTGACACATGTATTGGGCATGAAGCCCTTATAATTAAGCTTCTGTGAAAGAAGCCCCCAGGTACAATGAGCGCGGATAACGCGTCAAGGGTGTGCGAACAATGCGCTAACGACCCTTCCAAGGCTCGAAAGAAAAAAGGAGGGAGAAGGAGAAAAATAGAAGACAGCTAAAATGTAAAATATGGAAAGAGGAAGGAGACGAACTCAGAATCCGGCGCTAGGCGTAGAATCTTCGGAGACGTGCTGCATTCCATGGGTTCGGCTCGAGTCGGTTATCCGATGCATCTCGCAGACGGTACGCTCCACCGGTCAGGACTTGGTCGATGATAAAGGGACCTTCCCATTTGGGCTTTAGTTTGTCCTTTTTCTTGTCTGGCAGGCGTAGAACTAGCTCGCCAACACTGTATGTTTTGGCCCGTACTTCTCTGCTTTGATATCTTCGAGCCTGCTGTTGATAGAATGCGGAACGGGATTTTGCTATGTCACGCTCCTCCTCCAAGGCGTCCAAACTGTCCTGCCGATCAAGCTCGGCTTCTCTTTCTTCGTACATGCGCACGCGAGGTGAGTCATGAATTATGTCGCAGGGCAGAACTGCCTCTGCGCCGTATACTATAAAGAATGGTGTGAATCCGGTCGTGCGATTCGGAGTGGTCCGCAGCCCCCAGAGTACGGAGTCGAGCTCCTCTACCCAGTGAGTGTTAGATTCCTTGAGGGACCGCACTAATCTGGGTTTGATGCCGCTCATAATTAGACCATTTGCTCGCTCAAGTTGACTGTTAGTTTGAGGGTGATAGACTGAGGCGTAGTCGAGCTTAATGCCCATGTTTTTGCACCAGAGTTTGACCTCATCGGCTGTAAAGTTCATGCCGTTATCAGTGATGATGCTGGGGGGGGGGACACCGTAACGGTGTACGACCCCTGATATGAAGTCTATCACCGGTCCGGATTCGGCCGTCTTGACAGGCTTGGCCTCTATCCATTTGGTGAATTTATACACCATGACCAGTAGGTATTTTTGCTTGTGGGTTCCCCCTTTAAGGGGTCCGACCATGTCAAGCCCCCAGACCATGAAGGGCCAGGTGATGGGCATAATTTTGAGGGTGGTGGGTGGCATGTGGCTCTGATTAGCAAAGAGCTGGCATCTGACGCATTATTGGACTAAGTCTTGAGCATCTGCACGGGCCGTCGGCCAATAAAATCATGTACGGAAGGCCTTGCCTACAAGGGCCCGGGCTGCGGCGTGGTGCCCGCCGAGTCTGGCGTGTATTTCAGCCAGAAGATTCCGCCCTTCTTCTTCGGAGATACACCTTTGAAGGACTCCGATTGTGCTTTTCTTATAAAGCTCTCCCTCATGGACTTTGTAGGCTTTAGATCGCCGCACTATGCAGCGGGCCTCGTTTTGGTCCTCGGGGAGTTCCTGCCTGGTTAGGTAGGCTAGGAATGGTTCTGTCCACGGGGCAATGACTGCCATTATTACGTGGGTTGAGGATGTTATTTCGTTGGTAGAACCACCAACTGTGTCAGAATGTTCGGTGTGGGGCAGTGCGGTTGGGTCCAGATTGTTATTTCCGGACTCTCCCTCCCATAATACGGATGGCTTGAATAGCCTCTCTAGGAAGATCTTGGGGGGGGGGGACAGCATCGAGCTTTGCGCCGATGCGTGCCAACACGTCTGCTGCCTGGTTGTTCTCCCGGGCTATATGGTGAAATTCGAGCCCCTCAAACCGAGCTGACATTTGTAGGACGACATTGCGATAGGCTGCCATTTTCGGATCCTTGGCATCAAATTATCCATTTATTTGTGATATCGCGAGGTTCGAATCCCTGCGCACCTCTAGGCATTGAATGCCCATGGAAACTGCCATCCGGAGACCATGTAGAAGGGCCTCGTATTCGGCTGCGTTGTTGGAGTCCAAATACATTATCTGGAGTACGTATTGAACTGTATCTCCGGTTGGGGACGTCAGAGTGACGCCAGCTCCCAGGCCAGCCAACATTTTGGAGCCGTTGAAGTGCATTATCCAGTTGGAATATGTGCCGTACTCTTTACGGAATTCGGCTTCGGTCCATTCGGCGACGATGTCTGCCAAAACTTGCGACTTAATAGCTCTCCGTGGCTTATAGGTTATGTCGAACGGGAGGAGCTCAATGGCCCATTTGGCAATCCGGCCCATCGCGTCGCGGTTGTTTATAATGTCGTTAAGGGGTACTTCGGAGGCTACTGTTATTGAACACTCTTGAAAGTAGTGTCGCAGCTTCCGGGATGACACAAACACCGCGTACGCTATCCTTTGATAATGTGGGTACTGTGACTTGCATGGAGTTAGGACAGTGGACACGTAGTAAACTGGTTTTTGAAGAGGGAACTTGTGTCCGTCCATTTCTCGTTCGACAATGAGCACCACACTTACAACTTGATGAGTTGCCGCGATGTATAATAGCATTGGTTCGCCCATGTTGGGCGCGGCCAAGACTGGGTTTGTTGCCAATATGGCTTTTATTTCTTTGAGTCCGGCCATGGCGGCATCCGTCCACTCGAAGTGTTCGGTGCGTCGGAGGAGGCGATAAAGGGGTAATGCCTTTTCTCCCGAACGGGAGAAGAAGCGGCTTAGAGCCGCCACGCATCCAGTCAATTTTTGTATTTGTTTGAGGTCTTTTGGGATATCCAATTGTGACAGAGGTCGGATATTGGCTGGGTTTGCTTCAATTCCTCTACCGGATACAGTGAAGCCCAAGAGCTTTCCAGCCGGTACGCCGAAAACGCATTTTTCCGGGTTGAGCTTAATGTCATATGTTCGGAGATTATCGAATGTGAGCCTCAAGTCGTCTACTAGAGTTTCGACGTGCTTGGTTTTGACGACCACATCGTCTATGTATGCCTCCACTGTTTTGCCGATCTGGTTTGCCAGACATGTCTGAATCATGTGCTGATATGTTGCGCCGGCATTTTTGAGCCCGAAGGGCATTGTGTTGAAGCAGAATGGGCCGTATGAAGTGATGAATGCCGTTGCGGCTTGGTCAGGCTCTGCCATCTTAATTTGGTGGTAGCCGGAGTATGCGTTGAGGAAACACAATGAATCATGTCATGCGGTAGCGTCGATGATTTGATTGATGCGGGGGAGGGGGAAGGGATCCTTTGGGCAAGCCTTGTTGAGGTCCTTGAAATCGACGCATAGGCGCCAGGATTTGTCCTTCTTTGGTACCATCACCAGGTTTGGAAGCCAGTCCGGATGTTTTATATCTCTGATGAATCCAGCCTCCAATAGTTTGGCTAGCTCCTCTCCCATGGCCTGTCTCTTTGGTTCGGAGAAACGCCGAAGAGCCTGTTTGACTGGCTTGAATCCTTTTAGGATGCTTAGGCTGTGCTCGGCCAGCCGGCGTGGGATTCCTGGCATGTCTGAAGGGTGCCAGGCAAAAATGTCCCAATTTTCGCGTAGGAATTCTCTTAGTGCGGCGTCTACATCGGGATTTAGTTGTGCCCCGATGGAGGCCGTTTTGGTAGGGTCCATTGGATGGACTTGGAATTTGACTATTTCGTCCACTGGTTTGAAGGAAGTGGATTTGGATCTCTTATCGAGTATCTCATCGTCCCTATTCACCATGGAGCGCAGCGCAGTGAGTTCCTCGGCCGCTAGGGCTTCGGATAGTGCCTCAAGGGCCTGTACGGCTGTCTTATTTTCGGCGCTGAGTGCTATGTCCAGGTCACTAGAAAGAGTAATGATTCCGTTGGGCCCGGGCATTTTGAGCTTCATGTACCCATAATGGGGTATAGCTTGGAAAATTGTGAATGCCTCTCGCCCTAATAGAGCGTGGTATCCGCTGCTGGACGGGGCAACTTGGAACATGACTTCCTCGGACCTGTAATTATCCGGCGTGCCGATCACCACATCCAGTGTGATTTTTCCTGTATAGCGTGCTTCCCGACTGGGGATTATTCCTCTAAAGGTTGTGCTGCTTCGCTCAATGCGGCTCCAGTCTATCTCCATTTTTTGGTAAGGCGAAAGTCGTCCACTATCGGACTGAGGACCAATGCGGCTGGTGCTCGGGCTGTTCAGAATTTAGGTTCGTGACTGGCATTAAAGGTAATAGCCGTGTCACTCCATGGGTTTATTGTTGCTACTTGGTAGACTTCGGCGAGGCTACGGAGTGTTCGTTTCCGCATGTTATTTGATGCGAAAGTCTCGAAGACTGTTAATACCGTACTGGTATCCTTGGGTTGGTGTTCTAGAGCTAGAAGCTCTAACTATTTTTGCCGGATTTGCTTCAATTCCTCTATTGGAAACAATGAAGCCCAGCAGTTTCCCCGAGGGGTCGCCGAAAACGCATTTTTCCGGGTTCAGCTTGATGTCATATGTCCGGAGGTTATCAAATGTAAGCCTCAAGTCATCTATTAGGGTTTCGACGTGTCTTTTTGAAT
Organism: Aegilops longissima; assembly: GCA_021605205.1. Lineage (NCBI taxonomy): Eukaryota > Viridiplantae > Streptophyta > Magnoliopsida > Poales > Poaceae > Aegilops > Aegilops longissima. The sequence continues at coordinate 370,379,099 of CM038681.1, forward strand.
GACCACGTCGTCCATGTATGCCTCCACTGTTTTGCCGATTTGCTTTTCCAGGCATGTTTGAATCATGCGTTGATAGGTTGCGCCGGCATTCTTAAGCCCGAAAGGCATAGTGTTGAAGCAAAAAGGGCCATATGGCATTATGAAAGCTGTTGCAGCTTGGTTAGACTCTACCATTTTTATTTGATGGTATCCAGAGTATGCGTCGAGGAAACACAGCGAGTCGTGTCCTGCTGTGGCATCGATGATTTGATCGATGTGAGGGAGGGGAAAGGGATCTTTGGGGCAAGCCTTGTTGAGGTCTTTAAAGTCGACACATAGGCGCTAGGATTTATCCTTCTTTGGTACCATTACCAGATTTGCCAGCCAATTCGGATGCTTGATATCTCTGATGAATCCGGCCTCAAGTAGTTTGGCTAGCTCTTCCCCCATGGCTTGTCGTTTGGGCTCTGAAAACCGCCTTAGAGTCTGCTTGACCGGTCTGTATCCTTTTAGTATATTGACACTGTGTTCAGCCAATCTGCGTGGGATGCCCGGCATGTCCGATGGGTGCCAAGATAAAATGTCCCAATTCTCGCATAAGAAGTCTCGCAGTGCGGCGTCCATTGCGGGGCTCAACTGTGTCCCCGATGGTAGCTGTCTTCGTGGGGTCCGTTGGATGGACTTCGAATTTGACTATCTCTTCTGCGGGTTTAAATGAGGTGGACTTGGGTCGCTTGTCGAGTATCACGTCGTCCCTGTCCATGTTTGACCTAAATGTTGTTAGTTCTTCGGCCGCTAGGGCTTCGGATAATTCTTCCAGGGCTAGTGCTGCCGTCTTGTTTTCGGCGCGAAGTGCGATGTCCGGATCACTGGCTAGAGTGATGATTCCATTGGGTCCGGGCATTTTAACCTTCATGTACCCGTAATGGGGTATAGCTTGAAAGCTTGTAAACGCGTCCCGCCCTAGAAGGGCATGGTATCCGCTACGAAAATGAGCCACTTGGAATGTGATTTCTTCGGACCTATAATTCTCCGGGGTGCCGAATACCACATCGAGTGTGATTTTTCCCATACACCGCGCTTCCCGACTAGGGATAATTCCCCTAAAGGTTGTGCCGCTTTGTTCAATGCGGCTTTTATCAATTTCCATCTTGTTGAGTGTTTCTACATAAATCAAGTTTAATCCGCTTCCGCCGTCCATGAGTACTTTAGTGAGCCAAAAGCCGTCCATGATTGGGCTAAGGACCAGAGCGGCTGGTGCCCGGACAGTCTGGTATCGAGGTTCATCACTGGCATTGAAAGTTATAGAAGTGTCGTCCGATGGGTTTATTTTTGCCACATGGCAAATTTTAGCGGAGCTTCGATGAGCTCGCTTGCACCCTATTGTTTGAGGCGAAAGTCTCGAAGACTGTTAGTACCGTATTGTGTTCGTTGGCGGGATGTTGCTCTGCTTTATGGCTTGCAAGAAGGTCCTCGCCACTTTTTGCGACCTGCCGGAGTATCCAACATGCCCTAAGGCTATGAGTTGGTGTTGTGTCCGGAGTACTGTGGAGTTTACATGGCCCATTGAGTCATTCTTCCAATACGGTTCCCCGCCCTGGGGTGGGCTTTGGTTTCTTGGGGATTTGATCGTCTGACTTACGAGAGTTCGCCCGTTTAGTTCGAACAAAGGTTTTGATGAGAACCGGACTATCCCAAAATTCTGTTTGGGTCCTCCAGGCGCTTTTCATCGCGCAGTACTTCTGTACTATGGTTGCCAAGTCCGCAAAGTGTACTATGTCACAGCGACTTATAACATTAAGGATTCCTTTGTTCGTGCAGGTTTTGCAGAAAAGTGAGACTATGTCCTCCTCGCGGCAGTCCTTGACCTTGTTTAGCACAAGGAGGAATCTGGCCTAGTAATGATGTACTGTCTCCTGGGGCTCTTGCCTGATATGGGAGAGACAGTTTAAGTCCGTGTGGGTGGGAAAAGCTGAATCCGGATTCTGACCCGCTCTAGCACCCAGGGGCGTGGGAGCTTCCGAGCCCGACAGCTCGGGATCCGGGGTGCTGCCCAATTTCTCCGGCACAATGCCCGATTCTAAGTCCGGGATCCGGGTCATGTATTCCCTTGGGCGGGTGTCCGGCTCAGGGAGCTCGGTGATCCGGACATAATTCGTCCTTAGAATTGAGGGGTAATCCGTGTGTGGTTCCTCCACTACCGCTATCTCATGGGTGGTCGGCGGGGATTTAATGTCCCTTTCGTCGAGTTTAAGCCCGATCCGGTCATAGTCCGTAGCGACTCCCAAAGCGGCAATGCGATCCAAGAGCTCATTAAGGGAGGAGAGCTCTATCGGATCCATCTATTCGGTGAGTTCCGAATTGACGTGAAGGTTATGCGTGATGACCCGAGAGGCCATCATCGGCGCAATCGCCGATGGGGCAGCCATGATGAAGCCGCCAAGTCGGAGAGTTTGGCCTACAGCCAGCACTCCCCCAGAGGTAATGTTGTCCTTGACAACGAGACGAGCCATCGAGCCTTGCAGCAACGACACAGAGGAAATCTCAATGAAAGCACCAATGTCGGTGTCAAAACCGGCAGATCTCGAGTAGGGGGTCCCGATCTGTGCGTCTAGGCTGATTGTAACAGGAAGAAAAGGAAACAATGTTTACCCAGGTTCGGGCCCTCTCGATGGAGGTAAAACCCTACTTCCTGCTTGATTAATATTGACGATATGAGTAGTACAAGAGTAGATCTACCACGAGATCGTAGAGGCTAAACGCTAGAAGCTAGCCTATGATGGTATGATTGTAATTCTGATCGGCCTTCTAAGGACCAACCTCTCCGGTTTATATAGACACCGGAGAGGGCTAGGGTTTACATGGAGTCGGTTACAAGGAAGGAAATACAATATACGGATCGCTAAGCTTGTCTTCCACGCAAAGGAGAGTACCATCCGGACACGGGACGGAGTCTTGAGTCTTGTATCTTCACGCTTCAATAGTCCGGACGATGTATATAGTCCAGCTGTCCAGATACCCCCTAATCCAGGACTCCCTCACCCACCACTCCACCCTGTGTGAAAAAATCTGCATGCATGACTCTCCTCCCCTCACGCTCGTCCAATCCGTTGTGACTAGCAATATTTCCACCCCTTCGCTCCCCCGTAATTTACTCCAACAAATATGCCCATGTAGCTGTTACTTAACTGCAGGTGCATTGGGTCACTGACATATGGGCCCAACAGGGGTTCGGCCCACATGTCAGTGACGCAACTGGACATGCATTTAAGTCAGTGCAGCTCAGTCCATATCTTTCATAGGTGTGCCATTGCTCGCTATAAATACTGCGCCTCCCATGACATCGCTATCTCCTCCCCCTCGCGTTCACATTCATCGCTATCTCCTCCCCCTCTCTCTCACGTCGACCACCATGGAATCGCCCCTCCCAAGCCCTAGGAGCCCCTCGCTGAACCGCGCCGACGGTCACGTGTCGCCGTTCCATTCCTCGCCGCCACTAGTCGAGGAGGACGCGTCGGTGTTCCGCTCCTCGCTGCTACGCGACGCGTCGCAGTTCCGTTCCTCGCCGCCACTAGTCGAGGAGGACGCGTCGGTGTTCCGCTCCTCGTTGCTACGCGACGCGTCGCCGTTCCGTTACTCGCCGCCACTAGTCGAGAAGGACGCGTCGGTGTTCCGCTCCTCGCCGCGATGCGACGCGTCGCCGTTCTGTTTCTCGCCGCCACTAGTCGAGGAGGACGCGTCGGCGTTCCGCTCCTCGTCGCGACGCGTCGAGGTGGACGCGTCGGCGTTCCCAATCTCGCCAGCACGCTATTTGGAGGACGCGTTGGCTCCCCGCTACGAGGAGAATGCCACGCCGCCCGCCGAGCCCCTCAGCCTTGAGGAGCTTTGGAAAGAAATGGATGTCGCCTTGTGGGAGGCTTTGCCTCCAGCAGAGCGCACCAAAATAGAGGCGGAGAAGAAGGCCGAGGAAGAGAAGTGCACCACGGAACAAGCTACCTGGGAGGCCTATGTCGCGTCCGAGAGAGTCAGGCAATTGGCTCTTTGCCAGAAGGCTCGTGCGAGGGCCATGAGGGGGGCGGTGGATGCCCGTGCCGACGCCCTGATTGCAGTCGGGCCCAAGCGCCTCATCTACGCTTGGCGGTACGTGGACCGGCTGCACGCTTCCAGCGAGGCGGAGTACCTGTTGGCGCCGGATCACCACACCGGTGAGATCGCGCTCGCCCGCCGGCAAGCCGCCAATCAACACCTCGTGAGTTGCGAGGCTGAGAAAGAGGCGTTGTGTCGGCGCGCTGGGAAATGGCCGTGCACTGGGGCACTCGTGGCGTGCTGCAAGCGCTCCTGCAAGCGCCGTGGCTTTTAGGAGGAGTATAATTTTTGTTTCGTAAGGCGATCTCATTAGTTTTGGGAAGCAAATGATAAATCCCGAACGTTCAGGAATTTTTAGCGTCCTTAATTAAGTATATAAAAGGGAAAGTTTGGAGACCTTGTGTATTCGTTCGCATTTTGCAAGTACGTGCATATAGCAGAAACTTTACTATATACCATCGCACTACACGTCTCTCTCGATATATGCTTGCAGACTGTGCTACTCCCTCCGTCCAGGTCAATAAGTCATCTTTGGTTGTGCACCATGACCAAGAAGGAGGGAAGACTTATACACCTAGACGGAGGGAGTACTACTATTACTTATGTACGTGCAAATGCACGTTTCAACATTACGATGCGGTGTTTGTAAAAGTAAAAAAACAACACTAGTCAAGCTTGTGAAACGATTCAATGCAAAACAAATGCAAAAATGCTTGTTTGATTGTTTACTTTTAGCTTCCTTCTCTGTGGTTATTTCTGTGTCGTACTTTGTACGGAATATCTCACTGGTTGGGAAGGCATGCAAATTCCCAAACCGCTTCCTACACCCTGTATCGAATTTTTTTGCCTAATAAGTTGTGCCGTGCAATTGGAATTCCAACTTGAGTACTACTACTAGTAGGAGTACCAGGGGCCAGTTCTTTTAGGCTTCTAGATTAGTAATCCCATAACTACTACCTCCGTCCTGGTTTATTGGTCCCCATTGTAATCTGTGTCAAATTTTGATCATAAATTTAACTAATGAAATGTTAGTGCATGTCACATGCACTACTCCATCTGTCTAGGTGAGTAAGTCATCTTAGGCTGTGCACCGTGACCAAGGAGGAGGGGAAAACGAGAAATGTTAATGTTTATTTGCTAATTAATAGTATTGCATGCAATGAACTAACCACTGCATGTCATGTTTTATATCTCAAGTCATTAAAAGCATGCACACTCTTTATATCTTATTGGTTGATATGTCAAGAAACAAGAAACGAGGTAGAAGTTAATGCACCGCGCCTAAGTGTTTTGGTATTATTTGGTTTTCGTAAGATGACTTACACACCTAGACGGAGGGAGTAACATTTTATCGGTTAAATCTTTGGTCAAAATTTAGCACAAATTACAATGGTGAGGAATAAACCAGGACGGAGTAGTAGTTTAGAAGCCCAAATAAATGAGTGAGGCTCCTTATTGTTACTCTCCACTGTGACTAGTCTTGTGGGAAAAGCTGGGGAAGATCGAGTGTGCGAGATGAACCGGAGAAAGTAAATGCAGAGAGATGAAATGCAAAAAAGACGGAGGAATGTGATGGTTGCTTGTCCGTTTATTTTACCAGGCCACTTATTACTGGGAGTGGTTGGGTTTTGTGATATGACGGCTTTACTGTCGCGCCACGAGCGGGGTGAGAGGTGAGACTCCCGTGCAGCGCCTCCCTCTACACTTGTACTACATCGGCCATGGTTTATTAGTCCCCCATTGAATTTGACTGAAGATTTAACTGACAAAATGTTAGTGCATGTCAACAAAAACTATATCGTTGGATTCGTATTTGAACATAGTTTTGAATGATATAATTTTAGGTGACATGCATCAGTATTTATCGTACTATATATAATGTTAGTTCATTTTTTGGTCGTACTAATCTATAGTAGTAAGGTGCCCGTGCGTTGCACCAAAGAGTGAAATGCATTAATAGGGGAGTTGTTTATTTTGACAAAGGATGTGGGGTCATCTCATGTGTAACGGGTATCGATAGGTTTCTTCGGATATTATCTCATCTCTAGAGCTCACAAACATCTGGGTGAAATAGATAAAAAGGTATCTTTTGCAAACAAAAGCGTTCAACTGTTCACCTGCATCCAAAACTTGTGAAGAAATAACACTTATTGTGCTTTGCAAGAAATGATCTTTAATAATTAGTTTTTGAGTATCGATTGTTATACATGTTGGCTACAGATGACATGGCACTTTCTTATAGTCAACAGTTGGCTATACTATTAAGTAATATTAACCATGCCCTTATACACCTAGACGGAGGGATTAAATCGGGATGACTTGCAAGGGGGCAGAGGAGATGTAAGAAATGGTTCATCGTAAGTCTTTCACCGAGATCGTAGTAAAATTCATACATGGAAGATTCTAGACTAAACCATAAACGGATACACTTTTATTCATGCGCGATACTCCAATAGAGCAAGATCCTGCATGGAAGTCTCCACATGCTTAGACAGCAGATTACATTGAGCGAAGACTAATGATCAACATTTAACTTGATAATGTGTATTATTTTTAGAAGAACAGGGAGGCTCCTCCCCGGTTCCATTATCAAATGAAACCCAAAGTGTCTTACATCAGCTCACTGAGAGGAGCAGTTCAAAGCAAGGACTGCGGCAAAAGCCACTCAAGTTTGATGACAAGCTTACAGAATCAAAAGCGACAAAGACACGGGCCATAAGAGCCCACACACACACTACATGTTTTCTAAGTGCACTTGATAATGCGTATGTCCAGGTGAACCTCCTTGGAGTCCCCGTGCACCGCGTCGGCGGGTAAAGGATGCCATGGGTTTTCCAAGTCCACATTGGCGGGATAGTCCCAGCTCCCCAGAGTCCAAGTCCGTTCGATGAGGCAGGTGTCGCCGCCCACGCGACCCGGAGGGGTAGTAACACTGACCACGCACCCATACATCTGCCTCGTGTCAGTGTCAGCGTCAGCGGCGTCGCCCCTGATGCACATTACAGAGAATTGGCGGCGGCCTGCGCGGGCCTCGCCGGTGCCCACGATCAAGAGGAAGACGCTGTCGTCCTCCTCCGAGACTAGCAGGCGGCGGTGATCCTCCAGCGACTCCGGCATGGTGAACCGGTAGCACGTCTCGTACTTGATGTTCTCCGCCAAGGGCCAGCAGTGACCGCTGCACGCATCCGTGAGGTGATGCACCATGTCCGCGGCGAGCCACAAAACGGCATCGGGCACTCATAGCAGTGGACGAAGGGCTCCTTGGAGGCATCGACCAGGCCATCCATGAAACGGGAGTGGCTGTAGGGGACGTTGCGCCAGTTGAATATATGAGCAAGTTACTACGAGATTTAATCTGAATAAGCACAAAATAAATCATGACGGCTATAACAGAGATGAAACTAATCATGTGGACTAGCATAGTAGTAGGATACAGAGTAGAAACATGAATTCTACCACGATTTCAAACAGGAAGGACAGAAACACATACGTGCAACAGGGAGCAGCACCGTTGGCGTTGAGTTGTCGCCCATGTCGTTGAGGAAGAGGTTGCCGAGGTCGGGAAGAAGTCGTCGTCGATGAAGTCGTGGCTGCCAACAGTCGCGAGAGTGCGCTCCCCAGATTTCAACTGCGCCCGCCGAATGGAGCGCAGGAGGGAGTGTCTGTAGGGACGTTGCGGCCGCCAAATGGAGCGCAGGAGTAGCACACAAAGCAGCAGATATCCGCACCTATCTAGTACTCCCTAGTCTCTATCTATCTATATATATATATCTACTCTTATAGAAAACCGAGTTGGTGATGATGGTATGCCTGCCATCTTGTGATATAGACCGTCCGATCTATATCTGACGGATAGAAATCCAACTATGACAATTTTACAAAAGATACCCGCACCTCTCTCCACATTTACAGATAAGGCCTTGCCTCGTTCATCCTTATCTCCCACAACATCGTGCTCCTCCCTATCTCTCTATCTCTACTACTCTTATTTGTTTTTTATAACAAATCGAATAGTGCTGCGCCGTCCGTTGCATGCCCGACTGAACACGCCTCCTCGCCTCCATCATCACCAACTGAGTCTTTTATAGGAGTAGGAGTAGAGGAAAAACCGAGTTGGTGATGATGGTGTGCCGTGCAATGCACGGGCATCTTGCTATTTTTTTTGCATATAAGTCCAAACACCACGTAGACACGGTCTTTGAGCACGGTTCATAGTCGTTCCACGCTCGGGCATTGAAGTTTGTAACTATTTTAGATTAGAATATACTACTCCTCCGGTGCTAGTAGTAGAGCAGAGTCCTACTCTACTACTCTACTCAAGCAAGTTAGGGCATAGTACTATAGTAGGTACTATAGGGAGTACCAGTAATGTGATTACTCAAGCAAGTTGTCTGGCATCGATATGACCCTACGCTGCTGGTATGTGTCTCGTAAGTCAAGCGGCGTGTTGTAGTCATCATCACCTGTCCACTTCCCGCAGCACATATTCGCTTCTCCATCTTTGTCCGCACATAATCTCGCCCAAGCTTCCATCCCGCTAAGGCGCCTCCCTCCTCGTAAAACCAAGCACCAACAATGGCAGAACCGAGCAAAGGCTCGCTGAAAGAGTGGCTGAAATTCGCTCCCCACAGAGGTAATCAAGCTCATTGTTTCGTGTGGACAATCTCGATACCATGCCGCCGCCGCGTGCTCGTCGGGCTGTACCGTTTACTCAAAGCCCTCGGGCGGAGCTTTTAAGCCAGCTCCTTGCTTGCCGATGTTGCTCGATCTTGAAACGGCACGTCACGCAGCATAACGATCGTAGGGTGGCGAGCATCAACCCCTTCATCTGCGATCCGATCCCGTCAGCCTCAGCTACATTAACGGTATGTATTGGGTCGGCATGAATACGTCTTGGATGGTGCTCGTTGACGGTTGCGGCAGCTGGATGCTCGTGGAGGTCTACACCCGGCGATTGATCCCCCTTCGTTCGATTAACACTGCACTGCTTTGGCACCGCACCCAGAATACTCGGAATCTTATAGTAGCCAACATGATACCAAGTTTGATTTGCTCAAGGTTGTAATCTGCCAAGTTCCCACAAGATCTGCGAATTATAAAGACTTTAGGCTAATTGCGTTCTTCAACCGCGGTCTCGCCTATCTGACAGGTCACTGCGGTAAGTGGATAAATCTGCACGTCCATCGCAGGATCATACATCCTCCATGGTTCTCTGATGCCATTGAATACAAGGGCTTCATTTACGCTATCGACTCCTTCTATGGCTGGACGTATTGTTGGCCTACTCCAGTCATCGCTACAAACGGCTGTTATAGCAGTATGTTACTTTCCTATGATATCATGATGGCTTGCTTATATAACTGTCAACATTTATTGAAAAAATATTCATGCTCATAACATGCTGTTCTTAAGATTGACTAAATCAAGAGCCCTTTTTATTTGACTCAACTTGATATGATGTTGTAGGTCTTTGGTGTCCCTACCCTTCCTAATCCCGTAACCTTTCAAAGAAAAGCGGCATGGCAATTGCAGGTGGTTCCTGGCTCGATCAGACGACGGCGAAAGATTGATGATCGTTCGCACGTACCGGACGTGTTGTTTCGCAGAATACAATCACAGTCACTGCAAGGTCTTTGAGCAGGATCCCAGCTTCTCTGGGCCTTCAGGAATTTTTGACTAGAGGCTGGTAAGTAGCCTTGGTACATGCTCTCTGTTTGTCGGACTGAATTATCCGATTAACCAGGAGATAACCGACGGCAAGGATCATGATGGCAGTACTGTTTCGTTCATCAGGCAAAACTGTGTGTACACAGCGTACCATGCGTCTCGCATGCACCATACCCTAATATGTGCTGCCACGCCTGCAGCCCAAAGTAGGAGAGAGGGTCGCAAGTATCGACTTGACTGCTAGCTGGAGTTTCCCGTCAGCACCCATCTGGTTCAAGCCGTCACCAATCTCCACACTTAATAAATAGTAACGTCTAAGCGAGCCAGTTAGTTAGATGCGTACACTTGGTGTAGTAGGATCTTTATTTAGTTTGATGCATACACTTGTTCTTTTTGGTAGCCCTTTTGTAATGATGGCTGATGTTTGGTTTGGAAGAGAGCTGCGTCTTCACTCTTTCGGCCTGCTTATCGCTACATTGCACCCCTAGCCCTGTTGTTCTTGCTGCTGTTTTCAATGTACAATCGGTAGTATATTTCATCTGTTGGTTGAATAAATGTGTTGTTAGAGCGACAAACACAATGTTTTGGAAGTCATTGCAGTTCGATCCTTTAGTGCCCTGCACGTGCACGTAGCTCATACTATTTTTAAATCGGAACACATTTTCCACTTGTTGATAAGATGCAACCCACTTATGAAGGCCCAATAGAGAAGCCCATAATTAACTGGAAGGGAGGCTCTCACATGAATCCGGCCCAGGTACATGCTCATGGTCCCCTAAACATAAATAAGTAAATAAATAAATAAAGCTAAATGCTCATGCACCAGTTCTTTGGGAAAATAGGTAGCCCAGTATTTCTTTTTGAAGAATACCCAAGCTAGGCCTATTTGTTTTCTCCGAATTACTGGCTGCAAATCTTTCAAGACGAGGAGGGATGCATTCCGTCCTGGCCAAAGAGTATGGTCAATGTTTGTTAAAAGTAATATCAAAAGGGGTTGAAAATTCCAAAAAATTATAGCAAATGGGATATTAGTTTTTTTGTTTTTGTTCTTCACTGATATCTTATACGTATTTCATTGGATTTAACATGACATAGTACTAATTTATTTTTAAATTTGTTTTAGTATGGCTATTAATTTTTGGATTAAGAATATTTCGTTCCCGGCAAAAATTTGCGAATTTTCAAAATTTCCCACATATTTAGTTAATTTTTTGACCCTGGTACTGACCAGAAAATGGCCAGCAATTCTAAAAATGGAAAACGGGCTGCAATAAATTCCATATGAATTAGAAAATGAGTAAAAATTATAAAAATAATAGCAAATGGGCTGTACACGCCACAGATTTCGAGGCTGACTTGTTTACGCAAGGCTTTGTCAGTGAACACACGATTCTAGCAGCAGTGACTGTTGGATGTCCATCCAACGGCCGACGTGCTTCTTCAATCTCGATCTTCTGCTCCGGCCGCCTAAACTAAGCGCGGGACTGGACTGCTGCTCCCTCCTCTTGTGGCCGGTGATGATGCAGCAGCTTCCCCGCCCACCCTACTCCCTCCGCCGGCCTGGCCGCACGCAATCAACTGCCTCCTTATTACGCGAAAAAATGATTCCTCCTGCGACATCCGGGCGCACCGGTTGGGAGGCTGACACATGGGCCTACTACGTTGACGCGATGCAGGGCTTGTCAACTTAGTCAACAAACGATTCTAGCAGCAGTAACCGTTGGATATGAATCGAACGGTCATGCTGCTTCTTTAATCGCTGCTCTTCTTGCACCAGCCGCCCAAACCAGCGCCGGGGAGACCGCCTGCTCCTGCCTCCAGTAGCCGGGTGTGCTGCCGTTGAGGCCTCATCGCCCCTACTACTCCCACCGCTAGCCAGGCCCTGCGGCAACGGCAGCCACACACCGCAGCCGAACTAGTCAACCCTCGTACTCCTCTCCACGTGGGCATCCACTGCCGTGTCTTCCCCGGCTCCGCGTCGTCCCGTTCCTAGGCCTTGCCGTCGTCCATCGCCTTTGTGATCTCTGCGCAGCATGGTCAATGTGGTCAACGACATTCCATTGGAAGAGTATTGTACGTGGAGAGGCCGATACTGGGTCCACGGCCACAGCCCAGTTTTTTGTGATTTGCCAAGTAAGTCGCTTTGTCGGGCCTGTTGGGCTGCAAATCTTTCAAGACGAGGAGCTTTTATTGGTGGCCGAGAAAATGGCCCATCAGTAATGAGAAATGGGTTGTACATTTTTAAAACACATCAAACCGGCAATTAGTTTCAAATATCTTTTTTTTCATTTCGAGATTTTAAATTACATTAATTTTTATGCGTGGAGAATTTGTTGGATTTTATATTGATATACATTTATTTTTAAAATCAGTTCGAATGTGAGTCGAAATTTCGGGATTAAAAACAGTTTGGACCGCATCGAAATATGCAAAATTTCATATAATTTTTTAACCATGGCCACAATATGGGCTGTAATGCTAACAAAAAGAATACGAGCTCCAAAAAAACCTTAAGAATTAGTAAATGGGCTGTAAATTATTAGAAATAATGGCAGATGGGTCGCGTGTTGTTTTCCACAGATTTTGAGGCTTTCCTAAAAAAAGGTTGACGCACAAGCAGTGACTGTTGGATGGGCATCCAACGGCCGTCGTCTTCTTCAATCTCTGCTCTTCCTGCCCGCTCCCGCTGGCCAAACAAGCGCCAAGGGACTGCCTGCTCCCTCCTCCCCGCGGCCGGCTCTGACAGCTCGGACCCACCAGCTATATCTTCGCACGCAAGGAAGTGCCTCCTTATTATGCACAAAAAAATGAATACTCCCCCTGTTAGCTGGGACCCAGTATAGTGGCAGGCTGACTTGTGGGCCTACTAAGTTGACGGGGACGGAGGGCTTTGTCAACTTAGTCAATATGCACGATTCTAGCTCTAGTGAACATACGATGTCCATCCAACGGCCGTAGTGCTTCTTCAACCTCTGGTCTTCTTGCTCCAGCCGCTCAAACCAGCGCCGGTCGTGCCTCGTGCTCCTGCCTCCCGTGGCCGGCTGCGATGCGGCGGAGGCCTCACGCCCCCTACTACTCCCACCGCTGGCCAGGCCATCCCTCTACTCACCCACACCCCTATTATTCTGCGCGACGGCAGCCTCACACCGCTTGAACCAGTGAACCTCGTACTCCTCGCCTGGCATCCACTGCCGCGTCTTCCCGGCTCCGTGTCGTCCCCTTCCTAGGCCTCGTGCGTCGCCCACCGCCTCTGGTGCTCTCGGCGCCGGGCGTGGTCAACGTGGTCAAGGAACGGCTTCCATCGGACATGGACTGTACATGGAGAGGCTGACAGCTGGGTCCATGGCCGCAGCAAGGAAGTGCCTCCTTATTATGCGCAAAATAATTATTCCTCCACCTGACAGCGGGGACCCACCGGACGGGCCACCGTATTTCTCCAAAAAAACGTTTCCCCCCATGACTGCTGGGACCCACCAGCTACACCTTCGCACGCAAGGAAGTGTGTTCGGGCAAAAAAACAAAACGATTCCCCCCCTGACTGCCGGGACCCACCAGCTACATCTTCGCATGCAAGGAAGTGCGTCCGGGCAAAAAAAACGATTCGCCCCGCTGACTGCTGGGACCCGCCAGCTACATCTTCGCACGCAAGGAAGTGCGTCCAGGTAAAAAAATGATTCGCCCCCCTGACTGCTGGGACCCACCAGCTACATCTTCGCACGCAAAGGAAGTGCGTCCGGGAAAAAAAATGATTCGCCCCTCTAACTGCTGGGACCCACCAGCTACATTTTCGCACGCAAGGAAGTGCCTGACAGTTGGGACCCACCTGTTCAAAGCGTACGTAGCGTTGTCATTCTTGTCGCGAACGTGTACATACATACTGGTCGTTGTAGAGGCACGCACGTGTCATAGTAGAGGCGCGCATGTAGCATGTACACGTACGTACAGTGGCGAGGGTGCAAGAAAAAAAATACGTACGGCCACGTACGTACATACGGGCAGGGTCTCGAATGCCTACTCATGCTTACGTACGGCCAGGGCTCGTGTACATGGCTGGGTCGGAACGGAGAAACATCGTCGTCGTCGTGTTCATGGGGAGGCAACGGAATCCGTCGTGTTCATCGGGAGGCTACAGAACGCGTGGGAGGCAACGGAATGCGTGGGAGCCAACCGGCTGGGTCGGAACGGAATGCGTGGTCGTGTTCATCGGGAGGGCTTGGACGGAACAGGCGATGGAAACGAGGCCTGGCATACCGCACAACGGAGGAAACGGACCTCCTATGTTCTAACGGGTCCGTTGATCGGGAGGGGTGGGTACCGCAAAATCGAGAAACGGACCTCCTCTTCGTCAAACGGGGTCGTCTTGATCGGGAGGGTGTGGCGTACCGCAAAACGGAGGAAACAAACCCCCTACGGTCGAAACGAGGGTCCTGTTGATCGGGAGGGGTGTGGCGTACCGCAAAACGGAGGTAATTGACCTCCTACGGTTGAAACGGGGGTCCTGTTGATCTGGAGGGGTGTGGCGTACCGCAAAACGGACGAAAGGGACCGCCTACGGTCGAAACAGGGGTCCTGTTCATCGAGAGGGGTGTGGCGTACCACAAAGCGGGACTCCACGTGATACTGTTCATCTCCACCATCGACCTCCTCCAGCCTCCACGGGCTACCGTCAACCTCCTCCAGCCTCCACGGGCTCCTATTCAACCAGCCTCCACCGCGCGCTACTCCACCGGCTACTGTTCAACCACCCCTCCAATGTCTACTATTCATCCAGCCCTCCACACCACGGGGTCCTGTTCAACCACCCCTCCACGGGCACCCCTCCACCGTCTACTGTTCATCCAACCCTCCACCACACCACGGGTCCTGTTCATCCAGATGCAACGCCACCGCCATCGCTCATCCAAACCCCGCAACGCCATTGCTCATCCAATCGATCGGCTTGATTAGCAGCAGAGCGGCGAATCGCCGATCGGGTTGATTAATGCCATCGATCGATCGCTTGGGTTCAGAACGATAGCTCGCAGGTGCAATCGCCGGGTTGATTAGAGCCCAACGCCTCGCCGAAGTTCGATTAGAGCTAACGCTTAGCACACACGCCGCACGCAGTACGAGAAACGCGATCGCTTCGCCCCGACCTCCCACCGTAACCGGAACTCCCCAAATTTTCCTCCCCTCGCTTCTACCACGGTTTTTCCGTCATGGACGGCCCAAAGAATGTCATGCAGCTGCATCTCCGGCCCGCCCAAGACGAAAAGCCCATTTTCTGTCATGTTTTTTTGTCATAGAAGTAGGAGCCCACCACATCTATGATGATAGCGGGTTTTGTCACAATTATCGTCATAGAAGTGTCATATGTATGACAGAAAAAAATTTCGTTCAGCCCAAAATGTCATGGATGTGTCTTTTTTTTGTAGTGAGCACCAGTGATCCTCGACGGCAATGGCAAGCCAGCATCGAAACAATAATGTAGGAACCCAAGAAACGGCGGTCAATGCCGGATTTAGTGGTTCCAAATCCGGTCAACGGAAGAAGCCATTCAAGGCAAATAAAGATGGCCCATCCAGTTTAGACAGGGTACTGGATCGGCCGTGTCAAATTCATTGCAACCCTGACAAACCCGCCAACCATACCAACATAAATTGTTGGATTTTCAAACAAGCAGGAAAGCTCAACGCCGAACACAAAGGGAAGGGGCCGCCTAGTGACAGCAAAGACGAGGAGACTCGCCAACAAGCACACCGGGACAAAAGCAATTTTCAAGTAAAAAGCAAGAACATGATATCTCGTGGACGATATCCCTACAAGGGAGCGCAAGGGCATACCACGAGACGACTACGCCATAAAGCCGGTCGTACCAAAATCTAACCCATGGGCAGCCTGTCCGATCACTTTTGATCGCAATGACCACCCAAACAGGTATCCGTCACAAGGGTTCGACAGCTTTGGTCCTCGACCCAATCATTGATGGATTCCATCTCATACGAGTCCTTCTGGATGGCGGCAGTAGCCTTAATTTGCTCTATCAAGACAATGTTCGCAAAATGGGCATTGATCCCTCAAGGATCCAGCCCACCACAACTACCTTTAACGGTGTAATACCTGGCGAAGAAGCTCACTGTACGGGCTCAATCACACTGGAAATTGTCTTCGGTTCGCTGGACAACTTCTAAAGCAAAGCCTTGATCTTTGATATTGTTCCGTTCTGTAGTGGATATCATGCACTGCTTGGGCGGACCACGTTCGCTCGTTTCAATGTGGTCCCACACTACGCGTATCTAAAGCTTAAGATGCCCGGTCCACGCGGCGTCATAACGATCACTGGAAAAACGGAACAACCCCTCCGTTCCGAGGAGCATATCACGGCCATCACAGCCGAATTACAAAGCAGACTCGTTAAACCGCATACCTTATCAGCCATTAAGCCACCGGCCTCTACTACACAGGACCGGTCAATTTTTGAGCTGGATTAGCAGTTCCGCCTCCGTCGCTCACCGCATATTCCCGCGAAGTTCACATCGCGCATGCATAATTAAGCACTTAAAATACCTTGGTCGTCGGTGGAGGCACAATGCGGACATACCTACAGCACGGTTCGCCCTCCTACAGTTTTTCTCCCTTCTTTTTAAACTATTGCTTATCTTTTGTCACATATGAATCAAAACCTATTCGTCTGATGGACCTGCAAGGACTCTTTCAGAGCCCAGCTTCATCCAGGCAACCAAAGAGTGCTCCTTTTAAGGAATCCTCTTCGCTAAGGCAAAGGCAGCGCAGACGTGCGACAGGAGGTCCAAAAGTTTTTTGTAGACCAAACACTCTATTTAAAACCTGGATATAGCCTTTTTCCTAATCCTTCGACCCCTGGCATGTAAAATGACCTGGGTAGAGGTGTTATAATCTGTAAGATTGCGCTCGACGTATCAATCAGATTCCATTGGACATAATCCGTCTTCAGTATTTATATTTTCCTTAATAGAACTGTATTTTACCTTTTCGGTGGTTTCACATACACACCTCGGCACTAATCGCCAGGGGCTCGATATGCCAACATATTAAATTGCCAACAAGTCCAAACAGCTCTACAACATACTTCAGCGTCATGAGTTTTGACATTATATGCATCAGCTCCAATCATGTCTTTGGTCAATAGTTGGGTTGCCCGGCTCCTGTGCTTACTACCTTACGTTCCACTCTATCGGCTAGGGTAATAAAGGGAGAACTACTGCGATTGTGTTTTCGGTTCACCTGGTTAAGCACCTCAGTAGAGAAAGCCGAAAACTGACTGTCATGATGCAGCGAGAGCTGGTCAACCACTCAGCGACTTATTAAAATCTTTTGCGATTTCTTCCATATAACACGAAGGACCGTTTCCCGGTCATCTATGTAGCGCAGCCGTATTCGGATAACCGCGTACATACAAGGGGCTATATCGTAGACCCACCATCAAGCTCCTATGGCTAAGTGAAGGTGTTAAAGCCCTATAGTTCTATTGCCTAGTTCGCCGCACTGACACATCCTTAACGGACCAAGACGCTGGGTCAAGTGTAGTCAGTTGCTATTCCTAACACCCCCCGCATTATATGCGAGGGGGCTGAAGCCCACGACTGGCAAACCTTCAGATTATAGAAAAACGGCCGCACAGTAGGAAATGCCTTTCAGGCAAAAGGCATAAATATAACACAGCCTTAATATATCATAATATTGTTACCATAATTCCGATCTATTAACTCGAACATAATATTCTTCGAGCACTGACCCTCTATCAAGCGGGCGCCCTCTAGGACATCTTCAAAATAATGCTCCGGCGTGCGATGGTCCTTGCCCTTGGGTGGACTATTTGCTGCAACATCTGCGACCTCCATTTTCGCCCAGTACGTCTTGACGCGGGCAAAGGCCATCCGTGCACCTTCAATGCACGCCGACCGTTTAACGGCGTCGATACGCGACACCGCATCAACAAGTCACTGCACCAAACCGAAATAACTGTTCGGAATTGGCTCAGTTGGCCACAGCCGGACCACGACTTCCTTCATGGCAGCTCCAGACACCTTGTGGAGCTCGGCCTACTGGGCCATTTGTTCGTTCAGCAATGACGAACGCTTTGGCACGTTGAATTGTGACCAGAAAAGCTTCTCCACTGCATGTCCGTCTTGCGCTTGATAAAGCTGCGCCGCATCAGTGACACTCTTCGGCAGGTCCAAGAATGAGTTTGGAGAACTCCACAATTGATTAAGCAGGGCATACTTCGGGTCACCGAATTTAGTCTGTAATAGAAAGGGCTTACCAGCCGCTATCTCCCCGGCTTTTCGGATCTCCTCCCGAGCCGCTCTAGACTCGGACCGTGCCTCTCGCGCCTCTTGAAAAGCCTTGTTGAGTTCGGCTGCCTTGGCTTTGTTATCCTTCTCGAGTGATTCGCATTGGCTTGTGGCATCCTTCAGCTCTCACGCCATGGTAGATATTCTCTCCTCACACTGGCGCCGAGCGGCTCGTTCAGCCTTTAACTCAGCATCTGCCTTCTTGATAGCCGCATTGCTCACTCTGGCTTGCTCCTTGGCCCGGGCAAGTTCAACCCGAAGGGTCTCAACCGCAGCAGCACCATCTGCAATTATGCATGTCCCAGTATATAATTTTCAGCTTCGTGCTCATATTAGTATACATGCATAAGCCGACGGCCCCAAAACATACCTTGTGCCTCGTCGAGCCGCCTGTTGATAAGAGTAATGCCCTCATCCGCTGACTCAAGTTTCTGCTTTAAATCTGCAACTTCCGCAACATGGGCAGTCGCCATTGACATACCAGCCTATTTTAAAATTAATCATGTCATTTTCCTGAGCATATCTTTTTGATCCTCTGATTGCCTCCTTGTGGAAGTCGGCCAGAGTCTCAGGGGCTACTATCTATACACAGGCGCATTCGGCATGTAAAGAGCGGTTAAGATATTACATTGCATACCTCAAAGCCTCTTAGTAGGCACGTGAAGGCTTCATTCAATCCGCTTCTTTCAGACAGAATCCTTTCAACTACTATACCCATTAAGGTATGATGTTCCTCTGAGATGGACGCATTCTGCAGCATGCCTATTAATGTATCCGCGCCCGACTTCGAAGCGGCTGCAGGAGTACGAACTCCCTTCGAAGGGATATGTTTACTCGACCATAGAGTCGTCTTCAGCTATAAACCGGATAGTCCAGGGCCTTTATTGTTGGTCCCCGTAGGGGCTGCACACCCCAGACCCTTGACGACCGAAGTATCACCTTCGGGCACAGCCTTCATTGCCCCTCGCGCCACTTGATGATCGGGGGAGACCCTCCGGGATGACACCTCGAAGTCATCCACTGTAAGGGGCGAGGAAGCATGTGGAGGCATCTCGCTTTCCATCATCTCCGGAAACAGGTCACCCGAGGATGAGGACTGTTGAGGCAGACTGCGGGCCGGACTGCAAACATATATTTAAGATGTTACCCTTGTGACCTGAAAAGAACGGTATATGTCTAGAATACCCTTGTTCACTTACGATTCTGTGAAAGGCTTTTCCTTACGAAGGAACTGCGCGGCAACGTCGTCTGCCAAACCCGAACCATCTGACAGGGACATCTTCCCTCTCTTGGGAGCCTCTACCTTCAAATCTTTGGAGGCGGTCCTTTTCTTCCCATGGGAAGAAGGGATATCAGCTTCTTCTTCCCCTTCGTCTTCAGAAGAGGGACTTCTGGTCTTGCCGGACATAGCGTCTGGTGTACCTTTAGAGTGGGAACCACCCCTGGCCTTTTTGCTCTCCTCTTTGTCCTCCTTCGCCGGCACGTGATACGGCACCAGGGCCAGCATCCTTGTTAACACAGGATCGGTTGAGTCTTCGAGAAGTGGGGCCGAACACCTAATTCATTCCGCTTTCTTTATCCATCCCTGGTCGAAGACAGGTTTCTCAGTATATTGATATAGGATAATCAACTAAGTTGTGTTCAGGAGTCGAGTGCTTATCGAGGTATCCGGATGGTTGCAGTCGAGGCTGATGTCCTCGGTTGTATCCGTCCACTGCTTTCGGGTCCCGAAGAATAACTTCCACATCCCTCTGTGAGTTGTGTCGAAGAAGTGCTAAAGGGTCCGTGGTCCTTCCGGATTGAACTCCCACAAGTGGAGAGGTCGTCGCTGGCATGGCAGGACCCGGCGGACTAGCATTACCTGGGTCATGTTGATGAGGCCGATGTCCTTCTCAAGGAGACTTCAGATATGTCTTTGTAGCGTCTGCACTTCATCAATTGATCCCCAGTCCAGCTCCTTATTAATCCATGATGCGAGTTGTAATGGAGGGCCAGATCAGAACGCGGGTGTAGCTGCCCACTTGGTACCGCGGGTGAGGGAGTCCTGGATTAGGGGGTATCCGGACAACCGGACTATATCCTTTGGCCGGACTGTTGGACTATGAAGATACAAGATTGAAGACTTCGTCTCGTGTCCGGATGGGACTCTCCTTGGCATGGAAGGCAAGCTTGGCGATACGGATATGTAGATCTCCTCCCATTGTAACCGACTGTAATTCCTAGCCCCCTCCGGTGTCTATATAAACCGGAGGGTTTAGTCCCAGAGGACCAATAACAATAATACCATAGGCTATCTTCTAGCGCTTAGCCTCTACGATCTCGTGGTAGATCAACTCTTGTACTACTCATATCATCAAGATCAATCAAGCAGGAAGTAGGGTATTACCTCCATCGAGAGGGCTCGAACTCCGGTAAACATCGTGTCCCCTGCCTCTTGTTACCATCCGCCTTTAGACGCATGCTCGGGACCCCTACCCGAGATCCGCTGGTTTTGACACCGACATTGGTGCTTTCATTGAGAGTTCCACTATGTCGTCGCCGTAAAGCTGGATGGCTCCTCCGATCATCGATAATGATGCGGTCCAGGGCGAGGTTTTCCTCCCCGGACAGATCTTCGATTCGGGCGGCCAGCATCAAGGGTTAACTCGCTGGCCATCTGGAGCAGATCGAGAACTACACCCTTGGCCACCATGTCAGGTTTGGAAACTTGAATTACACTGTCGATATCTGTGGAGACTTAATCTTTGACGGATTCAAGCCCATGCAGGTGTGCCGCACGATCACGACGAGCACGATGTAGCTCGCTGTCGGACGTTGTTCGGGAAATCACGCCAAAGAACCACTCCGCCTTCAATCCGGAATGCACTATGCCATCTCGAAGACGGGCGGATAGACCCCACCTTGGAGGCTGCACCTCGATGGCGAGAGCCGAATCCGACCTTACCCTCACGAACTGTTAGATATTACTATGGGCGAAACCGCCTATCTGGGCCGGGTTAACTTCATCAGTAGTTCAACGGGGTAAAAGCCCAAGTATGAAAGTAAGGGCCCAAGGCCTGTAGTCGGTTTAGAACCTGTAGCCGTCAACCGGCCTGGTATGTAAACTTGTATCGTAAGTTAGGAATAGGGAGAGACCAACCCAGATACGAATATGAACCGGAGATTGGGACTCTCTGAACCGACGGGCGTCACCTGTGTATATAAGGGGATGACCCGGGGCGGTTCAAGGACAGACAACAACAACTCGAGGCCTAGGCGAAGCTTATTTGCTCCCTAGCCATCGAGACCACATCAATCCCATCACAACTAGACGAGGCTTTACCTTCATCGGCAATAACTAGTATAAACTCTTGTGTCTTTGCGTATGCTTTAACCCCTTCAAGTTAACCCGTAGCGATGGCTCCACGACTAAGTCCTTTCATGAGGACATCTGCCGTGACAAAACCACGACAGTTGGCGCCCACTGTGGGGCTATCGCACGATGGTTTGATGATCTTGGAGGGCAAGTTTGAAGGACTCGAAGGCTATGGGCCGGATGACCAAGAGTCGTCGCGGCAAGCTCTACATCGACGACGCAGGATGGGGCCCCGAGGCCGGCTCAATCGAGTACGGATACCGGGTCCCCTTTGGTGGCATATACGTTTTCATCGGCAAGATCGGTGAGCCAGGGCCTGAGCCGAACATTTGCACCGACCTCGTCGAGACGGCTCAGCGTACGAGATCTGCCCAGGTTAAACCGGCCGTGAAGCGTGCCTTTGTGGGAGTCATCCACGGAGGAAGTTATGAGGACGGATCGAATCTGGTGGTAAACCGCTGCCTACTCGACGACGAGTCCTCAACCGGAGAAACTGAATCTCTATATCATCTACAAGATGGCCGGATTGGGGGCTGTTCCGATGGTGACAGTATTCCGGACCCCTCTGACCTGCCCAACAGGGTTGGAATATTCATGGCCGGTACACAAGCAGCGCTTCACTCTTCGATCGCCGCGGGCGATGATCGCCGGTTCAACAAAGAGCGACGCTGCCGGGCAGAGGCCCGTGGCGCCCGCCGGCTCAAGTTTTATCAGATCTGTTCCATGCATTGGTTGCGCTCATGGCAGAGGCTAACCCGGCGGATCAGGACACTCATAACGCGGAGATCGCGAAGGTGAAGGAACAAATCACTCAGGCTAAAGCGGATCTAGCGGCTGCAGACGCCAGGATGACGGCAGAGCGGGCCGCTTTAGATGCGCAGGCTTATAGGCTCATGTTGGATCAGAACGCGTCACATGAAGTCATGAAGAGGAAATACAGATCCCGTTTGCCTTCAGCTTTCAAAGGAAGAGACCTCTTCAACACCCCCGGAGCGGGAACCAGTAATCCGCCGGCGGTAAACCGGGCGGAAGCACCTGGGACGGGCGCGCCGGTCCAGCCCCGCTTAATAGATCTACCTCGCCATAATGCCAGTGCGCCTCAGGCTGTGCAAACACCACCGGGTCACTACTCCAACCCGATGGATAACCTTGTTGCAGCTGCGGCATGGCTGGAGGCTATTCCAATTGAAGGTGATTCACCACAGCAGAGAGACGCTGGTCAAGGAGCTCCTTAGGACAGCTTTGGTCCAACAGAAGCGATTCATGACAGCCGCGATCGATCCACTCTACCCCGCCCAAGCCGGAGCTATGGCAGGCACGCGGATGAACCGCCGTGATCAAGTAATGCACGGCGTGGTGCGCCCGTGGCAACAACTCGCAGGTGGCGCCGATAACGCCCAGGAGGTGGTGTACCGCCCGAGCGCTTGAGGAGGCCGAAAGCAGCAAGACAAAGATCGCTTATCACCACGCCGGTTCGTCTGACCATCTCGGTCGAGCCAGGGGTTACCTCTAGCTCATTGGGGGTGCCTTGCCTCGCCCCTCGCTTTTACGCGAATGTGCGCTTGCCCAAAGACTTCAAGGGTCCGCGCAAGGTGCCAAATTACACCGCCGATTTAGCTCCAGAAGCATGGATAGAAAGTTATGAGATGGCCATGGAGATGCTGGATGTGGATGAGGCTGCGTGTGCAAAGTACTTCACCATGATGCTCAAGGCACGACCTGCATTCTGGTTGAAGAGCTTGCCGCCCAATTCTATCAATTAATGGCCCCAGTTGCGGAACCGGTTTATCCAGAATTTCAAAGATACCTGTAGGCAGCCCATGTCCGTAGTGGACTTGGTGGCTTGTGTCCAGGGGGAAGGGGAGTCAAGAACCCATTGGGTACGCCGCCCTTCGGAAATCTTGCACTCATCAGACCGGATCAACGCTGACTCTGCGATCTTAACCCTGGAGGGCAACTGCCGGTTTAAGCCTTTGAAGTTGAAGTTGGGGCGCATGAAGCGGTTTTGTAATGACATCGGCACTCTCATGGGCGCTTTAGTGAAGTATGCTTATTACGATAGTACCAAGGATCCCGAGTCCGATGATGATGAGACAGGAAGGAAGGAAGAACATCAACTCCAAGGGCCAGCAACATCACTCGGCAGGTAATGGTGGGGGCAAGCGAAGTTTAATGGCAACATGGACTTCAGAGCTAACACCAACGCAGAGGACAAGGCCAGCGGCGCAAGGGTAAACAGCCGAATCGAAGTGGAGCGCTTAATCCCAACCCGACCGCTTGAACTAACTATTGAATCAACCCCGTCCAAGCATGGGACGAAGGAGACGCCAAACCACCTCGAAGGATTGCTACATTATGAAGGAGTTCAAGAGTTCTAATGCTTTCCGGTATGATCAAGGTTCCGCGGCGGTTCAGATCCGGCCGGGTTACGGTGGAGGAAATTCGTTCAGGATTTAATGGTAATCCGGCGGACATAACAATCGTAACAATCAGAATAACCAAGGTGGTTACAACCAGAAGAAGCAACAATCGGGTTATCGAGCAACCCAAAGCAGTTGAATAGTGGGCAGTACCATGTCTTCACCACTAGCTTAGACAAGCGAGACCGAAAGTTCGAAGCGGGCAATAACGCTGTTGAACCGGCCGTGCCCCATTACCACGCTGGTCGGAGCAGCCCATCATATGGAGTAGAGAGGATCATCCTCCCCGGGTCGACAATCCGGGTCAGCTAGCCCTGGTGGTGGCACCTCAGGTGGGAGGTTATAAGTTCACCAAGGTACTCATGGATGGAGGGAGCAGCATTAACATCCTATACTATGAGACCTTCCTTCGTATGGGGCTAACGGATAAACATCTCAAACCATCCAATACAGTGTTCCATGGTGTGGTACCTGGCAAGTCAGCATATCCTGTTGGAAAAATAGCTCTGGAAGTGGCCTTTGGTGATGAATATGACTCCAGATCGGAAACATTGACGCTTGAAGTGGTAAAATCAAAGTCCATATCATGCCTGTTAAGGCGACCGCTTATGCCAAGTTCATGGCACGGCCTTGTTATATCTATTTGCAGCTCAAGATGCCGGGTCACAAGGGGACGATAACGGTTCATGGGAGCCGCAAGATCGCTTTGGAGTGCGAGGAAGGAGATGCGGCTTACGCAGAGTCAGTTTGTACCACCGAGGAACTGAAGTATTATAAGGACAATGTTGATCCGGCGGACATGACTCCATTGAAGAAGCCAACTATAGAGCATGATCCGGCCCTGAAGTTCAAATCGGCAGCTGAGACTAAGCTTGTTGACTTCGTGCCTGGCGATTCGTCCAAGCAGTTCAGCATCAGTGCCAACTTGGATCCGAAATAGGAAAGCGCGCTCATCGAGTTCATCCGTGAGAATCGGGACATTTTTGCATGGAAGCCTTCCGACATGCCGGTGTACCGAGGCAACTCGCTGAGCACACTCTTAATGTTGATCCCAAGTACAAACCGTGAAGGAGTTTCTCCGCGGTTTAACGAAGAAAGGCGCAAGGCCATTGGAGAGGAGGTGGCCAGGCTCTTAGCAGCTGGTTTTATCGTTGAAGTCTTCCATCCAGAGTGGCTTGCTAATCCGGTGCTGGTTCTTAAGAAAAACGACACTTGGCGCATGTGTGTGGATTACACAGATCTTAACAAGGCTTGTCCAGCAGATCCTTTTGCCCTCCCCCGCATTGACCAGATTATTGATGCCACTGCGGGTTGTGAGCGTTTGAGCTTTTTGGATGCATATTCTGGGTATCATCAGATCAAGATGGCAGTTAAGGACCAGGAGAAGACGGCGTTTATCACTCCCTTTGGAGCCTTCTGCTATGTATCTATGCCTTTTGGGCTCAAGAGCGCCCAAGCAACTTATCAACGTTGTGTATAGAATTGCCTGCATAAACAGATCGGCCGTAATGTGCACGCCTATGTTGATGATATTGTGGTCAAATCAAGGGAGAAGGAGACACTGATTAACGATTTGAAGGAAACCTTTGACAACCTGCGGGTTTACAAGATGATGCTCAACCCGGCCAAATGTGTCTTTGGTGTTCCGGCACGCAAATTATTGGGTTTTCTCGTGTCCAACAGGGGAATTGAAGCTAATCCGGAGAAGATTACGGCTATTACCTCCCTGGCTAAACCGAAGTGTATTAACGATGTCCAGCGTTTGGCAGGCCGGATTGCCGCTCGAGCCGGTTTATCGGCCGCCTCGAGAGAAGGCCATCCTTTGTACGAGATCTCAAAAAGACAGATCGGTTTGTCCGAGTCCGGCCGCCGACGAAGCGTTGAGGACTTAAAGCGGCAATTGGCCAACCCGCTTTGTTTCGCCGCTCCCATTGACAAGGAGCCGCTTTGCTATATGTTGCTGCTAATGCCGTGGCGGTCGGCGTGGCCATTGTGGTGGAGCGGAAGGAGGCAGGAAGGAGCATCCGTTCAACGTCCGGTTTACTATATCAGCGAGGTACTTATCGAATCTAAGCAAAGGTATCCGCATTGGCAGAAGCTGGTATATGGAGTTTTCATGGCAAGCCGGAAGCTGAAGCAGTATTTCGAGGGAACCCCATCACGGTGGTGCTTCGCTCCTTTAGGCGATATCATGTAACCGGAAGCGAGCGTCGATTGCTAAGTGGGCTATAGAGCTTGGGCCGCACGGTCGAAGTGCATACCTCGGACGGCGTGAAGTCTCAAGCACTTGTGGATTTCATTAATGATTGGACGGAGTTGCAAGCACCAAGAAAAGCCGGATCACACATATTGGACCATCCATTTTGACGGATCCGAGCAATTGAGGGCTCGGGGTGGAGTCATTTTAACTTCCCCACGAGGTGACAAGTTTTGTTACGTTCTCCGCTTAATGTTCCTTGTACTAACAATGCAGCTGAGTATGAAGCCTTGCTCCATGGTCTCCGGATGGCTAAGGAGATGAATCTAAGCCGGGTTAAGTGCTTCGTGACTCGGACCTAGTGGCTCAACAGTGTCCGCACTTGGGATTCAAAGGACCCACTCATGGCTGCATATCGTCGTGAGGTGGATATTGTCGCAGGTCATTTCAAGGGCTATCAGGTGGACCACGTGGACCGTCGGAAGAATGAAGTGGTGGACGCTTTAAGTCAGTTGGGCTCTCAACGCAAACCGGTCCCGCCTAATGTTTTTCTCGACGTCTTTGCACAACCCGTCGGTCAAGCTCCTGGTGAAGCGGATTTGGCTATTCCCGATCCGGAGGCTCAATTGGTGGCAGCTCTTCACGTCACTCCGGATTGGACGCTTCCTTATCTTGCGTAAATGAACCAGGGCGAGTTACCAGAAGATGAGACGTTGGCCCGGCAGATAGTCCGGCGATCTAAGTCTATGACCATTGTTAATGGCGAATTGCATCATTGCAGCGTGTCAGGGGCGTTTCAATGCTGTGTGTCCCCTGAGGAAGGCTGTGAAATATTGCGTGAGATCCACGAAGGAGATTGTGGTCACCATGCCGGTTCAAAATCCTTGGTGGCTAAAGCGTTCCACCACGGTTTTTATTGGTTGACTGCTCATGCTGATGCGGAAGATCTGGTCAGACGATGTGATTGTTGCCAAAAGTTTTCCAGACGTGCTCATGTACCAGCCCAAGAATTGAGGATGATTCCAATTACTTGGCCGTTTGCAACCTGGGGGCTGGATATGGTTGGGCCTTTCAAAAGGTCCAAGGATTAAGAAGACCCACCTACCGGTGGCGGTCGACAAGTTTACAAAGTGGGTAGAGGCAGAACTGTTAGCAAGTGTGATGCGCCACGGCGGTTCAGTTCACCAAAAGGTGATTTTCGGTTTGGCTTTCCACGGTATCATCACGGATAATGGTACCAATTTGTCCAAAGGTGCCATGAAGGAGTTCTGCGAACATGAGCACATCCGCAGCGTTTCTTGAGAGCTCACCCACAGTCCAATGGTCAAGCGGAAAGAGCCAATCAAGAGATCTTGAGAGGCATCAAGCCCCGGCTTATGGTCCCTTTGCAGAGGACACCGGGTTGTTGGGTAGAAGAGCTACCGTCTGTGTTATGGAGTATAAATACTACGCCTAACAGATCCACAGGATACACACCTTTCTTTATGGTCTATGGAGCGGAGGCGGTTCTCCCCAGTGACATCCGTCATGATTCACCTCGTGTGGCAGCTTATGTTGAAGCGGACAACGAGACGGCACGGCAAGACGCTATGGACCGGTTGGATGAGGAGCGTGACATAGCAGCTGCCCGCTCGGCGATTTACCAACAGGATCTTCATCGTTACCATAGTCGCCGGGTCAGAACCAGAACTTTTCAAGCAGGAGATTTTGTGCTTCGGCTCATCCAAGACCAGACTGATATGCACAAGTTATCCCCACCTTGGGAGGGAACTTTCATGGTCAGAAAGAATCTGCACAACGGGTCGTACTATCTGATCGATATTCGAGAGCATAAAGACTCACGCACGTCGGAGGAGGAGACCAACAGGCCGTGGAACATAGCTCATCTTGACCTTATTATACGAGCCATCGGCTCTACTTATGTACATATTATGACGGTGTATATATTATGAATAAAGTAATAAACCGGAGCCTCGGCTAAAGCGGGTATTTGTTACATTACATCATGCGTGGTTACATGGAGTTGTTACGTCTTAAAGCGGACTCGGTTTACCCCCGAGTTTGCTTTCCAAAAGCTTTATGATATCACTTGGGGCTTGGTGGCGTCCGAACCAATGCAACATCTTTTGATAGGCTAAAGCCACCAGATCACTTGGGGACATGGTCAAGTCTAAACCGATCACGCCTCTTGATCGCCTAAGGCCATAGAGTCACTTGGGGCTTGGTCGAACCCGAACTATTGCCACGCCACTTGATCGGCATAATGCCACGGTTTCAGCTTGGGGACCTGGCTGACTTGATCCATGGCTACACCTTATAGGGAGCTTGGTCGTGTCCGACCATGGTAACACCATCGATCGGCTCGAGAAAGCCTTCTTTTTCGCAAACGGTTTATCATTGCCTTTGCTTCCATGTTTTTTCATAACTGTTATTTGATTTTGTTGCGTTTCTTAAACCGATAACATTTTTAAACCGGTTCAAACTGTCTGACGGAATTCGGTCCATTTTTAATCCGGAGATAATTCTTCCGGTTTGACTTTTTCTGTTAATATCCCATTATGGAGTAACAGGGGGCTTATCATGACCAGGCACGATTTACATGGTAAACCGGCATTATAAACACAGGAGCTGTTTTCTCCTTTGACGGTAACGGTTTATACAACCTCCGCTTCAAGATTGGCTAAGCCAACTTCACGCCCAGTGATGGCAGTTTAACATTTTGTGACTGCAGGCAGTATCAATTGAAGGTTTCGATCATTCAATCAAAGGTGTCAGCACCATTGCACGAAGGCATATTAAAAACAAAAGTGTTGGCTATCCTATTACAAGGCATTCAGAGGCCCAAATTCTGGAATTGCTTCATAACGGGCAGTTTCTGATGCATCAACCGGCTTGATGGATTAAGCTTCATTGCCGGGTTGACGTGAAGAAGATGGGTCGTCTGGCGTCAGTTCAACTTCTTCCTCCTCACCATCCAATGGCGGAAGTCATTGGTGGTCGATCAATCCGGGTTAAAGCCTAAAGACAGCCTCTTCACTTATAAGCTCAGCGGATCAACGTCGAGGGCATAAGTGTGCTTACGGGTTGGTGGAACAAGGTTACGCACTTCCGAATAACAGCTTCAACCCGTCTGTTGTTCGCGTCATAGAAGGAAGCGGTGAACCGTCAGTTGGCCTCTTCGCCAGCTTGACTTCGCCGGAGGACGCATCTCCTTGTTACCCGTTTGAGAGCATCATTATCAAATGCTTCGCCATTTTCTTGAGCACCGGGAAGCCTTTGGCTATGTCGGCCGGATCAAGGTCAGCTATCCATGCTTTGGCGCGAGTTAGTGCCAATAAGGTGCCAACCCGCAGCGGATCGTTTCAATTCTTCTATCGTCTTTGGTATCATAGATAGCGGTCCGATCGTCCTTGATCAATGTCGGAGCTGCGTTATCGTAAGAAGTGGCGCAAATAACTCGCTGGGTGCCGGTATACAGCTGTTCAATTAGCGTATACGCGGCCTTGAGTTTCTTCCGCATGTCAGAGCCCAGATGAGCAATGCGCCTACCTACACCGGTTTAAGAAAGTTCAGGTTAAATCGGAGGAAATTTCAAATCGGAATATCCATCACAACCTTGGTGAAACATTGCTAACCAAATATTGCAGAGGTCATGGCATTGATTTGGCGCTTTAATCTAGTGAGCTCTTCCGTCACCGGTTAAATAGCTCCTTCAGCATCCTCCGCCCGTTTTAGCAAGCCCGCCTTTTCAGTATCCCAGCCGGCCCGCTCAGACTTAAACCACTCCTTGAGCTGCTCCACGGTAGTCAAGGCGGTTTTCAATTCATCCTTGGCCTTGGAGGTTTCTGCCTGTTGAGATTTCAGATTTTCTTGAAGATCATTGATTTGTGAGGCTAGTTGGCGTATCTCACTCTGCAACAAAAAGGGAGCATGTTAATATTTTCATTACAAGTCCCAAGCGCATAACTAGTCATACACTTGGCACTTGGGGGCTAATGCATATTTGATCTTCATCTGCCAATAAAATTACAAAGTCCCAAGCTCAATACAGGTATTCAACTTGGCACTTGGGGGCTAATGGCTATTTGCTCGAACATGTTCTGATGCGGCGATATAAATTACAGTCCCGGTTTAACTATACTAAGTTGAACCGGCCCTTGGGGGCTACATCAGTGAATTTTGAAGCATTGAGTTTTATGTTAAGTCCTGGTTTAACTATACTAAGTTGAACCGGCCCTTGGGGGCTACATCAGTGAATTCTAAAGCATTGATTTTTATGTTAAGTCCTGGTTTAACTATATTAAGTTGAACCGGCCCTTGGGAGCTACAACAGTGGATTCTGAAAGTATTAAGTTCTATATCAAGTACCGGCTTGAAAGAAGATTACAAACAGGCCCTCGGGGGCTACTATGCAATGAAGGTACAAGAGAAAGGCACAACTGTTTACCTCATAGCGCTCCTTCATAAGATTTACCAAACCGGCTTCAAAATCACGACTTGTGTAGAGCCGGTTCAGGAAGCCAGAGTGAAGGTCTTGGGCAGAGAAATTGTTATAAGCTGACAGATCAGTCTTCTCCTTCCCTTTGCTCATGGCAGTAAATTCTTCCTTGGCACTATGCTTTGATAGAGCAACCGAATTGCCAGGGGCGGTATATGCGGTGCCCGTAACTACGACATCATCATCTTTGGTCGGGCTGGCCGGATTAGCATTTTCAACTGGGCTTGGCGCTTTCATACCCGGGCTTGGCGGATCAGCAGTTGAGTCCCGTTGTTCTGCTGCAGGACTCGGAGGAGCAGGAGGATGTGAAGTCTCAACTTGGACATCCGGTTCAACCTCTGGCGGATTAGCATTGGCATCTTGATTTTCCCAGCAGAGTTGTCTTTAGCAACGGGATTTTCACCATGATGCTCGAGTCTTCTCCGGATCAACATCCTGAGAGGGTCGAGGGTCTTGGCCTTTTTACTAAGGCGAGCCTTGGTGCTACAACATCAAGGGTTAGAATACGATAAACCGGCATATACAAGGAACAAATTAAGGAGTTATATACTTACCCAACATCAACTTTGAGAGGAGGCAGCTGAGTGGTTGATGAACCGCCCGACGAGTTGGAAGAAGCACAGTAATTCGGGTCGACGGATTGAGAGGGCATCGGAAGAAACCTTTCAAAGGATAACGCCAGAGAACAAGTCACCTCGGATGGCGTTTCGGGTTGGTGTGTCAGCTAAACGGACAATGTAATTTGTTGACCGCTATGCCGGGTCGACGGGCGTTCTTCAGTTCTTTGTGTCTTCAAAGAAAGTTTTGGATTCAAATGAGCACAAGAGTGAGATTGTTTCAGTTTACTGATTGGCGGCGAATTCTTTTAACGGTACAAGATCGAATCGGAAGAAAGAAGGATTACCTCAACAGGTTACGCATGGCTGGCCTCGGCGTCATCACAGGAATTATAGCTGTCATAAAATGAATGAAAAAAGAACCAAGTGAGTCAAGC
Source organism: Aegilops longissima (assembly GCA_021605205.1). NCBI lineage: Eukaryota > Viridiplantae > Streptophyta > Magnoliopsida > Poales > Poaceae > Aegilops > Aegilops longissima. Next base: position 370,410,607 of record CM038681.1, read on the forward strand.
TATACCTCAACATCTGATTCTTCATCTTCTGGCGGTTCAGAAGACTCGGCGGTTTTCCTCTTGCCAGCTTTCTTGGTGGTCTTGGTCTTTATATGAGGAACCCGGGCCAGTTTCGTTCGTTTCCAAAAGGAGCTATTAGCACGAGAATGTCTGAGAGGATTAATACAATCAATATGGAATCAAAGTCAGTAGAGCAATTGAGAGGAACCTTATAGCGGGTGGTTTGTTGGAGACGCAGAACGGGGCGAAACCTGTTTGGCTGCAGGCGAAGATCGGTTCATCGAGCATTTTCTTCACTGTCTCGGTAACTTCAAGCTCAGTTATTGATAGCTCATGATGTCGTTGAGGATCTCTGACGTCACCAGTGTATTCGTGCATCAATCTGGGGCGACGACTTAATGGCAAGATGCCCCAAGAAACCCAACAGCAAACAAGGTCAATACCAGTTAAACCGTTGGCCATCAGAGCCCAGAGTTTGATAATTTGAGGTGCAAAGTTCTCCCGTTCTGCGGCAGTCAAGCGCAAAGGCAATGGGTGGTTGTTGCTAAGCCGGTGAGGGCGATAACCCGGCAAGGGATTTTCTCCGTTAGGAGCAGTGTTCCGGCAATAGAACCAGGTTTGATTCCAATCTTTAGAATGGCTATGATGTTTGGCGTGAGGGAAGTCCACTTCTTTCCTTTTTTGGATTGAAATGCCACCAAGTTCTGTGTTAGGACCATCCGAGAACTCTATACGGCGGTTCAAATGAAAGAAATCTCAGAATAACTCCACGGTTGGTTCTTCTTGAAGATAGACTTCGCAGAATACTTGAAAGTTGCATATATTGGACACAGAGTTCGGACCAATATCTTGTGGATGGAGTTGGAAGCTTGCGAGGACATCCGGAAATTTTTGATCCGGCGGGCTGAATCCCAGTCTAGGTGTTGCATAAAACAATCACCTCTCCTTCTTGAGGTTCAGGCGGACATTCCGATTCGGAACTCGCCGATGGAGAACATTTTTGAGGCTAAAGCGCCCGGTGGTGGCGTAGCCGTTGAGGTGTGTTTCCGTGATCCGGACGGAACCCAATTGCAAGAGGAAAATTTCGCCATTCGGAAGGGGAGCTGAAATAAAATCAAGCAGTGCGGTTCACTGCTCACGGTTTGTAAGGCGAAAAATTCAGTGCTAAACGGTGAAATTACAATGCAAAATACAGTTGGCGGTTTAGAGAGGGCTAATGACATATGGCGGATTGGCTATCAAGGATTAAACCGCCCATAGGCGAAAGGCCCAGATTCAAGATTTACGCTAAGTGTTGATGAAACAGGTTTCACACAATGTTCAAATCTATTTGGATCTACAGCGTCTATAAAACAGTTTTTACTGCGTTCGTTAAAAAGCGTTCAAGAAAAACAGAGAAGGATGTATACTCTACCAGAAGAAAAGGAAGGGCTGCTAGTATTAAAAACAGATGCCAAATGACTACCGCAGGAGATCTATACCGTTTTTGGATTAAAACTACCACGACAGAAGGTAGGAAGAAGAGGAACAATGGAGGACTGTGCGGATGAGCTTGCAAAGACTTAATGCAGTTCTAAAGGCAAAGAAAATAAGAAGTTTACCGCTGCAGAATACGGCGAAGGGGGGCGATGAGTCTCTGATCTAACTCAGGTTGATGCAGCGGCCTTGGTTGGTGCAGTTCTCGAAGGTCGCGGACGGCGGCGGAGCTTCAGAGCTGAGGTCGTCGCGAGGAAGAAGAAGATGCAGAAGAGGAAGAAAAAAGGGGGGCCCTCGGGCTTTATTTATAAGGGAAAGAGTAAAAGGCAGGCGCGAGAATCAAGGCGTCCGAAGCGGCCGAGTGGGCACGCCTGTCACCTCGATTTTCGAGATAATCATTAATGAGAAGGGAATCTTTTTGATCCTTTTCATGCAGAGGTGATGTCATGACGGACCGTTGCGGTGCTTCGAAGATGACGTCACGGCGGTTTACAAAAAAACTCACAGGAGAAGTCAATACGGCGGTTTCTGACAACGGAGAAGGGACATCACGGCGGTTCAACAATTACAAGAAGATGTTGAAGTTGAAGATTTTTTATCAAGGATTGACATGAACCTGTTCAAATCAATCTGGGGCCTAATGTTGGGGATATTACTACTGGGCGTAAACCGGCCTATCTGGGCCGGGTTAACTTCATCGATGAGTTCAACGGGTAAAGCCCAAGTATGAAAGTAAGGGCCCAAGGCACGTAGTCGGTTTAGAACACAGAGCCGTAAACCGGCCTGGTATGTAAACTTGTATCGTAAGTTAGGAATAGGGAGAGACCAACCCAGATAGGAATATGAACTGGAGATTGGGACTCTCTGAACCGGCGGGCGTCACCCGTGTATATAAGGGGACGACCCGGGGCGGTTCAAGGACAGACAACAACAACTCGAGGCCTAGGCGAAGCTTATTTGCTCCCTAGCCATCGAGACCACATCAATCCCATCACAACTAGACGTAGGCTTTTACCTTCATCGAAGGGGCTGAACTAGTATAAACTCTTGTGTCTTTGCGTCCGCTTTAACCCCTTCAAGTTAACCCGTAGCGATGGCTCCACGACTAAGTCCTTTCATGAGGACATCTGCCGTGACAAAACCACGACAATAACCGTGACGCCGAACCGCTGGACTCGTCTCCGCCCACGGACTCCGAACCGCCTGCGCCCATGCCTCTCGAATCCAATTGGGCGCCGATCATGGATTTCACCTCCGCGGATATCTTTCAGCACTCGCCCTTCGGCGATGTACTAAACTCGTTAAGGTCTCTCTTCCTGTCAGGAGAACCGTGGCCGAACTATGTCCGGCTAGAATAGGATGCGGATGACGAAGAAATTCACTCCCCACCCACCACCCACTTAGTAGCCATTGTTGATGATTTAACCGACATGCTCGAATTCGACTCCGAAGACATCGATGGTATGGACAACGATGAAGGAGACGAACAGGAACCACTGCCCACGGGGCACTGGACCGCCACCTCATCATATGATATATATATGGTGGATACACCCAAAGAAGGCAATGGCGACAAGACAACGGAGGATGACCCCTCCAAGAAGCAACCCAAGCGCCGACATCAGCGGCGCCGCTCTAAGTCTCGCCACAGCAAAAGCTGTGATACCGGCACAGGAGATAACAGTACTCCGGACAGTGCCGAAGATGATGACAATCCCCTCCAGCAAGATCTAGAGCCGGAGGATGAACAAGCCGGCCCTCCTGAGCGAGCGGCAGAGGGAGAAGCGGAGGATGACAATTACATGCCTCTCTCCGAAGACGAAGTGAGCCTCGACGACGAAGAATTTGTCGTACCCGAGGATCCCGTCGAGTAGGAGCGCTTTAAGCGCTGGCTTATAGCCACAGCAAATAGCCTGAAGAAAAAACAGCAACAGCTTCGAGCTGATCAGGATTTGCTAGCGCATGATGGATCAAGTCCTTGCGCCGAGGAATACTGAACTCGAACGCCCCTCCAAGGGTCACCCAAAGCGCAGGATGCTACCCCGACTTGAGGAGGAAGCATATGACGCGGCTGATCGGCCACCTCGTGGCCGAGACAGAGAGGCATTTCAGCCAGAAGTTCAGCCCGCACCCCGCCGCCACTGAAACAAAAATACAATGGCACCGGGAAACACGCGAGACCTACGAGACGTATTGGAAGACAGGGAAAAATATGCAAGATCAATCTACGGATCACGAGGGCACACCTCTACGTGGGACGATGACCGCCACGCCGGATACAGTAAAAGCAAATCCGGCCGGGCCGAATGCAGCAGGCAAGACTCATATGAGCTGCGCCGCGATATAGCCCAGCACAGAGGTGCGACACACCCCCTATGCTTCACTGACGAAGTAATGGAGCATCAATTCCCAGAGGGTTTTTAACCCGTAAATATCGAATCATATGATGGCACAACAGATCCCGCAATATGGATCGAGGATTTCCTCCTCCACATCCACATGGCCCACGGTGATGATCTACATGCCATCAAGTACCTCCCGTTAAAACTTATAGGACCAGCTCGGCATTGGCTGAATAGCTTGCGAGCATACTCTGTTAGCTGTTGGGAGGATCTGGAAGACGCATTCCTTGACAACTTCGAGGGCACTTATGTGTGACCACCAGATGCCGATGACTTGAGCCACATAATTCAGCAGTCAGGGGAATCGGCCACGCAATTCTGGACACGATTCCTAACCAAGAAAAATCAAATTGTCGACTGTCCGGATGCAGAGGCCTTAGCGGCATTTAAGCACAACATCTGTGACGAGTGGCTTGCCCGGCACCTCGGCCAGGAAAAGCCAAAGTCTATGGCAGCCCTCACGACACTAATGGCCCGCTTTTGCACGGGAGAGGATAGTTGGCTGGCTCGCAGCAACAACATATCAAGAAACCTTGGCACTTCGGATACCAAGGACAGTAACGGCAGGCCACGTCGCAGCAAACACAAGCGCCGCAAAAACGGCGATAACACCTGGGATACGACTGCCAATGCCAAATTCAGAGGCTCTAAACCCGGTCGGCGGAAAAAACCATTCAAAAGAAGCACTCTAGGCCCGTCCAATTTGGACCGCATACTCGATCGCCCGTGTCAAATACACGGCACCCCCGATAAGCCAGCCAATCACACCAACAGAGAATGCTGGGTGTTCAAGCAGGCCGGCAAGTTAAACGCCGAAAACAAGGACAAGGGGCTGCACAGCGATGACGAGGAGGAGCCACGGCCGCCGAACACGGGAGGACAGAAGAGGTTCCCCCCACAAGTGAGGACGGTGAACATGATATACGCAACCCACATCCCCAAGAGGGAATGGAAGCGTGCACTAAGGGATGTATATGCGATGGAGCCCGTCGCCCCAAAGTTCAACCCATGGTCCTCTTGTCCGATCACCTTCGATCGCAGGGACCACCCCACTAGTATCCGTCATGGCGGATCGGCCGCATTGGTCTTAGACCCCATTGTCGGTGTCAAAACCGGCGGATCTCGGGTAGGGGGTCCCGAACTGTGCGTCTAGGCGGATGGTAACAGGAGACAAGGGACACGATGTTTTACCCAGGTTCGGGCCCTCTTGATGGAGGTAAAACCCTACGTCCTGCTAGATTAATATTGATGATGTGTGTTACAAGAGTGGATCTACCACGAGATCAAAGAGGCTAAACCCTAGAAGCTAGCCTATGGTATGATTGTTGTTTCTCCTACGGACTAAAACCCTCCGGTTTATATAGACACCGGATAGGGTTAGGGTTACACAGAGTCGGTTACAAAGGTAGAAGATCTACATATCCGTATCGCCAAGCTTGCCTTCCACGCCAAGGAAAGTCCCATCCGGACACGGGACGTAGTCTTCAATCTTGTATCTTCATAGTCTTGGAGTCCGCCGATGATGATAGTTCGCTATCGGACACCCCTAGTCCGAACTCCCTCGGTGGCCCTGAACCAGGCTTCAATGACGATGAGTCCGGCAGATATTGTCTTCGGTATTGCAAGGCGGGTTCTTCTTCCGAATAATTTATAGAAGAGTGTGAACACCAGGATAGTGTCCGGCTCTGCAAAAATAAATTCCACATACCACCGTAGCGAGAATAATATTACACAAGATCAATCTGCTGACGTATTTTGTGGCGTGACGTCGCACCACTACCAAGCCTTTATTCAAATTGTTTTTACTGTTCCACCTCAGCGCATTTAGCGAAGCGGTTTCTTTGGCACGTCGTGTCGAGGCAGAGATCGTGTTCCCCTTATTCCGGGATTCCCATCAATACGGATGTGGGTAACCCAACCGCGCCCGTTGGCCTGCCTTCTCTACCAAAGGCGAGTCCTAATCGACCACGGGGGGCTCTTGGTATTCAACCTCTTTATAACGAGACCAAGGCCCTCTCCTTTTTACACCCTCTATCGAGTTCGCCCTGCGCTTCAAATTCCAACACCCCAAAGCTTCAGATTCAGGCGCTTCGGACTTTCGACGATGTCCGGCTCCGACCAGCATGGCCGATGGGTATCTTCCTCTGTTACAGAAGAAGACATGCTAAAGCTGGGAGACGCCAGGTATCTAACCGGTGAGATCTCGCATAGGCTGCCTGCTCCAGGGCAGGTCATTCCCACTCCTAAGCCCGGCGAGAACGTGGTGTTCGTGTCTCACTTCCGTCGGGGTTTAGGCTTCCCGACGGACCCCTTTGTGCGGGGGCTCATGTTTTATTATGGGCTTGATTTCCATGACTTGAATCCGAGTCCATCCTCCATATCTCGTCATTCATTGTTGTATGTGAGGCCTTCCTCCATATTACCCTCACTTTGGATTGTGGCTCAAGACCTTCAAGGTGGAGCCAAAAGCGATCAAGGCGCAGCAAACGAAAAGCGGAGGGACGGTCATAAGCAAACGCTGGTGCCCGTGGCCGAGGGCTCTTTTCAAGAGGAGCTTGGTTTATGGCAACGGAGTGGTTCTATATCACCGCCTCCTGTGGGCACCAAATGGGAGACGCTCCCTGCCTTCCGCTCAGATCCACCACAGCGGCTGGCGTCATGGCTCAACAAGGGGCTCGACTGGGGGTCGTCCAAGGACGTTCCCCTGCTGCAGGGCCGTATTCGAGATCTCCAGGAAAGAGGGATCAATCTGGTTGCAGTGGCGCAGGTTATTGTGATCCGGCGTCTTGTAACGCCCCCGATGCGGCTATATCTCCCACGTGTCGAGGCACGACTTAGAGGCATAACCGCATTGAAAGCAATGTCGCAAGTGAGGTAATCTTCACACAACCCATGTAATAAATAGGGGGAAAGAGATACATAGTTGGCTTACAGTCGCCACTTCACACAATACATAAATAAACATCCATCATTCAGAGTACACTCAAGGTCCGACTACGGAACCAAAATAAAAGAAGATACCCCAAATGCTACACAGAACCCCGATCGTCCCAAGCTGGGCGCCACTCATCGATCATCGGGAAAAGACACATAGTAACGACCACGTTCCTCGTCGAACTCCCACTTGAGCTCGGTTGAGTCACCTGCACCGCATCGCCGGAACTCGCAACTGTTTTGAAGTATCTCGTGAGTCACGGGACTCAGAAATCTCACACCAGCGAGATCAAGACTATTTAAGCTTATAGGAAGGACAGAGTAGTAAAGTGGAGCTGCAGCAAGCGACTAGCATATATGGTGGCTACATCGCAAAAGAGAGCGAGAAGAGGAGCAAAGCATGGTCGTGAAACTAGTAGCGATCAAGAAGTGATCCTGAACTACTTACGCCGACATAACTCCAACACCGTGTTCACTTCCCGGACTCCGAGAAGAGACCATCACGGTTACACACGCGTTGATGTGTATTTTATTTGAGGTCAACTTTGGGTTTTCTACAACGGACATTAACAAATTCCCATCTGCCTCATAACCGCAGGGCACGGCTTTGAAAGATATTACCTGCAGGGTGTCCCAACTTAGCCCGTTATAAGCTCTCACGGTCAACGAACGATATTCCTTCTACCGGGAAGACCCGATCAATCTCGGAATCCCGGACTACAAGACATTTCGACAGCAATAAAACAAGACCAGCAAAACCGCCCGATTGTGCCGACAAATCCCGATAGGAGCTGCACATATCTCGTTCTCAGGGCACATCCGGATAAGTCAAGCTACGAGTAAAACCAAGCCTCGAGTTTCCCCGTGGTGGCCCCAAGAAGTTGCTTCGGTTCGGCCCAGCTTTCAAGGAGCACCGTCCGGGGTTAAATAAAGATGACCCTCGGGCTCGCGAAAACCCGGGGGAAAAAGGCTTAGGTGGCAACTAGTAAAACCAAAGTTGGGCCTTCTGGACGAGTCTTATTCAAAGCGAACTGTCAAGGGGGTCCCATAAATCACCCAACCGTGTAAGGAACGCAAAATCAAGGAACATAACACTGGTATGACGGAAACTAGGGTGGCAAGAGTGGAACAAAACACCAGGCATAAGGCCTAGCCTTCCACCCTTTACCAAAAATATAGATGTATTAATTAGAGCAGATATATATATTGTGATATCCCCAACAAGTAAACATGTTCCAACAAGGAACAACATCTCCATGTTCCAACAAGGAACAAACTTCAGCTTCACCTGCAACTAACAACGCTATAAGAGGGCTGAGCAAAGCGGTAACATAGCCAATCAACGGTTTGCTAGGAAAAGGATGGTTAGGGGCTGACATGGCAATATGGGTGGCATGATATAGCAAGTGGTAGGCATCGCAGCATAGGCATAGCAAAAGATCGAGCAACTAGCATAGCAAAGATAGAAGTGATTTCGAGGGTATGGTCATCTTGCCTGCAATGTTCTTAGAGTTGTCGAAAACTTGATCCTCGTAAGCGTTCTCAACAGGTTCCTCGTTCACGTACTCGTCTCCCGGCTCTACCCAAAGCAACAACAAAAACAAGGAACCACAATAAATCACGGTGCAATGCACAATCAACATGATGCAAAACATGACATGATATGCGGGATGTGATATGCAATGCGTATAAAGGCCCGGAAGGTAAATGATGAACCAGGCATCAACTTGGCAAACCAAGTATGCCACTGAAAGAAGAGATGATTTCGTTGAAATCGATATAAAGATCACCGAATCGGATGCACGGTTTGGAAAAGACAAGCAAAACAAGAATGGCACAATCTGCCATTAACAAAGATGATGTAAAATGACATGTTCATGAACTTGCTCAAATGCAGAAACTAATGCCACCACTGAGTTGGTGGGATTTTTCTACCCCAAAAACATATATAATATGTTAGGGTTGCTGTAGAAAAATCATCACAAATGCACAAAAACAAAACCTGCCTAAAATGGTAGGTAACAGAATTGGCATCTTCCATATTTGGAAACGTCCAGAAATGGACTTACCTGAAAAGGAAAGAGAGGGCCATCCAGAAATGGAAAACGCGGGGATAAGGGAAAAAAATAGAAGGAGGAGGGCGCTGAGAGGCTGACTGGTGGGACCCTACTGTCATAGAGTCTATTGTTACAAATCCCCACTGAGGAAATAACAAAAAGGGGGGGGGGGGGGCGCGTGGGATTTGAACCCGAGTCTCCCCGGTGTGGCTCTGCACCAACAGCCACTGGGCTAGGCGGCCGCGACTGATAGGGAAGGGCTTCGGCCCCTTTTAAGGTAATCAACCCAGACGAGTAACTCTGTCGCCAAACAGAGTAGACGACGGCGCCGGCGAGGCAACGGCGGTGGACCCACCAGCACGGGCCTCCGGTGATCGTAAGGGAAGGGAGAAAAACGCGTCTTTGGAAGGAAAAAAAAAAGAAACAGGGCGCGTGTGCTCGAGCAGTGGCTCGGCTCGGGGCCCTGGCGTCCGCGGCGACCGGCAGCAGCAGCTACGCGACCTCGGGACAAGTTGGGTGCGCGCGGGAGCGCGAACGAGCGGCGCGAGCGCGCTACGGGTGCACGTTGGGGGTGAACCAGAGCGGGGAACACGGCTTTCACGCACGAGCTAACATCACTGAACCCCAAAACCTACAGATTACGCCGGAGCACCGGGAGCACAGCAAAGACACGGATCGGACGCGCCCTACGTTGTCCTAGATGCCATGGTAAGAAAAAGGGGAGGTAGGTGCGTTACCCAGCTCACCCTAGGACACGACAGGGTCGACGGAGACGGGCTGACGGCGACGAAGCGGAGCTCTGAACTTGGCGGGGCTACTGTCCGTGAAGCAGGGGAGGAAGAGGACGACGGGGAAGTAGCCGGACTTGACGACCCCAGGCGAGGAAGAGGACGACAGGGACGTAGTCGACGTCGTGGAGGAGGACGGACGACGTTGGCGAGGCGGAGGTGGCGGAGTGCACGCCGCGCACGAGACGCGCCTCGATTCGCTTCGGGCCGAGCAGCTGCGATGGATCTGGTGGTCCTTCTCACTGGCTGGCGGCGTAGAGGAAGTGGGAAACCCTAGGGGCGTGAGGGCGGGGAGAGAGAGGATAAGTAGGGGCTAGGGCGACGGGTCGAGCTCGCTTGCTCTCGTGCTCATGGTCCCCATGGCAACGGGCGAGAGGAGGGGAAAAGGTGGGTGCGGGGAGCAGGGCAGACGCTGCCGAAGCGGGCCGGGATGGCCACGTGAGAGGATCTAGCGGGGTCTTGGCAGTGCAGGTGCACGAAGACAGGAGGAGAGGATCGAGCGGGCTGGCGCGCTCTCTCACCGGCTGCGGGCTGGTAGCCGGGCCGACTTGGAGGCCTCGGGTGGGCTACTCTGAACACTCCTTTTTTTCTATTTTCCAAACAGAATAGAAAAAGAAAAGCACAGGAAAAAAGGAGAGGAGTTAGAGTATAGAGAAAATATCCTCAAACTCCTGGAACTCTCCACTATTTTAATAAATTGCATTGGGCATTTTTAAAGGTAGAAAAATAAGACAAGTTTGAATATAATTCAAACTTGTGTCATTTTTAAACCTGACCAAAACAACTTCAAATAATGAGACATTTGGCGAGAGGTTTATGATATGGAGCAAGATTTGCAGGGAGAAGATGAACATTAATTGAGAAAGGAAAAGATAGCACTTGATAAAAGAAGAAAGTAGAGGGAAGGAGGAGGTGGTAATGCAAGTCTTAAGTATGGAACATGCAACAACATAATATGTAAGAGATCACAGCAAGCACATGATGAGGATGGAATGCAAGATGACAAGAGGCACAATGCAATATGGTAAGGTGAGCATGACAAAGAAAAGAGAAACCCACATAACCAAACAAGATGAGGCCAAGCATGACAAAACCCACAAGAATTGGATGAGATCAAGTTGATATATTGCCAAAAATGGGAAGTTTACATCCAGGGTGTTACAACACTCCACCACTACAAGAGGATCTCGTCCCGAGATCTAGGACTGAAAGAACTCCGGATATTCGGAACGGAGGTGATCCTCGCGCCCTGTGTAGCTTCTCGGTCGGAATGGTGTGACCACTTCACTTTCAGGAATTTGATTGACTTGTTGCAGTCTTGCGCTCGGTTTCTTCAAGAACAGCAACGGGTGCTCATGATAGAGAGATCTTCTTGAAGGTCAATCTCTTGAAGTTGATAGTGCGCTCAGAGTCTTGAAGCACTTATGGCTGTGACACGTGAAACACATCGTGCGCGTTTGCAAAGTTGGGTGGAAGCTCGTTGATAGGCTAGATCGCCTCTTTTGCCAATGATCTTGAAAGGACCCACGATCTAGGGGCAAGCTTCCCTTTGATACCGGGTTAACGAGTGCCTTTCATTGAGAGACACGGAGGTAGACATGGTCTCCGATTTCAAAAGCCACATCACGGTGCTTATCATCATAATAGCTTTCCGGCGCGATTATGCTGCTTTGAGATTCTCACGAATGACTTGGCACATTTCTTCCGCTTCGGATCAAGTCATTGCCAAGAAGTTGGCGCTCAATTGTCCTGCACCAATTGAGAGGAGTACGGCACTTTCGCCATAGAGAATTCGAATGGGGCCTTGCCCAACTCGCTTGAAGCTGTTGTTGTAGGAGAACTCGCATATGGAAGACAATCTTCCCACTTCATACCGAAAGAAATGACACAAGCCCCGAGCATATCTTCAAGGATTTGATTAACTCGCTCAACTTGGCCACTTGTTTGAGGATGGAAAGCTGTCTTTGAAACGAATGTTGGTGCCCATGGCCTTCGAAAAGAATCCCAAAACTTGGAGGTAAATATGCTGCCATGGTCCAAGAGATCACTTGTGGAATGCCGCAAGGAGACAATCTCGAGGTGTATAGCTCGCCAACCGAGCTGCTGTGATGGATTCTTTGATAGGAAGAAAATGAGCCACTTTAGTAAGCTTGTCAATGACAACGAAGATAGCATCATTTCCACGCTTGGACTTTGGAAAGCCGATCCACGAAGTCCATCTCGATATGATCAAACTTCCATTCGGAATAGCAAGAGGTTGGAGGAGACCAGCTGGTCTTTGGTGTTCTCGCTTTCACTCTTCTCGCAGACATCACACTCATTCACGAATTGAGCAATTTCTCGCTTCATTCGAGTTCACCAATATGACTGCTTGAGGTCATGGTACATCTTCGCATTTCCGGGATGAATGGATAGAAGCGAATTGTGAGCCTCGCTCATAATGACTTTTCGCAGATCACCCTTAGGAACCACAATCCGTCCTCAAAGAAAAGAGTATCTTTGTCATCAACGTGGAAGCACTTGTACTTGAAATGCCCTTGTCGATACCACGCTTCACCTTTTTCACCATGGTATCCGAAGTTGAGCCTCACGAATCTGATCTTCCAAAGTAGGAGAGACTATGAGGTTGGCAAGAAAGCCTTGAGGAACAACTTGAAGATTCAGCTTATGGAAAGCTTCACGAGATCCGCTGAAAGGGCTTGAGAATTAGACTGCTGCAGAAGCCTTCTGCTACAAGCATCTGCAATGACATTGGCCTTGCCCGAGTATATTCAATACTTGGGTTGTACTCTTGAATCATTTCGACCCATCGAGTCTGCCTGAGGTTGAGGTTGGGCTGAGTGAAGATGTACTTGAGACTCTTGTGATCGGTGAAAATGTCCACTTTCCTTCCCAACAAGAGATGTCTCCATGTAATCAATGCATGGACAACGCCGCCAACTCAAGATCGTGAGTGGGGTAGTTCTTTTCGTTGGGCTTCAAGCTGGCGAGAGGTATAAGCCACAACTCTCTTCTCTTGCATTAACACAAGACCGAGACCTTGAAGAGAAGCATCACGAAAACTTCAAATGGCTTGGATTCATCAGAGGAGTCAAGACAGGGAGCTGTGACGAGTTTCTCTTTGAGGGTATTGAAAGCAACGCCACACTCGGGAGACGGACATACTTCACATGCTTCTCGAGAAGGTTGGAAAGAGGCTTTGCAATCTTGGAGAAGTTCTCAACGAATCTTCGCAATAGCTTGCAAGACCAAGAAAATCATGGAGCTGCTTGACATACGAGGAGGTTCCCAATTCACAATTGCGGACACCTTCTCGGGATTAACAGCGATGCCCTTGGCGGAGATGATATGACCAAGATAAAGCACTTCATCAAGCCAAAATTCACATTTGGAGAACTTCGCATAGAATTGGTACTCTCTGAGCTTGTCTAGCACCAATCGCAAATGTTTGGCATGATCCTTCTTATTCTTGGAGAAGACCAAAATATCATCAAGATAGACCAAGACGAATTCATTGGTGTAGGGATTTAAAATGAAGTTCATCATCCGAGAGAATGTTGGAGGAGCATTGACAAGGCCGAAAGACATGACAGTATATTCATAAGAACCAAAGCTTGTTCTGAATGCTGTCTTGGGAATATCTTGTTCACGAATGCTAACTGATGATAACCCATACGAAGGTCAAGCTTGGAGAACACTGTAGCACCTTTGAGTTGCTCGAAAAGCTCATTGATTTTGGGAAGTGGATACTTGTTCTTGATTGTCTTATTATTCAATGGACGGTAATCGACGAAAGTCGGTCCGCGCCATCCTTCTTCGGACAAAAGAACACCACAACCCCAAGGAGATGAACTCGTCCGATCAAACCCAGACGCTCTTGTTCATCGAGCTGCTTCTTCAATTCCTTCAGCTCTTCAGGTCCAAGCTTGTAAGGACGCTTGCAAACGGGTTCGATGCGTGCTCAAGATCGATAACGAACTCAACTGGCCGATGAGGAGGCATACCCGGAAGCTCTTCTCGAAAGACATCTTGGTACTCACAAACGGCTGGAATCTGAGAGATAGCATTCAGTTCGCCCTTCTCATTTAGAGAAAACAACCGAAAGGTTTCATCACGAGCAGCATAGATGATCACATCATTAGAAGAGTGAGTCTATTGAATTTCCCTGGCAGCACAATCAAGCTGAGCTTTGTGCCGATAAAGCCACCCATTCCGAGAATAAGATCAATGTCCGAGTCACCAAGGACAATAGGTTTAGCCGTAAACCTATAATCGCCCATCTTGATAGAAACATCCGAACCACCAAACTGGAGCTCAACCGCTTACCCGGAGAAATGACATCCATGGGTTTCCCAAATGAGAAGAAGTGAATTCATGCTTGGCAAAAACGGTCTTGACATGAAACAATGCGATGCACCAAGATCAAATAATACTTTTGCAGAATATCATTAATCGAGAGATTACCCATTATCACATCGGAAGATTCCTCCGCTTGAGCTGCATTCATCATATTGACCTTGGCATGCTTTGGATTATGCTTGACCACCGCATTGCTGGAAGATTTCACAGAGGAGGAGGCGGAAGGCGCCTTTGGTTGAAGCACTTGTTCGCATAGTGACCTTTCTGCGACATTTGTTGCAAGTCACCTCGTAGAGCGGACGGTGGTAAGGAGCACTTGACCTTGGAGCTTGAGAATTAGACTTGTTCGATAGCTTGGGTTGGGTGGGTGGGAAGATCCACGCCACCTGAGTTCTTCTGGCGATAAGGCCGACGGAACGGAGGAGGAGGAAGGTAAAACTTGCCGCTTAGCTGCCACTTGAGAGGAAGAAGAAGACTGAACTGCATCCCCGATTCTCTTCTTAGAAGCCTCACATTTGAGCTGGGCAGCTTCTTGCTTCAGAGCCATGTTGTAGAAATCATCATACTTATCTCGCTCAAAAGCACAAGAGCTAATTGCAGATCTTCTCTCGCACCACCTCTGAATTGATAGATCATACTCTTTTCATCGTGCACGCCTTGCTTAGCAAAACGAGCGAAGCTCGAACTGGATATTGTATTGATAGACAGACATGTTGCCCTGCTTGAGATTGCGGAACTCCTCACGCTTGCTCTCAACAACACTTTTCGAATGTGATGAGCTCGAATCACGGCGAACTCATCCCTGTAATGACACGACCTCCTCTCGAATCTTTGTATTGTCGGTACCACTCAAGAGCTTGATCCTTGAGTTGAAATGATGCAAACTTGACAAAGTCCTCGTGTCCGACATTGCTACAATCAAAATGCTTGCAGATGTCCACTAACCAATCGTCGCCGCCTCGTGGCCTCGACACGTAAACCGAAAGACTTCGCTGATTAGCGAGGAACCGATCGAGAGTAGCAAAGTGCGGCTGATTGTTGCCTTGACCTTGATTTCCTTGATTGCCTTGCCCCTGAGCACGTTCTTGCAAGAGCTGCAAAATCATTTGAGCATTGGCATTGGTGGCTGCCATGATAGCTTGCCGGTGCCTCGGAGGCGGAGGTGGAGGTGGAGGGTTCGATCGATCCCCATCATTGCGATCCGGATTCAGACGCGTTGGCGGAGCCATCCTGAAGAGGGTGACATCCGTTAGTCCTTTGATAGGCAAATAGATAAGTAGAATCAATGGATAGAAATTGCAACATATAGTCTTCACAATAAACATTCAACAAGAATGAACGAATGAATTCCAAAGTTAATCATCACACGTCCATTAAGGTGAGAAGCCACTTAGATAAGGATATGGAAACAACATCTGCCTTAGAAACAAATCGAGTATCACAACCGAAAACAAAAGATTGGCTTCTAGAATGAGCCGAACAAACACATGATAGAGATTTCGCCCAAAGTGTTCGTGGTGGGGCCCACACGGACACGACGATAGCGGACGTCACGAATGACAAACAAGACATCCCGAATCAGCATAGCCAAGGATTCTTTAAGACGCCTCACGACCACGTAGAATCGACCGTGAATGGGCGGACCACTAGACGTTGAACCCCAATCTCAAATCATACATCCGCCGGAAAGAAAACCTGTAAGCTACTAGAATTCCCACCTATAAACTCCCAAACTTTACGGTTATGCAATCTGGTGTTGGGGATACAGGGACACAAAATATATCACCCAAACTAACAATACCTAGATCCAATTGTATCCATCCGTCAACACATAACCAAGAAATCCTCGGAAATCGTGGTACCTCGACCTTCAAAAACATCCGTTATACAAGTCATGGCAATACTCCAGACTCGCCTCAAGATCGGGCTATCGAGGGTTATCTCACCAACAACCGCACAAAAGAGATTTCGATGTCGGCAAAACTCAGCTATTCCAGAATCAAGAACGATAGAATTGTGACGACAACACCTCGGAGCTCAACTCCCGGACACCGCCACAACCCCTAAATGTCGAGGCACCAAGAACAATGTTCTCGCCACAAAACCATCGGAACGATTCCAAGATACCCACGTGATCCTAAACTTTTTTGTGAAATTTGAGAAGAGGAGAGTCAAAACACTACGTCGGGAGACCTCACAGAGCGATGAAGGACGGGGAGTAAAAGAATCCTACTCTCGATATATATAATCCTAAGACTCAAAATATTTTCCATTCTAGACTCAACAACGCCAAGAAACAATCAAGTAGGGGCTCCTAAGTCGGGAAGGCTCGATTACCAACTTAACGCCTCGATGCGGCTATATCTCCCACGTGTCGAGGCACGACTTAGAGGCATAACCGCATTGAAAGCAATGTCGCAAGTGAGGTAATCTTCACACAACCCATGTAATAAATAGGGAAAGAGATACATAGTTGGCTTACAGTCGCCACTTCACACAATACATAAATAAACATCCATCATTCAGAGTACACTCAAGGTCCGACTCACGGAACCAAAATAAAAGAAGATACCCCAAATGCTACACAGATCCCCGATCGTCCCAAGCCGGGCACCACTATCGATCATCGTGAAAGACACATAGTAACGACCACGCCTCGTCGAACTCCCACTTGAGCTCGGTTGAGTCACCTGACCGCATCGCCGGAACCCGCAAGTGTTTTGAAGTATCTGTGAGTCACGGGACTCAGCAATCTCACACCCGCGAGATCAAGACTATTTAAGCTTATAGGAAGGACAGAGTAGTAAAGTGGAGCTGCAGCAAGTTTACTAGCATATATGGTGGCTACATCGCAAAAGAGAGCGAGAAGAGGAGCAAAGCACGGTCGTGAAACTAGTAGCGATCAAGAAGTGATCTTGAACTACTTACGCCGACATAACTCCAACACCGTGTTCACTTCCCGGACTCCGAGAAGAGACCATCACGGTTACACACGCGTTGATGTGTATTTTATTTGAGGTCAACTTTGGGTTTTCTACAACCGACATTAACAAATTCCCATCTGCCTCATAACCGCGGGCACGGCTTTGAAAGATATTACCCGCAGGGTGTCCCAACTTAGCCCATTATAAGCTCTCACGGTCAACTAACGATATTCCTTCCACCGGAAGACCCGATCAATCTCGAATCCGGACTACAAGACATTTCGACAGCAATAAAACAAGACCAGCAAAACCGCCCGATTGTGCCGACAAATCCCGATAGGAGCTGCACATATCTCGCTCTCGTGGCACATCCGGATAAGTCAAGCTACGAGTAAAACCAAGCCTCGAAGTTTCCCGTGGTGGCCCCAAGAAGTTGCTCTGGTTCGGGCCAGCACTCAAGGAGCACCGTCCGGGGTTAAAATAAAGATGACCCTCGGGCTCGCGAAACCCGGGGAAAAGGCTTAGGTGGCAAATGGTAAAACCAAAGTTGGGCCTTCTTTGGACGAGTCTTATTCAAAGCAAACTGTCAAGGGGTCCCATAAATCACCCAACCGTAAGGAACGCAAAATCAAGGAACATAACACCGGTATGACGGAAACTAGGTGGCAAGAGGAACAAAACACCGTGCATAAGGCCTAGCCTTCCACCCTTTACCAAAAATATAGATGTATTAATTAGAGCAGATATATATATTGTGATATCCCAAACAAGTAAACATGTTCCAACAAGGAACAACATCTCCATGTTCCAACAAGGAACAAACTTCAGCTTCACCTGCAACTAACAACGCTATAAGAGGGCTGAGCAAAGCGGTAACATAGCCAATCAACGGTTTGCTAGGAAAAGGATGGTTAGGGGCTGACATGGCAATATGGGTGGCATGATATAGCAAGTGGTAGGCATCGCAGCATAGGCATAGCAAAAGACCGAGCAACTAGCATAGCAAAGATAGAAGTGATTTCGAGGGTATGGTCATCTTGCTCGCAATGTTCTCGAGTTGTCGAAAACTTGATCCTCGTAAGCGTTCTCAACAGGTTCCTCGCTCACGCACTCGCCTCCGGCTCTACCCAAAGCAACAACAAAAACAAGGAACCACAATAAATCACGGTGCAATGCACAATCAACATGATGCAAAACATGACATGATATGCGGATGTGATATGCAATGCGATATGCGCCCGGAAGGTAAATGATGAACCAGGCATCAACTTGGCAAACCAAGTATGCCACTGGAAAGAAGAGATGATTTCGGTTGAAATCGATATAAAGATCACCGGAATCGGATGCACGGTTTGGAAAAGACAAGCAAAACAAGAATGGCACAATCTGCCATTAACAGCATGATGTAAAAATGACATGTTCATGAACTTGCTCGAATGCAGAAACTAATGCCACCACTGAGTTGGTGGGATTTTTCTACCCCAAAAACATATATAATATGTTAGGGTTGCTGTAGAAAAATCATCACAAATGCACAAAAACAAAACCTGCCTAAAATGGTAGGTAACAGAATTGGCATCTTCCATATTTGGAAACGTCCAGAAATGGACTTACCTGAAAAGGAAAGAGAGGGCCATCCAGAAATGGAAAACGCGGGGATAAGGGAAAAAATAGAAGGAGGAGGGCGCTGAGAGGCTGACTGGTGGGACCCCATCATCATATAGAGTCTCGTTACAAATCCCCACAGAGGAAATAACAAAAGGGGGGCGGATTCAACCCGGTTTCCCGGTGTGGCTCTGCACCAACAGCCATCGGGCTAGGCGGTCGCGACTCATAGGGAAGGGCTTCGGCCCCCTTTAAGGTAATCAACCCAGACGAGTAACTCTGTCGCCAAACAGAGTAGACGACGGCGCCGGCGAGGCAACGGCGGTGACCTCGGCCTGCAGGGCCTTCGGGCGGTCGCGGGAAGGGAGAAAAACGCGCAGAAGGGAAAAAAAAACAGGCGCTGTGTGCTCGGCAGTGGCTCGGCTCGGGGCCCGGCGCCGCGCGGGCGATCGGCAGCAGCAGCTACGCGACCTCGGGACAAGTTGAGTGTGCTGGAGCGCTGAACGAAGGCGCGAGCGCCACGGGTGCACGCTGGGGGTGAACCAGAGCGGGAACACGGCCACGCACGAGCTAACATCACCGAACCCCAAAACCTACAGACACGCCGAGCACCGGAGCACAGCAAAGACACGGATCGGACGCGCCCACGTTGTCCTAGATGCCATGTTAAGAAAAAGGGAGGTAGGTGCGCTACCCAGCTCACCCTAGGACACGGCTGGTGGTCGACGGAGACGGGCCGACGGCGACGAAGCGAGCTCGAACTTGGCGGGCTATCGTCTGTGAAGCGGGGAGGAAGAGGACGACGGGAAGTAGCCGGACTTGACGACCCTCAAAGTAGGAAGAGGACGACAGGACGAGTCGACGCCGTGGAGGAGGACGGACGACGTTGGCGCAGGCGGAGGTGGCCGGAGGCACGCTGGCGACGAGACGCGCCTCGATTGCGCCGGGCCGAGCAGCTGCGATGGATCTGGTGGTCCTTCTCACTGGCGCGGGGGCGTAGAGGAAGAGGGAAACCCTAGGGGCGTGAGGGCAGGAGAGAGAGGATAAGTAGGGGCTAGGGCGACGGGTCGAGCTCGCAGCCTCGTGCTCATGGTCCCCATGGCAACGGCGAGAGGAGGGGGAAAAGGTGGGTGCGGGAGCAGGCAGACGCTGCCGAGCGGGCCGGGATGGCCACGTGGAGAGGATCTAGCGGGGTGGTGGGCAAGCAGTGCACGAAGACACGGAGGGAGGATCGAGCGGGCTGGCGCTCCCTCACCGGCTGCGGGGCTGGTAGCTGGGCCGACTTGGAGGCCTCGGCTGGGCTGCTCTGAACACTCCTTTTTTTCTATTTTCCAAACAGGAATAGAAAAAGAAAAGCACAGGGAAAAAAAGGAGAGGAGTTAGAGTATAGAGAAAATATCCTCAAACTCCTGGAACTCTCCACTATTTTAATAAATTGCATTGGGCATTTTTAAAGGTAGAAAAATAAGACAAGTTTGAATATAATTCAAACTTGTGTCATTTTTAAACCTGACCAAAACAACTTCAAATAATGAGACATTTGGCAGAGAGGTTTATGATATGGAGCAAGATTTGCAGGGAGAAGATGAACATTAATTGAGAAAGGAAAAGATAGCACTTGATAAAAGAAGAAAGTAGAGGGAAGGAGGAGGTGGTAATGCAAGTCTTAAGTATGGAACATGCAACAACATAATATGTAAGAGATCACAGCAAGCACATGATGAGGATGGAATACAAGATGACAAGAGGCACAATGCAATATGGTAAGGTGAGCATGACAAAGAAAAGAGAAACCCACAGAACCAAACAAGATGAGGCCAAGCATGACAAAACCCACAAGAATTGGATGAGATCAAGTTGATATATTGCCAAAAATGGGAAGTTTACATCCAGGGTGTTACACGTCTTCAGCCCTCAGAACGCCGCCCCTCCGCCTGTGGAATTCAACCGAGGGACCATGAGCTCTCCAAAATATTATGGGCACGACGCCTGTGGAGATGTATAAACTGTTCTTCGGATCACGAGAGAAGTGTCCGGACTTGACCGAGGACGCAGGACTAAGCTGCAATCACCCAGATGCTCAAGTAAGTAGTCCTGTAACCGGACAAGCTGTTCATCCATTTATTATACATATATGCCCTTTAAAGGAGCCGTTTCTTGAACAGGAGTGGATAGCTAAGGCAAAGTTGATAAGGTGTCCGGCTCCCCTCCCAGAGACCATGCCGGATCCCATGTTGACCAATATGTTGAAGGTCGCGCCCTTTGAAGAAGGCGAAGGGAGGAGCGGGGGAGCAACTGCCTCTGCGAAGGAGGCTATCAAGGAAGGAGGGATTAAGATTCCCACCTTCCGAGGAGAGAAGAGGATCGCTTCAGAAGATCCGGAGATCAAGGCCTCAAAGAAAGGAAGGGAATCTTCGGAAGAGAGTCCGGCGCTGGGAAGTAACCCAGCCGCATTATTTCCCTAAGGGGATCAGCCCTCCAGCGAGCCGTAAGTAGAAAGAAGGGGTCTTGTAAATAAGGAGCATCCCCAGATTTATTTATGAAGATAACCGAATTGTACCTTGTAGTTCGGACCTCAGCCCTTCTCAACAGAGCGTCTTCGGGAATCTTCTTCCGGAGATGATGGAGAGCGAACGCTTCCACTGTCGCAGACTCATGTGAAGCGGACGACCCGAGGTGTCGCCGCGAGGGTTCCCCAAGTCCGGGCGGGCGGAAGGTCCGCGCCAAGTGGTGTGCGGTCGGAGGATCTCAAGGATCTGCTCAGCGAAGCGGTTATTCGTAAGATCACCGTGTTTCTAATGGGTACGGTGATTGAAAGAATTGCATCCGCGGAGAGCGGATTATGTGAAGCCGCCGAAGCTTACCGACGGGTTTGAGGTAGTACCTTCGACGCTTATGCATATAAATGCGCCATGTATAGATAGTAGTTCTCGAGACTCGGTATGTTGTCAAAATTGACAACGTGTCGAGGATCAAATTTCAGTTTTAACACATCGCCGCTTCTAAACCGTGGCGGAGCGTCCGGAGGCCACCTGGATCGATGAATATGCCGAATCAAGCGGCAACTTGACGAGGCGATGCGACATCGCGCTGGTCAATAAACGGTTTGACGAGTCACAAGGTATGCGACTTCTATGCGGACACCTGTTAAGGGAGCTTGAAGCCCATGTCCTACTGTTTGTATGCTTTAATGCAGATGGTGCCGCTGCCGTTGAGGAGCTGCGGGCAGAACTTGCCCGAGCGAAAGAGCAAGCCAGAGTAGTAATGCGGCTGCTTTAAAGGCGGTCAAGAGCTAGAAGCTGAACGGCTGCTCACCGGGCGGTTAAAGAGGAGATGGCCGAGATGGCCAAAAGGTTAAGGAATGCTACCGATCGCTGCGAGGTTCTTGAAAAAGAGCATCAAGCAGAACAGGAGGGCCTAAATAAGGCCGCCGCCGAAACCAAGAATGCCCAATCGGCCTTGAGAGCTGCCAAGGAGGAGCTGAGTCAGGCCAGGGCAATTGCGGCTAGAAAACCGTTTCTGCAGCGGAGGAAATATACAGATCCAAAGTTGTGACGCCCCGAGACCGATGCTCGAAAAGACTTCCAGCTATTCCGAGTTTCGTCGTGTGTTTCTTTTGTGCTTGCTCTTTTATTTTTGCATTGCATCATGTCATCATGCCATCATGCCATTTAATTTTTATAACTCATCTAAATAAATTGCATAGATCGTTGATCTATTTAAATCGAGGGATATTCACATGGTGATTTCTCTTTAAAACATATTCAAAGTCTCCTACTATTATTAGGGAGCTATAATAATTATTCCATTGTTTCAGTATCACCATAACACACTTGCAAATAATTCTCCATGCCTTTGTTATCTCATTTCTTGGTCTCCAACCTTGCCCATAATTTCTTTCATCATTTTCCAGAGCTCCAGCAATAATCCGAACATTTTTGGACCTTCCTTTTATCAAGTCCTAGTTCAAACCCATTTGAATTACAAATGAGTTTGAATTTAAATCTTTCGGTCTTGCCCACTTCTATTTTTCTTGGAACAAGCATATTTTTGCGAGTCCGGGAAAATTGTCCCCATGCGCAAATCCTTTTTCCTAACCCTCTTTCTTTTTCTTCTCTTTAATTGTTTTTCGCTAAAGAAAATATAGAGAGAGAGAGAGAGAGGTAAGCCCAGCCAGGCCTCCGCCATTTCCTCTCCACTGGCCGACCCACCGCCCAAGGCCCACGCCGCTCTAACCCTAGCGCAGGGAGAGCATCGCCGATCCCATCTCCTCTCCTCGATCCCTCCGCTGCCACCCACGCGCAGCCCTCGATCCCCTCGGCCCCTCCTCTCCTCGCCGCCTCTCCACCGTGGTTGCCGCCTTGTCACCTCGCCCACGCCACCACTTCGCACCTCTCCTGAGCTCCGTCCGCTGCCACCGAGCTGCTGGCTGCAGCCAGCCCTGGCCTCGCCTCCCTCGGCTAGCCAGAGCTCGCCCTCGAGCTCGGCCAACTCCGCGGCCCTCCGTCGCCTCGCGGCCATGCCCCACCTCTGCCTCGCCCAGCGCCCTC
Source organism: Aegilops longissima (assembly GCA_021605205.1). Lineage (NCBI taxonomy): Eukaryota > Viridiplantae > Streptophyta > Magnoliopsida > Poales > Poaceae > Aegilops > Aegilops longissima. The sequence goes on from CM038681.1 coordinate 370,433,702, forward strand.
TCCTTCCTCGATGGGTTTCTCCTCTGCCCTGTCCGCGCCTCGCCTGCCCCTGCTCCTGGTTAACCCTCGCCGACCTCCTTTGCCCTGCGCTGTTCCTCGAGCTCCCGCGCCTGTTTCTCCTCCCCGCTGACGCCTCCTTCGGCTGCTCGTGCTCGCAGCTCCGTCCATGAAGCTCAGGCAGCCATGGCCGCCACAGAGCGCCGGCGCCGTGCCTCCTCCTCCCTCGATTCGGCCTCAACCTCCAGTGCCATCTCCGCTGTGACCCGTCTGCAACCGCCCGCCCGGTGACCCATCGCCACCCGCCGCCGTTGGCGACCACCGTGAGGGCTACCCAGCGTGACCGAGCTGCCCTGCCTTGTTCGACCACCGAACCGCACTAAGTCGCTGCCTCTTTGCGTCTGCGCCTGTGTTGCCGTGGACGATGCAACCCTGAAATCTTTCCCAGCGCCAAGTACCAGGACACTACGGAAACCTGAATCGCCAAGACCGACCCCGCAAGTACTCCTTCGGATTCGCCAAGACCTCATGTACGACTACACCCGGTGATGCGTCAAGTACCTCTACCGTCGACCCCTTGGGCGTCAAGTTCATCTACGAAAATGTGTACAACTACCATCGTCGTGTACGACTACTTCCACTACATCACGAGAACAACTACTTCCACTATGATATGTACCACTACCGTCGCCACGTGAACAACTACTTCCCTCGATGATTTTGAACCGCCCCGAAATGCACGCTTCAAAGGTATAACCGCCGAGTCGATCAACCGTGGACCGAATGCATGTGTTGTACGAGATGCTCGTGTTTGCACCGTGCCCGTTTGCTTCATGCATGTTCCTCCTCGTTTGCCACCGTCACGTGGGAACCCGGTAACCGGGAGCACCCCACCATCTCTTGCGTGTTCTACCCATCCGCACACTTCTCGTTTGCATCAGAATCTCAATCAAGTTATCGAGATCGGAATGTTGCCGTGGCACCATTTCCGTTTCACCGCCGTGGCACCTTTTTCCTTCCGCCATGGCGACAAATGCCTCGTATCATGCTCATGTCAACGTTTTCATAAAATTGCTTAAAACTTGCACATGTCATCCGCATCATGATAACAACATTTAAATGTTTATAATTGTTGTTTGCATTAATTTGCTTAAATGCCATGCTAAAATGATTTATTTCATAACTAAATAACCGTAGCCCTGATTTAAATAAATTATATATGTAAATGGGGTAGAAAAATGCATAGATTAACATGGTAGCATTACTTTGCATGTTTAACAACTCTAAAATATGTTTTAGGTCAGAAGAGTACCAAATCAAAAATATGCTTATGGGGATTTTCCGAATTGTTGTTTGTTGTTCCGCCTCATTTAAATTTGCCTAGATAGGTAGTTTTATTATGCTTCACCTCTTGCCATGTTTAATAACATTTAATGTTGTTGGGTCATAACCTAGAGAGAACTAAATAATTGATGTGGTGTTTTGTTAATATGCAACTCGCTGTATATTGAGCTCCATTTAACTTGTAGTTTTGTTTGTGCATATTGCCATACCATGCTATTTAAACCGGGCATGCATCATACTTGTTTTGCATCATGCCATGTTTATGTGATGGTTGTTTACTATGTTGTTTGTTTCTTTCCGGTTGCTTCTCTCGTTAGCTTCGGTTTCGCTCCGGAGTTGTGAGGATTCGCTCGACCACGCCCATTTGTCTTCTTCATGGACTCGTTCTTCTTCCTTATGGGATCTCGTGCAAGATGACCATACCTCGAAATCACTTCTATCTTTGCTTGCTAGTTGCTCGCTCTTTTGCTATGCCTATGCTACGATGCCTACCACTTGCTATATCATGCCTCCCATATTGCCATGTCAAGCCCCTAACCATCCTTTCCTAGCAAACCGTTGTTTGGCTATGTTACCGCTTTGCTCAGCCCCTCTTATAGCGTTGTTAGTTGCGGTGAAGATGAAGTTTGTTCCTTGTTGGAACATGGAGACGTTGTTCCTTGTTGGAACATGTTTACTTGTTGGGATATCACAATATATCTTCTTTAATTAATGCATCTATATACTTGGTAAAGGGTGGAAGGCTCGACCTTATGCCTGGTGTTTTGTTCAACTCTTGCCGCCCTAGTTTCTGTCATACCGGTGTTATGTTCCCGGATTTTGCGTCCCTAACGCGGTTGGGTGATTTATGGGACCCCCTTGACAGTTCGCTTTGAATAAGACTCCTCCAAAGAAGGCCCAACCTTGGTTTTACCATTTGCCACCTAAGCCTTTTTCCGTGGGTTCTGCAGACTCAAGGGTCATCTTTATTTTAACCCGGGCGGTGCTCCTCGAGTGTTGGTCCAAATTAGAGCCACTTATGTGCCGCCTCGAGGCAACTTGGGGTATCGTCGGTTGTCAGACGTATCGCTCATCCGGTGTGCCTCGAGAACGAGATATGTGCAGCTCCTATCGGGATTTGTCGGCACATTCGGGCGGCTTTGCTGGTCTTGTTTTATTGTTGTCGAAATGTCTTGTAGCCGGATTCCGAGACTGATCGGGTCTTCCGGGAGAAGGAATGCCTCCGCTGATCGCGAGAGCTTATCATGGGCTGTTGGGACACCCCTGCAGGTATTATCTTTCAAAGCCGTGCCCGCGGTTATGAGGCAGATGGGAATTTGTTAATGTCCGTTGTAGAAAACCCGGTTGACCTTAATTAAAATACATCAACCGCGTGTAATCGTGTGATGGTCTCTTCGACGGAGTCCGGAAGTGAACACGGTGTTGTTGTTATGTTTGATGTAAGTAGTTTCAGGATCACTTCTTGATCGCTACTAGCTTCACGACCGTGTTTTGCTTCTCTTCTCGCTCTCTCTTTTATGTATGTTAGCCACCATATATGCTAGTCGCTGTCTGCAGCTCCACCTCACTACCCTGTCCTACCTTTAAGCTTAAATAGTCTTGATCTCGGTGTGAGATTGCTGAGTCCCCGTGACTCATGATACTTCCAAAACCAATTTGCAGGTGCCGATGAAACCGCAGCAGGTGACGATCCGAGCTCAAGGAGGAGCTCGATGAAGATCTTGTTCTTTGTGTTGTTTCGCTTCATCGATCAAGAGTGGAGCCCAGCTTGGGACGATAGGGATCTGTAGCATTTGGGGTAGTCTTCTTTTATTTTGGTTCCGTAGTCGGACCTTGATTGTATCTGTATGGTGTAATGCTTTACTCATGTGTTGTGTGAAGTGGCGATTGTAAGCCAACTATGTATCTCTTTCCTTATGTATTACATGGGTTGTGTGAAGATTACCTCACTTGCGACATTGCTTTCAATGCGGTTATGCCTCTAAGTTGTGCTTCACACGGGAGATATAGCCGCATAGAGGGCGCTATAAGTTGGTAATCGAGCCATCCCCACTTAGGAGCCCCCGCTTGATTGTTTGTCAAGCGTTGTTGAGTCTAGAAAAATGTTTTGAGTCTTAGGATTATATATATCGGAGAGTAGGATTCTTTTTACTCCCAGTCCCTTCATCGCTCGTGAGGTCTCCCGACGAGAAGTTTTGACTCTCCTCTCCTCAAATTTCACTAAAATTTTTTTAGGATCACGCTGGTATCTTGGAATCGTTCGATGGTTTTGTGACGAGAACATTGTTCTTGGTGCCTCCCGACATTTAGGGGTTGTGGCAGTGTCCCGGGAGTTGAGCTCCGAGGTGTTGTCGCCACAATTTTATCGCTGCAGTTCGAATACCTGAGTTTTGCCGACATCGAAAATCTCTTTTGTACAGCTTGTTGGTGAGATAACCTCGATAACCCAAGATCGGGCGAGCTCAAGAGTATTGCCATGACTCGTATAACGGATGCTTTTCGAAGATCGAGGTAGACGATTTCCGAAGGTTTCTTGGTTATGTGTTGAAGGATGGATACAGCTGGATCTAGGTATTGTTAGTTTGGGTGATATATTTTGTGTCCCCTGTATCCCCAACACCAGATTGCATAACCAGAAAGTTTCGGGAGTTTATAGGTGGGAATTCAAGTAGCCCCTAGAATATCTTTCCGACAGATGCATGATATGGGATTGGGTATATCTCTATCATATGTATTTGTTCCGGCTTATTCCGCAAGCCAAATCCTTTGTTTTTGTTTTGTTTTAAGTTGTGGTATTCGAGTTGCTTCAATGTCAAGTGTTGAATCCATACCTTTTTCCTAAATGGTGTTCTCATATTTCTATGTGAATACTAATCCTTCTTGATCTTCGAGTTTGTCATCTCAATTTCTTCTCACCGGTGCGCTTCTCTTCAAGATGATCCCATCATTCTCCCCATTCGCGAGATCAATTCTCAGTTCTTTGCAACGGTGTTTGTTTCATCCGTCCCAAGTTGTTTTGTTTTCCCGCCCTCCCACCCTTTTCTTCAAGGACTCAGATTTCTTAATCAAGTATCCATTTTATTGAGTGAAGTTTCTTCATTCTTTTCCTTTAATGTTTTATCCGTGATTTCTCATGAAGACGCTTAAGGAAGTTTCAACCTTATCATTGTTCCATTCTAATTTTCTTCTCCGTGGATTTAGTTCAAGATTTCGTGTTGATCTTATCCCTTTCCTCTTTTCACAATGCTTTCTCATGCCGTGTATCTCTTAATCATTCACTTCGCTATTCATTTGGTTGGGAGTGATGAAGATATCTCGAAGATTCAAGTTTCCATTCTCAATTCACTCAAGTTCTTTTGAGGATGAAATCTCATTCAAGCCATTTAATTCTACCGGTGCAATCTTTATTTCAAGCAATCCTTCAACGATGTTTCTTTTGAGTGGGCCCTAACCCATAGGTCTTTTCCCAGGATCTTACCTGACTATTCTAATTTTCCGGAGCTACTAAAATTCTTTTCTAAGTTTGACGTAAGAATGATTTATCATCAGTCAAATGCTTTTCTCCAAGATCTTTCAAATTATTTTCATTGTTAGCTCAACCTTTCTAATTTTCATTCTGGAGTGTCTCAACAATTCATGGTGGTGTTTCTCGTCGTCATTCTTGAATTTTGAAGACCGACGAAGAGTTTCTCTTTAATCTTGCTCCATTCTCTTCAAGATTCATGGTTCTAGCTTCGTGCCATCCTCATAATTGTTTTGATTGTGAGAATTCTTCTCACCCATCCGGAGCAATTCATGAGTCTTTTCAGTTTGATTCTTCGGAGCCCATCATCTCAGAATTATTCATTCCAGCTTTCAGCTCTCGTTCTCCAAATCATACCGTGCATCATTCAAGTATTATCTAATCAGCTCGATCTCTCGCTCACTTGTATCTAAATCCCTCAAATATCTTCATTCGCTTTTCCAATTCTTCCCGTGAATTGTGCCTTTGCTACGCTCAATTTCAATTTTACGGTGGTTCATTCAAGAGTTCTCTTCCTTCGTTATTACATAGATTCATTCGTCTTCCTGAATCCTACCGGCGGTTCGTTGAAGACCTTCCCAAGTTTGCGCCATATCTATCTTAATCCTTTCTACGAGAATAAGTAGTATGCCAAATCCGTTGCTTGTCATCAATTTAAATTGGTGAAGGATACGCATAATGTAATTCTTATTCTTGTTTCATCGGGTAAATTCAATTCCTTATTCCGGAGGTCCATCAAAATTCTCGATTTAATTTGCTTCATCTTTTCTTTCCGGAGTTCAAAGTTTTCTCGGTTATATCATTTCAAAGCTTCTTCTTATCACTGCAAGGCTTCACCTTGTGTTTTCAACTTCTCTTTCTTTTATCATCCTTTTCTTACCGGAGTTCTTCATGGAGGCTCTACATGGTGCTTCATCAAGGATTCTTTTCATTCTTCAATTGTTCTTCAAGATTTCTCTCGAAGTTAAGATCCGCCAAGCTATACTCAAAATAAACTTGGTGCTCAACACATGTTTTGTTTTGAGGAGTTCAAGCATTCTTCATCTTGCATTCCGAAGTGCAATTCTTTCGACCTTATCTTTTGAGGTGGTGTTATGTCATTTTGACAGTTTCATTCATGTTTCATGATTCACTTGTTGTCAAGAATGAGATATTTAAATCCATCAATCTCTTCATTGGAGTTATCTTGGGTTATATTTCACCTAAAGCTTTCCCTAAGGATTGTTGCTATTTATGGTGCTTATAAATGACCCAAGTTCTTCATTTGTCCTCTTGGTGAAATAAGTTTCGCCTCCTTGTTGATATCAATCCAATCGCTTGTTTCATGGTGGCGAAGCTCACCTCATAATGTTGAGATGTTTCCATAAGCCCACTACAAGCTTGTTCTTTTCGTTGTTGGTTTTCCAACAATTCCGTTCTAACCTTCTTGGAAGGGTGCTTTCCAAGCCCATTTGTGGTAGAAGTTGGCATTTTCTTCTCTGTTCTTTTCTTCCCAACCATCTAGTTTTTCATTCCATTCTTTCTTTCTTCCGGAGGCATTGTGATGTTGCTCTCTTCACCCATCACCTCGTTTTGTAAAGATCATGTTCTTTTTCTTGCATTATCCATTTAACCAGAGTGTCATGTTTTCATTCGAGTTCTCTCATCTTATCAAGTTTTGCCTGCTTCCTCAACCGGAGAGCTGTCTGAAATCTTTCTTACCCCTTGCGCCATTCTTTCAATAGTTCCGGAGGCAGTGTGTTGTTGATTTCATCAAGTATCATCCCATCTTCTCAAGTTCATGATTCTAATTCCTTCTGTTTTCAGTCCGAGTGCTTCCAAATTATATCATTCTTATTCATTCTTATCTCGTTTCAACCAGAGTGGTTCCAATTCCTTCTTGTCCATTGTACTCGTCATTCATAGCTTTGCAACCCCCAAGGTTCACATGGTGTTCCTTGTTTCTATTTTCATCGAATGCTCTCAATTTCGCTCAACTCTATTGTGTTATTCTTTCAAGTTTTCAACCTCTCAAGGTTCATTGGTTTCACTCGTTTGTCAAAGAAGCAACTTAGTTTTACCTCTTTCTTCTTTCGTTTTTCTATCCGGCGCCATCCTAGATCTCGGGACGAGATCCTCTCGTAGTGGTGGAGTGTTGTGACGCCCCGAGACCGATGCTCGAGAAGACTTCCAGCTATTCTGAGTTTCGTCGTGTGTTTCTTTTGTGCTTGCTCTTTTATTTTTGCATTGCATCATGTCATCATGCCATCATGCCATTTATTTTTTATAACTCATCTAAATAAATTGCATAGATCGTTGATCTATTTAAATCGAGGGATATTCACATGGTGATTTCTCTTTAAAACATATTCAAAGTCTCCTACTATTATTAGGGAGCTATAATAATTATTCCATTGTTTCAGTATCACCATAACACACTTGCAAATAATTCTCCATGCCTTTGTTATCTCATTTCTTGGTCTCCAACCTTGCCCATAATTTCTTTCATCATTTTCCAGAGCTCCACCAATAATCCGAACATTTTTGGACCTTCCTTTTATCAAGTCCTAGTTCAAACCCATTTGAATTACAAATGAGTTTGAATTTAAATCTTTCGGTCTTGCCCACTTCTATTTTTCTTGGAACAAGCATATTTTTGCGAGTCCGGGAAAATTGTCCCCATGCGCAAATCCTTTTTCCTAACCCTCTCTTTCTTTTTCTTCTCTTTAATTGTTTTCTGCTAAAGAAAATATAAGAGAGAGAGAAGAGAGAGGTAAGCCCAGCCAGGCCTCTGGCCATTTCCTCTCCACCTGGGCCGACCCAACCGGCCCAAGGCCCAGCCGCGCCCCCTCTAACCCTAGCGCAGGGAGAGCATCGCCGATCCCATCTCCTCTCCTCGATCCCTCCGCTACCACCCACGCAGCCTCGATCCCCTCGCCCCTCCTCTCCTCGTGTTGCCTCTCCACCGCTGTCGCTTTGTCACTCGCTCGCGCCACCACTTCTCCACCTCTCCCGAGCTCCGCCCACCGCCACCGGAGCCGATGATGGTTGCAGCCCCGGCCTCGCTCCCTTGCTAGCCAGAGCTCGCCCACGAGCTCGGCCAACTCCGGGCGGCTCCTCCGTCCGCCTGGGCCCGGCCCTCCTCCGCCTCGCCCAGCGCGCCCTCTCCTTCCTCGATGGGTTTTTTCCTCCGCCTGTGTCCGCGCCTACCTGTGGAGAAGGAATGTCCTCCGCTGATCGCGAGAGCTTATCATGGGCTGTTGGGACACCCCGCAGGTATTATCTTTCAAAGCCGCACTCATGCGTTATGAGGCAGATGGGAATTTGTTAATGTCCGGTTGTAGAAAACCCAAGTTGACCTTAATTAAAATACATCAATCTGCGTGTAACCGTGATGGTCTCTTCTCGGCGGAGTCCGGGAAGTGAACACGTGTTGGAGTTATGTTTGACGAAGTAGTTTCAGGATCACTTCTTGATCGCTACTAGCTTAACGATCGTGCCTTTGCTTCTCTTCTCGCCTCTTTATGTATGTTAGCCACCATATATGCTAGTCGCTTGCTGCAGCTCCACCTCACTACCCTGTCCTACCTTTAAGCTTAAATAGTCTTGATCTCGCTGGTGTGAGATTGCTGAGTCCCCGTGACTCACAGATACTTCCAAAACCAGTTTGGTGTGCCGATGAAACTGCAGGACGATCCGAGCTCAAGGAGGAGCTCGATGAAGATCTTTGTTCTTTGTGTTGTTTCGCTTCACCGATCAAGAGTGGAGCTCAGTTGGGACGATCGGGATCCGTGTAGCATTTGGGGTAGTCTTTTTATTTTGGTTCCGTAGTCGGACCTTGATTGTATCTCGTATGATGTAATGCTTTACTCGTGTGTTGTGTGAAGTGGCGATTGTAAGCCAACTATGTATCTCTTTCCCTTATGTATTACATGGGTTGTGTGAAGATTACCTCACTTGCGACATTGCTTTCAATGCGGTTATGCCTCTAAGTCGTGCTTCGACACGTGGGAGATATAGCCGCATCGAGGGCGTTACAAAAGTATGCTCCGTTGGATAAATTATGGAGTTCAGAGGATGCTTATATGGACTTGGCGGCGAGCGCTGTGGACGCGGTTGAGCACTTCCGGGGCCAGAAGGGGCACAAAAGGGAAGAGCTATATTGGTCGCTGAGGGAGTTCCGGACTAGGGGGTGTTCGGATAGCCGAACTATCATCATCGGCCGGACTCCAAGACTATGAAGATACAAGATTGAAGACTTCGTCCCGTGTCCAGATGGGACTTTCCTTGGCGTGGAAGGCAAGCTTGGCGATACGGATATGTAGATCTCCTACCATTGTAACCGGCTCTGTGTAACCCTAACCCTATCCGGTGCCTATATAAACCGGAGGGTTTTAGTCCGAGGATCTAACAACAATCATACCATAGGCTAGCTTCTAGGTATAGCCTCTTTGATCTCGTGGTAGATCCACTCTTGTAACACACATCATCAACATTAATCTAGCAGGACGTAGGGTTTTACCTCCATCAAGAGGGCCCAACCTGGTAAAACATCGTGTCCCTTGTCTCCCCGTTACCATCCGCTTAGACACACAGTTCGGGACCCCTACCCGAGATCCGCCGGTTTTGACACCGACATTGGTGCTTTCATTGAGAGTTCCTCCGTCTTCGCCGATAGGCTCGATGGTCCTTTGATCATCAATAACGACGCGTCCAGGTGAGACTTTTCTCCCCGGACAGATCTTCGTGTTCGGGCGGTTTTGCACCGGGCCAATTCGCTGGCCATCCGGAGCAGATCGAAGCTACGCCCGCCATCAGGTCAGATTTGAAGTTTAAACTATACGGCCGATATCCGCGGAGACTTGATCTTCGACGGATTCGAGCCGCAGCTGCGCGTACACACCGCCTCGATGGGCATGATCTAGCTTTGCAGCCGAACAAAGGCCTCGGAGGCCGCACCAAGATCCGCCCGCCCTCAATCCGAACCGATTCCCGACCGAGGACGAGTGGTTGACACCGCCAAAGTGCTATAATCTCTATGGCGATCGAGTTTAACTCCATCCCTATCCTTTGAATAGACTCTACACCAGTGGCACCGACTCCGAGCCCTCCGCGCTCTTTCCGATCGAATCCGATTGGGCGCCTGCTATGGAGTTCACGGTCATGACATCTTTTCAGCACTCGCCTTTGGCGACATCCTGAATTCACTAAAGTCTCTCTTTATCCGGAGAGCCCTGGCCGGATTACGGTCAGAAGGTTGGGATGCGGACGACGAAGAAATTCAACGCCCACCCACCACCCACATTCTAGCCACTGTCGATGATTTAACCGACATGCTAGACTACGACTCCGAAGACATCGACGGTATGGACGACGATGTCGAAGACGAACAAGACCCAGCGCCTACAGGGCACTGGAAGGCCAACTCACATATGACATATATATGGTGGACATCCCAAAAGATGGGAACGGCGATGGAACAACGGAGGATGACCCTCCAAGAAGCAGCCCAAGCGCCAAGGCCGGGCGCCGCCTAAATCCCGCCACAGAAGAATGAAGATTCCGCACCGAGATAACAATACACCGGACAACGCCGAAGACAATCCACTCCAGCAAGATCCATCGCAGAGGATGAAGACGCCAGCCCTCAAGAGAGAGCGGCGTAAGAAGAGGTAGAGGATTATATGCCTCCTCCAAAGACGGCAAGCCTCGACGACAATGAATTCGCTGTGCCTCGAGAATCCTCCGTAACAAGAGCATTTTAGACGCAGGCTTATGGCCACGGGCGTAACAGCCTAAAGAAAAGCAGCAACAGCTTAGAGCTGATCAGATCTGCTAGCCGGCTGATGGATCAAGTCCTCGCGTCAAGAGCATGAGCTCGAACGCCTCCAAAGTTACCCTAAACGCAAGCTGCTCCCCGATTAGAGGAGGAGGCTTACGAACCCGCTGGCTACTAGGAGACACACGGCTGACCGACCATCCTGTGGTCAGCGACAGAGAGGCCTCTAGGTCTTCACTAGAACTGCACTCTCGCATCGCTTCAAAAGCACATGGCCAAAGGGGAACGCCCGACCTGTAGATATATTGAGGACAAGGCAAGACAATCAAGATCGATCTATAGATCGCGGGCGCCCACGGCACGTGATTTACAACCGCCGCTACGGACACAAGAAGTCCGCCGGGCCAAACAAAACAGACTAAGCTTTTTGAGTCTGGCCGTGATATCGCCAAAGACATGAGGCGCCAAGACACCCACTATGCTTCATAGACGAAGTAATGGATCATCAAATCCTCAAGGGTTTAAACCCACAATATCGAATCCTATGATGGCACAACAGACCCCGCGGTTTGGATCAAGACTATCTCCTTCACATCCACATGGCCCGCGTGACGATCTTCACGCCATCAAATACCTCCCCTGCTTAAAGGACCAGCCCGACATTGGCTCAACAGCTTGCCAGCCAGAGTCAATTGGGAGCTGGGAGGACCTCGAAGCCGATTCCTCGATAACTTCTGTGGCACTTATGTGCGACCACCGACGCCGATGACCTAAGCCACATAATTCAGCAGCCGCATTTAATCGCCATACATTCGACACGGTTCTTAACCAAGAAAACCAAATCGCCGACCGTCCGGATGCGGAGGCCCTCGCGCCTTCAAGCATAACATCCGCGACGAGTGGCTTGCCCGCACCTAGGAAAGGAGAAGCCAAATCCATGGCAGCCCTCACATCACTCATGACCCGCTTCGCTGGTGAGGATAGCTGGCTAGCACGCAGCAACAACCTCAGCAAAATTTGGCAGTCCGACTTCAAGGACCAAAACGGCAGCCGTGATCGTAATAAAACAAACGCCGCACTAACGGCGATAATATTGAGGATACGGCAGTCAATGCCGATTCAAAGGCTCTAAACCCGTCAGCGGAAAAGCCATTCAAACGAATTCATCCGGTCCGCCCAATTTGGACCGAATATCACCGCAGCGATACACGGCATTCTTTGAAAAGCCAGTTAATCACACCAACAGGACTGTTGGGTATTCACAGGCAGGCAAGTTAATTGTCAAAACAATGACAAGGGGCTGCATAGCGATGACGAGGACGAGACCCAACCGCCAAACAATAGAGGATGTAGGGTTTCACAAGTGCAGATGGTGAACATGATATACGCAACGACATACCCAAAAGGGAGCGGAAGCGCACTGTGGATGTCTACGTGATGGAGCCAGCTTGCCTCAAGTTCAATCCATGGTCCTCCCGCCCGATCACTTTTGACCAAGGGACCACCCCACCAAAGATCCGCCACGGGATTCGCCAGACCGGTCTTAGACCCAATCGTCGATGGATTTCACCTAACCGTAGTCCCGATGGACGGCGGCAGCAGCCTGAACCTGCTTTACCTGTGATACAAAGGCGCAAGATGGGCATAGACACCTCAAGGATTAAACCTACCAAAACGACCTTTAAAGGCGCCATACCAGGTGTAGAAGCCAATTGTACAGCTCAATTACACCGAAGTGGTCTTCTAATCCCGGATAACTTCCGAGCAAGGAGTTAATCTTCGACATAGTCCTGCCCGCAGCGGCTATCATGCCTTGCTCGGACGCATCAAGGCTTAAAGTTCAACGCGTGCCGCACCACGATACTTCAAGCTCAAGATGCCAGGCCCTCGAGGAGTCATTACGGTCAAGGAAACATCGAACGCTTCTCCGCACGGAGGAACATACAGCGCTCTCGCCGAAGTGCAATGCAGCCTCTAAGGCATTTCGAGTCCGCCGTAAGCTGCCGGACACAGCCTAAGCGCCCAGAGTAACTTACAACAAGACCACTGGCACGCTCAGAGCACGCCAGAGCAAGGCGGCCCCAACCCCAGCCCCCGCAAACGCCAAAGCAGGTCCTTCACAGACACCATTACGCCTCAAGATACCATGGGCATGAGGAGAGGGGCACGACCACGATAAACCCAGATCGCGGCTCAACCACACCAGGGGCTCTCAAGTGTGTCGCTCCTTTTCTTTTCCTTTTACCTTTTACTTTTTACCCACAGACTCCGCTTTTGTCGAAGTTCTCGTCTGGGGCAAGTGCACTGCCAACTCACGATGCAACAGCTAGGAAGGATAAAGGCTATAGCTAATATACAGTGGTCTCCATTACGAGCATTTTCATACACCAATCTGCAGCCTACCCCCGGAGGGGGACATGTTTAATAGTCTCATACCTTGCTTATCGCACTATTTGTGTCGTTTCGCATTTGTAGCAGCACTTGTTGAATAAAACAATGCAGCACCTTTTTGTTTATAATTGCATTTTTTTTCATACATAACATTTATTTACATGTTGCATCCGTACACTTTGGTACAGCTAATATACACCAGGGCTTATGTTTCCTGCTATGGTGTGATGAGTCCAACACTTTCACAAGTGCGGCACCTCAACTTATAGCACTATATGCATCGGTTCAATCATGTCTTGGGTAAATAGTTGGGTTTGCCCGGCTCCCTGTTTTGGTACCTTACGCTCTATATCGCTAAGGTAGCACCGGAGAACCATCGCGATTCCGCCTCAGCTCGGCTGGGTTAACGCCTGGAGAAAGCTAAACTGACCGCCATGATGAGGCGAGAGACCGGTCGCTGTTCGAGAGGTTTTTATGTAGTCCTTAAGGACTTATGCCACTTAGAGCGAGGAGCCGGATACTGTCCGCCAAGCCGTGGATAGCGCCCCAAATTCGCCTTCCAAGACTAGGGGCTTCACCGAAATTTAAAATTATAGAATTCTATGGCTAAGGAGAGTGTTCAAGCATTATAAGTCCGTTGCTTTGTTCGCTGTGTTGAGCGCCCCCTAGATGGACCCAATAATGGGAACAAGAGCACTCAAGTTTATCCCGAACACCCCAAGACTGTGGCATGGGGGTGAAGCCGACGACTTGCCATCTCTCGAGATTTGATAAACATCCGCATGTATGTAATATTTTAAATTAACAAGCGTTGCTTAGTGCATATGAACTAAGTTTTCAGCGCATGTGATAACAAAATGCGAGTCTATTCAAATATTACATCTTTGGAGCACTCACCGCAATAGTGCGGGCGCCTTCAAAGACACTCTTATAATACATCTTGGGCGCATGATGCTCCTTGCCCTCCGTATGGTCTGCCACAAGCTTCGGCATCCATCTTGCCCCAAAGGCACCTTTATGCTGGGCAAGGCCCGACGGCACCTCGATACAAGCGAACGCTTGATAACTTCAACCCACGGCACGCATCCACCAGCCGCCGACCAGGCCAAGTAGCTCCTGTGCATGGCCTCCTTAGGCCACAGCCAACTATGCGGCCCTTCATGGCCTGTTCGCCGCTTTAGGAGCTCGACCAGCTGCTTCACTGATCGCTATAAGCACTGATGTCCGCCTCAAAGATATCGAGACCAAGACCTTCTCCGTCGAGCCCTCTCCTCGCCCAGAGAATGCAGCATCGGATACATCGCGAGGAAGATCTGCGAACGCCTCGAGAGCTCCAAATTCGTAAGCAACAGGTAATTAACACTCACATGCTTACTCGCATGAAAAATGCCTTACCCGCTGCTATTTTCTTCACCGCCTAATCTCCTAGAGGGCCTTGTAGGCTTCGCCTTAGCGGCTTTGGCACTCTCAAGAGCTGCAAGCTCAGACTCGAGTCTTCGAGTCACGCCCAAGTTCTCATGTTTTTCACGAGATCCTAGAGCTCTTGCTGCACCTCCGCCACCAAGGCCCTTCTTCTCTCGCCGGTGCGCTCATGTCAAGACATGCTCGCCGCTGCCACCGCCTCCTTCTGTGGTCGCCACCTCGTTAGTGGCCCCTACAATACCCACGTTATCCTTGTCATTTTTCTTGCAACCAAATCCTTTTCTGTAAGGTACAATTTTTATAAGGTATTACTCACCTTCTTTTTCCTCAAGCTGCTTGGCATGGCCGAGCCTGCTCTAGGACCGCCGAGGTTTTCCTTCAAAGTATTGACCTCCGCAACAAGACGGCGGAGGTCACCAAGACAGCCTGCAATCCCATATTGACATATTTTTATGACTCCTTCGCTTATCTTTCTAAAGATCCTCATCCGCTTTTCTTTTCGAACACCGAACCGAGCATCGGGGCTACCGCCTATGCGGTACCATTTTACATATATTGAAATTTTACCTCAAAGCCTATTAGAAGGCTATTGCAGGCTTCGTCAGCCCGCCTTGGCAAGCTGAACCTTTCAATCACCGCACTAATAAAAAGGCGGTTTTCTTCGATGGAGGCGCCATTGAGCGCCCAAGAAATTATCCGCACCTCCGCTTGATGGAGGCAGCCGCGCCGGTCTTGCCCTTCTTACAAAGGGGTCGCCACGGACTCGAGCCACCGCAGCCTCCGGGCTGAGTCCGTGCACAACCGGGAGGGTGTCTCGCGACACCTCCGGGCCTCCCTCCGGGTGGGTCCTTTTCGTGATCCCACTCAAGGCCGCTCATGGGCACGGGGTTGGAGGCAGTCGGAAGGGAATCCATATCCGACGCACCCAAGGACCCGCTGGACGAAACGGGAATATCATCCTTGGGCGGACTGCAGGGTTGTATGCGGCTAGAAAGACATTATGTGGCGAAAACAAAAACCTCGAGGTTATTTGGGAGTCCGGATATTTACGATCTCGCCAGGGCTTGGCCCTTGATGCCGCTTCGCTGCCACATCAAGGCCGGGGAGCAGTCCGGAGGAAGAGTTTTTCCTTCTTGACCTTCGACCTCCCTTGTTGGGGAGGCCTTCCTTTTTTCCTCCTTCGCCGGGAGAGGCTTTTTCTTCTCCCTCACCTTGGTGGAGGAGTCGGCCTCGGATTCATCATCCGATAGCCTGAAAACGGAACTCTTCCGAGTCCCCGTGGCCGCCTTTTTGGCCTTCTTTCTCCGACACCACGGGTGCCGGAGCCAGCAGCCCCTGCTAGGGCGGGCGCCGCCGGGTCCTTCCGCAATAGGGCCGGACAGGTAATCCGCTCGCTTTCGCCAGCCATTCCTATCAAAGGCAAGGGAGTTTAGATCCCAGATAGAGCCAAACTATGGAAAACAAGTGGTGAACTCACTTACCTCGTCACTGGACATCGCGAGCAGAATCCGCGATCTTCAGTAGCGGATGCGGAGCTTTGGCGCCTTGAACAACACCTTCCGCACATCTTCGTGACGTAGTGTCAAGAGCCCGCCAGGTCCGTGCTGCGCCGATCAAACTCCCACATATTAAAGCCCCGCTGCTGGCACGGGAGAATCCGCGGATGAGCATGACTCGACTACGCTGACAAGCCCGAGCTTCTTGTCCACCACTCGGATATGTGCTTGAGTCCGTCACTCCTCCGAATCCCCCAAATTCGGCCACTCTTTCCAGGAGGAGAGCCGTGGGAATACAATTATCCGGCACCTCCGTGGACGGAGGCAGTCGGTGCTCGTCTTGCCCTTTCACTTACGGGGTCGCCTCCGGAGTCCGGAGCCACCGCAGCCTCCGGCCGAGTCCGTGCAGTCCGGGAGGGTGTCTCATGACACCTCCGGCCTCCCTCCTGGTGGGTCCTTTTCGATCCCACTCAAGGCCGTCTGGCGCACAGGGGTGGAGGCAATCGGAAGGGAATCCATATCCGACGACTCCAAGGACCACGGATTAAACGGGAAGATCATCCTTGGGCGGACTGCAGGGTTGTATGCGCATTAGAAAGACGTTATGTGGCGAAAACAAAACCTCGAGGTTATTCGGGAGTCCGGATACTTATGATCTCGCCAGGCTTGGCCTTGATGATGCCTTGCCGTTGCCACCGGGCGCCGGAGCAGTCCGGAGGAAGAGTTTTTCCTTCTGATTCTTCGCCTCCCTTGTTGGGGAGGCCTTCCTTCTTTCCTCCCCCACCGGGAGAGGCTTTCTTCTTCCCCTCACCTTGGTGGAGGAGTCGGCCTCGGATTCATCATCCGATAGATTTTGAAAACGGGAACTCTTCCGAGTCCCCGTGGCCGCCTTTTTTCGTTTTCTTCTCCCCGCACCACGGTGCCGGGCCAGCAGCCCCGCTAGGCGGGCGCTCACGGGTCCTCCGCAATAGGGCCGACAGTAATCCGCTCGCCTTCGCCAGCCATTCCTATCAAAGGCAAGGGAGTTTAGATCCGTGATAGAGCCAAACTATGGAAAACAAGTGGTGAACTCACTTACCTCGCCACCTGGACATCATGCGAGCAGAATCCGCGATCTTCGTAGCGGATGCGGAGCTTTGGCGCCTTTGAACAGCACCTTCCGACATCTTTGTACGTAGTGTCAAGAGCCCGCCAGGTCCGTGCTGCGCCGGATCAAACTCCCACATATTAAAGCCCTGCTGTCGGCACGGGAGAATCCGCGGATGAGCATGACTCGACTACGTTGACAAGCTTGAGCTTCTTGTCCACCACTGGATACGTGCTTGAGTCCGTCAGCTCCTCCGAATCCCCAAATTCGCCACTCTTTCCAAAGAGGAGAGCCGTGGGAATACCAGATCTAAATTAAGGGTCGCTGCCCAATCAGGGTCACGGATCGGTGATTAGAACCACCCCGATTGCCACCCTTGATGGTTTCCACGAAGTACCTCCACCACGTGAACGGGACATCCTGCCCACCATGGCGCCAAGACTCCGCTTATTGCCTTCACAACCTTCGCTTGACATCAAGGTCTTGAGCCACGTCAAGTGGGGCTGATGCAGAGGAATGTTTCGCATACGCACGATAAACGCCGAGATGTTGAGGATGAAATTGGGGCCGATCATGGAAATCTAGGCCGAGTAGAACATGAGCCCCGGACAAAGGGATGAAGGGAAGCCCAGTCCGCGGAGGAAATGGGGAAGAAATACTACCTCTCATGGGGCCTGGGTTGGGGACGAGCCTCCTCGTCGGGGAGCCGATGCGCTGATGTTGCCTGGACAGATATCCGCGCGCAGCTTCTGGATCTGCCCTCCGTGACGGAGGAGGCCATCCACTTGCCTCCCGCCTCCGACATAGTTGGAGAAGGTTGAGGTGAGGAGGCGGACTTGGGCGCTGGAGCTCGAGTTCATGGAGATGGATAAGCCAAGGAGGAAGAAGGCGATGTAAAAGGTGGATCCTTATCCCTTATATGGGCGGACAAAACATGTGTCCCCACCGCCCGGTAAAACTCGCTATCTCCCAAGCGCCACCATCAATGGCGCGGTTGGGTTACCCACGTCCGTATTGATGGGAATCCCGGAATAAGGGGAACACGATCTCTGCCTCGACAAGACGTGCCAAGGAAACCACTTCGCTGAACGCACTGAGGTGGAACAATAAAAACAATTTGAGTAAAAGCTTGGTAGTGGTGCGACGTCACGCCACAAAATATGTCAGCAGATTGATCTTGTGTAATATTATTCTCGCTACGGTAGTATGTGGAATTTATTTTTGCAGAGCCGGACACTATCCTGGTGTTCACAATCTTCTATAAATTATTCGAGGAAGAACCCGCTTTGCAATGTCAAGACAATATGCTACCGGACCTGGCGCCATTGAAGCCTGGTTCAGGGCTACCGAGGGAGTTCCGGACTAGGGGTGTCCAGATAGCCAACTATCATCATCGGCCGGACTCCAAGACTATGAAGATACAAGATTGAAGACTTCGTCCCGTGTCCGGATGGAACTTTTCTTGGTGTGGAAGGCAAGCTTGGCGATATGGATATGTAGATCTCCTACCATTGTAACCGACTCTGTGTAACCCTAAACCTATCCAGTGTCTATATAAACCGGATGGTTTTAGTCCGTAGGACGAACAACAATCATACCATAGGCTAGCTTCTAGGTTAAGCTCTCTTGATCTCGTGGTAGATCCACTCTTGTAACACACATCATCAATATTAATCTAGCAGACGTAGGGTTTTAACTCCATCAAGAGGGCCCAACCTGGGTAAAACATCGTGTCCCTTGTCTCATGTTACCATCCGCTTAGATGCACAGTTCGGGACCCCTACCCGAGATCCGCCGTTTTGACAATCGACAAATGCAATTCCATAGTCCGAGCGCCTCCGCCACGACCGATCGGGTTGGCCGAGTGGGCCGAGCTGAATCGATTGTCCGGATTGGCCATGAAGCATGTCTTGACTAACTTGTGGTCGGACGGACCTTAGCCAAGAGCTATTTTGGTGTAGTGCAGCAGCTTGGTGCGGTGTCACAGACGACGTTAATGAAGCGATCGGGCGGTATTGAGGAGCGAGATGGCTCTTGCCCGTGTCAAGACATACTGGCAGAGATGAAGGCCACCGACGCTGCATCCCAAGACTCGACACAAGCCGAGTACCGCCGAGCACTACTTTGAAGAAGTTCCGCCGGGCGCTGCTTAATAGAGACGCAGGCTCAAGGATATTATGTTAGAATGACATGTATGATTTGTGAAAACAATGTTTCAATGTAATATGAGTGCTTTTATACTGTGTGCTCAAGTAGTAAACTACCCCTGTGCGGTCGCTTATGTCTATGTGTATATAACCTGAAAGATGGCAGTCCTTGGCTTCAGCCCTCACGCACATAGTGCGGGCTGTTTGCAAAAAGAAGCACTTTTTCACTCTTAATCCAACGCCTTGGTCCTGTTAAGGAGGTGACAACAGAGCAAACCAGGCAACCGGACTATAATGCTTTATCACTTTCACTTAGCCATAGGTAGTTCGAGGGTGGGGCTACTATATAGCCCCTGGGCACCGCCTCCCGAATTCGGGTGCGATGTGCTCGACCGAAACCGTCCTTCGTTAATGCGAGGAATTCTAAACATTCCCGTGAGTCATCGAGTGGTTGACCAGTCTCTCGCTATATCATGACAGTAAGCCGCTTTCATCGAGGTGCTCGCCTCGCCAACCGGGCACAATCGCAGAGTTCTCCGGTGCCGCTAGCCGTGAAAACGGAACGAAGGCAGCAAAACACAGGAGCCGGGCAACCCAACATTTGACCAAAGACATGATTCGAGCTGATGCATATAAGGCCTAACTCGAGACGCCAAATACTCCCTAAGGTATTCGGACTTTATGAAAATGGGCAGAATAATGCCCTAAGCCCCGTGTCTAGGTACGCCAAGAAAATTTTTGGTGCGCTAATGCCAAAGCACCAGCCTCCTCCTCGGTTATATTAAGTAACCGGGGATGTGTATCAACAAGAGACAAAGGAAAGAAGGTTTACGCAGGTCTTAATCTGAAAAGAATCCTTGCAACGTGTCCCTACTGCACGCCCGCGCCGTGTCTCCGCGCAGTCGATCCTCGGACGGGTGTAGCACGTTGTTCATCCGTAAAAGAGAGGAACTTAGTTTAAAAGAAAAGGATCGTGCGAAGATGTACTTAATATTTAAATAAACAAAGTACGGTTCAAGAAGTGAATAAAATTTGAGCTTTATTGTCTCTTGTTATACATGCATGCAGCCCTTGTATGGGGGTATGCCGCTAGTGGGCACCGGACTCGCCTAGCAGATCCGGGTTTGAATGACCTATTGCGTGTTCTTGCCTCAGTGGAGCCGGATAGTCGTGGAGCTGTCGATGCAGCTCCCTTCTTCCGCGCCGAGTAACACTTAATACTTCCTTTCACGAGATGATGCGCGTGGACCGGCATTTTAAGTGTTAGAGATGCATAATGCGGTATTATGCTAAAGCGGCGTAAAGCTTCACGCCCCAATAGTGCTTGATGGCTACTTTTAAACGGGCGATATGGAAGAGTAACTCATGAGGAAGTTGTCTGATGAACCAAACACAACTTCTAGCAGTATGGAGCCCGTGCAAAGGGCGATGGGCCTGGTAGTACTCCTTTAAAGGAGGTGTTGCTATGGCGAATTTTGGTTGGGTTTATCCTAATCCTGCAGATTGTGTCCTCGATATATCGTGTTTATGTCATCGCCGGCCCATGAGGACATGTGTAAATTGGAACTCCGATTATAGGATTCAATATCAAGGCAGTCCATCCCCTGCTCCGGATATTATCGGAATAGTCCTGATGGTCAAGGTGATTGGTTTTGATAACTAGTGCGGCGCGCTTTTAGGGGCGCCGCTTTGTTTTTTCCTTTGATCACATGAAGTGAGTTTACTGTTTTAACCTCCCGTGGGAAAGTTTTTGTTTTTCGGAGTGCTGCTTTTGAGTTTCGCCACTGATTTGGTGTGTCGAGCCCTTGTGTTCGGGCGTTAAGTCGGCCGGACTGCTTGAAGACCCAAAGCAATGTCTGTGGGTATGGTTTGTAGGCTTCCTGAGGTACCATGTATTTGACATACCTATCCAAAATCTTGTTTAGGTTGGATAGCTCATCACCAAGTATCCTTTAGGGCAGTGTTTTGTTGTTTGGCCAAGAGTTTTGAACTGCGCTGACCGCCATACTATTTGGGCTATTTTCCTTATTCCGCGCAGATCTTTTCTCGTCGTGATTTCCCATTTCCATCCCTGATTTCGATGTACTCGGTCGCTGGTGCGCATGTAGCCAGCCAGTTGTCTTCTCCCCGCAAAAGCGGTCATGAGGCTTGTTAATGCGGCCATTGTTCTTGGCTTTTCTTGGCCGAGGTGTCTCGGCGAGCCATTCGCCTTGGACGTTGTGTTTGAAAGCTGCTAAGGCTTCAAGGTCCGGACAATGA
The DNA here is from genome assembly GCA_021605205.1 of Aegilops longissima. NCBI lineage: Eukaryota > Viridiplantae > Streptophyta > Magnoliopsida > Poales > Poaceae > Aegilops > Aegilops longissima. The sequence goes on from CM038681.1 coordinate 370,455,126, forward strand.
CTATTTGGTTCTTTTTAGTAAGGAACCTGTTCTGAATTTCCGGCTGACTTCGGCTGTTGAGTTATGTGACGTAGATCGTGTGCATCCGGAGGGCGGACATAAGTCCCCTGAAAATTTTCCTGAAATGCATCCTCGAGCTCTCCCCAGCTTCCAATGGTATTTTCGGGAGGCTTTTAAGCCAATGCCGAGCTGGGCCTTTGAGTTTAAGGGTAAGTATTTTATGGCGGAGATCGCCTCTAGCCATGTGTATGTGGAGGATGTAGTCCTCGATCCGCACTCTGTGGTCTGTTGTTCGTCAGATGCCTCTATGTTTACGGGTTTGAATCCCGCTGAAATTCATGATCCAGACCTCATCGGTGAAACATAGGGTGTGCGGCGCCTCTATATTTGGGTGTGCCATGATCTTCGGAATTTTGGCGATCGCATTGCTTTGACGAGCCTCGCTTTTGGCCCATAGATGGACCTAACTGGCCATCCTCTTGATGTGAATCCTTATGTGGATCGATATTGCTTGTGTGCGCGCCATTCGCCGCCTCTTTTTGCCATGAGGTCGCCCATCCGACCGGTTGGCTTTTGCTTTTTAATTGTGGGGCTCTAAGGCCTCCTCGCTGAATTCGGGCAGTAGCTTTTTCGGTAGCTCTTTGTTCGGGCGATCATCACTGCATTTGTTCATGTGCTGAATACTTTGCTCCATCTAACTCGAGTGCATCTTCCGCTGTTTTGAGCTACCGCTTGCTTTTTCAGGCTACGCGCAGCGGCGACGAGCCTTTTCTCGAGGTCATTTTGTTCGTGGTTTCTCCGTGTGAGATCGTCCTGACTGTTGTCTTTGCCGGGACAGATTTTTATCCAAGTTGTCTTGTTCGGACGATCGCTCGATAGCTTGTTCGTTGTCCACCGTTCGCCCCGCTCTATGGCTGGGTCTTTGTTGAGGCAGGACTTTGTTCGGCGCTTACGCTGCCGCTTTTGACTGCCGAGGGATTTATCCTTCGAGCGCCCCGCTGTTCTCATCTTCATTTGCTTTAGGTGTATCCACCATGTATACATCATGGGTGAGGTTTTCCAGATCCTATAGGTGCTGGTTCATTGTTGTCTCCTACATCGCCGCCCATACCGCCGATGTCTTCGAGTCGAAATCGAGCACGCCGTAGGCTATCGAAGTGGCTACGGCGGGTGGCGGGGGCGCTGAATTTCTTCATCGTGACGATCCCAACCTTCCCGACCATAGTCCGCCAGGCTCTCCGTGAAAGAGAGAGACTTTAGTGAATTCAGGATGTCGCCAAAAGGCGAAGTGCCGAAGATGTCCGCGCCGTGAACTCCATAACGGGTGCCCAATCGGATTCGACGGCAAGGGCGTGATGGTTCGAGTCCGGAGAAGAGTCCGCACTCGGAGTCGAGGTCTTCGCAGCGACAGGATGGAGTTCGCCGATCGCCAGAGATTAAAGCCCCGAGGCGGTGTCCAACCACTCGCCCCCGATTGGGGAGTCCGCCTCGATTAACGGGTTGGAGCGGATTCTCGTGCTGCCTGTGGCACTGCTCGCTGCAGAGCTAGATCATGCCCATCGAGACAAGGCGCGCGCTTCGGCTGTGGCTCGATCCGACGAAGATCAAGTCTCCGCGATATCGGTCGATAGTTTAAATCTTCCGAATCTGACTCGACGGTCAGGGGCGAGCCTTCGATTCGCTCTAGATGGCCAAACGAATTGGCTCAGCAGTAAAGCCGCCGAACATTAAAGATCTGTCCGGGAGAAAAGTCTCACCCCGACCGCGCTGTTGTTGATGATCGGAGGAGCCATCGGCCTATCGGCGGCGACATAGAGGAACTCTCAATGAAAGCACCAATGTCGGTGTCAAACCGACGGATCTCGGTAGGGGTCCCGAACTGCAGGCCTAGGCGGATGGTAACAGAGACAAGGGACACGATGTTTTACCCAGGTTCGCCCTCTTGATGGAGGTAAAACCCACGCCATGCTAGATTAATATTGATGATGTGTGTTACAAGAGTGGATCTACCACGAGATCAAAGGGCTAAACCCTAGAAGCTAGCCTATGGTATGATTGTTGTTTCTCCCACGGACTAAAACCCTCCGGTTTATATAGACACCGGATAGGGTTAGGGTTACAGAGTCGGTTACAAAGGTAGGAGATCTACATATCCAGACGCCAAGCTTGCCTTCCACGCCAAGGAAAGTCCCATCCGACACGGGACGAAGTCTTCAATCTTGTATCTTCATAGTCTTGAGTCCGCCGATGATGATAGTTCGCTATCCTAACACCCCTAGTC